>OX438741.1:40708066-41455566 GCA_949316235.1 Oegoconia quadripuncta | reverse complement strand
ATATTTAGAATTTTGCGGGGGCCATATTGGATTTTTTACCATACAATGTATCCTATACAGGGTGAATTTTTCAAGTTAGCATGATGGCCAAATGCGAAACTATGAGGAATAGCGAAGAGTACTGAAAAGAGTCTCGGGCCCGATTTTGATGAAAACTAAAACTGCATCATTGGATTTTTGAAAAAAATAACACACACTGTATTATTACACAATTCGATTGTGTCGCTAGTAAGAAACGAATTCTGTGAAGTAATGACCTACGGCAAACTTCAGGAAAGAGCTAATTTTTAACAAAATACTTTTTATTTTTCTTACGTTACCTATCTATTAAAACTTCACTGATCAATTTTGTTCTCAATACATAGCTGGATTCGACGTCTCGAGGATTGTACTGCATTCAGCATTACAGAACATTTTCCAAAGATCGTTGGCCTATAACCGCAGAGAGATAAAAAAAATATTGTGCTTTCCTTAAGTTGGCCGTATTTCATTACTTCCCAGAATTCGTTCCTTATTAGCGACACTATCGAATTGTGTAATAATACAATGTGTATTATTTTTCTTCAAAATCAATTCATTCATATTCATTACAGGCGACATACAGGAGGTAACATAGACATCTAAATTTGACATTGGTATCGCATACAAACACCAACTAAACTAAAACCAGTTTTAAAGAATTACTGTCTCTTTCTCCCTGGAACAGTACGATGCGACGGAACCACTCCAAAACTAGTTTTAGTTTAGTTGGTGTACATCCGAATAGACACCATTGACGGGAATATTATGACGTGTCTTACCTGCGGACTGTTATCCACTATGACGGTCCGGCGCAGATCGCGGCCGAGGATCGAGAGGTCCTTCACGTAGTTCCCGTTAACCAGGAGACAGTGCTCGCGGAACAATCTGATGGCAGACAAAGAATATTTACAATCAACTCAATAAACCACTAACAAGGATGAACTGATAGGTGTAGTGGACTGTTATACTAAAAGGTCGTGGGTTCGAATCCAGCTAGCTGGCATATATTTGTACGATGAATACGGAGTTATAGGGGTTTCTCTTGAGTTTCTTGCTTGTTCTTCTCTGGGGAGTCAGCTTTGTGAATGAGCAGTAAATTTAAAATTTAAATGTAATATTAATAGTGACGTTTTCAAGTGATAATTTTCCGCCTCATTTCGAAGACACTCCATAAGAATGTGGTATACATCCTCAACAATTCCACATTCATCACACTTGGGTGAAGTTACCTTGCCCATCAAAAAGGCAAAACTATTGGTTCAATGGTCTTTCTCACATTTATACATGTATGTAGATGTCGCTAAACGGGTTAAATAAACGATTTTTCTTATCTTATTGGAATTGTAATATATATTATTTTAATTCACAGATATCTCAGGCACTCCGAGGTTGACTAAATTTTTCAATTATATTAGTTCCCATCTTTCCGCCCGCGGCCTTGCCCGGAACAACTTTATCGCAGAAATTTGTTTTCCCGCGGGAACTACTGACTTTATCGGGATACAAAATATCCTATGTCTCAATCCAGGGTATTGAAATGAAATGAAATGAAAATGAAATCAAATGACAAATCATTTATTCATGTAGGCAATACAATATGCACTTATGAACGTCATTTGTTTTTTAAACTACCACTAGCTCGGAACGCGACCACTACTGGGAAGAGCTACCGAGAAATTCAGAGGGTTTGTCTCTTTTCAATAAATCATTTACAATCTTTCTTTTACTTATTCTACTTTTTTAATCATTATCATTATGGTTAATAATTTAATTCGTGACTTAACCTTTAGGCGGACGCGAACACCGATCGGTGTCCAAAATACTTTTATACCTTCAACAGACGCGAACACCGATCGGTGTCGGCGGTACACTCGACTTTCAACTCTCAATTGTAATGATTATAGAGTTCCAATTCCTTTGGACTGTGTTTGAACTTGTTCTCTATTAAATTCCGCATCCAATAATGTGCGCCATGTCATGTTAGCTATGATATTTAGTCTGTATTTGCGAAAATATTTTTTTTCTCTTTGGGTGGGAGTGTAGGCATAGAATTCCAATTACTGTTTTTTATTAGAACAGGCTTAGGAACCTGGCCATAGAGCTTCCAATTCTCATAACAATTTATTGAATTACCCGTTTTTTTAAGAAAAACATGAAATAAATCTGTACTTTCCGTAAAAATACCAATTATATCGTGGATATAGGTATACCTACATATTACAACTCGTAACATTTTTCTGATTTTTTGTATTATAGCTGTAGTAGTGTTCATTCATTATATCCATAGATAATATATTCCCGTAGCTATAGCTTTTCACAGATTACAAATACACCCAGTAGAAGAGTATCTATAAACGTTTTTTAACACCGCAGGTATTTTCGAAAATTTGACAGGCGCGCCGAGATACTTGACCCGCGGAATTATAAAAAGGACAGAGAGGACATAGAGGTTAAGGCAATTTCTCTGTATCCGAGTCAAAAGTGAGCGAGTTGTAAAACTGCAAACAATATCTTTCCTGCTTTAATAATACACCAACATTAATAAACAAAATATACGAATCATTTTAAAGAATTTTGTCAATTCTGCAACTCTCCAACAAAGACTAGACGTAAACTGTGAAATTGTTGTTCTAACCGAGTATTGGCTGACTAAGCGTTCTAACTAGACTAGCGTGACTAAGACTAAGTAGCCTTTATGCATAGATTTACTCTGTATACCTACTTTATTTATAGATATCTAGTTTGTACCTACAGATGGTTATATTATTTTAATTTATAGAAGCCCTAGCTTCGCCTGAAACACAGGATTTTCCTAGTTCAGGCACTAGTGTTACAGTTGCAATGCAATTAATTATTATTTAGATTCTATGTTTCAATGTACCATTTGAATTAATAAATATATTTGATTTGATTTGAATCAAGAAATCTGAATTCGATCACGTAGATATGATTTCATTAAGCTGAGTATGTTCCACCCATATACCAAATACCATCCAAATCCTCGCCGTTTCGCCATGATGGAGCAACAAACAAACACCCAAATCTATAATATTACTTACATACGAATCATCATCATCTTACTTAAATTGTAAATAATTTTGTCCTTTAAAAAAAAAAAAAAATTATTTATTTATTATTATTTACTAGTAATATTATGTCATCAGGTGTTCGTCCGCACCAGACCTCACTTCGCGGAAAAAAAAAAAATGTTTTTCTTTCTTTCTTTCTTTAAAAAAAATTACACATCAAACTGTGATAATGTCTGTGCCTCTGTATGTTCTAGGAAGCATTTAGTTCTGTTGGACGGTGGCGCTATAATAATACAACTAGGTAGATAAAGTTTTAACAGTATCTTTAAGAGCCCTGCTCTTGTCGATGGAGATTTTTCCATATCTCTCTGCTCTCCGCCTTCCTCTTGACCTCTTGATACGACACGACATTCAACTTCTCTTTTATCTACTGCATGTTGTTTTTTTTTTAGTGAAGATGAGGCCGAAGGTGGAGGATTACTGACCCGGAAACCCAAATATTTGGGGAACTGGCTATCTTATCTCTGACAACCGGAACACAACAATGCTACTAACATTGCTGTTTGGCGGCAGATTTGGATTAAGATGGTGGTAACTATCCAGGCGGACATTTAAAATGCCCTACCACCAACCAAACCGTGTACTAAACATGTACCCCGCGGGGGATCGAACCCGCGACCTCCGATTCGTAAACCCTATGTTGTTTACATGGAGCCACGGAGGCGGTTAAAATGTAGCTTATTCTCGGCCTTCCTCTTTTTCTTTTATAAATACGAAATTACACGAATATAAGGCGGCAAAATGTTTATGTAAATATTTATGTATGTTTATCCGTTTATCTTGTATCCATAGCACAAGCTTTGCTTGATTTGGGACTAGATGATTGGTGTAAGTGTCCGAAACATTTACTAAAAAAAAAAAAAAATTATAGAAATGGCGATGTTAGCCGTTAATGCTAACCTGTACTTGATCCACCGTCTGGCCGGGTCCAGTAGGTTCAGCAACCTGTCGGCGTAGACCCGCTTGCTGGCCGTGAAGAGTATCACCTCGTACACACGGGACACACGCGACAGGAACTCCGCGAAGTGAGGTCTGGTGCGGACGAACACCTGACGACATAATGTTACTAGTAAATAATAATAAATAAATATCTTTGCACAAACACATAGCGCCATCTAGGTCCACAGTAAGCATCTAGGCTTGTGTTATGGATACCAGATGGTTGATAAATACCACAAATATTATTTTTTTGTAAATAAATACACGTATAAATTAAAAACATCCGTAACTCGGGAACACGTGTCTGTATTGACATATAAACATATGACCCTAGCGGGAATCAAACCCGCGACCATTTGGTATAGTAGCAGAGTTTCCAACCACTACACGAAACAGTATACAGGGCGTCCCAAAGTTATGGGACATGAAGGGGAAGTACCTTAAATATCGTAGATAGTGAATTTTGCTCAAAGAAGACTTTATGTTATTTTTAAAAGTTAGTAATTCTGCATTCATAGATTTTCTAAAAATTATTTGCTTCGGCTGGGAATCGAACCGACTCAAATGTGAAAAAAAAAACACCCTACTTTTATGATGCCAATCGAAAGAATAGCTAAAAAATAATAACTCTGCCTAAGTAACATAGTATTTTAAAAGAAAGGAACAACGTGAAATTAATCATTTTAATCAAATAAAAAACATACATGAAACTGCCGTAGTCAATTAAGTAGGTATTTTTTTGTAAATTAATTAATTAAATGCTCAAAATGTGATCCCTCTTGTCTTACGCAAATCGCCAATCTTTTAATGAGCCCGCTGCCTGTTGATTTTCTAATCATTTTATGGTGAACACTCGATGTGATATGGCACAATTCTGTTTGCAACTCGCCTACGTTCTCGTATCGCTTTTTGTATAGCATATCTTTCACGTATCCCCAAAAGAAGAAATCTAATGGTGTGAGGTCCGGGGATCTGGCCGGCCATCTAATCGGTCCATTTGTACCAATCCATGTAGGAAAACATTCATTTAGAAAATCTGCTGCTCTCCGACTATTATGAGCCGGAGCTCCATCTTGTTGGAAAATTAAGTTTTCTTGCTCCGCCGCGGAATGGTTTCTTATCTTATCCCTTAAAATTTGAAGTATTCCTAAATACTTTTCTGTGTTCAAGGTTCCTTGGTAAAAATGGATTAAGAAAACCCGGTTTTTTAAAAGTCCGCACCAACAGTTGAGTGAAAAACGCACTTGGTTATTAGTTTCAGTCACTCGTAGGGGATTTTCTTTAGACCAAATACGATTATTGTTGCGGTTATACATACCGTTATTGCTAAAGTTAGATTCGTCTGTCCAAATAATATTATCCAAAAAATTTGGATCTTCGAGCAATCGTGCCTGGATATCAAGACAGAAATTTTTTCTCCTTTCTGTATCGCCCGGAAGTAATTTTTGAACCAATCGTCCTTCAACATAACTCTTAAAACCGTGTTTTTTTAATACACGGTGTATTTTACTTTTTGAAACTCCAATTTCATGTTCTCCTTCTCTCACCGATGCTTTCGGAAAAGCCGAAAAGTAAATTAAAATACCAAGTTCTTCGTCGTTGATCGTATGGTTTTCTTGCTGTGGTTCTCTTGGGCGTTTATCGAAACGTCCCAGAGTTTTCAAATTGTTCACAAGCCTTTTCAAAACTTTACGAGACGGTATTTGTCTATCAGGATATTTTACGCCGTACCACCGCAAACTTCTAGAGATATCTTTATCGTTCAAAAAATATGCTTCCATTAGATCAAAACTTACTTGATATGCCATGTTCGCAATAAATTAACACAATAACACTTGTGTAAGTGAATTGAGACTAAACAGATCAATATCCGAAAAACAAACGCTCGCACATACTGTTCCATTTTCAAATTTAAGAACAACATTTAAAAATATCACTTCTTTTTAAAATATCTTAAAAAGTATGCATTCAAACAAACGCTGTCATAAACTGTTCCATTTTCAAATTATAAATTATTTATTTTTGTTTTTAATTTGCCTTCTGTCTAGCTTACAGAGGACGTATTGAAATACAAGTTTTATCATTTCATCTACACGTGCACTTATAATAAGGAAAACTATGTTAGTACCTATTTTATGAAGTGGGTACTTATTTACGAATAATCAATGCTATCTTTGGAATGATAATATCGCTACTTTTCGAACGTCGTCGGCAATAAATAACTTTCTTGAAATTTGACTCAATCATTTTATGTTGTTCCTTTCTTTTAAAATACTATGTTACTTAGGCAGAGTTATTATTTTTTAGCTATTCTTTCGATTGGCATCATAAAAGTAGGGTGTTTTTTTTTTCACATTTAAGTCGGTTCGATTCCCAGCCGAAGCAAGTAATTTTTAGAAAATCTATGAATGCAGAATTACTAACTTTTAAAAATAACATAAAGTCTTCTTTGAGCAAAATTCACTATCTACAATATTTAAGGTACTTCCCCTTCATGTCCCATAACTTTGGGACGCCCTGTATATGTATATTTTTTAATTTACACCACAGACTATTGTCCGTGCTCATATTAGTTTATTTTCTTGTTTATCGATCGTATTGCTTATTATTTATAAATTAACTTACTCCATTTACCGTGCTGGAAGTTCAATGTATTTTTTTATGCCCGACGGGTTCGTACTTGACCTCAATCACACCTGATGTTAAGTGAAGATGAGGTCGAAGGTGGAAGCGTACTGATCCGGAAACCCCAACACATTTGGGGGACTGGCTATCTTATCTCTGACAACCGGAACACAACAATGCTATTAACTTTGCTGCTTGGCGGCAGATTTAGATAAGATGGTGGTAACTAGCCAGGCGGACATTTAAAATGCCCTACCATCAACCAAACCGAGTACTTAAACATGTACCCCCCTGGGGATCGAACCCGCGACCTCCGAATTGTAAACCCAATGTTGTTTACATTGCCGAAACCACACAGCACGTCATGACCATCCTAGTGATATTAATAATAATGCTATTGGAGGTGATATACCCAGAGCCATAATCTCTGAGCCCGTAAACAGCCCACTAGAGGGATATATAGGCCTTCCCTCTTATAATGAGGGAGTATGGGCCGTGGTCCACAACGCTGGCCCAATGCGAGTTGGGGACTTCATATGCCTTACAATTTTTATTTCTCAGGCATGCAGGTTCCCGCGCGACGTTTTCCTTTATCGTTGAGCAGTCAGATAAATGCACATAAGTACAAACAAATAAACAAAATGTTCTTTATTGTACAATAATAAGAAGCATAACAACGATAAATAAGAAAAAGGGGATAGTACAATTTGGGGCCTTATCACTAAAAGCGATCTCTTCCAGGCAACCTTTGGGTTAGGAAGCATTACGCACATTATATGTAGGTAGCGTGCGCGGTAAAGTAATGAAATAAATAAATCGCCCAAATATATAAAAAATCATACATATAATATATACCTACATTTAAATTTATACTAATTAAATAGAATAGTACTAGTAGTAATACTAATAGTAATAGTAGTAGTAATGAATAATAAAATTTAATTTAAGTCATTGGTGGCTTGACCTGGCCAAGGCATCGAATCTGGACCTCCCAAATTGGGAGACCGCGTCTTAACCGCTCAGCCACCGACGCTCCTTACAATACAAGTCATAATACTTTATGTGAATTCGAATTACAAATGTCTGTAGTTAAGCATACGAAATATTAACGCGTTATAATAAACGATTCGTGAATCAGACTTCACTCACCGTCAAAGACTACAATGTATATACGGAGATAGACGGGTATGTTGGCGTTTGCAAGCGACTCGGGTTTACAGCGCCATCTATCCGCAATGATGTGTAACTAACCTCGTCAAGGTCATGAAACCTAGCCGTACCTACCTAAACCTGGCAACTTGATAGTTACTTCAGAGATTTATTTTCAATGAAACATTGAAATTTCAATTGTTTCATCAAAATTTCAATGCTGTCATCGAAAATAAACCTCCGAAGTAACTACACATATAATCTAGTTAGGTATCGGTATACAATAAAACACGATTTAACACACAAATTTTATTTAAGAAAAGCAAACAATAACTATCATCATATATAACCGTGGGAATAAAATTAATACCAAACAAAAACATAAGGAAAAAGACAAAAATACACTTGGGAGTCCTGTCTCACAGAGTCCTATCTCACATACAATCTCGACTAAAGGTGGAGCAACCAAAACCCGCCCCGAAGGCTATACCGTGACCCTAAACTCACACCATTAGGAGCAAATGCGCATCACAATCACCAAATCACACGGGAAATACTTTAAATTTTCAGAGAAAATGGAAAGTGAAAAAAATGCGCGTACACATCCAACGACAGCCGACATTTTTCTCAGTGTTGCCAAATCATCATTACTTTACGTGTTTTACTTTCACCAAACCTAATGCTATCTCAAATATGAAAATTTAATAACTAGGCAAGAAAAAAATCACTTTAAATATACTTAGGTACATATAGTTTATTTGTTTTTGAGAAAATATAGACTTTAAATATTTTACATGGTAATCATGGTATAAACAAGTTATGACATATGGCGGCTAGGTGGCGCTAGTCTCTATTGGGACGGGAGTATTTGTTCTAAGAGACCACAGCATGCTCACCGTATAGCGGCAGTCCTGGAAGAGCACGGGGAAATGGAAGCTGGCGTCGGGAAGCTCTTGCAGTGAACAGTGGACCAGGGTCTCATCTAGGTCCAGTACCTGAGGATGATTAAAAAAATTTAATGATTTAATAGGTTAAAAATCTACTCAAAATTTTGACATAATGTGGTTTAAGATTACTGGTCTACGGCTAACTCTCCAGAAGAGCATAAAACAAAATGGAAACTAAACAGACTGAATATGGCCGGGCGGTTAATGTTCATGATTGATTCTTTGCTTTTTGGACATCATTTTTTTTTTACCACCTCAGTGGCTCAATGTAAACAAATGTTTTTTTTTTAATGCACAACGGGTTGATACTTGACCTCAATCACACCTGATGTTAAGTGTAGATAAGTCCGAAGGTGGTAGCGTACTGACCCGGAAACCCCAACACATTTGGGGCTGGCTATCTTATCTCTGATAACCGGAACACAACAATGCTATTGACATTGTTGTTCGGCGGCAGATGTAGATAAGATGGTGGTAGCTAGCCAGGCGGACATTTAAAATGTCCTACCACCAACCAAACCGAGTACTTAAACATGTACCCCGCTGGGGATCGAACCCGCGACCTTCGAATCGTAAACCCAATGTTGTTTACATTGAGCCACGGAGGCGGTTATAATTTCCAATAAAAATATTATATATATCTACTGGAAATAATAAAGGCTTATTGCATTTATCTGTCGGTCAGTATGTCCAAGCTACTACCGCTCCGAAAAGGGAAATCATCTGTGGAAAAATATATCTCATCTTACCAGACTGAAATCGGGGCTGGTTCTGGTCTTCAATGGCAACGCTGGATACCTGGCACGTAGGGCTCCCGTCGCTACTGTCTCCAATGGGGGCAGCTGTAACAAATATCAACAATGTTTTGGAAGATTTTAAAATGGGTCGAAGCTCGAGCATATTGGAGCACTCGGGAGATCTCACTGTCTACATGATTGCATTATTACACGACAGTATCACATCATTTGACGACCTGTTCGGTGTAGTGGTTAGCAACTCTGACCAGTATGCCAAAAGGTTTGCGGGTTCGAATCCCGCTAGGGGCATATGTTTGTGTGATGAATACGGACATGTGTACCCGAGTTATGGATGTTTTCTATCTATGCTGAAATAACTGACACTGTATATTGATATAGCTGGCCATAATAAAGGTGCTACTAGCTGTTCTGTCTGTGACTCAATTCGAGGGATCTCGAGATTAAAATGAAATAAATAAAAAATAAAAATGTTATACGACAAAACGTTGTTGCTTTATTGTTAAATTTTATATTATTTTAATGACATCGGATATATTTAAATTCTGAATTATTGTGACATTAGACTAAATTAACTGACATTTTATTATTATCACAAATAACCTAGCATTATTATTGATGGATTATTATTGTAATTTTTTATTTGATTGTAATTGTTTAGGTATTTAAATCTATTATTTTATTATGAAATCTATTCTGCATGCCAGTTCCTGGTAAAATGTGTGATACTTTATTTTATAATTAACAACTTTGTGTACCACATTTTTAGCAAATAAAGATTATTCTATTCTATTCCATTCATTTATAATAAGTATTATGAAAAATGTATTTATGTAGTATATCTATCATCTGGTATCCACAATACAAGCCTATAGTTGCTTACTGTGGAACTAGATGGCGCTGTGTGTATATCTAAGGATATTTATATTTATTTATTTATTTAAACCCTAATACCTGCCATTTTACTCCACTTTCCTTTCCTCCACATACATCATCATCATCAGCCCGTAAACACCCCCTGCAGGGATATAGGCCTTCCCTCGTATATAAGAGGGAGTGGAACGTAGTCCACCACACTGGCCCGGTGCGGGTTGGGGACTTCACAATATAAGAATCCAGTATTCAGCGGGGCAACGGCGGACTATGCCTCACGAAAGAGAGTTGGACGGCGTGTTTTTAATATAAGATATTATATTAACGATTTTGTATTTATAGACTTTAGAATTTCTTAATAATATCTCGTAAAATTTTTATTTGATAATAATCATCATCATCAGCCCATAAACATCCCACTGCGGGGTTATAGACCTTCCCTCGTATAATCAGAGTATGGGCCATAGTCCACCACGCTGGCCCAATGTAGATTGGGAACTTCATATGCCTTTGAATTTTTATTTCTCAGGCATACAGTATTCCTCAAGATTTTTCCCTTCACCATTTAAGAGCAGTCGGATAAATGCACATAAGTAATTTTTATGAACTCATTGGCCTGCCTGGGAATCGAACCCGGACCACCTAAATTGGGAGACTGTGTCTTAACCGCTGAGCAACTTAAGTAACTAAATGAAAAAAAAAACCGACATCATATCGGGAGTCCATAGCTTACCTGTTTGATGAAGAGGTAGGGGTCGAAGGTATCGACCCAGGAGGAGATCTGCTCGCAGTCCACGCGGTTGCTGCACGATGATATCACATCAGCTGCCTCCTCCTGCATCATACGTTTATGTATGTCCCATTTAACGGTAAAGCATCAGGTCAAAAAGGAACTGCTGCCTAAACAAAAAGAGGCTCCTGAACTAGTTCTTATAACTAAGTGACGACAATGTTAATAGGTGACGTTTTGTTTAAGGCTTGTCCACCCACGACCGACAATCGGTGACCGATTTTTTGTAAGAGAAAAATGGACGTACTGGCTGCAATATTTCAACCCTCACGTCCTACAAAAAGTCGGTCACAATATCGGTGATAAAAGTATTGACGAAAACATCGGCCCAATTATCGGTCCTACAAAAAGTCTGTCGTGGGCGGGGGCAGCCTTAATCGCATGTTTTCGGGGGTTTTCTAAATTTTCATTCTTATGTCGTTAACTCACCTCTATTTCGACTGGTAACTGCTCGTCGTGGCACACGAGGGCGGGCTCATCCGGGGCTATGTCCGTCGGATTCTGGACAACACGGATATTAAGATTTTACATTCAGTTTATGAAAGGACATTAGCACTATCAGTTAGTCATAGAGCATCCAGTTGAGATAGGCATCTCTAGGAAAGTTGAAGCATGAGTTGGCGTGCTCCCGGCAATATGTATGCAAAATATGGACCTAACTGTCCGTAGACTGATGATCCTCAGGTAAATATAACCTAGGCTTACTCTTACGCCTCAGTTTTTTATGCACAATGAGTTAGAACTGGAGCTCAATCACACCTGATGTTAAGTGAAAATGAGGCCGAAGGTGGAAGCATACTGACCCTGAAACCCTATCTTATTTGGGACTGGCTATCTTACCTCTGACAACCGGAACATAACAATGCTAGTAACATTGTTGGTTGGTGGCAGACTTTAAATAACATGGTAGCTAGCCAGGCTTTAAAATGCCCTACCACCAGCAAAAACCAAGTACTAAAAGTGTACTCCACTGGGGATCGAACCCGAGACCTCTGATTCGTAAACGCTATTGTTTACATTGAGCTATGGAGGCTGTTAAAGTTTAGTCCTAAACAAAACAACCCGCAGATGCACTATTGATTTGGACAGTGGGTTGCCAAGCCCAAGCGAGTCAGAGCAGGTCACCTTTGCAGATTGCATCTGGTAGGTGGAGCAATTGCATTCTGTACCAGCAAAAGACTTCGAGACAGATATTGCAGTGTGGCCAGAACACCAACTACATGGTAGAATGATGATTCAGCTGAGTATAAACAAATCGAACGAAAAATGTTTTATTTTGTAGGTACACAGGGTACACTTAAAATAGTCAGATTTTACATTTTTAAAGCTACTGCTTGTTCAAAAGGCAATTTTCCCCTGAGAAGAAACTCGAGAGTTTGCTCTTTTAAAAAAAAAGGTTTTTATTTTATATCACAAAATTATTATTTTATATTATAATATTTCATTATTAATTGTGAAATATCCTGGTTATGCGAACAAGCTGGTTATGTCCATGAATGTTTATCATCTAAATAATCTGATATTTTATAATATGCTTTCTTAATAAGTTTCTGTTTTATAGTGTATTTTTCCTAAATGATGCTATATATTTTTTGACATATATTCAATTTTTCAAATGTACTTTGACATAAAAGGTTTGAATATACTCTTTAAATCTGTCTCTAAGAGACACTGCAGGTCTCAATTGATAAATTGCGCGAACGGCTCGTTTATGTAAAACAAAGATTGTATTTATATCCGCGGCATTTTCCCACAGCAAGATACCGTAAGACATCAGGCTATGGAAATAACTAAAATATACTAATCTAGCTGTATTTACATCCGATATTTGTCAAATTTTTTGACTGCATATGCTGCATAGCTGAGCTTCTTTGCCAATTTATGGATATGAGGATAGTATTGTAATTTGGCGTCCAAAGTAATGCCCAAAAATACAGTGGAATCGACAAGGTGTAGAGTGACACTTTTTATCATTATATGGCACGCCCCTGACATTAGGCAGCACAAATTTAACACATTTTTTTCTCATTAGGTAGCAAATTATTTATTTATTTATATAAACTGAAGGGTATATATCAAACTGTGAATGCATACACACACCATGATAGTGACATTAGTTATTTCAAACGTTACTCTGTCATACAACTGTATGTGTAAAGAAATTTGAACTTATTCTCGCCCAGACAGAGTAGAATATTTAGGACCGAACTATCTCTTTTTGTGGGAAGCCTAGACTAAAGAATTGTGGGCTGTTATATGACAGACCGGTTATGGGCTATTTTGTCATTCCAGCCCAACATGTTAATTAAAGCAAAATCTGCTATAGTAAGTCACGCAAATGAGAGACAGCTGAGCAGTAAACTTCTATAAACTGTTGATATAATGTTTGACGACCGATTGGTGTAGTGGATAGTGACCCTGTCAGCGAAACCAACGGTTGCGGGTTCGAATCCCGCGACGGGAAAATGTTTGTGTGATGATGAATATGTACATTTATTCCTGAGTTATGGATGTTTATATAAATATTTATGTATGTTTATCCGTTATCTAGTATCCATAGTACAAGTTTTGCTTAGTTTGGGACTAGATGATTTGTGTAAGTGTAAAAAAAAAAAAATGTGGTTCTCACCCATCCATGTGCCTCTGCTGCCAAGCTCTGGCTAATCTCCGCCAAAAAGCCAGAGCTAGGACTCCTTGCTGACAGGGCCTCAAGGCTCTCGATAGCGGTGCCTTGAGCGTCGCTGCACGTAGATGATATCTCGCACTCTGAATCGCGGACGTAGCTGTCCTGTTCTAGCATTGTTACGAAATCCGGCTGTGGGAGGGGTAAATGATGTTAGAATAGCTTATAATTGATTGCCCTCACGAAGATTGTATTAAGGAGAAATTTTCCAACAAATATTCGAGGAAATGCGTTCGCCTGGGCTCTGAAAGAAATTTGTTTTTTATGCACAACGGATCGGTACCCGACCTCAAGCACATGTTAATTGAAGACGAGGCCAAGGGTGGAAGCGTAGTCAAGTCAAAGTAAAAAAATATTTATTTCGTAGAATAAAGATTATCACTTGAAAACGTCACATTTTTATCTTAATATTAAAATTGTTGACATTTTTGCTCATTCGCATAGCAGATTCCCCAGAGAAGAACGAGCAAGAAACTCAAGGGTTGCTCTTTTAAATAAGTTTGGGTTACAATTATATTACATTGTATAATTAGGCTGAATATCGCCGAGCGGTTTATGTCCATGCTTGCTTATCATCCAGATAGTCAGAAATTTTATAATAGCCTTTGGTAAATAATGTCTGTTTTATGATGGTTTTGAATTTATTTAAAGGTAAATTTTGAATGTCCACTGGAACCTTATTATAAAAGCGTATACATTGCCCCTTAAATGACTTAGTGACTTTGTGTAAACGGCTGGCATGAACAGCAAGTTTATTTTTATATCTGGTATTAACATTATGTATATCACTATTTTTCTTAAACGATTCTATATTTTTTTTTACATACATTAAGTTTTCGTAAATATATTGCGGTGCTAATGTTAATATATTAATTTCTTTAAATTTATTCCTAAGAGACACTCTGGGGCCCAGTTTGTAAATCGCGCGAACCGCTCGTTTCTGCAGAACAAAGATACAATTTATGTCCGCGGCATTTCCCCACAACAGAATGCCGTAGGTCAGTATACTATGGAAATAACTGAAATAGACCAACCTCGCGGTATCCACATCGGTTAAATAACGTATTTTTTTTATCGCAAACACTGCAGAACTGAGGCGCTTCGCTAACTTATCGATGTGTGGACCCCACTGCAGTCCTTTATCCAATGTAATACCTAGGAATAAAGTAGTGTCCACAAGCTCCAACTCTTCGTTTTTTACTAACACTTTAGTGGCTACCTGTTTGACATTTGGTAGTGAAAACTTTATACATTTGGTTTTTTTCTCATTAAGGAGTAGATTATTTGTTGTGAACCACTCAACCACCTTAGAGATAGCATTATTTACGTCGTCAAGAGATGTCTGTTTTCTTTTAACTTTGAATAGTAAAGAAGTGTCATCAGCAAATATTGTTATCTCATGGTTGCCGTCTATGCAATTTGGTAAGTCATTAATATAAACAAGAAACAGGAACGGCCCGAGAATTGAGCCCTGTGGAACACCCATGCAAATGGAAGACCCAGACGATTTCTCACCATTCACATCCACCCTCTGAACTCGATTACACAAGTACGATTCTAAGAGTTCGAGGGCACGGCCCGCAATACCATAATGGCGTAATTTCCTGACCAGACCATCATGATGTACACAATCAAAAGCCTTTGATAGGTCACAGAAAATACCAATCGCATCTTGAGAATCTTCCCATGCTTCAAAGATATGCTCAATATGCTCAACACCAGCATCGGTTGTTGAGAGACCCCGTGTGAATCCAAATTGCTTTGAAGTCATTAAGTTATTGATATTGAAATAAGACAGCAATTGATTTAGAATTAGTTTTTCGAAAATTTTACTAAAAGTCGGTAGGATTGATATGGGTCTAAAATTAGTGGGGTCTGATGTACTACCGGCTTTGAATAATGGAATTACTTTACTCTGTTTCATCAGGTCAGGAAACACACCACTTTCCACACATTTATTAAAAATACAGGCTAAATGTGGTGCAACGCAATCAATGATAGAGCTAACTATTTTAACAGAAAGACCATAGAGGTCAGCGGTTTTTTTAATTTGCAAAGATTTAAATGCTTTCATAATATCACTGGGACTAACGTGTCTAAATATATTTAATTCCACACTTGGAGTATCGCTATGCATTTTAAGTAAAGATTCAGCTACGGTGGGACATGAATTGAGTGATTTAGTGGTTAAAATTGGAATCTCTGTGAAAAATTTTTCAAATGCCTCTGCAACTTCTAAGTCCGTATTAAGAACACAATTATTAATTTTTAATTGAATATTAGAATTACAAGCCTTGATTTTTCCAGCTTCGCTGTTTATAACTTTCCATGTAGTTTTCACAATATTTGCACTATTTTTAATTTTAGTTTTAATAAAATTTGCCTTCGCTACGGCACAAACACGTTTAAATATTTTTGAATAATTTCGAACATAATCAACAAAACCCGGATTAGTGTTATATGTTCTTTCGTTATAAAGTTCATATAACTTTCGGCGACTTCTATGAATTCCCACAGTCGCCCAATCAGTGAACATCAGACAACTGTTTATTTTTATATTTTTTGCTTTGAAAACATTCTCGCACTCTTTTCTTACCAATGTGAACAATGAATTATATATACATCTCATCGGGATTGTCACAAATAATATGTGTCAATTTATATAATTTTTCTATAACATTATTTCGAAATTGGTCTAACCGAGCGTCATTTACAGGTACACATGTAATATTTTTTTCCAATGTCTTGCTAAAGGGAACTTTAATCGAAACTAACTGTCCACAGTGATCTGAGGGTAATTTATTTATAATTGATTTTCCACTGTGATCGAAGTTTGTGAAAACATTATCAATGCAAGTGGCCGTAGTCGATGTTATTCTAGTAGGAGCCGAAAAATTGTGAACAAGATTGTAACTTAGAAACAAAGTTTTAAGTCTACTGCTTAGACTACTGCCTTCTAATAAATTAATATTAAAGTCACCGCAAACTACAATAAGTTTGTTATTATTACTAATTTTATGCAACGCTTCATCCATAATTTCTTCAAATAATTCATAAGATGAAGAAGGGGGTTCGTATACGCCTATTACAATAAGCCGCTCAAGCTCTATACAGGCCAATTCAGTTGTTCGCTCAACAGAAAGACTCACAATATCTAAGCGCTCTTTGTACTTTAATTTATTACTTGCAATAATTAAAGAACCGCCACGTATTGCTTTTTTCCTACTGAATGAACTCGCAACCTGGTAATTTTTGAAGATAAACATGAATTGATTCTGTTTTAACCAGTGTTCAGTAATACATAAAATATCAACATTGTGACAATTCATGAATAGCTCAACCTCCAGCTCTTTGCCCATTATGCCCTGAATATTTTGATGTACTAGGTTTATATTAGAAAACTTACATTGAAGAGGGCTTAATTTTTTTAACTGAGGGGCAGTTATTATTTTTAAATTCTTTATGTAATTTTAACAAAGTGCCAGAGTTACCCTCTGTTGTCTTATATATTAATTTAAATTACTTGGAAATGATTCCAAGGATTGCTCAATGTCAATTGATTGTTCAATAAAAACAGTTGTCGTGTTTGCCAATGACTTGGCAGAATTAACTATATAATATCATAGCAACTTGGCTATTTGTCGCATGCAATATTTAGACAGATAATAATTATCTTTAGTCAAGCTATGACAATTTTTAATAAATTTATTTGTGTCTATTATATGACATTTATCGTCATGACATGTCATATTATGCAATAGCATATTTAAATTATGTCTAATAACATTCTCAATCTCTGTCAAACCTTGGCTAAAAGGCAGCGCAAACAAAATAATTTTGGTAACATTGTTCAAATTATTAAATTTTGAAAAAAATTGTACAATTTTTTTCCTGCTGGCATTTCCCCTTCTGCCAATGAGTACAACAAGAGTTGTGTTTTCCTTAAAATTGTAAGATAATATCTTGTCTAATATGTCAATATAGGTGGCTCCGGGCATACAAATATTAATTATTGACTGCTCCAGGTTACGGGTAAGTTGCAAACCCATACCTTTACCAATTAAGTAGTGACCCGGAAACCCCAACATATTAATGAAGAATTGATGACTCCATCCATGGTATTTCCATGTGAGAAAAGCGTAAGATATAACTCATGCATATTATAAGTGCATACTTATGAAAGCCAAAACTGAACCCTGACTAAGTTGCTCTGGCACAAACTAAATCAAAAAATGTGATCAGGACCAGAAAGGCCACAGGCCCACAAAAATATGTGTACTAATTGACAGGTGCAAACTGACTGGTGTATTGTTTAAACAGCAAAGTTTAGGAAGAATAGTCCTTTTGATGTCTCACTCTCTCACTCTCTTTTAACCATTTCTTAAGAACACTGTACATGGCGGACGTAACAACAGTCTTTTCAGGAAGCTGGTTCCATATGCTCAAACTCTTTAATTGATTTTGTGAAGGCTAAATGTCGGGATTAGCATCAAAGAAGGCTAGTTTCTTATAATATTGGGTCTTTACCTATGAAATCGAAGTTTTTTTTCTTCATTAATCATATGTACCAATTCCTGCGATTTTCAAAGCTATATCCAAATTTGTTTTCATATGAAATTTTTTTTAATTTCTGCGCTAAATCACATAATAAAAAAAATTTGGGCAGAGCCCTTTTCATGAGCTTCCCATAATCATTTCTTAGATTTGCTGAAACTTTTATAAAGCGGTTACTTTTAAAAATTAATGCTGCCTATACTTAACTTAATGTTATCCGATAATGTTTAGCTGAATTTGGATTTGCTGTTCCCAAAAGTCAAAAATGTTTGTATGGAGAAAACAGTCTTAATTAAATTCTTCATACAAAAAATTTCATAGGTGAGGATCTAATATTTATGTTGGGCATTTATTTGAAGATATATTTCACTATTCATGCACTTGCACCAATTAATATGCTGTGAAATTCACTCCCACTGCAGACTATTGGTGCATGGGGCAGGAGGCAGTTACGGTGCAGGATCCTTTGAATCAGTGGCAGTGGATGCAAGGAAGTATTTCCATGACAAGATGGTGCTCTTGGGCCTGTATTAATAAATCGTTCTTGAGATTGAGATCGCGTCTCAGTCTCAAGACCATTTTTTCTGATGCTGTTTTAATATGCAGCAGATTCTCAAGCATCAAGGCCATGTGAATCTTAAGAACAGTTTATTAATACGGGCCTTAGTGTCATACGATTCGGTGCATTGTGTTCTCGCCTAATATGTCTGTGAGAACACTAGATGTGTAAACCTGACTTGCGCTTAATATTATTTCATTATAAACAAGCAGCATTGAAATTAGTCCGACTTTTTCTTTAGAAATAAGTAAAGACTTACAATACTCACTCGTTAAGTAGGAAAATTATTGTATTAGCATATAGGCTTCGGTCTGGACACATGCCACTTAACAAATTTGGCTTCCTAATGAGAAAAATCAGATCACCAAACTGTGAGGTGTGTGGGACTGTGGAGGATGTTCAACACTTGTTAGAGGAGTGTGTCCGGTACGAGCAATCTAGAAGGGCACTGATGAGTGAACTTAAACTGAACGGATTTGATGTAGGAGTGTTTCACGCTATTCTGTCCCTACCAAACTCGGAAAGAGCCAGGAAATTATTCAGTTTTGTGAACTCATCGGTGTCTCGTTAAGTGTAGCGATTAGTTAAAGGGTACGATGGG
This sequence comes from Oegoconia quadripuncta, assembly GCA_949316235.1. NCBI lineage: Eukaryota > Metazoa > Arthropoda > Insecta > Lepidoptera > Autostichidae > Oegoconia > Oegoconia quadripuncta. Next base: position 41,435,981 of record OX438741.1, on the reverse strand, counting down.
ACTACCATACAAGATTTGTAAAAGTCCCCATAAAACATTAGATTTAAAAAAAAAAAAAATACTCACTTGTACATATTTCTCTTCTGTTGTGAGGAAATCGGTGCAGTTATCCAGATCGTCAGTGGTTGATGTCGGCTGATACATCTCCAGATCATTGCTGGATTTCCTCCGCTTAATCACTCTCTTCTCAATAGAGTTCTTTCGAGAAGTCTTCTTTTGCTCATCTTTATCTGTTGTCAAGACTCTAGCTGCTTTATCAGCGAGGAAATTAATGTCTTCATCTTCAGTTGATATTTTCTCATTGATCAATCTAGCACATTCAGCTATAGCCATGAAATCGTTCAAGCAATCATTGGGAAGGCACAGTTCAGACGATTCCACTTGGCCATCAGAATCAGACTCCTCATTTTTAGCAATTGGAAAGTCAAGTAGTGTTGTTGTATGAGGCTCATACATGGTTACGTCATTGTCATCACCATTCCAATTTGATTGTTCTGGCACAATGGGAGGTTTAGGCTTCGATTTCTTCTTTGGACTTTCATCTGTAGAAGTTACTGCGGTTTTAGTAATTTTTGGCAACGGCATGCCAAGTTGACGGACTTTACGTATTGGAGAGCTATTTAATGACGCAGATTTATCCGCTTTATCCATGCGTCTAGTTTTCCTCGGTGAACTTATCGCTGTTGACATAGCTTCAGTCTTCCTTAGCTCACGGTTAAGTGAACTATGCCGGAGCTGAACACTTTTTGTGGTACGTACATCTTTAATTTTTGTTTTTGATGTTGTTGTCACTTTATCATTCTGGGTTGACTTAAGAGTCTTAACACTTGTTGAAGATGTTACTGCATCTTTATTAGTGCTCCGTACAACAGTTTGGAAGATAGGTTTCTTTGTATGGGAGTCATTGTGCTTAGGTTTTGTTTTGTGAGGAGTTTCGATGGGCTTCTCCATACTTTTGCAGATCTTTGTTCTGACTGGGCGAGTTTTTAGTTTTATCTGCGACCGTGTGATGCAGAACTGGGTTGTGTCTGTGGGTAAACCATTCTTGGTAGTATCCCGTTTCAAGATCTTCTTCCAAGAGGCGTTGGAAGTGTTTGTTAAAGTTTTATTGAGTGTTTTATTTTTCAATTTGGTGACTCTCTGTGTGGTCCTCTTTCCCGAGAGCGGCCGCTCCCTTTTCCTGCTCCTTAACCGCATCGCAAGTTTCGGGGGGGGGCTTAACCTGAAAGCCGTAATAAGCTCTATGAAAAAAAAAAAAAAGTATTTATTAAAATGTAAATTTATTCTTTTCTTATAGGAATACTATTAATCGAGAAACCATTAAAATTCGGGTTGAACAAGACAGTACTTACATGAACCCAACGAAATTAGAAAGTATTTGTTTATCCCGTACATGAGACGCGCTGGATTATTAAAACCTTTGCACAACACAAGTGCGGCATGGAATAAACACAATGTGCGTCCCGGAGTTCTTTGTTTCAACACATTCTGTTTTATTTTTATCACTAAAAATTCGGCGCGGCAAAAACTCTTCGCGCCTTTTTCTTACACCAATTTTTGTCACATAATAATATCAGAACTTAATGAAACCATGATAAGAACACTCCCCAATTAATAATTATATGAATGAATACACATTTTAACAATAAATCACTAAAATAACTAAGAAATATGTATAGCGAAAATAAAAGAGCGGCACTATCACATTATTGATTTATGCGCTGTTAAACGAAAGTGGTTTTCACTGAAGCGTTATATTTTATTAGCCCTAAACACCAGCAAGTAGTACCATAGCGGAAATGCAGGAACACGAGTTGTTTTTCATGTAATTACATGATAATATCTTGTACGAAACACAAAAGCTAAACAAATGTCAAAATGGCGGAGATTATTTTATTAGTTCGCCTTTTTTCCTTCAGATGGCGATTCGGTTTTAGCGCATGCGTTTTGAGTACTAAATTGAGAATTCGATAAATCACCAAAACGAGTTTTTTTTTTATAAAAACATTATGCAAATATCTAGATTTGATAAATATTTCATGGCCTAACTTTATTAGGTAGTACGTAAGGACTGCGTGTCATTTTGATTTTGAATATTTTTACCGTAGCAAATAAAAAATTTCAATGAACGAACAAAACGCCAGGTGGAAACGTCACACGTCATCCACTTAGAGACTGCTCCTTTCAAAGCTTCAAAAAACGTTTTTTATTAAAAGTTCTGTCACTGGGGATTGTTTAATTTCCTACATTTAAACGTTTTTTGTCCCTCCTTATTGACACTCTGACCGAATATTTCACTTATTGTAAAAGATCTAATTCAATCTGTATTGTGTTGATTATTACTACATGTTTTGTATCACTCTTCACTTGATTGTTACGTCCATGCTCTTCACTTCGTAATGATAGGGTTCGTAATGAAACGAATAGTCATCAAAATAAATACAAACACGGTGGTACAGTGTGACCGTTTATAGTAGATTGACTACTGCGACAGTAGATTTTCGATGCAAAGGTAGAGCGGTAGATTTTCAGTATTTTTTTAAAAAGTAGCGGATTTCAGTAGAATATCCTAGCAATATTAATAACAGCAAATATTTTTCTCGTATCACGGCAAAATCGGTAATGTACATGTGAAACAACCACATAAAGCAAGGTTTAAATTGATAACAGCGCGGCGCGGTAATTGTACGCATTTCCAACCAGACAATAATATGGTCAAATTATTTAAAAAAATCAAAATATGACAATGATGAATCTAACTAATTAAATACCTAATAATATAAATAAAACCTGATAATATTAAACTTGTGATTCATTTCTGACCAATGATGATCAATTTAGGCCACAAACTACTTTTTAGTAGGTTTTTCCAAACCGTTAGTAGATTTCAGTAGAATTTATTAGTTCGTCTAGTATTCTAGCGGTTTTTGAAAACGGTCACACTGCGGTGTTATGAAACCGTTTTACTTTTTGAACGTGGAATAAAATGAAATTGCTTGTTCCTTACTCGAGGAGAATACGGACACGTTTTTATTTATTTATGCTTTATGATTCATTCTGTAGAATAGACAGCTAGGTAGAATCAGTTGTAACAAGAAGAATCAATACAAAAGAATACAATGTCAAGTGCTTCAGTAACTTCGTCGAAACGCGAGGTATGAATAATTCAGATTAATTTCTTATCTGTAGTCTTAATACACTTCTGGCAATGAATATAGGACAAGTGCTGCATCCATCCAGTACCGTTTGTGGTGGTGACGCTAAAGTCTCGATGTTGTATGCAGGATAACCGTAATAATCCAAAAAATTTTATTTTGTGAATAGGTACTTACTTACATTCTGTGATATGCGAACGCTTCCCCCGTGCCACCGCCGCCTCCGTAATGTAGACAACATAGGGTTTGTGTATCGGAGGTCGCGGGTTCGATCCCCCAGCGGAGTACATATTTAGTACTCTGTTTGATTGGTGATAGGGCATACTAAATGTCTGCCTGGCTTGCTACCACCATCTTATCTAAGTCTACCGTCAAACAGCAGTGTTAATAGCAAGTTTGCGTTCCGGTTATCAGAGATAAAATCGCCAGTCCCTCAATCAAGATTGAGTTCCTCGGTCAGTATGCTTCCAGAAAAAAAATGCCTGCTTATATCTGTTGTTATTATACATTTCAGAAGCTGTCATCGGAGCTAATCCAAGAATTAGAGTCTATAAGAGCCCTCAACAGTAGTCTCCGTACATATTTGGAACATGTTCGAACTTTCAAGAAGAATTTAACAGTTGTTAACGAGAATTGCAAGCAGCTCAGTAAAGTCAACACTCAGTGGGTTGACCTTTTGAATGCTACCATCAAATGATTACAATGTGAAGTGAACTGTAAATATGGCCTGTTCCATCTATCCCATGTAGCTGCCCCAATCAAGTGGGATAAATGTATTAAAATTAAATAGACACTAAGAAGGGGACTGACTCACACATTACAGGCTTCTGGCCAAAGCACTGACTATGGCCCTTCTGTAATACACAGAATGTTATTCAAACAGAGATTTCCGCTTCAGGACAGTTAAAAAGGGACAGCTTTATGTAACTTAGTGGCATCTCTTTCTAACTATACTCAAGCGCAGATCTACTCTTGAGCAACATTCTGAAATTCACTTGAACGACCTGTTTGGTGTAGTGGTTAGAAACTCTGACCACTGTACCAAATGGTCGCAGGTTGAATCTCGCTAGGGCCATATGTTTGTGTGATGAATATGGACATGTGTGCCCGAGTTATGGATGTTTTCACTTATAATAAGTATTTATTTACAAAAAAAAAATGTATTTATGTAGTATATCAACTATCTGGTATCCACAACACAAGCCTATAGTTGCTTACTCTGGAACTACATGACGCTGTGTATGTCTAAGGATATTTATTTCTTCTGAAATACGAGCCTACGTTTCCTTGGATCAGTGCTCTCCAGTTGTTATGGTTCTTCTTTCTGTATGGAAATAGTTTAAAATGTAATAAATGAGGAAGGAAACTTTGAAAAAATTCGTTGTACTAACTACAGTCCTACCTAAACCTATTAGAATGGGTTAGATGGAACAAGCCATACAGATTGACATCACAATATTCATCAAAAAATTGGTGGACAGGCAAAGCAGCCAAAGAGTTATAACTCTATAGTACATATTAGACGAAAATAATGACAAAATGCGATTGACATACCAAGCGTTTATTTTTTTTTCATATGATGGCGAATGTGACAGGACCGATTTAAAAGCGGGACATTTCGCAACACTCATACGTCTGTTGACAGAATTTATTACGTCTATATAGCATCTATTGGCTGTGTGCATCGAAGGCTTTTAAATTAGTTACCAAAAGTGTGAATATTAATAAATATTTAGTTGAGAAAAACCTTTTTAATTTGGTGGTTCTGTGTATATGTCCAAGGATATTTATTTATTTATAAATAAAATAAAAATAATAAAATTTCCTTAGATAAGCCCATAAACATCCCATTGCAGAGATAAAGGCCTTCCCTCGTATAACTCTGTATAGGCCGTAGTCCACCACGCTGGCCCAATGCGGGTTGGTAACTTCACATGCCTTTGAATTTCTATTTCAGAGGCATGCAGGTTGCCTCACGATGTCTTCCTTCACTGTTTTAAGAGCAGTCGGATAAATGCATATAAGTAATTAAATTAAATTTAAATACTCATAAAACCTATAATTCCTATAATAATAATAATAAAATGTATCTTTATTTGTTCTTCACAAACTCACGCTTAGAGAAATGTACAGGATAAAAGTGTTTCTTAAGTCAGGTGAGTACGTGTGAAGACTGATGCCTAAAATAGGCGATAGCCTGTGCTTTAGGACACCAGTACCCCAGATGTACTTCCCGGACGTACAGTCAGACAGCGAGAAAATGACATAAGTAAGGCACAAGTAGTCGGTTACATTTAACGGAAAGGATAAGAAATAATCTTAACTAGAAAAATTAAAAAGTTTTAACCAGGTAGTTTTGACAATTTGCCAGTCTCGTATAATGAGAGAGAATAGGCCGTAGTCCGCCACGCTGACCCAATGCGGGTTGGGGACTTCACATGCCTTTCAATTTCTATTTCTTAGGCATCCAGGTTTCACTATGTCTTCCTTCACTATTTTGAGAGTAGTCTGCTAAATACAAATAAATAATTAAATTTAAAAACTCGTTAAAATACTCGTGAAACCTATAATATTTAATTATTATTACCATTGTGAACTTAATTGTGTCCAAAAGATACCAAAATCTCCTAATTGCACTGATTTATATTAGGCTATCTATAGAGGGCGAGCGAATAAACGTTTTCGCGCTTTTCTTAGTTCATAAAACAGCGCCATCTCTTAGAATCCTCGAGAACTAATAGGGACTGGTGCGAATAAATCGCCAAAACCGCGCACAAACCAATTTTTTTTAGTCTGCTCACAACCTATAAAACCCATAAGGCGCTACCTTGAAGATTTACTCATTTGGGAAACGGATATTTCTCAGCGACGGTAACATTTATAACTTTAATATTTGGAACACGCATACATGAGGGTGCCATAAAAACGAATTGGGATGGGATATATAGAACATGATTGGTGAAAGTTTGCTCGATAGATTTATTTTTCAAACGTAACTCATTAAAATTACTAAAATCGTTTTATCTCCGAGAATATAAAAGATTTGCAATTAGTTTTTAAATAATTCCTGTGATGGGAATGGTCCCGTTTATTGGAATAATGGTCGTGGTTTACAGAAAATACGTTTACATCGGGTAAAATAATTAAAATATTGCACAATAGGCGCTACAGCGCGTGACGGCCGACACTACGGAACGGCGCGAGGGCAGTGGGTGCGCGAACTTTAAATTTTTATATTTTCTCGCTTTACATTCCATAATTAAAAACTAAAATACCTAGTTATGGTGCCTAATTAAATCGGGATGGATGTTCTAAGTTTTATATTAGGATAATAAAATACAGATTTATTAAATGTATATATATATATATATATATTTTATTCGATATATTACCATCAGGGTCCTATATTTTGATTGAGATCAGAATCTGATGTCAGTTGTTTTGGTAATTTTGGAGGTTATTTATATCCATTGATTTATATATAAGTCAATGTTTATATCCTATTGTATGAACCATTTATGGCGCAGTCGCATTCGGAAGCTACATACATATAACATAACTGGTTATGTGGTAGTCTTGTTAAATCATTGTTTAGACAATTATGTAGAAATATGACGTTAGCGTCATATTATGTCGTGGGGCACTCGTACGAATTGTCGTGGTCGGTCGATGTGTATATTGTCCATTAGAACTGATTTCATTTTTTTTATGGATCCTCCTTTCCCTCTGTCGTCGTCTCCCTTTCCTTCTCTTTCTCGACGTTCGAAGCTCGTACAGATTTTTCTAAACAAAAAAGAGTTTATATACAAGCTGAATTCGAATAAATAAAATAAATAAATATCTTTGCACATACACACAGCGCCATCTAGTTCCACAATAAGCAACTATAGGCTTGTATTTTATAGATACCAGATGGTTGAAAAACTACACAAATACATTTTCTTTTGTAAACAAATACATAAATAAATGAAAAACATCCATAACTCGGGATTTAAATTCATCATACAAACATATGCCCCTAGCGGGATTCGAACCCGCGACCTTTTGGTATAGCAGTCAGAATTTTTAACCACTACACCAAACAGGTCGTCAATAACTATAACAACTAAGAATAGGTACGATCGCATTTTAGTAATTAGGTCGCCATATTAAGTGCTAGAACACACAAAATGCAATTCAGCTATTATGATAATAGCAAAAAATTTGTGCATATAATAGTGCCTAATCAATCACTATTAGTTAGGGTAACTCTAAGGCCCGTATTAATAAACCAATCTCAATACAAGTCTTGAGGCTGTATCACCCGTGAGCAGTTGACGCTATCTCAAGCTCCGTGTTAATTTATAAAAACCAATCTTGAGGTCTACTTAGCTGACTTCACTTCTCAAGTATTCGCCTCAGCGGCGAATGAATAATAGTTTTGAGTTTCGTTTATTAATATGCGCACCTCTCAAGTATGCACGTGCTTGTCAGGTCTCAAGTTAGGTTTGTTAATCAACACGTTTACTTTAGACCAGTCACAGGACTGTTCTCAATCTTGAGAATGGTTTATTAATATGGGCCTTAGGCTCGGATAGGTACGTCCGTTGTGTTTCGGAATATCCTGATCGTGTTCACTCAATTTTGTATACGTCTGAATTTTGTACAAATAAAATAATAACTTTAATTTAATAGTTGTAGTGTAGTACCTTTTTTACTCCCCATCCTGTTGTTTTTACTGTATTGCCAATGCCAATATTTGAAATTACCCATAAATTGTCGCCGAAAAATCTACCAACATTAACAGTTACATTCGCTATGTAAATAAATGATAATTTTTATAACAAAACAAATAATAAATAAATAAAAGGTATTTATTCACCACAAAGTTAATTTAACAAGTAATTAATTGATTATAAATTAGGTCAAACTGTGATGAAAAGGTAGGGACTCAGCAGATTTGCTGATTTTCAGTCCCCCCCAAGTAGAGAAGTAGTTGCTGCCACCAAGGGATTAATTATTATTACTCTATGAATAAATTTAATCATTCACTAAAAGCAAGCAAAAAGAAAAAACTATATCTAAAATAACTCAAAAACAACTACAAGTGATAAACCAAAAAAAGCTGGGTATCATATAGGTAGGTATTTATAAATTTTCAATACTTATGTGTGATTGTGCGAGTGAATTTAATTGTTTTCAAATTATTATTACTAATTTAACATATTTTAAATCATATCCAAATCATACTGGCAGAGAAACACCCGTCCAAGAAACTATTTATGTAAAATGCAAAATGAAAATGTTGAAACGAAAATTAAAACTACTTATGAGTTTACTTATGAAACGAAAGTTTTAATTTTCGTTAATAATAGGTTAAATTTCGTTAATAATCGATAGGGGGATAATTAAGGTTAACCCCCTATCGATACTTTTCTCAAGCAATCTATAGTTGAAATACAATCGATTAATCGATTGACTATCGATGTTTAATCAGCTATCCAGACTATCTGATGGAAAAATCTGACGTATATTCCCAGCCTTTAACTATAATTGTACAATTTTTTCGTTTGAGAAATTATGCAACTGTAGCGGCATGTGGCAACTGGGGCCTGAAGAAAAAAAAATACCTGAACGTGTCGACTATAGGCTAGACTATATAATACATAGGAAATCCTTTTTAGATAATTTTCAGAGTTCACTAAGATAAAAACTGACCACGTGCATGTCGGACTTCGCACATAGGGTTAGGGCTACGGGCTTGGCTTATCTGTGCTACACATTAGATCGCAAAATTAAGATTAGCCTTATTAAGTTTCTTTGTCTCACCTATCATACAGACGGAGTACTGCGGCGTGTCGCACGGCAGACCGTACACCAGCCCTGTGAGATGGTCCTGCCGGTCTAGGTTGAGGCAGGGGCTGTCCATAGTGTACTCCTCGTCCAACCATGGAGGCATCTGTTTTAAATTACCAAATTAGGTATAATTACTATTGAGACTTTTTTTTATGCACAACGGGTTGGCATTTGACCTCAATCACACCTGATCTTAAGTGAAGATGAAGTCGAAGGTGGGAGTGTACTGACCCGGAAACCCCAACACATTTGTGGGACTGGCTATCTTTCTAACACAACAATGCTATTAACATTGTTGGTTGGCGGTTGTAGCTAGCCAGGCGGACATTTATAATGCCCTACCACCAACCAAACAGAGTACTTAAACATGTACCCCGCTGCGGATCGAACCCGCGACTTCCGAATCGTAAACCCAACGTTGTTTACATTGAGCCACGGTGGTGGTTAAAACTGACGGACGGACGGAAAGAGACGGAGAGGAATATCGATTTATTAATACCGCCCGTATTAATAATTTATTAGTCCCGTACTAATAAACCAATCTCAATACAAGTCTTGAGGCTGTATCACCCGAGATGCGTCTTAAGAAGTTGAAGCTATCTCAAGCTCTGTGCTAATTTATAAACCAATCTTGAGGTCTACTCAGCTGGGATCACTTCTAAAGGAATCGCCTCAGCGGCGAATGAATGATAGTCTTGAGTTTTGTTTATTAATACGTGAAACTCGGCGCACCTCTCAAGTGAGTACTGCTTGAGTATGCACGTGCTTAAGTCTCAAGTTAGGTTTATTAATCAACACGTTTACTTGAGACCGATCACAAGACTGTTCTCAATCTTGAGAATGTTTTGTTAATACGGGTCTAAGGCCCGTATTTTAAAATGTTGCTCAAGCGTAGACTTACGTTTGAGCAAAGTTAGAAAAAGATGCCGCTGTACATTCCCGGTTATTTTCAACCGAGCCAAGTTAGTGGCCTATAGCTTAAAAACACTGACTGTGGTAGCCACTCGTCTGACCACTAAATCCACCAATGTTCAGTGGGGACCCAAGGCTGTGATGGATAGGTAATATTAAGTTCTTGTATATCTTCGCTGTATTACCTCTCGTGTATAGGGTCGAACAAAATTAACCCGATTGCACGTACATGACAATAAAATGATATATTCATTAAAAACAATAGCCTTAAAAATTTTGTTTCCGAGTAAAAAAATTAAATTAATTAATTTATTTTATTTTAACACTTTATTGTACACTAGACACACAAGAAATGGACATTAACAAAGATATAAGAAAAAAATGTATAAAGGGCAAACTTATCTCTATAAGAGATCTCTTCCAGCAAACCCGTGAGAGCGAAATTTGATGCAAAAGGTAGACATAAAGTGTACACGAAACAGAAGAAACAAAAAATTTTTAAAATATCATTTAATAGAATAAAACCAAAATAATACATTAAACGAAAAAATTACCCAACATAAATACAGAAATACATACATACAATCATTATATATAAATATATATAATATACTATTATTCATATATACTTTGTGCAATAAAGAGTATTTGATTGATTGATTGATTGATTGATATACTATACATAAACTATACACATCATACAAAAATTCCTATAAGAAACTTATAACCTATACAACAAGATGAAAAGCTAAATTTAAATATTGTTACGAAATTTCGAATAATTAATAGGATTAATTGACTTGACGTAAATGTAAGTGCAAATGAAAATACTAATTAACAGACTTACTTCATTTCGATTGTACCTTATTTTATCAATGAGCAAAAACAGGCAACGTTCATATGGAAGTCGCCAAAGGAGGTGGCGGGGCACAGGACAGGGCGCAATCACAATCCAAGCGCGGACAATCACAGCAAGTCGTGTGGTCACCTTTCGGCGTCTTCAAAGATACCGCGGCACGTGTTTGTGTGTTGTGGCAAAGTACTTAGAGCGTACGGCCATTGAGGTCCAACTCACAAAATTTACATTTCGAAATTTTATTTTTTGAGTAAAATCTGTTAACTTTAATGTTTTATTTTTTTCGTAATAGTAGATACGAAAAAAATAAAACATTAAAGTTAACAGATTTTACTCAAAAAATAAAATTTTGAAATGTACCTATGTACATCCTATACGTGCACTCTGCAACGTTTGCCGGGTTAATTTTGTTAGACCTTATATTTTACTACGTGAAAAAAAAATTACGTACGAATTGGCCGAGGTTCACGTCTCCAACAGTTTTTGGGTCCGGTATCCTCCTTCCTCTGCTCGGGTTGTACCAAGTGTAAGACACTGTGTCGGTGGTAACATCCTTCGTCATGTTTAGACGGCCAGCAATCCAAATGTGGTCAACAGCTGCAAAGTTAGAAATTAAAACGTGAAACAAATGTACATTTCATGCCCAAATGCAGCGCCATCTGTTGATGTATTAAAACATGAACATATACAACTTTCATTCGCAGTAGTACAGATAAGTATTTCTATTTGAAGGTAGATGGTGCTGCTTAAATTAATTATGGGATTAAATAACAGATGGCGTTGGGTCATTTAGTATTGCCACTTGACAACAGATGGCGCTGATTTATATTAGGTGATTACTCACGTTCGTCCTTATTTTCGCCCATTACAAGCAACAGCTGAATAAGAATCTCATTGCTGTCCATACTGGCCAAAGTGCCGTTCATCTTTTGACAGTTCTCGTAAGCGTGATGCCAGTAGAGAAGCTGACGAACAAGGATGTAGAAGAAATTGTCGTCGCTAGGTGGCGCTGGCATCGTACGCAGGGCCGGGGAACCTGTGGACACTGGTTTATTTATCCAACTGAGGACATAGGCAAAGGGAGCTGTGATACAAAAGGATGATACTCCTATGTTAAAAACAACGCTTCCTATTTCTTTCTTCCAAACACAGTCTCTCCCTTCGTTCGTCCGATAACCTTCGGCTTTATGTTCCCCCAATACTTCCAATTACTACAGCAAATCTTATACTCTGCAGGCAATTCGTTTATGGAACGCCCATCCCGAGTCTATACGTCGTGCACAATCATCATTTACTTTTAGAACACAAGTCAAGGCACATTTTCTAGCGTCTTGACTGTTGCCATATTCGTGGTTCTGAGATTTGATAATTATAGTATCCATTATTTTCTTTGTTTGGTGTCACATATATTGTGTATGTATATATACTTAATAATTTATCTACTAATAAGTAGGACCACGAGCAAACTATTTCTGTTTTATGCACAACGGGTTGGTACTTGACCTCAATCACACCTGATGTTAAGTGAAGATGAGGTCGAAGGTGGCAGCGTACTCACCCGGAAACCCCACCACATTTGGACGACTGGCTATCTTATCTCTGACAACCAGAACACAACAATGCTATTAACATTGCTGTTTGGCAGCAGATTTAGTTAAGATGCTGGTAGCTAGCTACGTGGACATTTGAAATGCCCTACCACCAACCAAACCGAGTACTTAAACATGTACCCCGCTGGGGATCGAACTCGCGACCTCCGAATCGTAAACTAAATTAGATAGGAGTGCATACTCTGGTAGCAGATGAACTGCATCTTCCTCTCGCACCGGGCCTCTAGGAAGACAGGTGGATGAGACGCGTGCCGATCCAGCTGAAGACAGCCGTTCTGTTTTATCGCACTCCGGTCCCTGGGTGGAGAGAAATACGAGTAATACTAGTTTTTACACAAACTATAATCACAACATCTAAAAATAATGTAATAACTTAACGTATAGTTATGCGAAATTTTACAGCCGGCTACAGTAAAGTAGCTGTGGCGGACATGGCAATTGCAAGGGTCTGTGGTGACTGAGTCACACAATATTGTATAATTGATAAGTGTTATGTATGTATAGGATTTATTGTATTGTAAGTTATAGGATTAAGTGCTTAGGTATAACGTAGTATATTGTAACTTACTTTATCTAGTACATAGCATACCTACTTTAATTAGTTTAAGGGAATTCTTTTCCTACGCTATTAATTTTAATGATTTTATTGGGGAGGCACCAATTGTTTGTATAATGGCTGATTTTGCTACAACCATTTTTATGTGCCGACAATTTTGCATTTATGGTTATTATCCTTCCGGAGCCCAGCTTTGTCGGGCAGGCTATTCTCACGCCTTCAGCGTGGGCAATCCCAGATGGTAGAGTTTAGTGTTTTTGGGAAAGCATTCTCCTCTAGGGACAGTAACTCTACGTCTGCCGCCGGTACAATACGTTTTCTTTCTCCGTCTGAGCTTAGCTTCATTCGCCGCTGAGGCGAATACTTGTGAAGTGATCTCAGCTGAGTAGACTTCAAGATTGGTTTATAAATTAGCACGGAGCTTGAGATAGCGTCAACTTCTTAAGGCGCATCTTGGGTGATACAGCCTCAAGACTTGTATTGAGAATGGTTTATTGATACGGGCCTAAGAATGGCCTAGAATTACCTCAATGGTGGCCATGCGCTGCCCTGCACGTCGCTGTAGGCCGCCACCTGGAAGATGCTGGCCCCATTGTCCACCCACGACCACCTCCCGAGCGTGCCCCGGGCTCCAACCCACGCGTTCTCTATGCCTGAGCCACATATTTCTATCATTAATACGTGTTTGGAAGGACCACTACGCGTGGGGAGGGATTCCACCCGTATATAGTTAATATACCGAACATTCGTACCAATATAAGAAGGTCGATTCTTCATTCATCATCCGAACAGCCAAGACACGGAACTCCCTTCCGGCGTCAGTCTTTCCTGAATCCTACAACCTTGGGATTTCATCCTGTATAATAGACTGGATACGCGTTGATATCTTAGTTTGTTAGAATGCACAACGGTTAGCACTTGAAATAATTATCACACCTGATGTTAAGTGAAGATGACGCTGAAGGTGGAAGCGTACTGACCGGACTGGCTGTCTTATTTCTGACAACTGGAACGCAGAAATGATATTAACATTGCTGTTTGGCGGCAGACTTTGATAAGAATTCTACATTTTCAACTTATGATCAGTGTATAACAAGTCACTAAGGCCCGTATCTATATCTTATCTAAATCTGCCGCCAAGCAGCAATGTTAATAGCATTGTTGTGTTCCGGTTGTCAGAGATAAGATAGCCAGTCCCCCAAATGTGTTGGGGTTTCCGGGTCAGTAATAGATATTCGACCTCATTTTTACTTAACATCAGCTGTGATTGAGGTCAAGTACGAAGCCGTTGTGCATAAAAAAAAAAGTATTTCAGAATGTTGCTCAAATGTAGATCAGCGCTTGAACATTATGACGATACTGATGATGGAGAGCATGCACGACCAGCTTGGTATAAAAGAATACTCTTGGAAATTGTTAAATGAATGTATTATGTATCTTGTACAGACCATAGAGATTGTTACAGACAGAGAGCAGTGACAAGTGACATAAAGGCGGCAACAACCACAGATTAACGATACACAATTCTATTGTTTTATTAACAAACATAGACAGAGATTCCGCCATACAAGTTACATAAAGCTGTCCCTTTTTAACTGTCCTCAAGCAGAGATCTCTGCTTGTGTAACATTCTGTATTATAGGCCTTAAAGTTCGCTCACAACACTCACTGGGTCTAGTCTTCAACATGGTCATCCCGAGCTTCTTGAGACATCTCATCGTAGCTATGTTTGCCAAACTGAAAACATTAAACCGATTAAAATATAAGCACGCTTCTAAAGTAGAGAAATGTTCAATACGGATTTAGGTACTTAGCTGTATCCGGCTACAGAATGGGAAGAAATTATCTGGTGATATAAAAATAGAAGCAACCCATCTCTTCGTCGTGTCAAGGGTGTCGCTAAAGGCGACTTTCCACTGAAAAATATCTATACTTGCACGTATTAATGGCGATGGATTCACCCCGTGCCACGTGTGCATTTCTGTATATTTCCAAAGATGAACCGTGGTTGTTGTTTCAAGCTTTAAACTTTTAATATACGGAATCTTACGCTTAATATATTTAAACTTATTGTAAAACAAAAATTATGTAAAATGGGATATTACAAAATTTCAGACTATATTAATGATAAGTAATCCATGGGATTAAACGGCTCCTCTACACGATATAAAAATTGTTGTAACCTTTCTTGATTGTAAATGATTGATTGAAAACAGACAAATCCTCTGAGTTTCTCGCTAGCTCTTCTCAGTAGTGGTCTTGTTCCGAGCTAGTGGTAGTTTAAAAAACAAATGACGTTCGTAAGTGCATATTGTATTGCCTACATGAATAAAAGATTTTCATTTCATTTCATTTCATTTCATTTAATGTTTGGTACACCCAAACCCTTACATTTAGATTAAATCTGACCGCCCCATTTGGGATAAAGGTAATAATAAATAAATAAATATAAATATCCTCAGACATACACACAGCGCCATCTAGTTCCACAGTAAGCAACTATAGGCTTGTGTTGTGGATACCAGATGGTTGATATACTACATAAAATACATTTTCTTTTGGAAGTAAATACTTCTTATAAATGAAAACATCCATAACTCGGGTACACATGTCCGTATTCTTCACACAATCATATGCCCCTAGCAGGATTCGAACCCGCAACATTTTGGTATAGTGGTCGGAGTTGCTAACCACTACACCAAACAGGCCGTCAATACCTACCGTATACGTCTATATTATGAAATTCCTCATGTCTTTGAAGACAGCCTATTAGAAACATGTTAAAAATGTGATAATCATCTGTCTTACGTCATCTTTTGCAGCACACAGTAGGCGGCTGCCTGATGCCAGTCCATCTGCCCATCGTAGACATGATACAGGCCAGTCCTGCAGCGGACTGTCTTCACTTCTGACACGTGAACCTGGGCCTGTGCATCTGTACATAAAAACCACTGCTCACTTTCCAGATGTCACTTCTAACCCTAGTGTATGGGCTTTTGCTGGGTCTATATTAAAACGCATACATTAAATACTCCTATTTTTAACTCGCATAACATAATGCGCATAATTTTAAAACCGCATAATCTAATTTCTATAAAATGCGAACGCATAATCTTAGTGTGTATAATATTAATATTCATAACAATAACAAAGCATAAAAATAACTTTAGTTTTCATACTCATGAAAAATTCGAAATAAATTGTGAGAGACGACGTACATTATACCTAGTAAGTCATTTGTTTTAAAACAACGCTTCTATTTTTATATTATGTTCTTCTTCGCTTCGCTCCCGCCTTAACCTTCTGAACCTAACCAACAGTGTCGGGGTGCTCCGACCCATCTTGTTCGCTCGCTTCGCTCGCTCACTCGCCACAATATGATGAGCAAGTTTTATACAGCCTTAAATAACTATATATGGGTACTCTGTAATGTGTTATGTAAATTGATTTTATAAATATTAAAGTTATACTGGATAATGATATGCACATTTATATTATGCAGTTTTATTATTATGCAGTTTTTGTATTAGGTATGTGATTTTATTATTAGGCGGATTTAATATTATGCGCATTTGCGTTATGCCAAGTCTGTTATGCGGATTTACTTATATTAGGACAATTAGATTATGCCAATGAAAGGACACCCCGTTTTTGCTACCATATGCACCTTTTTGCTAAGCTGAGATGCTGGAGTCGAAATGATGAGACACTTATAACAACATACTCTGTTAACGATATTTATAGCTAGATGATGGAATACGAATGATGATTGATAATGCTAGTGATATTTTAATAATTATGAAATGGCGTAAAGCCTTGAACCGCCTCCGTGGCTCAATGTAAACAACATTGGGTTGCCGATTCGGAGGTCGCGGGTTCGATCCCCAGCGGGGTACATGTTTAAAAACTCGGTTTGGTTGATGGTAGGGCATTTTAAATATCCGCCTGGCTAGCTACCACCATCTTATCTAAATCTGCCGCCAAGCAGCAATGTTAATAGCATTGTTGTGTTCCGTTTGTCAGAGATAAGATAGCCAGTCCGGATTAGTACGCTTGCACCTTCGACCTCATCTTCACTTAACATCAGGTGTGATTGAGGTGAAGTACCAACCCGTTATGCATAAAAAAAAAGCGCTGACCACCGCGGCCGGTACCAGGCTAACATAACTGAGCAAGAGTTTTAACTGTTCAACACTCATGACGCTGTAACTCACGTCGCTCGCAAGCGAAGGGCCGCTCCAGGTTGCAGGGCATGTCCACGAAGACCGGCCGGTCGTGGTAGACCCTCTCCAGAGCCACGCAGTCAGCTCCACCCTCAGGCACGGGCACATGTGTCCTATTCAGCCACTGAAACAACACACAATGTTAAGTGGCTGCAACTTGTAGTTCTGTTCTGCTTCTCAAATGGATAAACGGCGTTCAACAACATTAGAAATACCACAAAAAAATGTGATCTTCAAAAAAGCATTCCACCAAGCGTGTGTTTAAATTTCTTTTAAGTGCTACCAAGCCTTAGCTTGGTATTTCGTATTTAATTTGCATATTTCTAGGCAAAGTCTCACTACTAGACAAAGTCCTATGACATATTTTTTTTTATGCACGACGGGTTCGTACTTCACCTCAATCACACCTGATGTTAATTGAAGATGAGGTCGAAGGTGGAAGCGTACTGACCCGGAAACCCCAACACGTTTGGGGGACTGGCTATCCTGTCTCTGACAACCGGAACACAGCAATGCTATTAACATTGCTGCTTGGAGACAGATTTAGATAAGATGGTGGTAGCTAGCCAGGCGGACATTTAAAATGCTATACCACCAACCAAACATGTACCCCGCTGGGGATAGAACCAGCGACTTCTGTATCGTAAACCCAATGTTGTTTACATTGAGCCACGGAGGCGGTTAAAACTGATGGACGGACGGAAGACTAAGACGCGATTTCAATCTCAAGATCGATTTATTAATACCACCTTATATAAACCAATCTCAATACAAGTCTTGAGGCAGTATCACCCGAGATGCGTCTTAACAAGTTGACGTTATTTCAAGCTCCGTGCTAATTTATAAACCAATCTTGAGGTCTACTCAGCTGAGATCGTTTCTCAAGTATTCGCCTCAGCGGTGAATAATGATAGTCTTGAGTTTCGTTTATTAATATGTGAAACTCGGTGCACCTCTCAAGTGAGTACTGCTTGAGTATTCACGTGCGTTTCAGGTGTCAAGTTAGGTTTATTAATCAACACGTTTACTTGAGGCCGATCACAAGACTGTTCTCAATCTTGAGAATGGTTTATTAATACAGGCCCAAGAGTTACCCTAACCGGTGTAGTGTTATTCCTCTATGCCCTAACTAATAGTGATTAGGCACTATTTTATGCACAAATTTTTTGCTATTATCATAATAACGTCCATTTTGTATGTTCTAGCATCACATAGGTACTTAACATGGCGACCTAATTACTAAAATGCGATCGTATTCTTAGTTGTTATAGTTATTGACGACCTGTTTGGTGTAGTGGTTAAAAATTCTGACTGCTATACCAAAAGGTCGCAGGTTCGAATCCCGCTAGGGGCATATGTTTGTATGATGGATACAGACACGTGTTCCCGAGTTATGGATGTACTACTTGAGTATGTACTTCCTTAAGTCTCAAGTTAGGTGGTAGCTAGCCAGGCGGACATTTAAAATGCCCTACCACCAATCAAATCGAGTAGGAAACATGTATGAATCGTAAGCCCAATGTTGTTTACATTCAGCCACGGAGGCGGTTTATTATATTGCTTTGCGCTCTTGGTTTCCAAAGAAGAAATTAAAGAAATAAGGATGCCAAATTCTTGCTTGGTACACATCTCCCGCAGCGACCATCTACATCAAACCAAAAATTCATGATCTCTCTTACTCACCGCCGGATAATGCTTCCCGATATCCCTTTCCTGCCCGCTCGCCAGTACATCCAGCTCGGTCCGCCTCAGCTCCAAGCCATTGCTCCACCGGTACCCGAGGGGATCCTCTGCTGACCCTCGACGGGAGCCCACCCACAGCGACTCTATCACTGAGAGTATAAAAAATGTACAGGGCGATAATTAAGCATAAGATATAGTTCACTGCTGAACATAGGCCTCCCCATAGGTTTCCAGAGCGACCATTTGGAAGCGGCTTCAGGCCGTCCATCCACCTTGCTGGACCTGGTCTCCGCTCTAGAACTACAAGGTTATTTTTATACACCTGAAACTAGTTCATCGATTCCGGCTAATTAAAGAGATGTCCAGACGTACACAGTACCGTCTTCACCATAAGGGCACACGGGGCTCCCATTCTCAGGGGGCTCATATTCCTTTGCCTAATGGTTACCAATTGTAGCGGTCATTTTCGCAGCTTCAGAGAATAAAAAATGAATTGCAAGCAACAACGTTACAAAAACGACTGAGTCATTTGTCAATTATGCGCATAGAAAGTGATATCCTTCAAAAAATTGACTTTAAAGATATAATAGTAGATTTTACTCAACAGAAATCCCGAAAGAAACCGTTATCGTAATAAAAATGAAAATGAAAATTATTATGAACGTCATTTGTTTTTTAAACTACCACTAGCTCGGAACGCGACCACTACTGAGGAGACCTAGCGAGAAACTCAGAGGGTTTGTCTCTTTTCAATCAATCATTTACAATCAAGAAAGGTTACAACAATTTTATATATCGTGTAGAGGAGCCGTTTAATCCCATGGATTACTTTCATTAATGTAGTCTGAAATTTTGTAATATCCCTTTTTACATAATTTTTGTTTTATAATAAGTTTAAATTTATTAAGCGGAAGATTCCGTATATCCATGGGAACCTTGTTGTAATCGCAACCAAAAAACAAGCAGCATTCTAAAATATCATTAATGACATATTGTATATCATACTGTATTTGATTACCTACAATAAATGGTCATACTTAGTAAAAAAATGTTATTATAATTCGCTTTTTTTACTTTCCAAAAGGGCCCCAAATTCTTGAGTGCCCAAGGGCCCCAGCCTGGTTTAAGACGGCCCTGGACATACATATGGAAATTGTAAAATATAGGTACTAATGAATATTGAAATTGGGATATCAGTTTTTCGAAAATATGATAGGTTACCTAGAAAACTGCATGCCTTTTCAATCTACACCTTTCGCAAGACGGCTCTAATAAGTGATTATGCTTATGGTACAGGTGATACATCTCGCTGACGTTTGGCTGGCTACTGGGAAGTTGGTGTTCTAAGAAGTAGTTTACGAAGGAAGTCTGGACACGTAAAATAAACTTGTGTTAGAAGGTCCCTTACATGTGACACAAGAGTAATTAGGACTCATCGACCACATAACCAATTACTTGTATCCCCTCTGTCAACAGACTTGATAGTTAGCTAAAGCGTCTTATATTCGCATATCACAGAAACACATACAAAACTATTCGACTGCAACAATCATTCTGCTCGGTGTTATTCTTACGAAATGTAGCCTTATTTTACAGTAATAAACCTATTTCAAATGTACTGTCCTTATACTCAAAGGTTGCCTTGAAGAGATCGCTTTTATGGATAAGGTCGCCAAATTGTAGATACTTTATATTCTTACCACTTTTCTGAGGCTGTATTTTCTTTTCTGTTGTGCAATAAAGTGTATTTGTATTGTATTGTACTATAATAAAAACAAAAATGAAGTAACCGCCTCCGTGGCTCAATGTAAACAACATTGGGTTTACGTTTCGCAGGTCGCGGGTTCGATCCCCAGCGGGGTACATATTTAGCACTCGGTTTGGTTGGTGGTAGGGCATATTAAAGTCCGCCTGGCTAGCTACCTCCATCTTATCTAAATCTGCCGCCAAACAGCAATGTTAATAGCATTGTTGTGTTCCGGTTGTCGGAGATAATATAGCCAGTCCCCCAAATAAGATGAGGTTTCCGGGTCAGTACGCTACCACCTTCGGCCTCATCTTCACTTAACATCAGGTGTGCGATTGAAGTAAGAGCTAACCCGTTGTGAAAAAAAAAGTTGTATGTGTATCTGTACCACAAAGGGGCCATCGCTCAGTGTGGATCCTTACCTATAGCGGTAAGATACTTGCTTATTTATAAACTTTGCGGTAGCCACCCAAACTTCAAATACCTGTACCATAAGTAGTTCTGAAATAATCGAATATTTGAGCACTCCTGCGGATGGTGTAGGTGAGGACAGGTTTAGCACCCGATTTCGAAAGACATATAAGCGAAAGCCATTTGTGCGACGCCAGATAATCGAAGTGCCATATGAACGAAACGCCATTGAGCCGATGGGCCATTTAATCGAAAAGACAAATATGAGAAAGCCATAAGATCGAATGTACAGACCCCTATCTGTAGCGAGCGAGCAATATGGGTCGGGGCACCCCGACACTGTTGGTTAGGTTCAGTGTGCGAAGTGCGAGTTTGTGAGTTTTGTCTCGTTTTTAACTTTACCATCGAGTTCACGTTTACTCAAAAAGTATCTATGAAAAGAATCGTTTTGCAAACTATCCGCTAGAGGCGCTGCACATTTCTTCATACAAATCGTCACGTAAACGTGAAAGCGGTAGTAAAGTTAAGTCGAAACAAACACTCCACACTCACACTCCGCCCTCTGAAGAAGGTTTCGATGTTTGGTTGACACATTTGTAATATTTTCGAACTCATCGCACAACTCTACATTCGATCTTACGGGTTTCGCATATTTGTCTTTTCGATTAAATGGCCCATCGGCTAAATAGCGTTTCGTTCATGTGGCACTTCGATTATCTGGCGTCGCACAAATGGCTTTCGCTTATGTCTTTCGAAATCGGGTCCTAAACTGGACTGAATAGAACTTACAAAACTGCGATTCAGACAGGGCTTCGGCTAAAAATTCGGCTTTCTCCTTGGTGTCCAGCAAAGCCAACGTGCCGTTGTGGTGTCCACTGTAACACATCCAAAAATTTATACAAATTGGAGTAAACTGTTGAGTGGCTTTGTGGAAGAGCTAGGAGTCCACATCAGCCTATAATGGCTTTCCAGGGGTTTTATAATATGCTATAATGACGGAGACGGAGCTGCACTTCGGTGAGTGTGCGTTGGAATTACACAATCTTATTCCACCATCGCCATTTCATCTTCGGACTACTAGGCGTGGGGAGGGATTCCACCCGTATGTAGTTAACATACCGAACATTTGCACTAAGCGGTTCGACTCTTCATTCATAATGCGAACAGCCAAGGCATGGAACTCCCTTCCGGTGTCAGTCTTTCCTGAATTCTACAACCTTGGGATCTTCAAGAGCAGGGAAGAACCGGCATCTACTGAGATCATGCTTCATCTTCGGCCACATCGTCACTTTCCATCAGGTGAGATTGTGGTCAAACGCGTATCCAGTTAACCATAAAAAAAAAGATGCACCCAACCAGGCTTGGTACAATCAAATCAACCGAATCGTTCATTACTTACAGCCGATAATTCGTTTGAAATCGTCAAAACCGTCAGAGTTGTTTTATTATTTAGTATTTTTTATTTTTTTTTATGCATAACGGGTTGGTACTTTTCATTTATTCATTTCATTTATTCATTTATTCTAACAACTTACATTAACTTGACATCAATCACACCTGATGTTAAGTGATGATGAGGTCGAAGGTGGAAGCGTACTGACCCGGAAACCCCAACACATTTGGGCGACTGGCTATCTTATCTCTGACAACCGGAACACAACAATGCTATTAACATTGCTGCTTGGCGGCAGATTTAGATAAGATGGTGCATAGCTAGCCAGGCGGACATTTAAAATGCCCTACCACCAACCAAACCGAGTACTTAAACATGTACCCCGCTGGGGATCGAACCCCCGACCTCCGAAACGTAAACCCAATGTTGTTTACATTGAGCCACGCAGGCGGTTTAATGTATGTGGCGCGGTATGTGGCCTTTAAGCCGTCTTCAATATTAAAAAACAAACTAACATTTTTATGTTGGTTTTATGTGTTTTATAATATATATTGTTTTATAATATAATATATATACTACTCTGTGTAAAAAGTATCGGGAATATGTCAATAAAAAGACCCGCGTAAAAGAGGTCGTTCTAATTTTTTTACTGCATGTTGGTAGCACTGTACTGATTTAGCGCGCAAAATTTGAGCGGGATCTGTCATTTAATTTGTTTTAAACTACACTTTTTGTTGGTCATAGTTTTGAGTCCTCGGCGATTTTTACAATGGAAAATATTGTTGAACAAAGAGTGTGCCTTAAATTTTGTGTTTCAAATGATATTTCATGTGGTGAATCACTAAAAATGTTGCGAAATACCTACGGCGAATCGTGTATATCGAAAACAAGGGCTTATGAATGGTATAAGGCTTTTAAAGAAGGCCGAGAAGTAGTAGTAGACTTGCCTCGTTCTGGTAGACCTTCAACCGCTACGACCAAAGAAAACATCGACAGAATCAAGAAGCTAGTGCTCGAAAATCGACGTATGAGTCTGAGAGAGTTGGCTAGTGAGGTGAACATATCTTTTAAGTCCGTCCACAACATTCTCATTGACATTTTAGGCATGAAACGCGTCGCCGCTCGACTAGTTCCAAAAGAGCTCAATTTTGTTCAAAAAGCGCAGCGAAAGCATGTCGCTGAAGACATGGTTTCCCGAGCTTCTACGGATCCGACCTTTATGAAACGTATAATAACTGGCGACGAGACATGGGTTTATGAGTACGACATGCAAACAAGCCAACAATCTTCAGAATGGCGTCTCGAAAACGAGCCGAAACCCAAAAAACCGCGGCAAAGTCGCTCCAAAATCAAGGTGATGCTGACAGTTTTTTTTGACTACCGTGGTGTGGTTCACTCCGAATTCCTTCCAGAGGGAGAAACAGTGAATAAAGAATATTATTTAGGCGTCATGAAGCGTTTGCGTGAGAGTATCCGCCGAAAACGTCCAGATTTGTGGCAACACAACTCATGGATGCTGCACCATGATAATGCACCATCACACACAGCCATTATAGTGAAAGAGTTTTTAGCGAAAAATTCAACAAAAGTTCTCGACCAAGCACCGTATTCACCTGATATGGCTCCGTCTGACTTTTTTTTATTTCCCAAGTTAAAATTACCACTTCGAGGAAAACGTTTTGAGTCGATAGAAGCCATAAAAGAAAATTCGCTGAATGAGCTAAAGGCCATACCGCAAATAGCCTATGAAAAATGTATGGAAGACTGGGTGAAGCGGTGGAGATGTTGTATTGCAACCGATGGGGCCTACTTTGAAGGCGATAAAATAAATTTAGATGAATAATTTGTATTTTTTGTTTTATTGACAAATTCCCGATACTTAGTACACTGAATGTATATATATAGTGTTTTATAATATGTTTTATAATAAGTATTTATATATGAAATGAAATTCTCCATTAAACACTATAGAACTCTCAATTTTTTTACCATAGGTAGTATAATATTTAAACTAATGTTGTCCTGGCGTCATTATCTAAGAATACTTAAACTCTGTCTCCTACACTAGTCCTAGAACCGTATCGCAGGAAGACAGTTGCCGTAGAAAAACAAATAAGTAGCCAAGTTACATTTTTATTCAATCTGTGATGATTTTCTAAACGCGTAAAACAGCTTTGGCGTAAATCAGTGTAAAAAAAATCTTTCACAAATTGTTTTGTGTCAGAAGACCAAGGGCCCAATGTCTCCACTGCAAGCGCCACCAACTCGTGGCTTATAGAGATTGATGCATATTTGCATTTGCATGCTTTGAGCTTGTTCAGCCACGGTTCCAGCTCTTTGCGCAGTTCCTTGTATATGGGACGGTGCCAAAGTATCCGCACAAATTTCGTCCCATACCAAGGTGCATCCCAAGCACCAGGGTACTGAGGTGGCTCCATCAGGTCTTTTCAAGGCTCAAGAGACGCCGGGACCGCTGCAGTGGCGAGAGCGTGCCTAAATTTAATGCTCCGTTATTGCTAATTTATAACCCCATTAATTCTAACATAACGTAGGTCAATAAACTCACCGACACAATATTTTAGCGTTCTCCCAACTCACAGCGAGGTTCTGTATGAGGTACTCCCTGTCATCCAGAATGTATGACTCCCATTTCTCGGAACACGAGTTTGGTACTGCAGCAAACCATTTAATAGATTATTATTAGGTCCTTACCTGTGAAATTGGCGTTATGTATGAAGAATTTCATTGAGACTGTTTTCTCCATACAAACATTTTTGTTTTTTTTTTTGGGAACGGCAAATCCAAATTTAGCTAAACTTTGTGTGTATTATCGGATAACATTAAGTTAAGTATAGGCAGCGTTAATTTTTGAAAGTAACCGCTTTGTAAAAGTTTCAGCGAATCTAAGAAATGATTATGGGAAGCATATGAAAAGAGCTCTGTACGAATTTTTTTTATTATGTGATTTAGCCCAGAAATTAAAAAGTATTTCATGTGAAACCTTGAAATAATATTCCATTTTCCAAATAAAAAACAAATTTGGATATAGCTTTGAAAATCGCAGGAATTGGTAAATATGATTAACGAAGAAAAATCTCCAATTTCATAGGTAAATTTTTCAAAATCCAAACTTCAAGCACAATTCAATGGGTACCTACCTCTATATTGCTCATGGTAACTGGCCGCACAAAAAAATAACAACGAATAAAAGAATATAACTTCAAAAATGGAACACATCCTGCAACCTCCAATCGCACACTAGCTCACTCCAACCACCTGCGGTCTGTTTTATAAAAGTCGAAACTTCAAGATGGCTGCCAGTGTTGTAAGGAATTTACAATTATTTTCACAGATTTCAATGGACGTGTTTCATGTCTCACGGAAGCTTATTTTGAAAACATTAATTATGTAACTATAGACTAGATAGTAATATATAAATAATAGATTACTCATGCACATTTACGATGAGTCTGCCTATAAAACGTCACAGAATTCTCTGTGTTTCCCGCATTTGCAAATTGTAAATTAATTAAATTGTAGATTATACTGCCTGTAAGGGACAAGTCGACTTTCCTTGAAACAGGTGGTTAGGTACCTCGTTAAATAACTTTAGTGGATTTTTTTATGCTAATAGAAACAATTAAAAAATAAGTTATTTTTTCAAACAAATTAATTACGTATTCTAGTGTAAGCTTCCTCTTAAATGTAATTGATTAACTGGTAACGTTGCATCAAGTTAATGAATTAGGTACGTCATCTACTATCCTACCAATCAGTCAATAGCTGTGTAAATTTGTATAGTGTGCGTTAAGAGTAATTTTCTTCGATTTATTTGGATATTTAATTTAACCGCCTCCGTGGCTCAATGTAAACAACATTGGGTTTACGAATCGGAGGTCGAGGGTTCGGCCTGCTGCTGCATGTTTAGTACTAAGTGTATATGCATGTAGTATAAAAAGAGCAAAAGATTAAATATTCTGCAACAAATTTAAATTCATGAATACATGGAAGATAAATTAAAAATTGATAGAATTAAGCAGTTAAGTCCTCCTCAAAATATTTATAATGAAATATTTCGGACACTTACACCAATCATCTAGTCCCAAACTAAGCAAAGCTTGTACTAAGGATACTAGATAATGTATAAACATACATAAATATTTATATAAACATCCATGACTCGGGAATAAATGTTCGTATTCATCACACAAACATTTACGCCTCGCGGGATTCGAACGCGCAACCGTTGGTTTCGTTGACAGGGTCACTATCCACTACACCAACCGGTCGTCAATTATGTCAATAATAATTAAAATATTAATAAATAAATAAAAAAATAACAGTGAATAGATAAACATAATAATAATAATGTTGTGATAATTAGAGTAATAAATACAATTAATTATATTTTAGACTAGCTTTCAGCCCGCGGCTTCGCCTGAGTGGAATAACTTTATCGCGGAAATTTGTTTATCCCGCGGGAACTACTCACTTTATCGGGATAAAAATCTTCCTAAAGATAAAGGTCTTAATCCATGGCGTGTTCTACCTATATACAAAATTTTATCCAAATCCGTTCATCCGTTTCGCCGTGATCAATCAAGTAACAAACAAATATCCCTTTCGCATTTATAATAGGTATAACTTGCCGTGCTTCGGAGGGCATATTAAATTATTTACTCCGTTTGTTTTCAATTGCACGTACTTAGTGCTTTAGGAATTGATGATAGTCAGGTGGAAATTAGGCTGAAATAAAGCCAATAATAAAATAAGTCGGTTCCGAATAAAAATAAATAAATAAATATTTCGGACACTTACCTACACCAATCATCTAGTCCCAAACTAAGCAAAGCTTGTAATATGGATACTAGATAACGGATAAACATACATAAATATTTATATAAACATCCATGACTCAGGAATAAATGTACATATTCCTATTTTCAACTACGTCTTAATAATTTTTCTTCGAAATATTCGTTAATATTATAATAACATTTAGTAATTAGTAGCTGTTTTAATTTATTTAAAAATTTATTTGCATTATTTTCATTAATTAATTGTATTGGTAACTTACTGTTATATTCGTAATATTATTGTAAAAGCATTTTGTTACATAATGTTAAAAGTTTAATGCTTGAAACAACGTCGACGGTTCACCTTAAGAAATATACAGAAATGCACACGTGATAGATGAGGCTATCGCCGTTGAAACATGCAAATCTATAGATGTTTTTTGATGGAAATTCCCTAAGTCGCCTTTCACGACACCCACGGGAAGAGACGGGTTATTTCTATTCTTTTTACGTGTCGAAACCACACCTCATAATTTATGTATCATAAAAATTTGATCCTTCAGAAAATCACCAAGTTCATATGATCTAATTCAACGAGTGAACGAGTGAGAGTTTGAACGCCCTCTTGGGCGCACAAACTTCAAACTTCAAGCATTTATTTCAACGTAAGATACATGATATCGTTTATTGAATGTCAATTTAAATCTACTGGAACTAAAAAAGTTTATTGCATTTATCTGTCAGTCGGTATGTCCAAGCTACAACCGCTTCGGAAAGGTAAATCATCTGTGTGAAAAGAAGCGGCGCAAGAAACCCACAGGAACATTGTTTTCCTTTTTTAAAGTATGTAACTAATACAATTTTATAATTTTGGGGAGCTGGCCGAAGTACACCAAGCGTGTTTGTCATTCAGGTAGTCACTAATTTTATAATAACCTTTTTTTGCTAATATTATTTTGACATGATCTTTAAATTTATAAAAGCGCATACATGCTACCATGTCGGCTCAGCTTTGACAGTGTTAACGCTTGACGTGCCTGTCTGTACTTATACATATAATAATAATCTAGGTACTTACGCAGATTGTGAGAAACTGAACCTCCAGCAAAATATTACAAAGCAAAGCTAATTAGAATAAGCTCTTTTATTGTTATAAATAGCTGTGAATATTGTTTCTCAGCTAAAATAAAATGGGACCGCATTATGCAACATTGCGTTGTAATATTTTGATAAAGTAACTCTATGGGAGAGTCATACAGGGTGAATTCATTCGAAACAGGTGGATATAGCTCTGAACGAAACGTGCCGGATCATAACGGGTTGCCTAAAACCGACTCCGGTACAGAAGCTGTATCCGCTGGCAGGAATTGTACCCCCAGATGTTCGGCGAGAAATAGTTAGCTCCATTGAGAGGGCTAAACTTGAGAATGATGCTCGCCACCCGATGTACCAGTATTCAACAGTGCCCCAAAGATTCCAGAGTCGTAATGAATTTTTTTAGTGCGTTGCTCCCGTACAAGATGTGGCTTCGGATGCTCGCTGCAGCCTGTGGCGGCAGAGATACTCTCTTGCGTCGTTCCTCCCGCTCGAGGAGTCTCTTTCTCCTGGACACGATTTGCTATGGCCAACATGGAAATCCTTAAATCGGCTTCGGACTCAGGTCGGCCGCAGCAAAGATAATCTGTGCAGGAGGGGCTTCTCCGATGGCGGGAGTGATCGATGCGAGTGCGGAGTCTCCCCACAGACAATGGATCACGTATTGTCTTGCCCCGCGTGTCCTGACAGCTGCACCTTTGACGACCTCCTTAACGCCACAGAGAGTGCTGTTAGAGTGGCTAAGTTTTGGTTCAATAAAATTTGAAACTTGCCTCGACTTGAAAAGAAGAAGTACAGGGTTAATTTGAATTCTTGTAATTCCCATAAATTGGTGACACCACTATTGATTACGACCAACTTTCCCCAAGGAACAATAGTAGATTTCAATCTAAAGATTTCCGATTACCCATACAAAGTAAACCATTCTGATACCACCTTTAATATGGAAGTCCAACAATTTTCGGCTGGTAACAATGCCGCCTCGAGGAGATGCGCTAGATGGATTTTTTTACCTGTGAATATTTGTGAAAAAAAAAAGCTATTTATTAATGTGCATTCTCTAATAAAATGATTATAATTAATAGTTAAAAATAATAATTAATAATTTATTACATAAACAATATGTAAAAGAGGTCTCACGTTGGGCGCCAATTTATGAAACTAGCGCCCAACGTGGCACTTTCGAATCTAACTAATATAATAATATCAGACTAACTCCCAGATTACCTATCCCCAAAGAGAATACTTTTTAACTATAAGTGAATGCAAGTAAAATAATACAAGTTATTTAATAAACCTTGCCTCCATCACGAATAAACTCGTCCAATTTGTTCTGACGTGTACCAATAAGAACTGATGACCATCGCTGTGGAAATTGTGCATTTATTTTAGAATTTTTCTTTTATAATAAAATATGAGTGAGTTATTTTTAGATAGATAACCTAGTTCCCTGGATTGTATAACTGTTAGTTCCTTTAAGCATTTAGCATGATGCATATACAACCTTTTGTATAATGCATATACACGTTAAAGTTAAAGGTTATTATATTAAACATAACAATACAATTTCATAACATTCGTTGCATTTGCTTTCGGTATCCGAGGCTTAGCTCAGAGGCTTTTATTTCAATTATTATATCAAAACTGTAATTTGGCATAGGTAGAGTTATTTATCACGCCGACAAAGTGGTAAAATAAAATGTTGATAATTTTTTTTTACGGAAAAATAGGGATGTTTATTTTATGGTAAACGTCATTTTGTGGTATGTTCTTGGAGAGTTCGTTCAAAAATGTTAGAGGTCATCTTGAAGAGTTTATCTATTCAGGGATCCGTTTGCAAAATTTTAAGCTTTAAAGTGGTAATTTTTTTTAGTGTCAAGCGTAATAGCTTAACGGTTGGTTTAGGATACGTGAAAAAATTATATTATAGTATATAAAAGTTAAAAGGAAAACTACCAAAGGTAAGAAGATTTTACAATTAATGAGTAGTAACTTAATCAATGGAAATCATTTTACAAACAACGAAAAGTGCCATTCTAATTCTAATATTGTGAGGGCCCGTACGGAATCCTACACTACCCTGGTCCGACACTCACTTGGCTGGTTAACTTGCAGGAGGAGGGGGGCCCTGCAAGCTAACCGGTTAGTTTTGGATACATGAAAATTTCACATATACGGCAGTAGTACATGTAATATGGTGTTAAAAGGAAAACTATTACAGCTACCTAAGCAGGCGGGAAGCGACCAAGATTAACTAACGGTAAGGTAATATCCGCCTCCAAAGAGTTTTAAAAAAGGGAGTCAGGGTGTTCTACCCCATCATCATACGAGTACATGTTTTCCACTCGGTTCAGTTAGTAGTATTTTTACTCGTAAATATATGCCCGGCTAGTTACCACTAGGGATGTTACGAATATTCGCATATGCAAATGGTTCGCATCGTTTTAAACATTCGCACCGACATTCGTATTCACGTCAATCCATGCGAATGCGAATGTGTGCAGGTAGTGCGTGACGTGTCGTGTTTCTGCCACCACCGGTGAGACCGCAAAATGATTGATTATAAATTGTTATGGTTTTTGTAATACATCAAGTATTGTCAGTATATGTCTTCTTACCATTCGCATTCGCACATTAGCAGGCTAAATATTCGCTTTCACTTTCGCAATTTGACATTCGTAATATCTCTAGTTACTACCACCTTATCTAAGTCTGCCGCCAAGCCGATGTAGATAGATGTACTTCGTTGAGATTATCCCAAATAAGTTATGGTTTCTAGGTGAGCGCTTCCACCTTCGACCTCATCTTCTCATCTTTACAAAACTTTGCCGCGGCTCATAGAAATGTAGGCGTTGTTGCATCATAATTATAAAATATGGAAAAATGCAATACAAAGTTTGTTTTCTCCACTTCATTAGACATAGTTATTTGTATCTAATTAGGGGTATTACGGAGGTAGTTTACGGAGAAACGAAAGTAGATGTATCAAAGTCTCTTTATAAGGAAGTGTACAATTGGCACAAACTACGTTTTATACAAGGTTAGCATGTGACCTCAATCACTCTGATGTTAAGTGAAGATGAAGCCGAAGGTGGAAGCGTACTGATCCGGCAAATGAAATGAAATAAAATGTTTATTCGTGAATAGAACCAGGCAAAAAAAAGATATACATCATTTTGGGATGACCTCTGGACCTGGCCTCTTCAGGCTTATACACACTATAACTATAACAAAAATAGATCTATGACAAAGGGCATTTAGATGCCCTGCCAATAATTGATGATGCTCAAATGTTGCTTATTAAAAACAAAGGTTTTGAGTATGAGTAATTTTAATAAATTATAACTAATAATAACCCTATCCTATGCTACCAACATTGCAGCTTGGCGGCAGATTTAGATAAGATGGTGGTAGCGAGCCAGGCGGGCATTTAAAACGCCCTACCACCAACCAAACCGAGTACTAAAGATGTACCCCGATGTCACGTAGGGCCCACAACGCTGATAATTCTGTCAAGTTCATAAGAGCACCAATACTTGCATTTGAAATTGAAACGCTGCTAAATTAAATCAATCCAGGGCTGACTTCGTATTAATCACATAAAACAGGCCTGTATTAAATCAAATCAAATCAAAATATTTTATTTCATAGGATAAAATTATCACTTGAAAACGGACTATTCATATTAATATTACATTTAAATTTACTGCTCATTCACAAAGCTGACTCCCCAGAGAAGAACGCGCAAGAACTCTTGGGTTGCTCTTTTAAACAGATTATGGGTTACAATTTGTGATTTGATAATTATATGAATAATAAGACAGCTATGTCCATGCTTGCTTATGCTTATCATTCTGATTTTATAATAGTCTTTTGCTAATAATTTCTGTTTTATGATTGCTTTAAATTTGTTTAAAGGCAAATTTTGAATGTCTACTGGAACTTTATTATGAAATACTTGCATAGTCAAAGTCAAAAATGCTTTATTTTTCGGGTACACAGAGTACACTATGATACGAACTGTATCTATTGTAACGGAAGACATAGGTAAAGGTATCTATTATTTAGTATCTAATTATTTTTTTTAATCTTTGGTGCACAATCTAATTCCTTTTGTTCTGTTCTACTTTTTTCTCTACCTAAACCTTGTCTGGTAGAAATCGCTTAATATTTTTTTGAAGCTTTAATTTATAAAGTGTATTGTAAAATTTTTGTGCAATAAAGTGTACTTGATTGATTGATTGATTGATAGGTAAAGGTCAAGACGTTTTTGAACCGTTTTGTCAAAGATTTTACATGAGTGGTCTAGGGGCTAATTTTAAACAGAAGTCGTACAATTCCCTGAGAGTTCAGTATAATGACACCTTTAGGGTTCTGTTGGGGCTCCCTCGATTTTGCAGCGCACCACGCATGTTTGCCGACGCCGATGTTAATGATTTTAACACAATCATGCGAAAAAGATTGCCCAGATAATGCTGCTAAAGCAGGGGAGCGCCAACAATGTCCTAAGGATAATTTCCGAAAGGATGGAGTCAACTGTCTACGGTCGATTCATCGAATTACACATATGTAAGCGTGTAATTCGATGTATAATAATAAATAAATAAATATAATAATAAATATTCTTGGACATACACACAGCGCCATCTAGTTCCACAGTAAGCAACTATAGGCTTGTGTTGTGGATACCAGATGGTTGATATACTACATAAATACATTTTTTTTTTGTAAATAAATACTTATTATAAATGAAAACATCCATAACTCGGGTACACATGTCCGTATTCACCGCACAAACATATGCCCCTAGCGGGATTCGAACCCGCGACCATTTGGTATAGTGGTCAGAGTTTCTAACCACCATATGTATCTGATCGTTGACCTTATTGTCTATCTTCCTATTTTAACATAGTTTTATTTAATTGTATACTAACTCGAAATGGACAAAGTACATCAGGACAAATCATAATGTGTCGACTTTCTTAAGTAACATATGTAATGTATACCTGTTTGTTGTCCCTAATAAAATAAAATAAAAATAAATAAAGCTAGTCTGAAATAAAAGATTTTTATTTAGACGACGAAATTTGGTATATAGGTAGAATAAAACACACCATGGATTAAGACCTAAGATATTTTTCATCCTGATAAAGTGAGTAGTTCCCGCGGGATAAACCAAGTTATTCCACGCAGGCGAAGCCGCGGGCTGAAAGCTAGTTTAAAATATAATTAATTGTATTTATTACTCTAATTATCACAACATTATTATTATTATATTATATGTTAGAATTAATATTTTAATTATCATTGATATAATTATGTAATTGACGACCGGTCGGTGTAGTGGATAGTGACCCTGTCAGCGAAACCAACGGTTGCGGGTTCGAAGCCCGCGAGGGGTAAATGTTTATGTGATGAATACGAACAACGGGAAAATTGTCTAACAAGTCATGGATGTCTATATAAATATTTATGTATGTTCATCCGGTATCCATAGCACAAGCTTTGCTTAGTTTGGGCACGTTAGTACCATATTAATTTTGTGATTTGGGATTACATGATTTGTGTAAGTGTCTGAAGTATTTTTTTTTAGCATGGTACCATACAATATACAAATATACAATACAAATATCCTTAGACATACACACAGCGCCATCTAGTCCCACAGTAAGCATCTACAGGCTTGTGTTGTGGATACCAGATGGTTGATATACTACATAAATACATTTTTTTTTAAATAAATACTTATTTAAAAGAAAACATCCATAACTCGAGTACACATGTCCGTATTCATCACACAAACATATGCCCCTAGCGGGATTCGAACCCGTGACCATTTGGTATTGTGGTCATAGTTTCTAACCACTACACCAAACAGGTCGTCAGATTATATAATATAAACATATAGGTACATTCCTACTGTCATAAATAAGTTCAACGATAAAACTGAGCTTCATTAGAAAAACACAAGCAAACGTCTTCTCTCCCCCCCGAACCTGCATCCCCCACTCCACCGCACCCCGGAGATTATAAACTAATTTAAAAGCCTTTATCAAACTTCGCAGGCTTATAGTCTAAAACGATCTCTTCAAGGAGCCGGTTAATTACAAAAATCCAAAAGTGAGATCAGAGTGTACAGTGCGTCAACGATACGTATGGCAGCGGACACAGGCAGTCGTAGAGTCGACATTAGTGGCAAAAAAATTTCAACACAAATACTAAATGATGGTTAAACAATGAAATTGCTAAACCACTTAATGATAGTACTGAGTAACAACGCTGTTCAATTAGAGTCTTTGATATTTTAAAAACAGTATAAAACGTCCGAGAAATTTTAGATAATTGTCCCTGATAGCCGCCGCAGAACACTGTGTGTAAGATTCAATGATGTTCAATTATGTCAGCTTGCATTATTATGTTTTAGTTTTAATTTCTCAAAAAAAATTCATGTACATGCCCATTGTAAGCTGAATAAATGTTTTTCCTTCTTTCTTTCTTTCTTTCTGAGTGGATGCCTTTTCGGTGCCACACACACACACATATATATATATATTATATGTATATATTTTGCTTGTATTTAAGATTATTGTTTAGTTTACGATATATGACACTAAATAAATACTTTTTCTTTCTTTCTTTCTTTCTTTCTTTCTTTCTTTCATGGCCATAAATTGTATAAAAAAATAAGAATAACAGTATGATCAATTAGTTTGTACCCACAGTTGTTATAAGATTGAAAAAAAAATTGATCAATAAAAAGTCTGATTTTGAATAAATCTTTACTAGGTATTTGATTGGTAAAGATATTTACCTGATTTTGTAATCTAAATAATTACGCCAATATTGATCGAGAAGTCTCAACAATCTCCATGTTTTGAGATTCCTAGTACTTGAGCATAAAGTCTTGTCTCGGTCTCTAAATTATTCAAGAGACCGTAAAGTGTATGTTCTCTTTAGCTACCTTTAGCAATCCCAGAGAGATAAAGAGAATCGCGAACTCTTCCGCTCTCTTCAAATGCTTCACACAACTGATCTGTTGTAAGTACGTCAGTCACTTGCTACACGTA
This sequence comes from Oegoconia quadripuncta, assembly GCA_949316235.1. Taxonomy (NCBI): domain Eukaryota; kingdom Metazoa; phylum Arthropoda; class Insecta; order Lepidoptera; family Autostichidae; genus Oegoconia; species Oegoconia quadripuncta. The sequence continues at coordinate 41,400,642 of OX438741.1, read as the reverse complement.
CATTCTTCTTGGTCGACCTATACCGATCCTATCATTCACGCTTTCATTATTCTTCTTTCACACATTCTTTCCGTATACCTACCACCTTAACATACATCTTTCTATTATGCTCACTTCGTTATCTTGCACGCTACACCTTTGTTACACAATTTCATAATCTATCATTCAAAAATATCATCATCATATCAGCCGGAAGACCGAAAGTCGAAAGTCCACTGCTGGACAAAGGCCTCCTCCAAAGATCAGAATCAGAATCAGAATAATTTATTATCAAGAAACTGGTACAATAGATATTATAATAAAGTTGGCTCATAGTTTTATCATATCAGGCATACAATATATTATTAATTACAAATATATAATTAATTACTCTATCATCAAGAATTTAGCTATCACGCAACATCACTCTGTACTTAGCATAAAAATTAAAATATTCCATGAAACATATGATGATATATGATCAATACCTATGCCAATAATTTAATAAATGTCCACTCTAAATGATCTACGCAACGATCGGTCCAAAAATAATTGAAAAATATATACTAATAAAAATATATACTTTTCAGAATCAGAATCAGACAGTTTTTCAGATTCAGAATATAGAATCAGTCAGTGCTCGTATTTTTTAAGGCAATATTACGACAAAATGTACACTTTGATACATTTTTTTTGGTTTATTTATCCATGGAATATTATTTGTAGAATCTTCACTATAAGACACCTACGAAAACCTGTAAAGGTTTGCGAATGAGGTCACTGCCCCGCCGCGTTATTAATTATTACAAAAAGTATGTAACGTAACTTAAATATCTAGGGATACATAAAATAATGTGCGAAAGCAAGTAGACATGTGTCTCTATATCGAAATAAAATTTGTGGTAAAGGCACTTCTTACATAATTCCATCTATAAAGTACTTCTTCAATGCATTTTTACATTGTTTTATGTTATGTGAATATAGTTCACCAGGAATATCATATCGACATTTATTTAACTACCTAATTATTACTACTAACTACTACTAAGTTCTTATCAATCCGTATCATGAATTATTTTTTAAAAAACGACTACTCTATACCTCCCCTATCCCGCTCGCCCCGCCCACCTGTTCATCCAAACACGAGATATAAAACCTCAGAAGCCTGTATTCCATCCATTCCACATCCAGCAGCGGCGCCCGCCACATCCACAGGAATACCTAGAAGAGTTCAACGGGGCAATTAGACACCGTTTGATAGCAGGTACGATTTTATGCTGTAATTGGACTTTGCTATACAAGATTTAAATTTTTCGAAGATATTGTAACGCTATTTCGGGGAATACTTCTGCCAGTGATAACTACAATGGGGAATTGTTCTTCAGTAAAATTTTGGTGGTTTTTTTGTGACTCTAAATTTCAGTCATGAGGAAATTCCTTTACATGACTGACTTATGCACAGAATTCTGTTTTATTATATTTTCTATATTCAGGATAACCAGTTGTATCAAAAAAAAATAAAGCATCATTTAGGAAAATAGTGATAAACATGATGTCAATACAAGAAATTAAGATAAACTTGCAGGTCACATAAATCGCCTCCTCAAAGTCAGTAATTCATTCAAAGGGTTATGTATACGCTTTTTCAATAAGGTTTCAGTTGACATACAAAATCTTCCTCTCAATAAATTTAAAGATACTATAAAACAGAAACTTACTAACAAAGCATATTATAAAATATCAGACTGTTTAGATGATAATCATCCCTGGACATAATCAGATCGTTCGCATGCCAGGCTATTTCACAATTAATAATGAAATATAAAAACCTCTATGTAAAATCAAAGCCTGATTTTATAAGAGCAACCCTTCGAGTTTCTTGCTTGTTCTTCTTAGGGGAAAATTGCATTTTGAACAAGCAGTAGCTTAAAAAGTGTCAAATTGACTATTTTAAGTGTACTCTGTGTACCTACAAAATAAAGCATTTTTGACTTTGACTTTGACCAGCAATACATACTGTAACAAACATAATGTGATAGATTCTAATTGCTTAGTTTAACGTAATATGATAAGTAATAGGTTACCACCATGGATTATATTCTTTATTCCACCAAAATATTGCAAATAACAGAGTACAAACAATAGGTCATAATCTTCCAACCTGAGCATTGAAATAGGATACAGAGTTTTGGGGTTTATAATTGTGTTCAAAAGAGAAAATACTGCAACGAATAATGAAACAAATAAAACGAAAATATAACCAAATAATAAACTTACATTACTTATAACTGCGAATATGTACATAATATAAAATATATATTATGTACATATTATATCTGGGACAAATTTGTTATTTGTAAATGTGTGTTTCATATATTTATTATTTTTTAATTTGTAAATGTGTATTCACTATTTCGTTTTTGTAAATATGTACAAAATTCTTTGTGTTCTTATGGTATAAAGTATAGTTGAAACTAAAAAAATAATAATATTAGGTCCTTATGAAATTGGCGTTTGTATCAAGAATTTCATTGAAACTGTTTTCTCCATAGAATCTTTGATTTTTTTTGGGAATGGCAAATCCAAATTTAGCTGAACTTTGTGTGTATTATCGGATAACATTAAATTAAGTATAGGCAGCGTTAATTTTTAAAAGTAACCGCTTTATAAAAGTTTCAGCGAATCTAAGAAAGGATTTTTTTTTATATATGAGAGAGCGGCAAACGAGCATGCGGGTCACCTGATGGAAAGTAATCACCGCCGCCCATGGACACCCGCAACACCAAAAGGGTCACAGATGCGTTGCCGGCCTTTGAGGAAGGTGTAGGCTCGTTTCTTGAAGGTTCCAATGTCGTATTCGTTCGGGAACACCGCTGCCGGAAGTCCGTTCCACAGGGTGGTCGTACGATTATGGGAAGCACATGAAAAGAGCTCTGTTCAAATTTTTTTAATTATGTTTTTAGCCCAGAAATTAAAAAAAATATTTCATGTGAAACCTTGAAGTAATACTTATTCCATTTTCCAAATAAAATACAAATTTGGATATAGCTTTAAAAATCGCAGGAATTGGTACATATGATTAACGAAGAAAATAAACTCCAATTTCATAGATAAAGACCCAATATTATTATAGGGTTACTCTGTTGATAATGAGAGAGATTTCATGTGCGGATAAATGTATCCAAGTATTAGATAACGCGTTAATTCTAGACAGCTGTAAGCCTTTTTTCAAAGAGTAAAAATTCTTCCTTTACCTACCTTGTTTAAATAAAAGGCGTGTCTCTTCGCGAAAGTCAATTTTAAGTACTTTAATAAGCGTAGTGAGACTAGTGTAAGTACGATTATGAAAATAATGTTTATACATACACACATAACGTCACGACCTTTATGCCAAATGGGGTGATCAAAGATATCCCAAACAATCGTGTGTAATGCTGCTTCTGTAGTTTATCTGAGAGGTATCAAGTTATCTGCAAACAACTTCAACATGAGATATCCAGTTTAAATTCCAGTGAATCCTTTTCTTCGTATAATAGTGACCCATTTTGCTAGACTCTCTTTGAATAGAGTGGCGACTAAAACGCGGCAGCGTACACGTTGTACTGATATTTATTCACACACAAAAATTCTAAACATACAAAGCAGGAAATATTTGCCGTTAAAAATTCGTTTTCGTGGATTGGTATAAATCATGTTCTTCTTTGGATATTGTTCATCAATTTACGCTTAAATTAGAATAACTAATATTATAAATGTGAAAGTGTTGATGTTTGTTTGTTGTTCAATCACGGAGAAACGGTTGAAATTTGTATAAAATTTGGTATATATATTTTTTTCGGAAATTTGCACCAATCAACTAGTCCCAAACCAAGCAAAGCAAGCAACCTTCGGGAATGTCATCTGTGGATGGCAAGAGACCTGACGGTTGCACTCTGGTGCCTTGGCGACTCGGTCGCTCTCTGGTATGGGATGCCACATGTGTTGACACCTTGACCCCGTCTTACGTGCAGAGCTCTGCCCGCAAGGCTGGTGCTGCAGCCGATCTCGCCCAGATAGTAAAGTGCCGCAAATACGCATTTCTATCTTCTAATTATGAGTTTGCGGCACTTGCCTTCGAGACTCTGGGCCCCTGATCTTCAGACACCAAAAAATTCGTAAAGGCGGTGTCTGATAAGCTAATTGTGGGCGGGCTCTTTTTTCGCTCAAACATTAAGTGGGCGTATCCATTGCTCAAGGTCATTGGCTCTATTCAGCGCCTTAAGCCTAGCAATTCAGCGGGGCAATGCAGCCAGTGTGTTGGGGACAATGCCCCAGGTGGGAGAGCTAGACGCTATACATTTTTTGTAATTATGTAAATATTATGTTATTTTAATTTTTTCTTTTTTTCTAAGTTCGATGTAAATAACTTTCAAATAAATAAATGCTTTTAAAAAGCAAACATCCATAAATATTTATATAAACATTCATGACTCGGGAATTAATGTCCGTTGACGACCTGTTTGGTGTAGTGGTTAAAAATACTGAACCAACGGTTGCGGGTTCGAATCCCGCGAGGGGTAAATGTTTGTGTGATGAATACGAACATTTATTCCCGAGTCTTGGATGTTTATATAAATATTTATGTATGTTTATTCGTTATCTAGTATCCATAGCACAAGCTTTGCTTAGTTTGGGACTAGATGATTGGTTTAAGTGTCCGAAATATTTATTTATTATTTATTTATTATCAACCATATAGTATCTATAATACAAGCCTAGTTGCTTAGTGTGGAACTAATCTTCCTGAATCTATCTACCTGGATGATATATAATCATTTGTTCCATCGATGTTGTCGAGGTTACACTTAGGTACATTTTTAATAAAAATATTTTCCTTTCCTCAGTCAGCACGGAAACCTAAAAAATATTATCTTGACAATAAAATACTTTACAATAGTTCGATGGGACAGTCAACTAATCCATAAGCTCCCAGGAAAAGAGGTTTATTTATGAATGGCGGTAAGTCAGTTTGGGTAAGCTGTATCAAAAATAGGAAAATACATTTAGGTGTTAGGTACTTGCGACCACTAATCCGACGGACGATAGTACTACGACAAAAACGCTTGGTATACTTAGCCCAGCTCCCAAAAATTATAAAATTGTATTAGTTGTATACTTTTAACACTTTATTGCATACATATAAGTATACAAACATACATTAAACATTCAATAAGCTACCAAACTATCAAAAACGAAGCGAAAGATAAGAAATTCATACAATTATTGAAACAACTATTAATTAAAAAATGCTATTGCCACAATAAATGAATACATGACCGAAAATTTTAGAGATGAAATAATATAAATAAATGACATAAATAAATAATAATACAATATAACTAATACACTAATACAATATAAATAATAATAATTCATATTAATAAATAATTTAAAAGAAAAATAATAATATAATTGGAATATAAAGGTAAGGAATATGATAATATTATATTATATAATAGGTTAAATATCTAGCTGGTAAATAATGTATTCAGAATTTTTTGTAATTATTTAAATTAGTGCATGCTACTCTCTCATGTTGCTGTGCCTTCACAGGGTCCTTATTGATACAGTAAAGAGCGATAATTAGAATATAGAACAATACATTAACAAAACATCACTGTTTTAGGAACACTATAATAGTGATGTTTTGTTAATGAATTTTAAGTATAGCTCTTTGTCTGCAATAAAAAACTTTAAATTCAAAAATTATAAATATATCAAAATCAAATCAAAATCAAAAAATGCTTTATTTTGTAGGTACACAGGCTACACTAATAGTCGGATTTTACATTTTTAAAGCTACTGCTTGTTCAAAAGGCAATTTTCCCCTGAGAAGAACAAGCAAGAAACTCGAGAGGTCGCTCTTTTAAAAAAAGGTTTTTATATTACAAAATTATTATTTTATATTATAATATTTCATTATTAATTGTGAAATAGCCTGGTTATGCGAACGGGCTGGTTATGTCCATGATTGTTTATCATCTAAATAATCTGATATTTTATAATATGCTTTCTTAATAAGTTTCTGTTTTATAGTATCTTTAAATTTATTGAAAGTAAGATTTTGTATATCAACAGGAACTTTATTGAAAAAGCGTATACATAACCCTTTGAATGAATTATTGACTTTGTGGAGGCGACTTATGTGACCTGCAAGTTTATCTTTATTTCTTGTATTGACATCATGTTTATCACTATTTTTCCTAAATGATGCTATATTTTTTTTGACATACATTAGATTTTCAAAAATGTACTGTGACGAAAAGGTTAGAATACTCTATCCTATTTATTATATATATTTATTATTTATTATATATATCAAGACTTGTATTAAGATTGGTTTATTAATACGGGCCTAAGTCTGCCGCCAAAACACGCAATGTTATTGTATTTCCATACTAAAGTTGGTTTCAGAATGGTTTACTTTCTATGGGTAGGTATAGATATCAAAAATATCAGTTAATTGTAATTATACGAATAATTCAATCAATCAATCAATAATTTATTTGCATGAATACAGTTATATAAGTTCTTAATAAAATTAGAGTTCGGCGTATCCGGTCTGCTTGCAGACGTGCAAATATTAAAATCTACTTAGATACTTCAAATCTTATACCATTCACAATTATACTCATAATCATAATTTCCATAAACTTCAATTAGAGCACTTGGACACGTCAACATACATAAATAGTACAGTTGATGACAATTACTCGTATATAAGGTACCTATTTAAAAATAAACAAAGTAAAGGGGCATTGTCAATTATCTCATAAGCTAAGCTACTGTCGAGAGGCATTGTCAAGTAAATACAATAGAATAATCAAATAACATAATAAATAGCTGCTGTATAGAGGCATTGTCAAGTAGGTACAATATAATATTCAAATAACATAATAAATAGCTGCTGTATAGAGGCATTGTCAAATAGGTACAATGTAATATTCAAATAACATAATAAATAGCTGCTGTATAGAGGCATTGTCAAATAGGAACAATATAATAATCAAATAACATAATAAATAGCTGCTGTATAGAGGCATTGTCAAATAGGTACAATGTAATATTCAAATAACATAATAAATAGCTGCTGTATAGAGGCATTGTCAAATAGGAACAATATAATAATCAAATAACATAATAAATAGCTGCTGTATAGAGGCATTGTCAAATAGGTACAATGTAATATTCAAATAACATAATAAATAGCTGCTGTATAGAGGCATTGTCAAATAAGTACAATGTAATATTCAAATAACATAATAAATAGCTGCTGTATAGAGGCATTGTCAAATAGGTACAATATAATAATCAAATAACATAATAAATAGCTGCTGTATAGAGGCATTGTCAAATAAGTACAATATAATATTCAAATAAATAGCTGCTGTATAGAGGCATTGTCAAATAAGTACAATATAATATTCAAATAACATAATAAATAGCTGCTGTATAGAGGCATTGTCAAATAAGTACAATATAATATTCAAATAACATAATAAATAGCTGCTGTATAGAGGCATTGTCAAATAAGTACAATATAATATTCAAATAACATAATAAATAGCTGCTGTATAGAGGCATTGTCAAACTTATGTATTAATCATTAAATAAACAAATAAAAATAAGAATAAAAGCTTATTAAACAATAAATAACAATGTCAAGCTTAAGTCATTAAAATAATAATTATTAGTTATACATGTCGATTATGGAAATGTCAATTATAAATATATTATTATTGTCATTGAGTAGGTAGAGAATGCAATATATTACGAATCTAAGTACTGTTTCACACTATAAAAACATTTATTATTAAGCCACTTCGTCAATTCACCAGATGGTTGATATACTACATAAATACATTTTTTTTTAAATAAATACTTATTTAAAAGAAAACATCCATAACTCGAGTACACATGTCCGTATTCATCACACAAACATATGCCCCTAGCGGGATTCGAACCCGTGACCATTTGGTATTGTGGTCATAGTTTCTAACCACTACACCAAACAGGTCGTCAGATTATATAATATAAACATATAGGTACATTCCTACTGTCATAAATAAGTTCAACGATAAAACTGAGCTTCATTAGAAAAACACAAGCAAACGTCTTCTCTCCCCCCCGAACCTGCATCCCCCACTCCACCGCACCCCGGAGATTATAAACTAATTTAAAAGCCTTTATCAAACTTCGCAGGCTTATAGTCTAAAACGATCTCTTCAAGGAGCCGGTTAATTACAAAAATCCAAAAGTGAGATCAGAGTGTACAGTGCGTCAACGATACGTATGGCAGCGGACACAGGCAGTCGTAGAGTCGACATTAGTGGCAAAAAAATTTCAACACAAATACTAAATGATGGTTAAACAATGAAATTGCTAAACCACTTAATGATAGTACTGAGTAACAACGCTGTTCAATTAGAGTCTTTGATATTTTAAAAACAGTATAAAACGTCCGAGAAATTTTAGATAATTGTCCCTGATAGCCGCCGCAGAACACTGTGTGTAAGATTCAATGATGTTCAATTATGTCAGCTTGCATTATTATGTTTTAGTTTTAATTTCTCAAAAAAAATTCATGTACATGCCCATTGTAAGCTGAATAAATGTTTTTCCTTCTTTCTTTCTTTCTTTCTGAGTGGATGCCTTTTCGGTGCCACACACACACACATATATATATATATTATATGTATATATTTTGCTTGTATTTAAGATTATTGTTTAGTTTACGATATATGACACTAAATAAATACTTTTTCTTTCTTTCTTTCTTTCTTTCTTTCTTTCTTTCATGGCCATAAATTGTATAAAAAAATAAGAATAACAGTATGATCAATTAGTTTGTACCCACAGTTGTTATAAGATTGAAAAAAAAATTGATCAATAAAAAGTCTGATTTTGAATAAATCTTTACTAGGTATTTGATTGGTAAAGATATTTACCTGATTTTGTAATCTAAATAATTACGCCAATATTGATCGAGAAGTCTCAACAATCTCCATGTTTTGAGATTCCTAGTACTTGAGCATAAAGTCTTGTCTCGGTCTCTAAATTATTCAAGAGACCGTAAAGTGTATGTTCTCTTTAGCTACCTTTAGCAATCCCAGAGAGATAAAGAGAATCGCGAACTCTTCCGCTCTCTTCAAATGCTTCACACAACTGATCTGTTGTAAGTACGTCAGTCACTTGCTACACGTACATTCTTCTTGGTCGACCTATACCGATCCTATCATTCACGCTTTCATTATTCTTCTTTCACACATTCTTTCCGTATACCTACCACCTTAACATACATCTTTCTATTATGCTCACTTCGTTATCTTGCACGCTACACCTTTGTTACACAATTTCATAATCTATCATTCAAAAATATCATCATCATATCAGCCGGAAGACCGAAAGTCGAAAGTCCACTGCTGGACAAAGGCCTCCTCCAAAGATCAGAATCAGAATCAGAATAATTTATTATCAAGAAACTGGTACAATAGATATTATAATAAAGTTGGCTCATAGTTTTATCATATCAGGCATACAATATATTATTAATTACAAATATATAATTAATTACTCTATCATCAAGAATTTAGCTATCACGCAACATCACTCTGTACTTAGCATAAAAATTAAAATATTCCATGAAACATATGATGATATATGATCAATACCTATGCCAATAATTTAATAAATGTCCACTCTAAATGATCTACGCAACGATCGGTCCAAAAATAATTGAAAAATATATACTAATAAAAATATATACTTTTCAGAATCAGAATCAGACAGTTTTTCAGATTCAGAATATAGAATCAGTCAGTGCTCGTATTTTTTAAGGCAATATTACGACAAAATGTACACTTTGATACATTTTTTTTGGTTTATTTATCCATGGAATATTATTTGTAGAATCTTCACTATAAGACACCTACGAAAACCTGTAAAGGTTTGCGAATGAGGTCACTGCCCCGCCGCGTTATTAATTATTACAAAAAGTATGTAACGTAACTTAAATATCTAGGGATACATAAAATAATGTGCGAAAGCAAGTAGACATGTGTCTCTATATCGAAATAAAATTTGTGGTAAAGGCACTTCTTACATAATTCCATCTATAAAGTACTTCTTCAATGCATTTTTACATTGTTTTATGTTATGTGAATATAGTTCACCAGGAATATCATATCGACATTTATTTAACTACCTAATTATTACTACTAACTACTACTAAGTTCTTATCAATCCGTATCATGAATTATTTTTTAAAAAACGACTACTCTATACCTCCCCTATCCCGCTCGCCCCGCCCACCTGTTCATCCAAACACGAGATATAAAACCTCAGAAGCCTGTATTCCATCCATTCCACATCCAGCAGCGGCGCCCGCCACATCCACAGGAATACCTAGAAGAGTTCAACGGGGCAATTAGACACCGTTTGATAGCAGGTACGATTTTATGCTGTAATTGGACTTTGCTATACAAGATTTAAATTTTTCGAAGATATTGTAACGCTATTTCGGGGAATACTTCTGCCAGTGATAACTACAATGGGGAATTGTTCTTCAGTAAAATTTTGGTGGTTTTTTTGTGACTCTAAATTTCAGTCATGAGGAAATTCCTTTACATGACTGACTTATGCACAGAATTCTGTTTTATTATATTTTCTATATTCAGGATAACCAGTTGTATCAAAAAAAAATAAAGCATCATTTAGGAAAATAGTGATAAACATGATGTCAATACAAGAAATTAAGATAAACTTGCAGGTCACATAAATCGCCTCCTCAAAGTCAGTAATTCATTCAAAGGGTTATGTATACGCTTTTTCAATAAGGTTTCAGTTGACATACAAAATCTTCCTCTCAATAAATTTAAAGATACTATAAAACAGAAACTTACTAACAAAGCATATTATAAAATATCAGACTGTTTAGATGATAATCATCCCTGGACATAATCAGATCGTTCGCATGCCAGGCTATTTCACAATTAATAATGAAATATAAAAACCTCTATGTAAAATCAAAGCCTGATTTTATAAGAGCAACCCTTCGAGTTTCTTGCTTGTTCTTCTTAGGGGAAAATTGCATTTTGAACAAGCAGTAGCTTAAAAAGTGTCAAATTGACTATTTTAAGTGTACTCTGTGTACCTACAAAATAAAGCATTTTTGACTTTGACTTTGACCAGCAATACATACTGTAACAAACATAATGTGATAGATTCTAATTGCTTAGTTTAACGTAATATGATAAGTAATAGGTTACCACCATGGATTATATTCTTTATTCCACCAAAATATTGCAAATAACAGAGTACAAACAATAGGTCATAATCTTCCAACCTGAGCATTGAAATAGGATACAGAGTTTTGGGGTTTATAATTGTGTTCAAAAGAGAAAATACTGCAACGAATAATGAAACAAATAAAACGAAAATATAACCAAATAATAAACTTACATTACTTATAACTGCGAATATGTACATAATATAAAATATATATTATGTACATATTATATCTGGGACAAATTTGTTATTTGTAAATGTGTGTTTCATATATTTATTATTTTTTAATTTGTAAATGTGTATTCACTATTTCGTTTTTGTAAATATGTACAAAATTCTTTGTGTTCTTATGGTATAAAGTATAGTTGAAACTAAAAAAATAATAATATTAGGTCCTTATGAAATTGGCGTTTGTATCAAGAATTTCATTGAAACTGTTTTCTCCATAGAATCTTTGATTTTTTTTGGGAATGGCAAATCCAAATTTAGCTGAACTTTGTGTGTATTATCGGATAACATTAAATTAAGTATAGGCAGCGTTAATTTTTAAAAGTAACCGCTTTATAAAAGTTTCAGCGAATCTAAGAAAGGATTTTTTTTTATATATGAGAGAGCGGCAAACGAGCATGCGGGTCACCTGATGGAAAGTAATCACCGCCGCCCATGGACACCCGCAACACCAAAAGGGTCACAGATGCGTTGCCGGCCTTTGAGGAAGGTGTAGGCTCGTTTCTTGAAGGTTCCAATGTCGTATTCGTTCGGGAACACCGCTGCCGGAAGTCCGTTCCACAGGGTGGTCGTACGATTATGGGAAGCACATGAAAAGAGCTCTGTTCAAATTTTTTTAATTATGTTTTTAGCCCAGAAATTAAAAAAAATATTTCATGTGAAACCTTGAAGTAATACTTATTCCATTTTCCAAATAAAATACAAATTTGGATATAGCTTTAAAAATCGCAGGAATTGGTACATATGATTAACGAAGAAAATAAACTCCAATTTCATAGATAAAGACCCAATATTATTATAGGGTTACTCTGTTGATAATGAGAGAGATTTCATGTGCGGATAAATGTATCCAAGTATTAGATAACGCGTTAATTCTAGACAGCTGTAAGCCTTTTTTCAAAGAGTAAAAATTCTTCCTTTACCTACCTTGTTTAAATAAAAGGCGTGTCTCTTCGCGAAAGTCAATTTTAAGTACTTTAATAAGCGTAGTGAGACTAGTGTAAGTACGATTATGAAAATAATGTTTATACATACACACATAACGTCACGACCTTTATGCCAAATGGGGTGATCAAAGATATCCCAAACAATCGTGTGTAATGCTGCTTCTGTAGTTTATCTGAGAGGTATCAAGTTATCTGCAAACAACTTCAACATGAGATATCCAGTTTAAATTCCAGTGAATCCTTTTCTTCGTATAATAGTGACCCATTTTGCTAGACTCTCTTTGAATAGAGTGGCGACTAAAACGCGGCAGCGTACACGTTGTACTGATATTTATTCACACACAAAAATTCTAAACATACAAAGCAGGAAATATTTGCCGTTAAAAATTCGTTTTCGTGGATTGGTATAAATCATGTTCTTCTTTGGATATTGTTCATCAATTTACGCTTAAATTAGAATAACTAATATTATAAATGTGAAAGTGTTGATGTTTGTTTGTTGTTCAATCACGGAGAAACGGTTGAAATTTGTATAAAATTTGGTATATATATTTTTTTCGGAAATTTGCACCAATCAACTAGTCCCAAACCAAGCAAAGCAAGCAACCTTCGGGAATGTCATCTGTGGATGGCAAGAGACCTGACGGTTGCACTCTGGTGCCTTGGCGACTCGGTCGCTCTCTGGTATGGGATGCCACATGTGTTGACACCTTGACCCCGTCTTACGTGCAGAGCTCTGCCCGCAAGGCTGGTGCTGCAGCCGATCTCGCCCAGATAGTAAAGTGCCGCAAATACGCATTTCTATCTTCTAATTATGAGTTTGCGGCACTTGCCTTCGAGACTCTGGGCCCCTGATCTTCAGACACCAAAAAATTCGTAAAGGCGGTGTCTGATAAGCTAATTGTGGGCGGGCTCTTTTTTCGCTCAAACATTAAGTGGGCGTATCCATTGCTCAAGGTCATTGGCTCTATTCAGCGCCTTAAGCCTAGCAATTCAGCGGGGCAATGCAGCCAGTGTGTTGGGGACAATGCCCCAGGTGGGAGAGCTAGACGCTATACATTTTTTGTAATTATGTAAATATTATGTTATTTTAATTTTTTCTTTTTTTCTAAGTTCGATGTAAATAACTTTCAAATAAATAAATGCTTTTAAAAAGCAAACATCCATAAATATTTATATAAACATTCATGACTCGGGAATTAATGTCCGTTGACGACCTGTTTGGTGTAGTGGTTAAAAATACTGAACCAACGGTTGCGGGTTCGAATCCCGCGAGGGGTAAATGTTTGTGTGATGAATACGAACATTTATTCCCGAGTCTTGGATGTTTATATAAATATTTATGTATGTTTATTCGTTATCTAGTATCCATAGCACAAGCTTTGCTTAGTTTGGGACTAGATGATTGGTTTAAGTGTCCGAAATATTTATTTATTATTTATTTATTATCAACCATATAGTATCTATAATACAAGCCTAGTTGCTTAGTGTGGAACTAATCTTCCTGAATCTATCTACCTGGATGATATATAATCATTTGTTCCATCGATGTTGTCGAGGTTACACTTAGGTACATTTTTAATAAAAATATTTTCCTTTCCTCAGTCAGCACGGAAACCTAAAAAATATTATCTTGACAATAAAATACTTTACAATAGTTCGATGGGACAGTCAACTAATCCATAAGCTCCCAGGAAAAGAGGTTTATTTATGAATGGCGGTAAGTCAGTTTGGGTAAGCTGTATCAAAAATAGGAAAATACATTTAGGTGTTAGGTACTTGCGACCACTAATCCGACGGACGATAGTACTACGACAAAAACGCTTGGTATACTTAGCCCAGCTCCCAAAAATTATAAAATTGTATTAGTTGTATACTTTTAACACTTTATTGCATACATATAAGTATACAAACATACATTAAACATTCAATAAGCTACCAAACTATCAAAAACGAAGCGAAAGATAAGAAATTCATACAATTATTGAAACAACTATTAATTAAAAAATGCTATTGCCACAATAAATGAATACATGACCGAAAATTTTAGAGATGAAATAATATAAATAAATGACATAAATAAATAATAATACAATATAACTAATACACTAATACAATATAAATAATAATAATTCATATTAATAAATAATTTAAAAGAAAAATAATAATATAATTGGAATATAAAGGTAAGGAATATGATAATATTATATTATATAATAGGTTAAATATCTAGCTGGTAAATAATGTATTCAGAATTTTTTGTAATTATTTAAATTAGTGCATGCTACTCTCTCATGTTGCTGTGCCTTCACAGGGTCCTTATTGATACAGTAAAGAGCGATAATTAGAATATAGAACAATACATTAACAAAACATCACTGTTTTAGGAACACTATAATAGTGATGTTTTGTTAATGAATTTTAAGTATAGCTCTTTGTCTGCAATAAAAAACTTTAAATTCAAAAATTATAAATATATCAAAATCAAATCAAAATCAAAAAATGCTTTATTTTGTAGGTACACAGGCTACACTAATAGTCGGATTTTACATTTTTAAAGCTACTGCTTGTTCAAAAGGCAATTTTCCCCTGAGAAGAACAAGCAAGAAACTCGAGAGGTCGCTCTTTTAAAAAAAGGTTTTTATATTACAAAATTATTATTTTATATTATAATATTTCATTATTAATTGTGAAATAGCCTGGTTATGCGAACGGGCTGGTTATGTCCATGATTGTTTATCATCTAAATAATCTGATATTTTATAATATGCTTTCTTAATAAGTTTCTGTTTTATAGTATCTTTAAATTTATTGAAAGTAAGATTTTGTATATCAACAGGAACTTTATTGAAAAAGCGTATACATAACCCTTTGAATGAATTATTGACTTTGTGGAGGCGACTTATGTGACCTGCAAGTTTATCTTTATTTCTTGTATTGACATCATGTTTATCACTATTTTTCCTAAATGATGCTATATTTTTTTTGACATACATTAGATTTTCAAAAATGTACTGTGACGAAAAGGTTAGAATACTCTATCCTATTTATTATATATATTTATTATTTATTATATATATCAAGACTTGTATTAAGATTGGTTTATTAATACGGGCCTAAGTCTGCCGCCAAAACACGCAATGTTATTGTATTTCCATACTAAAGTTGGTTTCAGAATGGTTTACTTTCTATGGGTAGGTATAGATATCAAAAATATCAGTTAATTGTAATTATACGAATAATTCAATCAATCAATCAATAATTTATTTGCATGAATACAGTTATATAAGTTCTTAATAAAATTAGAGTTCGGCGTATCCGGTCTGCTTGCAGACGTGCAAATATTAAAATCTACTTAGATACTTCAAATCTTATACCATTCACAATTATACTCATAATCATAATTTCCATAAACTTCAATTAGAGCACTTGGACACGTCAACATACATAAATAGTACAGTTGATGACAATTACTCGTATATAAGGTACCTATTTAAAAATAAACAAAGTAAAGGGGCATTGTCAATTATCTCATAAGCTAAGCTACTGTCGAGAGGCATTGTCAAGTAAATACAATAGAATAATCAAATAACATAATAAATAGCTGCTGTATAGAGGCATTGTCAAGTAGGTACAATATAATATTCAAATAACATAATAAATAGCTGCTGTATAGAGGCATTGTCAAATAGGTACAATGTAATATTCAAATAACATAATAAATAGCTGCTGTATAGAGGCATTGTCAAATAGGAACAATATAATAATCAAATAACATAATAAATAGCTGCTGTATAGAGGCATTGTCAAATAGGTACAATGTAATATTCAAATAACATAATAAATAGCTGCTGTATAGAGGCATTGTCAAATAGGAACAATATAATAATCAAATAACATAATAAATAGCTGCTGTATAGAGGCATTGTCAAATAGGTACAATGTAATATTCAAATAACATAATAAATAGCTGCTGTATAGAGGCATTGTCAAATAAGTACAATGTAATATTCAAATAACATAATAAATAGCTGCTGTATAGAGGCATTGTCAAATAGGTACAATATAATAATCAAATAACATAATAAATAGCTGCTGTATAGAGGCATTGTCAAATAAGTACAATATAATATTCAAATAAATAGCTGCTGTATAGAGGCATTGTCAAATAAGTACAATATAATATTCAAATAACATAATAAATAGCTGCTGTATAGAGGCATTGTCAAATAAGTACAATATAATATTCAAATAACATAATAAATAGCTGCTGTATAGAGGCATTGTCAAATAAGTACAATATAATATTCAAATAACATAATAAATAGCTGCTGTATAGAGGCATTGTCAAACTTATGTATTAATCATTAAATAAACAAATAAAAATAAGAATAAAAGCTTATTAAACAATAAATAACAATGTCAAGCTTAAGTCATTAAAATAATAATTATTAGTTATACATGTCGATTATGGAAATGTCAATTATAAATATATTATTATTGTCATTGAGTAGGTAGAGAATGCAATATATTACGAATCTAAGTACTGTTTCACACTATAAAAACATTTATTATTAAGCCACTTCGTCAATTCCCTTTTAAAACTCTCATTATTCATTGTTTTAGGACCGTCCGGCTGTTTATTATACAGTAATATGCACATATTAATTGATTTTTTTTCATAAATAAATGTATGACACGGTGGTTGATATAAATATCCATGGACATATACAGACAGCGCCATCTAGTTCCACATTAAGCAACTAGGCTTGTGTTATGGATACAAGATGGTTGATACACTACACAAATACATTTTTTTTTTGTAAATAAATACATATATAAATGAAAAACATCCATAACTCGGGTACACATGTCCGTATTCATCATACAAACATTTGCCCCTAGCGGGATTCGAACCCGCGACCTTTTGGTATAGCAGCAGAGTTTCTAACCACTACACCAAACAGGTCATATACATAACACATACTTAGTTATAACTTAAACCAAATTTGATTATGTCTGGGACATTACCTCTATGACCTTAAAGATTTAAGGTTATCAGGCTTGTGTTCCATCAGTGGCAGACCATTACCTCGTTCTGTTAAATCCTAGTGTCATTCTGATATTCATAGTAGCTTGACTTAATATCGTAATTTCCCGAGTTACCATATACCACAAGAGACTGGCACCGTCCCAGTCGCTAGCAACCGAGATATATAATATGATTTTTTTTACTCATACTGACAGCACGGAACTGTTAATGATATCTATTTGTAAACCCTTACTCTGGCAAATAAATAAATTGTTCATTCATTCAAAGCGATATTAAAGAGAGTTTTTAACCACTACACCAAACAGGCCGTCAAATATAATCGGTGTGCATACTTAGATCTGCCCTGCCTGGTGAAGACTTCCGAGTATAGTTTAAAATAGTGGGGATGTCGTCTCGGGTGGCGGCAATTCACCCTGTATATTTAATTATTTAATTTAATTAATTACACGGGATGGTTCCCAATTACATAATTAATAATTACTATAAGTTAAACAGAAATAATTAAATGTCAACAGGATAATGTATGTTTGTATACTTATATATGCAATAAAGTATTAAATAAATAAATAAATAAATAAAAATAATACAAAATATGAGAGAATACAAATAAATTGCAATAAAAATTAAAGAGTTAAAAAGAACTAATTAAATATCTATAAAATAATACAAATAAGTTAGTACATAAGAGAAAATACAAATAGATTACAAATAAAAATCAAAGAGAATACAAATTACATGTCAGAAAACCACACAATGCAATTATGATTCTTAAAAATATATCTCCATTCATACATCTCACTCACACAGTACAGTGAGATCGAAGTTGGATCTTCCGTGTCTGCGTCTCAGAGCACTTAAACGGATGCTTAAAACCCATAAACAATTCAACAATTACACGGTAATTACTTTAAATCTGTTTCATTGCCCCTTAACTGTTGCGATGTAGCAAATCTATAAAGTTAATTTCTCCCAAATTAGCATGGATATAAACTCTTTGCTGTGTGGTTTCGGCAGGTACAAAGAACAGAATCAAACCATCTATTGAAACGAAATGAAATGAAAATCATTTATTCCTGTAGGCAATACAATATGCACTTATGAACGTCGTTTGTTTTTTAAACTACCACTAGCTCGGAACGCGACCACTACTGAGAAGAGCTAGCGAGAAACTCAGAGGGTTTGTCTCTTTTCAATCAATCATTTTCAATCAAGAAAGGTTACAACAATTTTATATATCGTGTAGAGGAGCCGTTTAATCCCATGCATGGATTACTTTCATTAATGTAGTCTGAAATTTTGTAATATCCCTTTTTATATAATATTCGTGTCGTAAAGCCGACTATTTTGTGCTCTCCGACATCTGAGGCAGCTAGGTTACTTCGTCAACTGGTCACTGAACTTTCTTACTAGGGGATCTCATTACCTTTGTTATTATATATATGTTATTTTCTCTGTCAGTGTTGTGTTAAGTAGCGAAGGGCACAATGGGATTGTCATGTCCCATAGGACAAAAATCCCTAAATAAAATAAACATTAAAAAAAAGGGGGGACTGTACACCATAAAACATCTGTAGATTTGGACGTTTCAACGGCGACGGGCTCACCCCCTATTAGCCAATTGCCGTTCGGGTATAAATCAAAAAAACCCGACAGCATATTTATTAAAGGAAACAGTCATTGTATAATTGACGATTGATTGGTGTTGTAGATCTCTCTCTTCTTGTCGGTGGACTCCTTTCCACACTTCTCTACATTCGTGTTGTGGATAGTGGGTTCGAATCCCGCGAGGGGTAAATATAAGTGTGATGAATACGAACATTTATTTCCGGGTCATGAATAATAATAATAAATGTCTTTGCACAAACACACAGCGCCAGCTAGGTCCACAGTAAGCATGTAGGCTTGTATTATGGATACCATGTGTGTGTGTGTGTGTGTGTGTGTGTGTGTGTGTGTGTGTGTGTGTGTGTGTGTGTGTGTGTGTGTTTGTGCGCGTGTGTGTTTGCGTATATGAGCATAATATATGAATATGCGTAGTAGAACCAATTTATAATGTAATCTAAATTAATATTTTATGATTTACTTCATTCAACTAGTACTTATATATATATATATATATATATATATTAAGAGCCCATAGTGTCCCACTGCTGTCCAATCGTTTCTGTTCTTGACGAGCACAAACCATCCCTTATTAAAAGCTCGTCTCTCCACCGATTTCACGGTCTGCTATGGAAAATAAAAAATAAAAGGAAAATAATATCTTGACAGTGGCATCTCAATACATTTATGAGAATTTGTTATATGCAAAAAAGAATACCTTATTCACTAAAAATAGTAATGCACAATGTTGATACAAGGAATAAGAACCAAGTTCTCTGTTTATGTTAGCCGACTTCACAAAGTTAGTAAATTCTTTAAAAGGCAATGTATACGCTTTTATAATAAGGTTCCAGTAGATATTCAAAATTTGGCTTTAAATTAATTTAAAACAATCATAAAACAGAAATTATTATAAAATCACTAACTATTTGGATAATAAGATTAATAAGCGAGCATGGACATAGCTGTCTTATTATTCATATAATATATATTTTCCTCTAATTGTCAAATCATAAATTGTAACCCATAATCTGTTTAAAAAGAGCAACCCTTGAGTTTCTTGCTCGTCCTTCTGTGAGGAGTCAGCATTGTGAATGAGCAGTAAATTTAAATTTAAGAGTGACGTTTTCAAGAAATAATTTTATCCTATGAAACAAAAATATTTTGATTTTATTTGATTAATTGTTGTAAGTAAATAAAAAATATCCAAAAACGTTCACTATTTCCTGAGAATTATTATAGTGATTGAATTATGCAGGCCTGTATAGGTTACTCTGTTTCTGACTGTACCTGTTTCTGAATTTCTTCCATCGAGACCTACCATTTGCGTGACAAAATAGTTGCTGGCGTCCACCATATTGGATTTATCATGACGTCATATTATTATACCCTATGAACTGCCTGCTGCCTTAAATAAATTCTTTGATACTCGTAGGAAGAACTACTCTACTTGACTGTAAATTAGCAGCTTTGCCGACTCGTTCTCCTTTCATCTCAATTTTTTCCTAGTTGTAATAAACTCTTACTTTGTTTTATAATAAGGTTCCAGTGGACATTCAAAATTTACCTTTAAATAAATTCAAAACCATCATAAAACAGACATTATTTAACAAATGCTATTATAAAATTTCTGACTATCCGGATGATAAGCAAGCATGGACATAGACCGCTCGGCGATATTCAATCTAATTATACAATATAATATAATTGTAACCCAAACTTATTTTAAAAGAGCAACCCTTGAGTTTCTTGCTCGTTCTTCTCTGGGGAATCAGCTTTGTGAATGTGCAATAATGTCAAAAGCTTTAATAATATTATGATAAAAAATGTGACGTTTTCAAGTGATAATTTTTATCCTACGAAATAAATATTTTTTGATTTGATTTGTTAATTAATTTTGTTAAATTTGGGATGAATAAATATATTTTTATTTATTTATTTATGACACTCCCGGGACTTGAACGAATCCAACGACACCTCATTTTGTCAAATACATACATACGCCGTGAATACATTACCCTCCTTTTGCATTCTCCTTAGTCGGGTAATAAAATATAATAATATCTTATAATTACATATTATATATTTTACTTTCATATTTATTATGTTATCTATTTAGTTCGTTAACTCCGAAAATAAGCTTTATTCCTTTGATGAGAAGCAATTCTGCACAACTCTAATTACAAAACGCTCATAAATTGACGTTGCGAACTTTAATTTCATATCTGAATTTCGAACGGCGGCAGTGTTGCCAACTCAAAGGGGCGAAATTCAGCGCGCGTCGGATATTATTTTTACGCCTGGCGACACTGTAACGAGAAACGGAACGTGAGCAATATGGCGGCTTTTACCGGCAAAAGTTAGCGAACTCGCGTTGTTAATATGTATGTAAGCAGTAATTTCTTGAGATATTCAGTGAAGAAGCGCTATTTTCAATGCTCGACATAAAATCGACGGGTGTTTTGTGTTTGACAACGCTGTGTATGTGTGTCCAGTAGTCTTTGTCTGGACGTAATTTCTTTTCGAGTGAATGTATGTATGTATTTCTATGGTACAAACAGAAACATACTTAACTGCCCATTAAAGATGGAACTGAAAAACAATATTACTGTTCGACAGATGTCGAGATGTCTGTCAATTTCGATGTAGTCGCAAGTTATCCAAAGGAATGATTCGTAATTCGGTCGTATTGCAATTCTGTTTTATCGACACAATGGTGCACATTTAATAAAAATAATGTGAATAAAATAATAATGATAAACGATTGCTTTTATTTAGAGTGTGTTGTTATGACAGTCGATAAAACAGTACCGAGTAATATGTCTGATTAATGTAAAACGAAAACAAACGGCTCTATAACCGAATTTACCCGATTTAACAACTCGACGAAATTAAGTTAAGTTGCTTAGCTAGTGCTAGGATTCATAACTGTCAACGTCAAATGCGACATGTCAGGAAAAAAAATGTAAAGTGTGTTGCTGTTTGTACATCCTGTAGCCTAAATGGTCCGACCGATTTTAAAATACAAGGTGTCATTCGATTCGTCTTGAGGGGAGTGTCCTAAGATATATTTTATTCTAAAAAAATCCAAAATGGTGCCGCAAAATATAAAATATGCTCTCGGATTGTTCGATTTTTAAATACTTAAATAGTTATTTCTTGTTATAGATTAAACAAGGGGAACGTTCGAAGATGTATTTCGAGGATTTTCTACATTTTTTTTTAATTCGAGATAAGTTATTGCCGACCGTTTCGAAGATACTAATTCTATTGAACAATTCTGTAATTGTATAAATTTTGAGGTGTACGTATAACATTATTATTTTATGTTATTAGAAATTGTGTAAATTAATTAATAAATAAATATTTAGGACACTTACCCCAATCATCTAGTCCTAAACTAAGCAAAGCTTGTACTATGGATAACGGATAAACATACATAAATATTTTTATAATCATCCATGACTCGGGAATAAGTGTTCGTATTCGTCACATAGACATTTACCTCTCTCTCATCTGTAATGATAAATAAATTGATTTAATATTCTTAATAAATCTCCTTCGAAGGATTATTATTCCCTGAAGCTGTTACCAACGGAAGAATAGAATGAAAATGTAATTAGGTAATATTGCGGAACAAACAAAATTTTAGTTCACTATCTTACTAATTAGATATAGCCTCAGGTATTCGAATTTTAATTTCGTACCGTTCATTTCTTTTAAGAAAGATATTGAAATACTTTTGAGGATTATAAATAGGTAAGTACTTATAGTGTGGAAGGATTACAGTAAGTATGTAAAGTAACCACTTCATTGGTGTTAAAACAGGAGCTTGGAACCAATGGGAACTCAGTCATATACCGACTGTCGTATGAAATGCTGATCTCCATCACTTATCACAGAAAAGTACCCATAAAACATATTTCAAGTGTTTATCTCTTCAATTTAAGAGCTATTATCTTAATAAATATAGCTAAAATATTAGCTATTATATTAAATATCCTTAGACCTACACACAGCACCATCTAGTTCCACAGTAAGCAACTACAGGCTTGTTGATATACTACATAAATACATTTTTTTGTAAATAAATACTTATTATAAATGAAAACATCCATAACTCGGGTACAAATGTCCATATTCATCACACAAACATATGCCCCTAGCGGGATTCGAACCCGCAACCTTTTGGTATAGTGGTCAGAGTTGCTAACCACTACACCAAACAGGTCGAATACCTAATTATTTGTCCTGCCTAATTCCCTGTCGCTTCAGGCCGCTTCCAACTAGTCGCTCAGCAGCTCTGGATAGTAGTCTATCGCTATAGATTATGAGGAAGATGACAAATTACAGATTAAAAAAGTTTTGGAGTAAATCAGCTGTGACATACATAAAAGATAATTATTCATCACAAAGAACACAAGAATAAATACACATGAGAATCAAGAACCAACGTATTGTGATATGTAAAGAGGTAGGGAGCTGAGTCCCAGAGTTTTGCTGGTTTTTAGTACCCCACCAGAGTAGGTAGTTGCTGCCACTAAAGAAAGAAACTGACATGGCGAAACTATGGTTCCTGTAATTCAGTAGAATTACGACCCCGAGTGTGCGAAATAAACTTGCTGTTCATGTCAGCCGTTTACACAAAGTCACTAAGTCATTTAAGGGGACATTCAAAATTTACCTTTAAATAAATTCAAAACCATCATAAAACAGACGTTATTTACCAAAGGCTATTATAAAATTTCTGATTATCTGGATGATAAGCAAGCTGGACATAGACCGCTCGGCGATATTTAGTCTAATTATACAATATAATATAATTGTAACCCAAACTTATTTTAAAAGAGCAACCCTTGAGTTTCTTGCTCGTTCTTCTCTGGGGAATCAGCTTTGTGAATGAGCAATAATGTCAAAAACTTTAATAGTAAGATAGAAAAAGTGACGTTTTCAAGTGATAATTTTTATCCTACGAAATAAATATTTTTTGATTTTGATTTTGTGCGACATTTTAACACGCTTTTATTAGCTTCAATTATAACTAACAATGTAATCAAATCTTGAAACATTTTGAGTATTCATATAAACTCATTAAATAAACTAAAGTAATTAAATAACTGTTCGGTATTTAAATTTACTTCTAATTGTCGTATCGAAATGAATCTTTGTATGTACATATGTAATTCTGATGACAATACTATAATTTGGCATCTTGGAACTAATCTGATAAGGGAGCCAGGAGGTGGATGGTAAAACTCTTCAGTGGCTACTAGTAAACCCCTCGTGTTTCGGCTCATATGATTCGTTTTGACAAATCCAAAATATATTACTTGGTGTCGACGATCTGATGATGGAGCCAGGAAATGGATAGTGGAGATGTAGCATGTCTTTTTTAGTTTTTTAAACTACATAATATTATTATTAACTAGCTTTCCGCCCGCGGCTTCGCCTGCTTGAATAACTTTATCGCGGAAATTTGTTTATCCCGCGGGAACTATTCACTTTATCGCGATAAAAAGTATCCTATGTTTTAATCCAAGGTTAGACCTATCTATATACCAAATTTCAATTAAATCCGTTCATCCGTTTCGCCGTGATTGGGCAACAAACAAATAAACCAACAAACATTCAAACTTGCATTTATAATATTAGTTAGGTACGGATCCTAACAAGCTATCTAGTGTTAGAGTTATTGCTTTTTTTATTAATAGAAAAAGAAACATGGATAATCGATGATTGTAAA
The DNA here is from genome assembly GCA_949316235.1 of Oegoconia quadripuncta. Taxonomy (NCBI): domain Eukaryota; kingdom Metazoa; phylum Arthropoda; class Insecta; order Lepidoptera; family Autostichidae; genus Oegoconia; species Oegoconia quadripuncta. Next base: position 41,375,765 of record OX438741.1, on the reverse strand, counting down.
CTGTTGATAGATAGATGTTTACCAGGGCTTACCCTATTGTTCGCGGCTTCAAATGAAACAGCTAGAGGTGTTACTCGTCCTGATATTTTTTTATCGACATCTATGTACCTATGGAAGTGGCTGGATGCGTAAAGCTGAAGATCATGGCTCTATAGAGTTCTCTCTGTAGATTTGAAAAAAAAAGAAAAAAAAAGATATTGCCAGCAATCACAGAAAATTAAGTAGGTATAGGTATGTAGTTTTTTTTATCCGCAACTGGTTAGCATTTGACCTCAACCACACCTGATGTTTAGTGAAGATGAGGTCGAAGGCGGAAGCGTACTGACCCGGAAACCCCATGTTATTTGGGACGACTGGCCACCCCCAAGTTGTTATTTGTCTTATCTCTGACAACCGGAATAAAAAATCTATTGACATTGCTGTTTGGCGGCAGACTTAGATGGTAGCTAGCCACGTAGACATTTAAAATGCCTTACCACCAACCAAACCGATATCTAAATCTACCGCCAAACAGCAGTGTTAATAGCATTGTTGTGTTCCGGTTGTCAGAGATAAGACAGCCAGTCCCCCAAAATAGGTTCCGGGTCAGTACGCTTTCACCTTCGACCTCATCTTCAATTAGCATCAGGTGTGATTGAGGTAAAGTACCATACCGTTGTGCATAAAATTACTGTAGATGATGATATACATAGCACAAATGATATACCTACTATTTACCTAGTACGTTTTGTATATTCATTATTTTGTGTTAGAATACACATGCCACAAACACAACAGTTTGTGTTTTTGGCATGTGTATTCTAATTGTGAACCCAACATCATTGGTCACAACGTAATTATCATGTAATAATGTGAAGCCTAATACACCAGGCTGAGAGCCAACTACAGAAACTTATATTAAGTTATATAGGTGGAGTGTATATATATATATAATCCATGAAATACATTTATGTATTAATTCAAGGTGTTTTGAGTTGTGTCACTTGTGTATTCTGATGAGGTTTGTGAAACGTAAATTTGTTATGTTTGGAAGTACTTAATTATTTAATTATAAATAAATAAAGTATTGTAATAATATTACGGTCAGAATTACGTATTAGAAATTAAAACGGAATCGAAAAAACTGAACGTTCTATTTATTGCTTTACACGAAAAAAAAAAAGGAAAAAGGTAAATAATGTCGATAAAAAATAAACGTGTGACTCTATTCAACCTGTTGAACGCGATAATTTTATGGGGGCGAGAAATGACGGGAAAATAAGCGCCAATTTTCAGAGAACACACGTTAAAGGGATTTTCTCTATTTTTATAAATTGAAAAGATTAGATGGAGTTAGAAAAATAAGCCCTTTTGGAAGCAAGCACTTCAATTCTTGCTTCAATAAGATTCAAGGTATCACGATCGAATAATATACTTGGGCCTAAAATTATAACGATTACTTTATACTATAAGTACACAAAGAATTTTGTACATATTTACAAAAAACGAAATAGCAAACACACATTTACAAATAAAAAATTTGTCCCAAATCTTGCTGAAAGGGAAGGGTGCCTAAGAGGCTAAGTGCATTTCGTCTTTGGACAGCCAGACTTAGCCTGTGAGCGAAATAGATTATAATTATTATTGGATTCCAAGTTATGTATTTCAATAGCTTTACGCCCGCGGCTCCGCCTGCGTGGAATAATTATCACGGATATGTTTAATTTGTTTATCCCACGGGACCTACTCATTTTATCAGAATAATAATTATCCTATGTTTTAATACGGGGTATCTTTTACCTATTTACCAAATTTCATCTAAATCTGTTCATCCGTTTCACCATGATTGACCAACAAACAAACATCCAAACTTTCGCATTTATATCGTATATGTATTTATTTATATTTATCCAATAATTAGATTAGATAAATATAATTAAATAAATATACTAGCAGCTAAGCTTGTGTTATGGATACCAGATGTGTGATATAAAATTCTACACAAATTCTTTTTTTTCTGTATATACGTTTTATAAATGAAAACATTTTTAACTCGGGTACACGTGTACGTAGTCATCATACAAACAAATGCCCCTAGCGGGATTCGAACCCGCGACCCTTTGGTATAGCAGTCAGAGGTTCTAACCACTACACCAAACAGACGTAGTTCCACGTAAAGATATTTGCGTCCGATCGCTAAAGTCGTCTACCTCGCTTGCGTTTATCGCTAAATTTCTTATCGGCAAATTATTAGCGACCGCGACGACAGCTTCGCTGAACACCCAAAGTGTGCCCCTGGTGGTAGAACGGGGAAATTTTGTATGATCTGTAGTGCTCCTTTGGTGGAGCACATCTTATGTCATATTTATGGTTCCACATTACCCCTACAAAGGATGGAACACGTGATGACCATTTTATTTGCACTCGACACATTTTCAAAAAGGGAATGACAGATATGAGCCATTTATTAGTCACCGAAATTAACAAAAAATACAAATAATTTTTTCGTAAGAATAACAAATTAAAGACACATTATAAGTAGAAAAATAATTTTACATTGAAGGAAGAAAGTTTTGTTTGTTTCAATAAAATACTTTAACATTATAGATTTAAAACAAATACCTATTTCAAGTATTTCATTTTAGTTGTCCCTCCAATGTGTTCATAACTTAAAAGGAGCACGACAGGTAAATCAAAAATTTCCCTTCTGAACCACTAAAGGGGCACAACGGAGCATTCGAATTTATCCGTCGTACCCCTGGGGGTACAGTCTGGGTGTTTAGCGGAGCAGTCGTCGCGACCGCAAATAATTCGCGTGTCGAGTACCACTGTTGATCCTAGCTTATAGGAGTTATATTGGGACGAGTATGGAGGCGAGTTTGATGTGGTTTCGGCACATAAGCAATCTCGACCTTATGGTCCAGATTCGAGATCGACTGTTATCAGTCTAAAATTCGCTGCTTTATCGTTTCACAAATTCAGCATTTTATACATAGAATTTATCATAATCATCTTAGCCCGCAAACATCCCACTGCAGGGATATAAGCCTTACCTCGTATAATGAGGAGTATGGGCTATAGTCCGCCACGCTGCTGGCCCAATGTGGATTGGGGACTTAATCATAATTATAATCATAATTATTTATTGCATTTCCATGTGTTAGTTATAAAGGTATTAAATCTATGTTAGTGTACAGACATAATGGAAGCCCCGTCAGGACATTGCAACATTATATTAATGTATTACTATTTATTATATTAATTACTCATGTCAAAATTTTAAACACAATTATTATTCTCATGTCAAAATAAAAAAAAATATATATTATGAAATCAATGTCAATGTAAATTAGTTAACTCAATTCTCTATAAAGTTTAGATAATACAAATAAAAATATATTTAAATAGAAACATAGTATTCATTAATTAATAATTAATTCGTTTTTTATTTGATTGGATTGAAAAATTCATTTAAATTATAATAACATTTTTGGATCAAATATTCTTTCAATCTACCGATAAATCTTCCCTCATTCTCTTCTGCTTTTATATCACCTGGAATACCATTATATATTTTGACGGCCATGTACTTTGTACCCCTTCTTGACATCTCCAGTGTAGTATTTGGGATAGCTAGTCTATTAAACTTCACATGCCTTAGAATTTTTATTTCTCAGACATGCTGGTTTCCTCACGATGTTTTCCTTTACCGTTTAAAAGCAGTCGGATAAATGCACATAAGTAATTAAATTAAATTTAAAAACTCATTGGTACAAGTGGCCTGCCTGGGAATCGAACCCGGATCTTCCAAATTGGGAGACCGCGTCTTAACCGCTGAGCCATCGACGAACATAGAATTATTTATGAAAAATATAGTGACATACATGATGTAAAAGAAATGAATAAACTTGCAGGTCACGTAAACCAACTCCGTCAAATCAATAATTCATTCAAGGGGTATACATAACATTTTTTCAATAAGGTTCTCATATAAAATCTTCCTTTCAACAAAATATATTTCAAAACAGAAACGTATTATGAAAGCACGATATTGGATGGACATAACCAACTCGTTGAGATCCCTTCGGCGGATAATGACCACAACTGAAAAAAACCACTTCTTGATATGACCACTTCTTGAAATGGCCACTTCTTGAAAGGACCACTTCATGAAAGGACCACTTCTTATTCCATTTCACAATTAATAGCGAAATAAATTGGTCCAGTTGTAACATTAAAACTTTTTTATATCGATTATTTAGGCCACCACGGCCTAACATGTTCGCCAGTCCCGACACGTTTCATTGAATGATAATATGTATATCATCTTGAGGGCCCTTGCCACCGTCAACGTGCCGGTTATTCTAGAGTGGAACGGCACAGCACGTACGATGGGAAAAGGCAAAAAAAAGGAAAAAATGTAAACAACATTGGGTTTACGATTCGGAGGTCGCGGGTTCGATCCCCAGCGGGGTACATATTTAGTACTCAGTTTGGTTGGTGGTAGGGCATTTTAAAGGTCCGCCTGGCTAGCTACCACCATCTTATCTAAATCTGCCGCCAAACAGCAATGTTAATAGCATTGTTGTGTTCCGGTTGTCAGAGATAAGCCAGTCCCCCAAATAAGGGTCAGTATGTTACCACCTTCGGCCTCATCTTCACTTAATATAAGGTGTGATTGAGGCCAAGTGCTAACCCGTTGTAAAAAAAAAAAACAAACCTTTAACATAATATACTTACGTTAACGAAATCTTCTTAACCAGTTGCTAAGCAACGAATAACAATGGCGGAACAATAATATCTCGGACCAATTCGTCGCGCTAATGCCTATTATTCAAGGTATTTTTAACTCCCGATACAAAAGGATGTTATAAGCATTATCATTTATTTAATTCAGGCGTCACAGCCCTTAAAAATATATACAATGCCCATTGACTGCGTAAGTACAGGGTCCTTGAAAGAACGAAAATGACACCAAATTACGTACGCGATGCTGGAGGCTGGAATATGCAAAAAGGAATTCAGCTATTTTGATAGTGTCAAAAAATTCTGCGTAAATAGCGCCAAATAGTTCTGCTGTGTACTTCGTTTAACGAGAATTTAATCGAAAATCAATATCTGGTTTCTCAAATTTAATACTTTTTTTTTATTTTTTATTTATTCAAGAAACCAACAGCTTTCTTAATAGTAGGTACAATGTAACAAGTAATTCATAAATATAGCCAATAACCAGGTTTCGATATATTACTTCACATTAATACTCTTTTATTATTTGAATAGTTCCATGATTTTAAAGTGACTTTATAGCAGAAGCATAACAACTTACAAGAAAATTTTAAACCAATTGTGTCCTTCAGTATTGTAATTGCCTGCGTGTGAGGTGTGTGTGTGTGTGTGTGTGCGTGTGTGTGTGCCTTACACACAAAGTTTAGTTACTATCGAACAATAAGCAAGATGCAAAAGTCTACGTGATTCCATGTTTAACATAGATAATAAAATAAATAAATAATAAATAAATCGTTTATTTTGAGTTTTTTTACAGAGTTACATTATTTCACACATTATATCATATATCACAATATACATTATTTCACACACTTCTACCAAACTATTAATATTAGGTCCTTACCTATGAAATTGGCGTTTTGTATGAAGAATTTCATTACTGTTTTGTCCATACAAACATTTTTGATTTTTATATATTATATATAATTAACGCTGCCTATACTTAACTTAATGTTATCCGATAATACACACAAAGTTTAGTTAAATTTGGATTTGCCGTTCCCAAAAAAAATCAAAAATGTTTGTGTGGAGACAACAGTGTTAATGAATTTCTTCATACAAAACGCCAATTTCATAGGTAAGGACCTAATAGAATAGAATAGAATAGAAATCGTTTATTTGACACACTAGACGACACATTAGTTATACAAAAAAATAGTTGTTAATGTTAAGTACAATAAATATTCCCTTTTCTATTTTTCTCTTTAGCTTTGTATAAGTTACTCGTTGCTTAAACTTATCACTTGAAAATTTGATTTGTTACGTGAGTACGAGGCGGGTCAAAGAAACACAAACGACAACACGCATTCTGCACGCGCTGTATCAAACACTAGGTTACTAGTTACCAGAAAAGTATCTTTTAGAAGAATAAAAAGATTTGATATAATTCTTCGAGGCCGATGATGTAGTCTTTATGTTTGTTGTTATGGTGGTATTTGTGTAGTAATTTAATAACAGTAACTATTCATATTTATGTTATACTTGCTATACTAAATATTTATGTATTTATTACCTTCTTTGTCACATTCACACACTGCACTATTACAATGACACAATACTTTCCCGCTACGTAACAAGCACATATTATTAATACAGACTCTTTTTACACATTGCTTTCCTCTCCCAGGGTGGGACGGAAGAACAGCGCCCTTCCTGGAACTGAGCGTAATGCTGAGTCCCACTCCTCTTTGCCACAGTGGCACTCAAAATCGGTTATGTTTATCTTTATATGTTTTGTGGTTTGTTCTTTTTAATGTTTTATATGTTAAGTTTGTTTTGTACATTTAATGGTGCTTCTGTTCCTTTCTTTCAGATTTCCATAATTAAATCATGACAAAATTAAAGACACACGTACAGTCTGACGACTGTACATTGTAGTTTTTACGCACGTGTTGACCTACTTTCGGCCGTGCGCGATCAATTAAAAATGTGCATTATTTTAATTATATTACGAGAGAACATATTCTACTATCGAGCGACACACATAGAAAGAGATTCGCCCTTTTTATTTTGTTACGTAAACTTAACTATAACTACCATTAAATTTCCATACAACCATCCATCTTTCTTTAATCTCTTCACAACTCACCTAACTATGAATAATTGTACAAAGCTAACTGGCTTATACAACGCACATACGTATGTTTTTCGCTAAGCAAATTACGAATTTGTATATAAGACTTTTTAATTATTTTGTAATTATTAGTATGGTGTCAACTGATAATCAGCGCTATGGTTCATGCCACAGCATTATGCTGAGCTGGAACCTTTTCAGCTTGCATTACCATGTAATACCGTGACCACACAGGCAGAAAGCCAGTTCCTACCCTAGAAATTGTAAGTTTTCCTCGAAATGCATTGTCGAGATTGCTATAAGAGTAAGGTATTATTTTGTAGTTGTATTTTTTCTCATTTAAATACCACATTTTATCATTCTGCCTATCCTGTGACAAAACGGTAGATACGCCACTGATTACCATTATTATTTCAATATAATATTTTCATGTACATTTGTAAGCTGAATAAATGTCTTTCTTTCAAAGGATAGAAACATCTTCTAACTTGGCCTAAAACGTATTACCTATATTCTATTATAAGTATGAGCATAATTTATTTAGATTTTTTTTATGCGCAACGGTCTGGTACTTGACCTCAATCACACCTGATGTTAAGTGAAGATAAGGTCGACGGTGGAAGCGTACTGACCCGAAAACCCCAACACATTTGGGGGACTGGCTATGGAGGATATGTATAGTACTTATATAATTGTATTATATAATAAATAGGAGTAAATGTTTGAGGATATTCTTCTGTACGCCTAATCAACATTGTCTATTGTAAATTCGGGTTGACTGGAATAAATTCCTCATAGGATAAGTCTGCCTTTATATACTATTTCAATTTAACGTATTGTATGTGTTGGCTGATTGTCAAAATAAAACATCAAGATTTCTGGATTTCATTTATGTTTATTTTTTATACTAATCCATAACTTCTAATAATAAGTGAAACTTTTATATTTTCACGCTTTTTCTTCTTAGCGAGTCGATGGCAAAAATATCAATATAATTAATTTCCACGATACATTGTTAGCAGATTTTGAAACGGGACTCTTTATGCCAGCTAAAGTATTTACCCAAAATCGAGCAAATAAATGCTTACAATACATTTCTACATGCCGCAAGCATGTGTTGTGGGAACTCATAGAATAGCTTCGTACCGCAGCGTAATAAGTAGCTGCATTCATAAAGATCTGCCCACAAACGAGCGCCGCATTAGTAAGACCTTGTTAGTCGGTCGCACATGATGTACCTAATACTCTTTATATAGAATACGATACGTATTCCATTTATAAAAGCAAATCAGTTGCATTATCTATTACTAATAGTACCAACTCTAAATAGATTTTCGTGGAATAAATCGAGCGCCATATCATGTGAACAAATCGATCAAATCATTAAAAACTAGTTATGAGATTTGGACAATCTTATCGACAATTCGGTTATCGATAACGGATAAATCTATTTTCTCGTTACAATAGATAATGGAAAATATTATTTATATTTAGGGACCATTAAATGCGTCAAGCAGATTGCATGGGTTTTTGACCCGTCTCTGTTCAATGGACGAGAGGCATGTGAAATATTTTACATTAAAATGATTGATACCACGGAATCATCGCTCGCTTGCTCTTTTGCCGCCCTCTCATATAAAAAAAAAATCATAATTAGAATATTCAATTTAAAATTAAACAATTTTTATAGCTTTTTTGGCGCTTCATATTATAATAATCTACCAATTAATAATGCGTATGTAACGGGACTGAGAAATTGGCGTAATTCTTTGTAGTTGATTTTGTAGATGATTATTAAAAATTGCTCTTTAGGTTGAAGGGGCTGAAAGCAAGAAAGGAACTATTTATTCTCTATTTCGACACGTGTACAACAAATTGTTGGCTAAATGATATAACAGAACATAATATTAAGTCCTTACCTATGAAATTGGCGTTTTGTATGAAGAATTTCATTAAGACTATTTTCTCCATATAAACATTTTTGAATTTTTTTTGGGAACGGCAAATCCAAATTTAGCGAAACTTTGTGCGTTTTATCGGATAACATTAAGTTAAGTATAGGCAGTGTTCATTTTTGAAAGTAACCGCTTTATAAAAGTTTCAGCGAATCTAAGAAATAATATGAGAAGCTCATGAAAAGAGCTGTGTTCAAGTTTTTTTTATTATGTGTTTTAGCCCAGACATTAAAAAATATTTCATGCGAAACCTTGATAATGTATTCCATTTTCCAAATAAAAAATAAATTTTGAAATAGCTATAGAATCGTAGGCGTTGGTGCGTATGATTAACGAAGAAAAAAATCTCCAATTTAATAGGTCAAAGACCTGTTATATTAGAAAATTCTATTTCTGACAGGAACTCGGCGAGTTGCGTTTGTTACATGTCCTGTTATTTGTATATTTCTAGTTTTTATGAATAAAAGCCGTCCGTGTGAAAGCCACTAAAATCCAAAGTGAGGCACTGTCACCTCGTAGAAGCTTTGTAAATTAATGTGATAGCCGAATAGGTTTTTTTTATGTATCCTCCAACAATGTTGGAAGACACAGGGATCTGAGCCCATACAGCCTAGTCTTCTGTAGTAGTCTTCAGTAAAGTGACACAATGCTTTACAGAAGATTGTGGCGGGGTCTTGTGGGAACCCAGAAGCTTCATTACGCAGTTAGATTTACACTTCCCTTCACTTGTACACCATCACTGAGTTTTGCTACACACTATTCTGCCGTTATTAAACTTGAAAACTCAGAATGCACAAATGATAAAAAATAAAAACAAAAATGCAACATCACTCGCCGAGTTCCTGCCAAAAAGCCTTGTGAACTAGTTTTTTTTATGGGACGAGGGAGGCGATATAACAGGATTGCCAGTACGTTATTCAATTCGGCAATCAAGTTTTGATACATATTGACGCGGGAGCCCCGGCCCAGGAAGTGTTTTATTTTGATACGCACGTAATACGTCTGTCAAAGGCCAGCACCTACTTTGTTACATTTTGTATTACCCACAGGAATAGCCTGAAGCAACGTTGCCATTAATATTAGAAATAGACATATATTTATTTGTTCATTTAATAAAAGTATAATTATGTTACAATAAAATTATCTATCTAATAATGAGCTAATTGGTGTTTGAACTAGGTTGAACCTGTGCCTTACGCGAAAAATGCTTGAGTATATTTAATACAATCCGGGGGGTCATATTTTCCTGAATCCTCTTAAGATGTGTTGTGTTGGGGTGTCCGGGTCAGTACGCTTCCACCTTCGGCCTCATCTTCACTTAACATCAGGTGTGATAGAGGTCAAGTACGAACCCGCCGTGCATAAAAAAAAAGTCTAGTGACCACCTGACAGTCAATGTATTTAAGCCGCCCCTGTACGCCATGCGCCACCGACTTGGTTTGACTCCGCCGTGATTGAGGAACAAACAAACATACAAACTTCCACATTTATAACATTAGTTAGATTAGATATGAGAGTTATACAATGACCTAAATATTTTTCTAAATATTTTTCTAAAAAAAGGATCTTCAAGAGAAGGCTGAATAGGCATCTACTGAGATCGCGTGCTTCATCTTTGGCCACATCAACACTTTCCATCAGCTGAGATTGTAATTGGATGATTTAAAAGAAAAATACTACAAAGCCTAAAAATAAAATATCATAGTGAATAACAAAAATAATAAATTATGAAAATAATGTTTATAATAATGTGTACAATATTGTATAACAATCTGCCTGACGAAATAAAATTAGTTAATGACAAAATGTTTAAAATTCGATTGATACAACGGCCTCGGGCAAAGTGTTTCTATGATGTTAAGGAATATTTAAATTATCAGAATGCTATGTAAAGTGTCACAAATCATATTTTGCACATCTGCATGCAGATTGAATACATGATTCCTAAATTTCTTATCAGACCTTATAAACTGTATTCTGGCAAATAAATAATTTATATCTTTCTAATAATAGGAAAATTATTTATTCCTTTAATTTGAGCCAAGCATTAAAGAGATTTTATCTATTTCAAAATAGTAACAAAATATTAAGTAAAAATAGAACAAATTAAAAAAATTAGGACCACGAGACAAGGTATTCAAAATGCTGGCAGCTTTTCCTCGCTGGATGCGGATACAGCCAGCTCTCGGGTTACCAGTGACATCGACTAAGCTATTTGAAATATTAAAGAAAAATTGAAGAGCACACGGTAACTTATTAGTAATCTGTGACACGGCCCAAATGGAACTAAGGTTTCGACTCCGAAAGTAAGAAAAATGTATTCGGAGCCGATGTCTCTATTTTATTTAATTTTATTTACTTCTGGGAAACAAACAGCTAATACTAATACAATGTGTTTGTAACAAAAATACAACACATAAGCCAAAACAGTTTCCACTAATTAATTAGCGATGATATACATAATATATCATGGTACTTGCACACAACAGGATGCTTTGTATAACAAAATTATTTATGAGAAAGTTACAAATAGTTACATGGTTATATTATGTCTACATATAAATATCTGATTTATATTTATATTTATCATTTTCCTAGCTTTCGGAGTCGAAACTTGTCCTAATGTCCCTTGAGTCCTTGGGGGCCGGGCGGTCTTAAATTTTTCCTTGATATTTCAAAGCGCTTAGTCGATGTCACTGGTGACCCGAGAGCTGGTTGTTTCCTCGCCCAACGCTAAGTATCTGCATACAACGAGGAAACGCCGCCAGCGTTTTGGGTACCTTGCCTTGCGGCCCCAATTTTTTACACATGTTCTAGTTTATATTTAAATTCCATCTCTTTATTTGTTACTGCTTTTAAATAAATATATTTTAGCTTCAAAAAAAAATAAAAAAATATCTGATTATAACAATTAATAAGAGTCCCTTTCTTTTTAGATTATTTATTTTCTTTTTAGATTATTAGATTTCTTTATAGATTAGATAGATAGATATATTTATTAACTTAGATTTTTTCTGCAGTACTATGTAATAGATATAATAGGTACTTAAATCTACAATTAATGTCAAACTTATAAAATATTATAATTATTTAATCGCTGCAATTTTTTACATTTCTTTGCTTTGTCAATTATGCAAGTACGGTATGAATACAAATAATCTGTTCGTGTACGTGTATTTTAGTGGCAGCGGCGAGCCACAGACTATACAGGGTGTATTTGAATTCGTGTTCACTGGTGACGCCACTCTTGATTACGAACAACTTTCCCCAGGGAACCATATTCGAATTCGATCAAAAAATTTTAGATTATCCATACAAAGTAGACCATTCTGAAACCACTTTTAGTATGGAAATTCAACAATTTTCGACTGAATTCGGCTATGGTTCTAGTGGAAAGTTGTTCGTAATCAGGTGTGGTGTCACCAGAAAACAGGAATTGCACGAATTAAATTTCACCCTGTATATTTCTGTCTCTTGTAAGTTTTGTCAGGGCTACTAGAAGGTAAAATCGAAGAGAAAGAGTGCTGACCAAGAGCTCCAAATTTCTGGCACTCACCTAACCTATCTGCCTCTTGGAAATATGAACGAAATATAAGAAACTTTAAAATGTTTAAAATATAAAATTTCCTCTACAGCCATGCGACTCCTGCTGCCCGCCATCTTGTTCCTATCCGCCATCTTATCGTGCTCGGCGCAGGCGCAGTATCCGCGCCCGCGTCGCCCCGAGCGCTTCGACACCGCCGAGCAAATATCCAACTATCTTAAGGAGCTGCAGGAATATTACTCTGTACACGGTCGAGGAAGGTAAAGTAGTTGTTTCCTGTTTTAACCTTAAGATATGACAAACAAGTTAGCAGCTCACTTAGTGGGAACTGATTATTACCTTTGTAGCCTTTCTTAAATAGGGTATTAAATCTATATAAACATCCATCATTCGGGAATAAATGAAACCCAGCCCGTTGTGCCCATAAGGAGACCGCTCGCGCCGACAACTATCCAACGGGGCCATGCTCGCTCCCCTCATGCTGACCATTTCAGAGTTATGCTCGATTTGTATTAACTGTACTTGACCCTACCGTAGGTACTGCTTTTCACTCTTTTCGACACTAAATATAGAAATTTTCGGTCCGGAATTTTTCATATAATTTTTATTACAAGCCCCTAGCGTTTCTGCAAAAAATGCCCACCATACAAGTTCTCCATACGTTTTCCATAGCAAATTTCAATTTTTCAGTTTTTCTTCAAAATTGTTGTATTGAAACCTTGTCCGTTGTGCCCATAGGGTCACGGCTCGCGACGAGACCTATCCAACGGTGTCAAGCTCGCCCCCCTCAGGCCTACCGTTCGGAAAAATTTCGCTCACTGACCTTCCCTCTCGTGTCTCCGGTAGGTAGACTAGGCTCTATACTGCCAAATATTTTGACTGACGCATTTTTTTTCTTGAGGATCGGACACTATTGCGTCCAATGTTTATTGACGACATTATGTAACTAATACTATGTATGCGAGTGTTTGGATGTTTGTTTATTTTCTTTTGCCCTGAACTCCTAGTCTACAAGGCTAAATATTACATTTTTGTAATAGTATCAATAGCTGATTCATGTAACAATAGTGGCGCCCATTTTGGGACAACTAATTTTTTTTTCACTATAATAAAAAGTGTATACTGTGTACTATGAGAATAGAATGAATACACATAATGAAGACAGAAGTTATCGCATGCCAAGGGCAGATAATTTCATTTTTAAATGCAGATTGTTTATTATTAGAAAATTCATTGCTTTTTTTGGACTGTGGGTTCACTTTTGGTCAGATGAAAATTTATAGCAGTACCACCATCTGTGTTATTTTCCCAAAATGTTATTCATCTTGTTCTTCTATCCAGTAATAGATGGCGCTAGCTAGCTATCCATTGCCTTCCAAAGATTCCATCTAACTAGATAGAAACTGTACGCCCCTTACGTAGGCACCAGTTATAGTTTTAAAGATGGCGCTGTTTTCCATCCAGAACTAGTTGAAACTTTTTTACTATTACTTCAATGAAGTGTTAAGTTATTCTGCATTTGAAAATTATGTTTGACTAACAATAATCTTCAACTTTCAGATACGGCAAAAGACAAATGCACATATCTGATGCTTCAGTAATCTTCAAAGAGACGCCCTTCTTCGACCATCCACTCAACGAAGACGCGCTTTTCAAAAATCTTGAACAATAAAAAGTGACAATTAGGCTGCGCAAATTGAAGCACGAGAAAACGTTCCTTGTTTTATTTTTTTAATTCTTTTATTATGTAAAATTTTTAATTTTTATATTTTATTTATATTTTGTGAATTTTAATTGAGATGCAAGGTTTCTCGTCAATTTAAGGATCCGTCTTATTATCTAGTCAATTACAATTTTATTATGTTAACTGTAATATTTCCGGCGAAATATTTTTGGTTTTTTATTTCTGTTGTTATGTTTTAAAACAATAACAAGAAAATACAATCACGCATAATTTAAAAAAAAAATAGAATGCTTACGGTAACAATTTCTGGTAAATTTCTGTTGCAGTTTCCATCTTATTTTAACACAAAATCTATGCAAATCTTTAAACTATTCTTTCTATGTGATGATTGAGTTCCATTTGGTGTCTTTGTTGATATCTTTAATTAACATTTTCACTGTCCTATCCATAGAAATAAAGCAACATATAGAACAAAAATATAATTTATGAATTTCTTCAACATTTATATCTTGCGTAGATAAGATGAAGCCACGATAGAAAAATTGCTTCACTTTACGTCATTTAGACCTACATTAATTATTTTCTTCCTACTCTTTCCACACTGTAAATAGATTGAACATGCGACAGATTCGTTTTAAAAGAGTTGCCTTTGATTATCTACCAAGAGTTCACGTTTATTTCTTTAAGTTTATTAGTTTTTTTTTATCCAATTCAGCAGTGAATCAACAAATTTTCGTCGGAAATAGGAGCGTCCCTTAGAACAGATTTTCAGGCTGGGTGAAAATTTAGTTTTGAGGGTTTATTTTAGTAATATTAATAATCATGCCCTAAGTACAATAAGAATAGAATAATATTGTAATTAATTACCAACTAGTGTTGATAGCTATAAAGAGATTGTAATCGGAAATGCAAAACTGTTTCAAGGATTGTTCGTTTTATTTTGTATTATCCCTCTTTTATAGTCTGCTTCCTTTAGCAAATCGAGTAATACGATACATTATGTAATAATAATAATAATAATGAGAAATAATAATAATTTTATTTCAATAAACAGCTTCATCGTCATTTTATACAGTTCCATACATCATTTTACATAGATCCATAGAGAAAAAATTCTATAGAGAAAACAATACAATACAGCACGATGCAATACTGTACAATTAAATACAACACAATACAATATTCTTTAATAATAGTAGTAATAAAGGACAACCGTTTTACATTTTACAAATTACTACAAAGTAATGTAGACTAGTTGGCAAGTAACATTTATCATCTGTATCGGCTCTTTGAGATCAATTCCAATAATCATTTGGGGGTTCAGGGAGCGCGTTTGACCGCAACTTAACTCGGTACTGACATTAGAAATCTCAGAATAGGTATGTCACAATTTACATTCGATTTATGGAATCGAATTCTGACATCGATCCATTGGGAGTACGAGCTCAAATTTTATTCTGATCAAGCAAAGCGAGCAAAAAAGTCTTACATCGACACACATTCACACATATAGGTATTTTGCTATCTTGCAAGCCTGAAAGGCTTGGCATCCTTTGCAACCAAATCGAAATATCAAGCTAGGGGAATATAAGATAACATTGATGTCAAATCCACTAATCATGAAATGTGCAATTCCGTGACTGAAATACTACTAGACTTTAATGGAAGTCGCTCGGCTATCTGAAATTAAAAACAAAATTACTTTAAACCAACCATAAAACAAAAAAAAAACTGCATTATAAATGGCTTACTATTTTGCTTTTGACCTGTTTGGTAACTAACTGTAGTTTCCTAAAACTATTATTAAAAATGGCGGTTGCTGTCATTATGACAGCAATTTTGGCGGCGGTGGCTTTATTCGTCCTAACCGAACATGAGGAGGATAACGAAATATCCAAAGATAACTTTTTAAAACTTGGATCGGAAAAAGATTCCGAATTAATATACGAAAATTTGCATATGCGGACACCAAAGAATTCGATTAAGAGAGAAGATACGCTGCAAGTTGAGACTTTAGAGAAAAATGAATTTATATCCGCCATCTTTGTTGAGCTGGTTGGCGGGAGTGGAAATAGTATCATCCAAAAAGGCGGCATAGGTCACAGGAACGTTGAAATAGTGTTGAGAAGTAAATGGGGCCACGGTTATACTTTCCACGTAAAGATTTTTAGTAAGAAGAAAGAAGTATAAAGAAAAAGACAAAATTCTGTTTGATCAAATAAATGACGTAGGTTCCTTTGAATCAACGTATCTGGAAGACTACTTCTAGACGATAAAGATAACCTCTTTGGGTTTAATGGATCCATCGCGGAAGGGTGAGGATGAGGGAAAGATAACACTTTAATTGTGCGGATATACATATGTACTTTTAATAACCCTTTTGTCATTATGAAAATTATAATGTCAGTTTTAAATTGCGATATTCTTTTATTTTATAATTATTTTTATTGTTAATTGTTACATAGATCTACAGTTTTGACATTTTTACGTGGCTTAAAATTACTTAATTTCTTTACTTTGACTTTTAATACTATTGCAATTTAGACTCATTAACATAACGACTCGTATATTACTGAGGATTGTTTTATTGACACCTATATAATAATAATGTAAAAGTACAAAATTTTCTTGTAATATAATTAAAACGTTACCCACTCAATTATAACGATAATTACTGTCAGTAACATAATAAGAATCACTAAGTGTCATAAGTTTGATATTAGTTTACTATAATATAATTTCTGCAATAATGCTGTTGATTCTATGTAAATAAGTAAATAAATAAATAAATATTCGTGTTAAGATAGTTTTTCAGTTGTTATTATAGTGTAGGCATGTTATAAAGTGTTTTATGTATCTGTAAGACGCGAAATTTCCAATCATTTCAAGGGTCTCAACGAACTACTGGTGGTAAACTATAAGTACAATACATAATATAATAACTATAAGTTAAAACTAACTTTTACCGGGGCCTTGGCCCTGCTTCGGTTTCTTGTATTCATTTTTATTAACCCTGGGGTAAACAGTTACTCTTCCTATATTCAATAATCTTTATTAACGTAAATTACGTAGTAGTTACGTAAACTATATGGCCCCTACTCCCTTATTATACGAGGAAAGTCCTATATCCCTGGCAGCGGGATGTTTACGGACTGATGGTGATGATGATAGTCACCTACCGGCTCCATCACCAGACCACGTCAAGGACATCGTAATATCGTATGTGCACCTGACCTACATACGTAAGCAATTCGAATCCGTTCGATTGAGTACTGAGAAGTGGATCAAAATTTAGGTAGGTTGCAAGACTTTATATAACGAATGTCAACGTTTGTAAAGATCATATCATATTATTAAATATTAGGAATAAAACGTGTGGATTCGATACGCAAAAAGAATAGAACCAGTCCATTTCTTCCCGTGGGTATCATAAAAGGCGACTAAGAACACTTTGTCTCAATCTTTTGTAAGCTAATTGGCAAATTTATTTACTTATTTATTCCAATCTACCGACAGGGTAT
This sequence comes from Oegoconia quadripuncta, assembly GCA_949316235.1. Taxonomy (NCBI): domain Eukaryota; kingdom Metazoa; phylum Arthropoda; class Insecta; order Lepidoptera; family Autostichidae; genus Oegoconia; species Oegoconia quadripuncta. The sequence continues at coordinate 41,358,223 of OX438741.1, read as the reverse complement.
CTGTATCTATTTGAGTACCTATACTGCATTTGAATGCACAGTAAAATATGCTTGTCTGGTTGTTCTCTTTTGTACCAGTGTCTCCTCGTATGTGTGTATTATACACACTTAGCGATGACCCATTTGTACGGCTGTAGCACACACATACTCTAGTGTATCCTGATGTTACTTTTATGGATTGTTATAAAATATGTTTATCTAATTGCTGTGGGACTTATGGTATGTGTGTGACTGGAGATACAAATGAACTATTTATCTATCTATCTCTCCGCTTCAAAACATATAGACTTGCACGTTTTAAGGGCGACGGGCTCACCCTCTGTGTGCATTTCTGTATATTTTTATATTTTTAAACGACTTCAAAAAAGGAGGAGCCTATAAAATACACAACCTAATGAAAGTAAACAGTAATAACTTAATTAATTGAATATTTAAATAGTATGAAAATTCCTTTGTTAACCGACTTTAAAAAAGAAGGAGGTTCTGTTTTCGGGGCGTATTTTTACTGTTTTGTTGATTGTGTATTTTATAGGTTAGGCAGGCACCGACTTCAAAAAGTACCTATTGTATATATTTTTAATTTCATTATTATACCTAATTATTATTGTATAACATATAAATTGTATTGTATTCTCATTATATATAATAGTGTATATCATACTTTTCAGTTATTATTATTGCAGTAGTTTAATTAAATTATTTTTTCCGGGTTTTTTGAAGTCGTTTTTTTTTAATCCTTTTTTTAGGTGAACCAAAGGTTGTGCCTGTATGAATGTATGTATATGAAACAAAGATATATTATCATTAAATGACTTTATGCATAAGTAATCTCCTCATTGTCTTTTTATTAGTAGCCAATAACAATCTCATATTATTGATCGCAGGTGATCATTACATCGCTCTGAAAACATAATAATATGTATTACAAATTAATGCAACGCAATTACAAGGTTAATAAATGAATTGATTGCCTTTCATTAACAACACATAAACTATATTTTGTATCTTAAGCTTTAACCCTTAAAGTCTATTTTCAATCACATTCGAACTGGACGCACAGTACTGGAAAGTAAATATTTAGAAAGACTTTTAAGCTTAAAACGTAAGCGTTAGAGTCCATTTTGGGTTATTGGAAAGAGATGCAATGAAATCGAAACTAAATGGATTATAAACACGATGCGCGCGCAACTACGATGTTGTCCATTGATATAGGGGAAGGTCTTTAACGTGCACAGATTGGAATAGTTTCTTTTTATACTAGGTTGAGTAACAGTACGTGATTATTAGGCTCCATTATTATCCATTCTAGCTATTTTAAATAATTAATAGTAAATGCAATCTACTCAAGTTACACCACTAGTATTATAATAATCATATTATTAGAAATCAAGTAGACATAATAGATTACTTTCAAAATAATGGGCCGGACAAACCTGTACCTTTTTTATATACACTGTTAGTCAAAATCTATTAACTTAGAAAAAAGGGACTCCAGTTTGAAGTCAAACCAAATCGCTGGCAGCAGCAAAACAAAAAAGTGACCAGAGCGCTGGCAGCTACCTGGGTCAGCTCTTAAGTCTCGCCATACGAGGTGGCAACACCGATGCCTCAAAGCAGTGACCTGGAACATTGTGTTCTACCCATTACGTAAACCGTATGTATCAGGGTTCGTCGTTATCTCTTTTTAGCTTTTGTTAATATCTTCATTATATCCTCATTTGTAAAATAATATGCTTCAATAATAAAGTACAAAAAAGATACAGAGGATGAAATATTATAATTTGATATATTCAGTATTTTTCCATTGTGCATAATTCAATAATTGGTCAATAATTTCAAAAAGCTAAGTTATTAATTAAGCCAAATTAACATCAGTAACAGGTAATAAGTATGGTAAAGTTAACAGTCTACGTGGCTCGGTGTAAACAATATAGGGTTTAAGAATCGGTGGTCGCGGGTTCGATCCCCAGCGGAGTACATGTTGTTTCGCAGTCGGTTACTGGAATTGTTGTGTTCCGGTTGTTAGAGATAAGATAGCCAGTCCCCGAAATAAAATGGGATAGGTGTGATTGTGGTCAAGTGGCATGACGTATCCACAACACAAGCCTATAGTTGCTTACTGTGGAACTACATGGCGCTCTGTCTAAGGATATTTATTATTATATTATTATTATTTTTTTAAATAGGAAAACGCATTTTGACAGAATAAACGCTAGCCGCGATAAATAACCCCATTTCGACTTAGTACGCCCTTTAAGGCTAACGTTATTAAACAATCAATAAAGAAATCCCCTGCATGTTCAAAATAAGCAATCACATAGATTGGATGATATAATTATAGCAGTACATATATTTGAAAAAATAAATCACTGCTACCAAAACTCCGTGAAAACGCGTATTAAAATGTAACTGTTAAATTTAATAGCTCCAAGTCAAGTATCGTGTTGACACTAAAAGCAATCTTTCCTAGTATTTTTCGGGAAGCGACTGAGAGCGCATTTTTTACCTCCAAATCTATATTTTATCAAATAATATTCGCATATATCCACTATTTTTTACCGTTTTTTCTATTTCCACTGTACTTTAGACCACAAAATTTTAAATATTGACTCTTTTGGCGTGTTTTTACGTTTACTGTTCATATCAATGATGATATTTGTGTATTTTGGGTAACCGTGTATTTTATACGACAGTAATAAAATTTTTGTGCGATATTCCTATATTTCTTCAAGGAAATCTAAGTATATTTGAGGTAAGTAAAGGCATCTAATTCGTTAAGTGGTGAGGATTTATAGTTCTTCGTTTCCGTTGTTCTTTTTCTAAAGCCTCACTGATGCATCAAAATGCAATGAATATAAAAATGTTGCTATGATATAGGAAATTACATTATTTTTTTCTTTATTGAGACTGTATGCATTGATCGGTATTCGATATTAAACATACCACATAATATTTTGAAATGTATACTTAATTTGGATACAATTATTTATTTTCATTAAGATATTTGCTTTTGTTAATGTCCGATTATCTTTGTTTGCTTGTTTTGATGTTGTTATATGGATAGTGTAATAAATTGGCATGATTTTGAGCAATTTTAGCATTTTTTTTTTATTTTCGCTCCTGTCTCAGGTTTTACCGCGTATAACTAATATTTTGACAAAGTATGATAACAAAGGCTTCTTCTGGGATGCGTTTGGGGGATTTATGGGCGTATTTGCCTTAATAGTCATGATCAGCAGATGGTTTGGAGACGTTGATTAGTTACCAATCACGCCGTCGCTCATCAATGGTCTATTATCAAATATAGGAGTCTTATATGAAATTGGAGTTTTTTTCTTCGTTAATCATATGTACCAATTCCTGCGATTTTCAAAGTTATATGCAAATTTGTTTTTTATTTGGAAAATGGAATATGATTTCAAGGTTTCACATGAAATATTTTTTAATTTCTGGGCTAAATCACATAATAAAAAAAATTTGAACAGAGCTCTTTTCATGTGCTTCCCATAATCATTTCTTAGATTCGCTGAAACTTTTATAAAGCGGTTACTTTTAAAAATTAACGCTGCCTATACTTAACTTAATGTTATCCGATAATACACACAAACTTTAGCTAAATTTGAATTTACCGTTCCCAAAAAAAAATCAAAAATGTTTGTATGAAGAAAACAGTTTTAATGAAATTCTTCATACAAAACGCCAATTTCATAGGTAAGGACCTAATATCTTTATTGTACACAAAATTGTTACAGAAATATGCATTGTATATAAAATGTGCAAAGGCGAGCTTAACTCTTCGTCGTCGTTGCCTTTTATCTCTTATATACAGGGTGAAATTTAAATCGTGTAATTCCTGTTAACTGGTGACTGCACTCCTGATTACGAACAACTATTCTCTAGGAACCATAGCCGAATTCGATCAAAAAATTTTTCGATTACCCGTAAAAAGTAAACTTTCTGAAACCACCTTTAGAATACTAAACTTCTTCTTGGACATCCCTAGAAGTCCAATAATTTTCGGTTGAATTCGGATATGGTTCCTAGCTAAACCAAAGGTGGTTCCAGAATGGTCTACTTTGTATGGGTACTCGAAAATTTTTTGACCGAATTCGACAATTGCTTTCCATCAGGTGACCCGCATGCTCGTTTGCCGCTCTCTCATATATATAAAAAAAAAAAAACAATGATTTATTGAGGAAAGTTGTTCTTTATCAACCTGACGACCTGTTTGGTGTAGTGGTTAGAAACTCTGACCACTATACCAAATGGTCGCGGGTTCGAATCTCGCTAGGGGCATATGTTTGTGTGGTGAATACGGACATGTGTACCCGAGTTATGGATGTTTTCATTTATAATAAGTATTTATTTACAAAAAAAATAATTATTTATGTAGTATATCAACCATCTGGTATCCACAACACAAGCCTATAGTTGCTTACTGTGGAACTAGATTGCGCTGTGTGTATGTCCAAGGATATTTATATTTATTTATTTATCAAGAGTGGCGTCAGCCGTTAATGAGAACTACACTAATTCAAATTCACCCTGTGTTTAATGCAGAAACGCCAGTGGCCATGGGTCTATGTAGAGGGATTATGCTCCGAGTTTTTTTACTACCGCTATAGTATATACAATCATTCCAATTAATATTTATAAATGCCATAATTTAATATTTGTTTGTTCGTTGCTGAATCAAGTAAAACTGGATGAAATTTAGTAGGTAGAACATACACAGGACAGAATATTTTTTTATTAATCTTAATAAAAGAGAAAGGACAGAGAGAATTGGGGAGAGAATAAGAGTAGAATAATAATAATAAATGTAATAAAAAATATTCTGTCCTCTGTATATTCTACCTACTAAATTTCATCTCTTTATAGAAAGTGAGTAGTTCCCGTGGGATATACAAATTATACATATTAAGTAAATTTTATTGGAAAATAATTAAATTAGACAACATAGTCAAAACCATTCGCCTTTATCCGCTTTGATAGAAGAATTCAGCCGTGTAAACCACGGCCAGCAAACTGAAGAAGAAAAATTGTTTACCGTACTCAACATAAAAGCATACAGAGAAATAATTTAGGAATATAGTTTCAGAAATGCGGTCTTATCATGCCATTTTTTTTTTTTTTTTTTTTATATGAGAGAGCGGCAAAGAAAGCATGCGGGTCACCTGATGGAAAGTAATCACCGCCGCCCATGGACACCCGCAACACCAAAAGTGTCACAGATGCGTTGCCGGCCTTTGAGGAAGGTGTAGGCTCGTTTCTTGAAGGTTCCAATGTCGTACTCGTTCGGGAACACCGCTGCCGGAAGTCCAATCTCTTTGTAATGATACAACAATTTGCTATCTCTCTTACTCTTCTATATCGTAAAGATGTAAAATGAGCCAAGCATCGAAAGACTTTAAGAACATTTGAGAATCAGGGGAAGAAAGCCAGTGAAATTAGTGACTTACCTTTAGATATTCAATGTGACGACGCATCTATTACTTAATAGTCTACAGGTGTCATGTATGATGGTGATTTGTTCACTTCACCCCATGTAGTTCACAAACCTCATTTATTATACCTAGCCATAAAAAGTCTACCCAATACAAGTCACGGATACGACGCGATTAACATTTTAATTGCCATTTAAGTCCGTAGAGCTATTTAACCTATCTCCCTTGAAACACTAAGTAACGAGATTGATGGAAGATGAGATTTAATGGTTAACTGCATATAATTACTTAATCCTTGAGCGTAATTACAGGTTTTAATGATGTAGAGACCGAAATAAGATAGGCGTAAATTAAAAATGCTAATAATAAAAGTAGGTCATATTGCTAATTTAGATTTGTGGCGCCCGCTGTGGGACTGTTTCTAGAAGCGTGATTGAAATATGTTTGTTGTAGCTTGAAACACTCTCAAAATTTTTAGCTAACTACATTCAACTGCGCCTGGAACAGTCAGTCTTTTTATATAACAAGTAACGGTGTTATTCTTCATTTATGTTATGCAATAAGGTCTATTTTATTGATTTATTAAAATGCCGATGCCGATTGTTTTCTATTAAACGTAGTTGTTAAGCTAAGCTGGTGGCATACAAGTTGCTTGAAAATACTGTCAAGTGGTTGCTACTGACACGAACCCTCCGAGTTTCTTGCTGGCTCTTCTCAGTAGTGGTCGCGTTCCGAGCTAGTGGTAGTTTAAAAAACAAATGACATTCATAAATGCATATTGTATTGCCTACATGGATAAATGATTTTCATTTTCATTTTTACAAATGCATGCAAATCGAGCACGTGCAATTGTTCTTTAGCGGAAAACCGATGTCAGGCTGTTGAGGTAATAATAATCGCATTTTTTTAAGAAACCAAACGTGGAAATGTGGCGCCCGCTGTGGGCCTTTACCTTAATTTTCTTACAACATGCATATTTCTTATGACCGGTTGAGGTTTTTTACCGTAAGGATAAAATTAGGACATATTAAGTAACTGAAATAGAAGGTATTGGCATAGGTGGTTTATTTATTTTTTTCTAATCAAATCAAAAAAGCTTTATTTTGTAGGTACACAGGGTTCACTTAAAATAGTCAGATTTTTAAAGCTACTGCTTGTTCAAAATCCAATTTATTTACCTAATATGCCCTATTTTTTTCCTTACGGTAAAAACTCACCGGCATATCACGCGAGAGGTAAATGTTTGGGTGATGAATACGAACATTTTATTCCCGAGTCATGGATGTTTATATAAATATTTATGTATGTTTATCCGTTATCTAGTATCCATAGAACAAGCTTTGCTAAGTTTGGGACTATTGGGACTTTAAGAGTCCGAAATATTTCCGTGAGAGTTTTATAAATCTACTAAGATAAGACTTAGAGGCATTATCGGTGTACACATTTGGGCTGTTCGTTGTTCAGTCAGTTTGTCCTTTTATATATAAGGTCTAACAAAATTAACCCGATAAACTTTGCAGAGTGTATGTATAGGATGTACCTATTACGAAAAAAATAAAACTTTAACGTTAACAGATTTTATTCAAAACATAAAATTTAAAACACAAACACGTGTCGCGGTATCTTTGAAGACGCCGAAAGGCGACCACTCGCCGATCGCCGCCGGCGCTTGCACCAATAGACTAAACTAGACTATTAACTAACTAAACTAACTAACCTAACTAGCTTTTTTTCTCATTGATAAAATAAGGTACAATCGAAATGAAGTAAGTCTGTTAATTTGTATTTTCATTTGCACTTACATTTAATTTTTTTACTCGGAAACATAATTTTCAGGACTAGTTTTTTTAATGAATATATTATTTTATTGTCATGTACGTGCAATTGCCAAAGTTTGTCGGGTTAATTTTGTTAGACCCTATATATCGAAAAAGCTGATATTTAAGAGAAACAGATATTTATGTTTATCTTGTAATGGCGGCAAAAGAAAAGTACAAACGGTGCCATGGTAAGTTTTACAAAGCTGTTTAGCACAATTAACAGTCGTATACTGCCTACTCAAGATACCATGTCTGATCAAAGATATAAAGCCATGTATAAAGACATGTAATTGAAATCAAACACGAATCTTTCGTGTAGCTACCAAATTTCACACTAAAAAAGTCGCTCGTCGAATAATTAACTAACTTGTAATATGGATCAGATTTCTCCAAACCTTTTAAAGCAGGGCCGGCCCTATCAAAGGGCGCACGAAGCTGCCGTAGCAGAGAGGCGCCCCTCGGTGACAAAGAAAAATGAAGGATAAAAATGTACCTACCTTGCGAGCGTGGGGCCACAGATTAAATAAAAGTTATCTATCTAAATGTGGGTAGAATTCCCTTTTTTTATAATTAACTGGATACGCGTTTGACCACAATCTCAAATGATGGAAAGTGACAATGTTGCCGAAGATGAAACACGCGAAATGTATGTAAGAATATGAATAATTGCACCATCGCCCGCTTGAGTCACATCGCCTGGGGTCGCCAGTAATTTGGTTAACGAATTGATGTCGACTTAAAATAGACAGGATGTTGCCGAAACCTACCAACGACTGTTTCATACTTATTATATTAAGGCAAGCAACGCGGCGTCACAGTTGAATCTCGCTCCATCTTTGAACTAGCCTTGAGCCGGCACTGCATTTAAGGAATAAGTTTGAACCAATTTCTAACGGCTTCTAATACTGAAGTTCATTACGAGTTGGAAACAAAAGTTTCTTGTCGGGGAAAAGTTATTAAGTGGTTGAATAAACTAAGTTCGAAGGTATAACACCTTAGGGACTTTACCTCGTAAAATTGGCAATTTAAATTATTTTAATCTTCATCATCATATCAGAAGTCCTGCTGCTGTATCTGCTGGAAGAAATTTCATTGTAGAAATAAGCAGAACCTGTTGTGTCGTCTCTATTATGTTGTATCTGTATGTCTTTTTTTCTTGTGTGCAATAAATGATAAATAAATAAAATAAATAAATAAGTCCACTGCTGAAGATAGGCCTCCCCCGTAGATTTCCAAAAGCGACCATTTAGAAGCAGCCCTGTAACCAGCGACTTCCCGCGACCTTCATCAGGTCGTCCGCCCACCTTGTGAGTGGACGTCCTACGTTGAGCTTTCCGGTGAGTGGTCTTCCCTCGTGAACTTTAATGCCCCACCAGCCATCAGCTTTTCGAATGTATGTGCCCTGCCCACTGCCACATCAAATTCCTTTTTTTTCTTAGCGAGTCGATGACAAAAGCATCAAATTCTTGAGGACCAGAACGCCCCCATGCGTAGGGCATTATCCGGTGGACGATGTCAGTGGTTTTCATTCACCTACGAACCTCGAGCATCGCCCTCTTCTTAGCTCGTTGCGTGACCTTGAACTTTCTTATGAGACCCATAACGAAAGACCACATCAGCGCCTATATCATCACTGGTAACACAAATTGATTAAAGACCTCAGTCTTCAAGCACTGATGTATGATGACGGGAAGAAGTTTCGCAGTTTCCCGAACGCTGCCCATCAGAGCTGGATTCGTCTATTAGCCTCTTTCTCGAAGTTGGATCATACTTAATCGGATCTGTTGTCCTAGGTAGACTCACTCGTCTACAACTTCAAGAATGGAACTCCAAACTGATATTGATATATTTAACTACATTAATAACTATTAATTTAGTGTAATGATCGTGAAATAAAAGTAAAATATCTCGAATCGAGTCTGCATGTAGAATATCGAATAACTTCACTTCTTCGTTTATATTGGGTGAATTTATCAAGTCGGCATGCATGGCCAAATCTATGAAAAATTGCGAAAAGTACTCAAAGAGTCTTGGCCCCGATTTTGATGAAAACAAAACTGCATCACTGTATTTTTGAAAAATCAATATTCCTAGCCGGGAATGGAACTACATTGTTAAGCCATTCGATAGTGTCATTAATAAGGAACGAATTCTGGGAAGTAATGACATACGGCTCTAATTTTTATAATCTCATCGCGGTAGGTCACAGCAAAATAAAAAATGTAACCATTTAAAATTAGAACGTAAAGTGAAATGATGCCTTTAGACCTTCCCGCGCTTTTGAATAATGAGGTTGTGTCTGTGATTGTTTTTGATTCAGACATGGCTGTATGAACTAAGATTCTTTGCCCTTTCTCGTATAAATGGATCCAAAAATAAATTAATTAAGATGTCGAATCCAAGTTTGCTAAGGTAGCGGCGTTGATGTTCCCCGAATATTACAATCTTAAAACTTCTAGTCTAGGAATAGACATTTACTTCAATCGATCGCAATCCTGCTTTATCCAGGTTGCTCGTATTGAATAAATACATTTCCAATATATTCTCTTTTTGCAGTATTCTCCTTGTTTCTTTTCGGTTAAGTCATAATATTTTAAATTCAAAATTTTAACTCTGCCTGTTCTTTCTCTTTCAGTGTAGCTTTTTGTTTAGTCATTCGTAATTTGCCCTTGAAAAGATTGGACGTGTACTTTTCTGTTATTTTTGTTTCTATTCTATTTTGTTCAGTATAAAAGTATAAATATATATTATGTATAAACAGTATAAAGTATTTCATGAAGTCATTTGTGTACGTGATACCTTGAGTTGTGCTTCTGAGTCTGCTTCATTGGCGCCCAACGTTTATTTTAAAGGTATCACGTACACATTTTTTTTTACTGTATGTGTGTAGTAAATACAATTTCTCCATATTTAAAGTCTTTAACTCTTTGTTAATAAATATTATCCTCTTGTACATAATTTCCATTGTAATAGTTAAACAATTAATCAGCGGCTAGTAACTGATCATAAATAAGCCAACACTATATATAGAACGATTTATGATCGTATGTATGTATCGTCATGTTTCTGATCGTAGAGTAATAAAAATGGTTTACTTTGCACTGTGTCAATCGATCTTAAGTTATTGCATAACATCCTGGGGCGGAGCACCTAAATCTACTTTAATTAAGCTAGAGCGAGCACAAAGAATCCTCCTAAAAGTAGGCTTCTCACTTCCTACTCTTTATCCTACTAGAGACCTTTATACACTTTGCAAAGTCCTATCTGTGAGAAAACTATTTATACGCGAAACAGTGCTACGCAAACACCGACTAACCAACTACGATCCCACAAAATTCACTCACAAGCGTCTAAAATTTAAAGTATGCCCCCCTATGGAAAGGAATACATCGGGTTTCTCGGCCAAATTCTTTGGCTTCTTGAGCGGCTACCTATACAACCAAGCTAATAAAATACTATCTATATATTCACAACCAAAATTCAAATGCACGAAAGCAGTCACTGCATGGCTCCACGAATTGGACTATGAAGAAACGGAGAAACTACTTACCGTAACCTCATAAGGGCATCTATCTATTATATTATTTTTATTCATTTACCAATTATATACAAAATTCAATACTCATCCCAATAATAATATATAAATTATAAAATTATAATAACTTAATAGTATTTGTTGTCTGTGGCTGAATATCTGAGCATATCTTACGTTATTCATACAACTTCTTAATTTGCGCTAATAACACACTTTCTTCATACGCCCACACACACACACGCACATACACAATCACACACACATGTAATCACACACACACTAACGCTCATACGCATACATACAATCACACACACTCACGCTCACACGCATACATCCTATCTCGCAACATAAGGCCTTTCCATTCCAGAGGGTGAGAGGCTGGTGATCTGTCACACAGGTTTCCTAGTACGGACACCAGTCTCTCACAAAATTTTGTACTTACATGTAGCATATCTCGTAGATTAAGGACCTATTGTTTATACCTGTATACTTTTGTGAGAGAGAATAAAAACTTTTTGAATTGAATTGAATATGAGTGTATTCTGATATTCGTAGAAACACTAAACAAAAAGAGAGAGATCAGGCAGAGTTAAAATTTTGAATTTAAAATATTATGACTTAGGTAACCGAAAAAGAAACAAACAAGGAGAATTTGTGAACCGTTTAAAAAAAAGAATACTGCAAAAAGAGAACCAACGAGTCGCATGGCGTCTCGTTACAACACGATCCATCTAGGTCATTAATCGTTATTTGTCATGAATGTAACAAGAATACAGTGTTCTCTTAGTAATATCAATAAGTACCCAGCTATTTTATATCAACAGATCATGGCACCAGTGAAGTTTGGACTCTTCAAGGCGCGTAGCCGCGATCATCAAGAGCAGCCTTCCACTGAGAATCTCTTGCAAGATAGCAACAGCAGCGAACATGGTACGTGACATCTGAACCCTCAATTCCATTTTTAAGCTTGTTGTGGGGTTATATCCGCCTATACCTACACGGAAAACTTTGAAATTACGACGAAAAAGTGGGAAAGGAAGGTCCACCTCCCCGAGGAAATGTATATGAAATTATGTGTAATGCAAAAGTCATAAGATTCATTATGTCACTCAACAGTATACGTAGCGCTGTTGTACACGGCAAGAGCCACTTTTGTCTGCGTCAAATGGATTTTTTTTTTCGTGTTGAAATGCCTTACGCGTACCGCTCGCCTGGGGGACGGTTATGTGGGACTCCCCTCCCTGTCGGGAGGGATACCCACTAAAACCCCGCGGCGACCTTCCTCGGCAGTAGGGAGGACCTGGGAACGCATAAGCGGCTTGTCATCCTCTCCCGGGCCGCGTCCGACGCCTACATCGCCCCGAGATGTAGCCTATGTAACTACCTACCAGCTAAAAAAATGCAATAAATAAATTATATGATTAACCACCGACGACAAACGACGTTTATGTGTTTGACGGCGTTGTGTGTATATGTGTGTCCAGTATTTGTCCGGGCGTATCTCGGAGTGCGGTCGTTTATATTAAAGACTAAACGAAGAGGCAGGTTACTAGCTATGTTTAATGAAAATCAGTTAAATCGTCTCGAAAATATTTAAGCTTTAACATTACATTGTTTGGCGTATTGGGATAATTTCATAGTCTTTTTGAAAATCTAATATATTGTCAAAAAATATATAGCATCATTTAGGAAAAATAGTCATAAACATGATGTCAATACATGAAATAAAGATAAACTTGCAGATCACATAAGTCGCCTCCGCAAAAGGGTTATGTATACCTTTTTCAATAAGGTTCCAGTTGATATATAAAATCTTCCTCTCAATAAATTTAAAGACACTATAAAACAGAAACTTATTAAGAAAGCATATTATAAAATATCAGACTATTTAGATGATAATCATCCCTGGACATAATCAGATTGTTCGCATGCCAGGCTATTTTTCAATTAATAATGAAATATAAAAACCTTTATGTAGAATCAAAGCCTGTTTTTAATTTGCTTATTCTTCTCAGGGGAAAATTGCATTTTGAACAAGCAGTAGCTTAAAAAAAAGTAAAATTGGCTATTTTAAGTGTACTCTACCTACAAAATGAAGCATTTTTTTCTTTGACATGACCTTGACTTTTCGAGGGTATTCGGAATTTTTAATTTATACTTAGTTATTTAATATGGTATTTAATACCCGGGATTATGACGACATATTTTACTGAAAAATCAGACAAACGACACTCTCATTCCTGGCACAATCGGGCAATAAATTCGTGCTTTATGTCCAGAACCGGTGCCTGGCTCACCAGTGCCGTCGACGAGTAAAGGGCAGCTGGAAGACCTGAGACTCGCAGACGTCTCCTCGTTGTACCTGGACAGCGAAGACGAAGACGTAAGTTTATTTTAGAATCTAATATAAAAACGCAGAGTTACTATTTCGCTCTGATATATGAAGTGTATTTTATGCTATAACCGTGGCTCAAGCAGTATAGATTTTTCGTTTAACGAAACTATGCAACGTCTGACGCGGTCAGTTCATGCTTTTCCGTGCTTTTGGAAGCACATTAAGATCGGTATTACTTCCGTTATTTATTACGACAAATATACATATAACAATATGTATGTTTGTCCGGACGTATTTTGTAATGCGTAGTCCGATTATGCGGTTTTTTATAGGAAGCAGCTTCTTAGCCATATTTTACGAAAATCGGTGAAGCCGTTTTGGAGATATTTAGCTTATAACACAGTTTTTGTGTATACCGATGATATTATAATCTTTCGACAGTTTTCTAAATATTCTTTTTTTTCATATTTGATTACCTTGGAGACAGATTCTCAGCCATGCATGATGATATTTAGGTTTTGATATGGTTAATTGTTCTACTGGAATCATCCAGATTCCCCGAATCCCCCCGCCCTCCCCGAAGAGTGAACCCCCGAAAAAATTAATTACCAGTCATTATCACATGTTTTTGGGGGCTTTTCTAAATTTTTAAACTTATACGTGGCCAACAGAGTAAAAACACCGTCAAGTACGTCTCAATTTCACTAATGCCGTGACGAATAAACGGATATCGTGTTCAGCCGTCGTATTACTTAAAACATTTGCGTTCGATCGCAAATATTTTGCAAATACGTTGTACCAAATTTAGCGACCGAATGCAAGCGAGCTTAAGCAGCAAATTTAAACGCAATATTTTCTGTGGTTCGAATGCAGGACTGCTGATGTGAAAAATGTCCTACCGAACCAATGGTACATGGTCTTACCATTTCTGTAACTGTATTTTCTTTGATGTGGTGCAATAAAATAATTTGTATAGGATTATATTGTACATAAACTCTAGGTTTCTGGGAGCAAATCTTGAGAGATAAGAAGTGCATCTTGCTTGTTCGGAGCTCATTCCATGTAAATATGACTCTTCGCGATTTAACCGTTGCTCAGTGTAAGCAATATGGGAATTTTTAAATCCGGATGAGAGCTCTTTTCTCGACTTCATCTCACAAAACGCCAATCGTGTTTTACAGTTCAACCAGAACATTTCTGATGTTAGATTAGATTTGGTTTAGCTGCTGTGAAAAAATTATAGCGCAATTTTTTCTAAACCACTAAATCTTTGACGTAAAATAAAACCACACGCAACACATTTAGAGTTTCGCTTGTGTATTAAAAAATACTGAATTAATTTCCGTCAAAATTCTGTCCGTGTATATGCAGTTCTTTCTTTGTACATCCTACAGATACGAGCATAAAACAGAATACATTCACGCGAAGTTTACACAAAAGAGACGTTATGGAAACTTCGAGACAAGCTCCGCCGCCGTCTCGCCTGCATCTGTAAAAGGAAACTAAATGCTCCGCTTTTGAGAGAGAGTTGTGTTTTATTTCGTTTTACTTAGCCACTAATGGCATCGGATTTAGTTACACTTGGGACTCGTGAGCTCGGCGCTAGAGCACAATGTCTACTCGCATATGGTGGCAGTAACACAACTTACGCTGATTAAACTCTTCTGCTACGCATCCGTCCGGATGAAAATGTCAACTTTCTTAAATAACAACTTTATCAAATGAGCACCTTTTAAAATAACAATGGCCTATAATGATAACTACCTCAACGTCGTTTTCTTAAAATGACAACTTGAAGTTAAAAACATATTAAGATTCCTAGTATTTACAAAATGTCAATTTCCTTAAATGACTAATCCTAAAATGATAATTTTATCAAATGACAATGTCTTACAATGATAATTTCGTAAAATGTCAACGAACTTAAATAACAACGTCCTAAGAGGACAGCTTAACGTTATTTAACTTAACTGACCACTTTCTAAACTGGCCACTTCTAAAAATGTTGACTTTCCAAAAAGACAATGTCCTCTTAATGACAATTTCTTATGCTGGTAACTTTCTCAAATGTTAAATTTCCAAAATGACAATTTCTTAAAATGGTCGCTTTATAAAATGGCATCTTCTTAAAAAAGCTACTCTTACAAAATTACAACTTCTACAAAAAGAAATTCAAGATCCTCCTTTCAAATCTTATTTCTAACCTAGTTGTATGGAATAATGAACCAACGCAGTTCACTATTCGTCGTAACTGTCCCAGCTGAGCTACTGCCTGTTAACTCACTCTGTGGCAATACCAGCTCAACCTGAGTGTGCCATTACATCACTTTATGACCCTGATGTCACTTTAACGGGTTTTATTATAGGGCTTTAAGACATATTGCCGGTCAAAACGACCGGGTAGCAGTAAAGTTTCAAATGTATCAATATTATATGAGTTAAGAGAAGACGTCACTGCGCAAGAGGACACAGCATCATCGATCATCCCAATCAACCATCGAGAGACAGTCGATCAGACATTGTATTGAAAAACCTTAACTTTTAAGGTCCTATTTTGTGGTTGCTCGACGGATGTCGTACATTATTTGATATTAATTTTAATTCTATCAACAATCTACGTAAACATTACATACAATTAATCGTTGTGTTGGTTTTTAACTTATACTTTGTCTTACCTATATTTCTTCGTTCTCATTACGTGGCTGTAATAATTATTGTAAACATTTAATAATTGGATAAATCGCAAGGCATAAATACTTTTTCCTTTCCGTCGCTAGTATAATATTATATAACGCATAAGAATCCAAATCCTACTCTTAATTTTGCATGATGTGTGTTTGCCTTAAAACGGCTGCACACTATAGTACAATTCATAAATAGTCTTATTGTAGCACCCACTAGCAAACTATAAATAAGTAAAATGAAATATATAATAATTTCGAAACAGACTCTTGTAAATTGTGTTGATTTTACATTAACGTCCTTTAAATAAACTTCACAACAGTACAATCGACGTCTTTCCACATTTCCACATGAACAAAAATGCCGTCCCACGTTGGGCGCCAATAAGCTGCCAATGTTATGTTCCTCTTTTTAACTGACACAAAAATATCATCTCACGTTGGGCGCCAATATCAAACCTACAATATATTCCGCTTTTCGACTGGCACAAAAATGCCGTCCCACGTTGGACGCCAATAAGCTGCCAATATTCCTCTTTACAACTAGCACAAAAATACCATCCCACGTTGAAAGCTGCTTGAAAATATCAAAGCTGCTCCATATTCTGCTTATGAATTGCACAAAAATGCGCTCACATTGGACGCCAATACAGAAGCTGCTAAATATTCCTCTTTATGACTGGCACAAAAATGCCGTCCCACGTTGGGCGCCAATATTAATGCTACTACATATTCCTCTTTTCGACTAGCACCAAAATAATGTCCCACAGCTCCAATATAAAAGTGCCAAAAAATTTACGGAATTCTTTCAATGCTTTTACGACCGATTAATATAGCGGGTAGTGTACCTGCTTGCGAAACGAATTGTTTTCGTTAGGGGTAAATGTTTGTATGATAAATACGAACATTTTCCGAGTCATAGTTGTAAATACTTACATATTATCTGTTATCTATTTACCTAGTAGCCATAATACAGGCTTTACCTAGTTCAGGTATTATTGTGTAAGTGTCCGATATGTTTAATATTACTTTATTATTATTTGTTTCACTCGGTATTACTTAATTTAAGGATTTATAATAAATAATATTTATAGTAAACTATGACGTTAAGGACTCTGTCAAGACAGAAAAATAATTTACTGAGATTTTTCTCTGGAGAAATATTATATATTTTTACGACGACGTCGGTGTAGTGGATAGTGATCCGTTATCTAGTATCCATAGTACAAGCTTTGCTTAGTTCGGGACTAGATGATTGGTGTAAATGTCCAATATATTTATTTATTTTATTTAAATGGGGCGCAAACGAAAAAATCACTTTTTTGCTTATTTCACCTTAACAAAACGAGAAAAAACACATCAAAACACATAATTGTCATAAATTTATAAAGGTGAGATACTAAAAGAAATATTTCCCCACTATAGGGGAGGCCAAAACCACCAGTTTTAGTGGAAAGTTCACTAAGTTGGCAATACTGATGGTTGGATTGCCGACCGTCGGAACGTCTGTAGCAATGTCGGGATGGTTGCCATGTCGGCCCCAATTTGGCTGGAGCCAGCCACATCGGAACGTCTAACTGCACTTTAACCCATAGTTCAAAAAAAAAACTAATCATATTTACTAATATTATTTTCTAATATTTCTTAATTTGCAGGTTATGTCGGATCAACTAACTCCAGTCAGGAGAGCCAGTGAATGCAGTCGATTGGAAGAAACACAGGTGAGCTATTGAAATACAAAACGAATGAATATCACACAATTGTTGAACGAAAGGACGACGTCGCAACAAACAACCGATTTTAAACGTAGATGACATCACAACTAGGTTTAACTAGGTACAGTCAGCTGCAGAGTATATGAAAGAAAGACAAAGAAAAATTTATTTAAACCCATCTCATGACACAAACAATCAGGTACATTAATTACACAGTCGAGACACATGCAAAAAATAACATTGTGTTTGCATCTAATTGTCTGTGTCGCAAGGTGGAGTCAAAAAGGTCTCCAACTCAGCATGGGTTGTAGCCGTTCACTACAACGCTGGTTTTCAGTGGAGCCTCCAAATGACGCACGGACACTGGTCAACAAATGTACATACAAATAACAATTACAATTAATAGGAGTAATCAGCAAGAAGCGATGAGAGGATACATACGTGTATACATATCTTTCTCTCATCTCATATTCATATGCGGGCGGGTCATGTTTCTCTGCAGCTGACTGTACGTTTACATTTTCGGTAGCGTCCCGCGGCTTGGGGTCCAATTTATAGTCAAAAGTTAAACTGACTTTACTTGTGCTTAAGACCTTGCTTCTTACCAAATATCATGACAGCGGACATTACTCAAATTGGTTTATAGATTTGCCAGTGTCTAAAGATGCGGCATAAATGAAGGTATTTTTTGATTGCGTTGAATTAATAGCTCACTTATTTTACAGCTACTTTTACATTTACTTATTTAACCGCCTCCGTGGCTCAACGTAAACAACATTGCGTTTACGATTCGGAGGTCGCGGGTTCGATCCCAGCGGGGTACATGAAGTACTCGGTTTGGTTGGTGCTAGGGTATTTTAAAATGTCCGCCTGGCTAGCTACCACCACGTTATCTAAATCTGCCGCCAAGCAGCAATGTTAATGGCATTGTTGTGTTCCGGTTGTCAGAGATAAGATAGCCAGTCCCCCAAATGTGTTAGGATTTCCGGGCCAGTACGCTTCCACCTTCGACCTCATCTTCACTTAACATCAGGTGTGATTGAGGTCAAGTACGAACCCGTCGTGCATAAAAAAAGAGAATGTCTAAACATGCGGCATTAATTAATGTATTTTAGCTCACTTATTTTTGTATTATGTAAGTTTTATGTATTATGTAAGTTTTAACCGGGGATACTTTTGCTTTATATGTATAGCATAACATAACTGTGTGTGTATCTGTAATGTCAATAAAGTTTTTACCTATCTATCTATCTATTTTACAGCTCCAAACGACCATAAACCTAAGTATTTGATATTAGTGTCCATTCGGATGTACACCAACTGAACTAAACTATACTAAAACCAGTTTTGGAGTGGTGCCGTCGCATCGTACTGGGGGGCGATTCTCGCGCAATAGACATTATGTCGTGATATACGAGGGCCTTGTGCTACAAGGCTGCGCCCGCCAACGCGCCGTCGGAGCCGTTCTGCCGAACTTCGAAGCATGGATGGGGAGGAAAGGCTGCGTCACCTACAGGTTGACTCAGATACTCACCGGGCACGGGTGCTTCGGTGAGTATCTGAGTCGAATCGGACGGGAGGAGACGGCACGATGCCACCACTGCGCGTCCGACCAGGACTCCGCCCAGCACACGCTGGAGGACTGCCCGGCGTGGCAGTCCGAGCGTCGAGACCTGGTCGACCGGATCGGACGAGATCTGTCCCCGCCAGCATTAGTCGCGGCTATGCTGGCGAGCGAGGAGGGTTGGAGGGCAGCGGCCTCCTTCTGCGAGGCAGTCATGCTCCAGAAGGAGGCCGCAGAGCTGGATCGGGAGAGGGCCGATCCCGCTCGCAGGAGGCGACGTCGGGGGGGCGGCAACGCTCGCTAGCCCCCCTGCACGTCGCCCGGGGTCGCGGGCGGCTACATCTCGGGGCGATGTAGCCGCCGGACGCGACCCGGGAGAGGATGACACCCCCCGGAGCGACCGGGGGGGTGTCGTCGCATCGGGCCCTGTCGCGCCTCATACCGCACGCTGATCGCGGTGTGGGGCTCGACAGTGCTCCCGCGGAGGGCGCGCTAGCCGCCCTCCGGGAACGGGCCTCCCCTTGTGAGGGGAGGCGGGGCGGGGGACGACCTGGAGCCGCTTATGCGTTCCCAGGTCCTCCCTACTGCCGAGGAAGGCCGCCGGGGGGTTTTAGTGGGTAGTCCCGCTCCTGTCATTGGAGCGGGGAGTCCCACATATACCCGTCGCTGCCCCACAGCGGCGGGTCGAATGCGTAAACGTATTTCCCCTCGAAAAAAAAAAAAAAAAAAAAAAAGACATTATGTCGTGTTCGACATATCTCGAAATAAAATGGCGGATGTCGAATGAAACAGAATTTTCGTATTCTCAAAATGTCACGTTAGAGAATTGTCTATCCCCAGCGCTCGACTTACAACGAGTGGTAAATATCAGTCGACATTGGATCTCTAATCGTCAAATCGTAGGTATCGTAGTGACATTTCTTTCTGCCAGTTTGGTATTGGAAAAGTGTTTGTGTTTTTGTGTGATTTATCGTCTAAGTGCCTTTTATTTAGCTCTTAAATCGACAAATTCGACAATGTTAGGTGACGAAGTAATAGGAGTTGACAATTTTATATCTTCATTTATTGGTGATGTCGTAGAAGAAGCTCGAATCTTGGCAGAGTTTCCTCGTAGACAACGCCTATGGCGCCAAGATCCATATGAAATGCGGGATAATGCTTTTAAAAAAAAATTCCGATTGTCGAAGGACTTGGTTATGTCAGATTGACACTTGCTTGAGTTACATTTTACGCGGATTTGTTTAACAAACCAGTCATTCTGTGGAATCTTTTTCGTTAGATTTCAATAATAAAGCAATACCTTGTAGTTTATTTATACTCTGAAATGAAGTCGGTTAAGTCTTATATTTCAGAACCTATTATAAGGCTGGATTCGTTGATCTCGATTACGACTAAACACAATCGATAAAACGGAACGTAACTTAGATCGACATCCCAATAGTTCGTGACATTTTATCTCTAGCGACCGCGAGAATACGTTTCTTTCGTATCATAGACATTTTTGTGACATTTTTAATCGACATTCCACGATTAGACATTATCTCGAATTAGAGATATCTCGCATGAACTGAGAATCGGCTCCCTGTTCCAGGGACAGGGACAATGGTGTCGATTCGGATGTGCACCAACTAAGCTAAACTAAACTAAAACCAGTTTTGGAGTGGTGCCGTCGCATCGTACTGTTCTAGGCAGAAAGAGACAGTTCTACTTTAAAACTGGTTTTAGTTTAGTTGGTGTACATCCGAATCGACTCCAGTACCACTTTAAAACTGGTTTTAGTTTAGTTTAGTAGGTGTACATCCGAAACGACACAATTAGTTGTTCGTATTTAAGGGTTCTTGTAGTAATTGTACTATCCCTTTTTTTATTTATCGTTGTGTTATGCTTCTTATTGTTGTATAACAAAGAATATTTTGTTTGTTTGTTCGTTCTTTTTTCCCTCTTGAGGTACGGAAACCTAAGAATGATAACCTATAGATTTAATGAGGTACAGCAATTATTAAAAAAAAGCAAACACATACGAATAAATGAGTGGCAATTTAACTAGTCTAATAGGTATTGTAAATGCGAAAGTTTGGATGTTTATTTGTTACTCAATCATGGTGAAACGGATGAACGGATTTGGATGAAAATTGGTATATAAATAGAACATACCATAGGATATTTATCAGTTTTCCTCAAGATATAACAAGTGACACTGTGCCTAAATCATTTAAGACTAAAATAAAAAGTTCCTGTTCGAAAAGTTTAACAAATCATGCTTGTAAAAATACAGGGTGTAATCGTTAAGTGTGCACAGGCGATTATTCCGTAACTATTATAGATATCAAAAGACTTTAAAGTGATATCGAAAAAGTTTACCTAATGAGTAAAATGACATTAATAACTTTTTAAAAATAAAACGAGAAATATCCAAAAAAATTACATTAAACACTCCCATACATTTAGCATAAGATAGTAGAGATTTTAGTTACCTTATTTTAAGTGGAATAGTATCAACTCATTTTACCCTTATCATTTTATAATTATGTATTATGATAGTGATGAATTTCAAGTAGATATAGTTCTCGAGGCGTAAGCTCAGCTTTGCATTTGTGTGAGTGACGTCAAGCTGCTAGCGGTACAAGAGGTGAAGTGCGGCATGTGCGCGGCAGGGAAGCGACGCGCAGCGGACACGCCGCGCCTCAGGCCGCGTTTAAACAATGCGCGGGACGCGCTGCGCCACAAGCCGTATCTCTATCTGTGTGCACTCACACAAATGCAAAGCTGATCTTACGCCTCGAGAACTGTACACGTGTAGGTTAATTATCTTGTCCTGCCAGATCACCGGATCTCACGCCTTGTGATTTCTTCCTATGGGGATTTGTCAAAGACCACGTGTACGCTGAGCGAGTACACAGCCTAGAAGAGTTACAGAATCGTGTACGTCGTGCAATTGCTTTAATTACTCCGCAAATGTTAAGGAAAGTTCATTTAGAAACTGTAAATAGAGCTCGTCATTGTATTGCACAACGAGGACGTCACTTCGAACATCTGCTTTGAATAGGTACAAAATTTTGTACTTACTAAGAAATAAAATGTATGGGAGTGTTTAATATATTTTTTTGGATATTTCTCGTTTTATTTTAAAAAAGTTATTAATGTCATTTTACTCATTAGGTAAAGTACTTTCGATATCAGTTTAAAGTTTTTTGATATCTATAATAGTTACGGAATAATCGCCTGTGCACACTTAACGATTACACCCTGTATATGAAACGAAGCACATAATGTTTGTGTTCCATTTAGGGCTTGTAATATTCGCCCAATTTTACTATTCGAATATTACGAATAGTTCAATCGCTACTATTCGAATAATTCGAATATGACGAAGTTTTCGAATATTTTCTATCTAAAAAACGAAATAAGTAAATATAGCACATAATTCGTAGATTTTATAAAGTTCACAGACATCAAAGTAACATCGACTGATTTGTAAAGAAAAAACTTGGTTTTTCTAAAATGATTATTAGCTTTAATAAATAATCAGACTACTTTTTTTTATATGAGAGGGCGGCAAACGAGCATGCTGGTCACCTGATGAAAGCAATCACCGCCGCCCATGGACACCCGCAACACCAAAAGGGTCCAATTTTTGACCAGGAAAACACATAATATTTTAGTAACAAATAATTGCCAGCAGCGAGAATTTAATTTGGCGTTATTTTGTTCAATTCACGGTTATATTTGTTTTATTATTAAAGTTTAGTTAATATTCGAAAAGTTCGAAAAATTCAAATACTACTCGTAAGTAATATTCGAATCGGTAAATGGGGCGAATATTCGAATAATACGAATATTCGAATTCCATTTAGGTACCATGCATACTCGTAATACTGTGAAATTCACAAAAGTTTAAATAATGTGTTACAGTCACATTGTAAGAATATTAAAATCAAGGGAGTATATTTTCTGCACATAAACTATTTATAGCTTGGTAGAAATGTGTGAAATAATGTAACTCTGTAAAATAAAAAAAATAGACATACACACAGCGCCATCTAGTTCCACAGTAAGCAACTATAGGCTTGTGTTGTGAATACTAGATGGTTGATATACTACATAAACATTTTTTTTTGTAAATAAATACTTATTATAAATGAAAAACATCCATAACTCAGGTACCTACACATGTCCGTATTCATCACACAAACATATGCCCCTAGCGGGATTCGAACCCGCAACCTTTTGGTATAGTGGTCAGAGTTGCTAACCACTACACCAAACAGGTCGTCTCAAATCGTCTCAAAAGAAACTCAAAATGAACGTTTTATTTATTTATTTATAAAACATACGATCCCGATAAACTGAGCAGTTCCAGCAGCATACACAAATTAAACATCATCATCTCAGCCCGTAAACATCCCACTGCAGGGATATAGGCCTTCCCTCGTATAATGAGGGAGTATGGGCCATAGTCCACCACGCTGGCCCAATGCTGGTTGGGGACTTCACATGCCTTAGAATTTTTATTTCTCAGGCATGCAGGTTTACTCACCATGTTTTCCTTCACCGTTTAAGAGCAGTCGGATAAATGTACTTAAGTAATTCAATTAAATTTAAAAACTCATTGGTACATGGTCTGCCTGGGAATCGAACCCGGACCTTCTAAATTGGGAGACCGCGTCTTAACTGCTGAGCCGACCGACATATTAAAGCTATAAGTAACAATAAGTAGGTAATCAATACTGAAATCAACAGGCAATCAGTTATTCTGACAAACACACCAACACCTCAGGCTCTAGACAATAACATCGCAATGTTCAATGTATTGATCTCATAATTGAACTTGGCTAATTAGTCAAGTGAGTGGCAGTTGTTTCAGACTACTTCAGATTGATTGCTTACTATATTACGGAAAATCAATATGCGTTCTAGAAGGCCAAAGGGCATGGATGCCCTGGGTAAGCCTGCCTTAGTCTGCGCATAAAGTTATTATTAGGTCCGGACCTATGAAATTGGCGTTTTGTATGAAGAATTTCATTAAGACTGTATTCTCCATACAAACATTTTTGATTTTTTTTTGGGAACGGCATATCCAAATTGCGCTTAACTTGTGTGTATTATCGGATAACATTAAGTTAAGTATAGGCAGCGTTAATTTTTAAAAGCAACCACTTTAAAAAAGTTTCAGCGAATCTAAGAAATGATTATGGGAAGCACGTGAAAAGAGCTCTGTTCAAATTTTTTTTATTATGTGATTTAGCCCAGAAATTAAAAAATATTTCATGTGAAACCTTGAAATAATATTCCATTTTCCAAATAAAAAACTAATTTGGATATAGCTTTGAAAATCGCAGAAATTGGTACATATGATTAACGAAGAAAAAATTCTCCCGATTTCATAGGTAAAGACCCAATATTAGGTTTTTAAAAAAGTAGCGAGTTGTCTATGCTTCATTAAGGTAATGCCACCTACGTATAATGGCCAGTTTTAGAAAACGTTTTCTTTAATAACCTTACAAAATATTTTTAACGATATTAAATTGTGTAATTAGGAAAAATAACAGAATGGTATCTCGGAAATCGTTTTTTTTTTTAATGAAATGAATAGCTAATTGCAGATTTTAATGAAATGGTTGCCCTGCATAATGGTTGGGCTTTGTCGGTGCGTATCATAAAAATTTGTTTTTTAAGCAGCGAGTTGTCTATGCTTCTGTACATAAGACTTATATATTACTACGTATGGACCGAGTCGTTGTCACAATCACAACCACTTCATTGGTGTTAAAACAGCAGTTTGGAATTAGAGGGAACTTGGAAGTCGATGTACGACTTCGTAGGCGAATTGTCGTGTAAAAAAGGATGATTTATGTTGTAAAAAATGCAACACTTACTACAGAAAACATGCGAATATTATAACATAATAATATTATTCGTCAAACCCACATTTTAACCATTTCAATCGATATTGTAAAATTGTTTCTTGCACTTTTATATATTTATTTAAATTAACTATGGCTTGGCAGTAAAGCCATCAGCCTAAACACTAAAACATTCTGTAATAATTCTTCAGTAAAGTGGCAGAATGCTTTACGGAAGATTTTGCGGCTTCTTGTGCGAACCCGAAAACTTTGTTACGCACTTTAATTTACACTTCCATTCACTTGCACACCATCACTGACTTTTGCTGCACAATATTCTGCCGTTATTAAGCTTCAAAACTCTGAATATTCAAATTTCAAGAAATAAAAACAAATATGCAACATAATTCGCTGAGTTCCCGACAAAAGTCCCACTTTTATAACTTTAGAGCACAGACTAAAAAAATTTTGTTTGTGCGCGGTGTTGGTTTTGGCTATTCTCAGCAGTCCTATTAGTTCTCGAGAATTCTAAGAGATGGCGCTGTTTTATCTGCTAAGAAAAGAGTGAAGAAGATTTGTTCACCCGACCATATCTATGGCATATAATTCAATGGTTAAATCCAATAAAAAAATATATATTTCGCATTAGCATTGCTGTGTTCCGGTTGTCAGAGATAATCAAATGAAATTAAAATATTTTATTTCATAGGATAAAGTTATCACTTGAAAACGTCACTATTAATATTACATTTAATTTTACTGCTCATTCACAAAACTGACTCCCCAGAGAAGAACGAGCAAGAAACTCTAGGGTTGCTCTTTTAAACGGATTATGGATTACAATTTGTGATTTGATAATTATATGAATAATCAGACAGCTATCCAATCCCCCAAATGAGATGTGATTTCCGGGTCAGATGCTATCACTTAACATCAGGTGTGATTGCGGTCAAGTGCTAACTAACTAAATATTGTTCCCAGGTGAACTACCAACACCTGCAGAACCAGTCGACTGATGCAACCTCCACATCAACCCTACAAGACGAAGATGACTTCGACCACATACAGCCCAGCGATCTCTACTCCACGCTAGCCTTAGGCCCTGACGACAATGATGGCGCTTCGACATCCTGCGACGCGAACTCTCTACAGTTCGATGAAACGTCAATAGCTGCCAGCGAGGACTTATCGGTGTATTGTGGTACTCTGAAGAAGCCAAAGAAAAGTAGATCGAAGGAGGAGAAACAGTTGAGGGATTTTGATATGTGGCAAGCTAGCAACGTGGAGGTTATGGAGGTAAGAATATTATCGTTTGAAATATTTACATGCAAGTCTTAATGTGTGGTCAACTTGCGCAGATCGTGTCCTTGATGTATTTTTTTCCATAGGTATGCTAGTATAGTTCTCATACTATGACGACCTGTTTGGTGTAGTGGTTAGAAACTCTGCTGCTATACCAAAAGGTCGCGGGTTCGAATCCCGCTAGGAGCACATGTTTGTATGATGAATACGGACATGTGTACCCGAGTTATGAATATATGTATTTATTTTCAAAAATAAATGTATTTGTGTAGTGTACCAACCATCTGCTATCCACAACACAAGCCCAGTTGCTTTGTATGGAACTAGATGGCGCTGTCTGTATATGTCCAAGGATACAATTTTTCAGAAAATTGGCAAAAATGGAATGTACCATTTGGCGACCTTATCACTAAAGCGATCTCTTCTAGGCAACCTTTGTATATAAGGACAGTACATTTGAAATAGGTAGGTTGTACGGTATTAGGTAGGTTATACTTTGCAATCCAATAATAATTTTATTCCTAATACTGTTCGATCGTGCGTGATGCCTAGAATCTGATTGAAGCAAGATTTGAAGTATTGCATCCAATTGAGCTTATTTTACTAACTCCAAATTCCACGCAGGCGAAGTCGCGGGCGTAAAGCAGTTATCACAAAATTGTGAACACTCGAAACTCGGCAAATTAGAAGTTTTTGAAGAGCAATATCGCATAATACGAAGTAGACAATATCACGTCTGCCTTGTTAGAAACAAGTACCCAGGTACCTACTTTGTAAGTCGAGAAGTGCTCTTGTAGCTTTTATTGTTTTCCCAATAACATGAAACTGTTGGTAACATTTTATGTTTCTATATATTTCTTTAACCGCTTTTTTTTTATATGAGAGGGCGGCAAACGAGCATGCGGGTCACCTGATGGAAAGCAATCACCCCCGCCCATGGACACCCGCAACACCAAAAGGGTCACAGATGCGTTGCCGGCCTTTGAGGAAGGTGTAGGCTCGTTTCTTGAACTCCGTGGCTCAATGTAAACAACATTGGGTTTACGATTCGGAGGTCGCGGGTTCGATCCCCAGCGGGTACATGTTTAAGTACTCGGTTTGGTTGGTGGTAGGGCATTTTAAATGTCCACCTGGCTAGCTACCATCATCTTATCTAAATCTGCCGCCAAGCAGCAATGTCAATAGCATTGTTGTGTTCCGGTTGTCAGAGATATGATAGCCAATCCCCCAAATGTGTTGGGGTTTCCGGGTCAGTACGCTTCCACCTTCGATCTCATCTTCACTTAACATCAGGTGTGTAGATAGAGCATAGACCAAATTTTTTCCACAAAAATATTATGTAATGTGGTCATTATTTTGACAACTTTCTTTGAGCAAAGTCAATCAATCAAGTAGGCAGTATAACATAATAAATATAAATAATTAAGGTATATGTACAATATTTATAAACAACTTATTATAGTATAATACAATTTATTATATATATTAAAAAAAAATCACAAATAAAAAACTAGCCCCAAGTCTCTGGTTGGTGGAAAGGTACCCAGAAGGCTGGCCGCATTGCCTCGCTGTATAGCGAGGCTGATTCTCTGACCAAAGTATTGGCCAGCCCTCCGATCGTGGGATGCATCAACCAGACGCTCAGATAACTCCCTAAAAAGAGTGTGAGCACCCGGTCCCCACGGCCCAAGCGTTTCTACACCAAACGGCGCAAATAGGTGATCTCCACTGAGACCGGCATATTTGCGCCGTTTTATTTTTCAAAAAAAAAAAATCAATCAAGTACACTTTATTGCACAAAAATTCTACGATGCCCTTCATAAATAAAGCTTCAAAAAAAAAGTGTTCAACCAGGCGGTCTTCTACCAGACAACCTTTGGGTAGAGAAAAAAGTAGAACGGGATAAAAGCAAGTAGGTTGTGCACCAATGACTTAAAATAATAGATACCAAACAATAGATATAAACATACATACATAAACAAAGTCGAAACAGACACCAGCTAAGTTAAATGGAATGTCATAGCTAGTGAAATTTCCTTTGAAAATCCATTATTGTGGAGTTTTGTTTCAATAAAAAAACAAATAACCACACTGGTACCAGGCTAACATAACCCCGCGAAAGTCACCTCTTCCCCTATTCTCTACACTGTCCTGGAAGGTAGAGTACGACCGCTACCCGGGTATCATTACCGATGGAGAGTAATTGGCTTCAGATTTGCAATACTATGCACCAGTGGGCAGCGAAGCAACGTCCTCTTGTATTGGCTCCAACGTCTTCCAGATATGAACATCTTCGCCGCCCATAAAAAATCTCTTCTCCAAATCTGGATGCAATCAACTCCCAGCACCCACAAAAATAGTATTGAAGTAGACTTCTTCCATTTCCACGAACAATCTTATTTAGAAGATAAGTAAATATAGGTACTATACACATACATACAAACACACACTCGCACACACATATACATAACAAACAACAATTGTGAGTCTACATACTTAAGATTTTTTTGTAATTTTTCTTTCATTGTTTCATTTTGGTGATGTTGTTATACTTATTAGTCGCTTTGGAGATGGGCGTTTATAGCTACACTACAGTTTCCAACTACAGTAGCTATCATCGCTATTTTGTACTATGTATATTTATTTCTGTATCCAATAAAATTATTCTCAATTATTCTTATTCTTACCATGGTTACTCTACTTATGACTCAATTCCGATTTGCTTTTAGCCCTCGTTTCAGTTTTAAAAATTTTAACTCTATTTTGAATTTTGTGTTAAACAAAAAGTACTTCCTTTTAAAAAAATTATATGCACAGGGCTGTCTATATAGAAGGCAGGGTCGCCATGCAATGTGGGGATCAGGAGGAGCAATAAATGAAATGCACAACTTGGTGATACGCGGATAATAACATCAAAATGAGTCGTGCAATTACTTATGTACTAGGTACACAATGCAGAGAAGAGGTGCGTCATACATAACATACCACAGATTAATTCGAAACTTTTTCAACAGAATCTCCTAAGCAGAAGCGGCACCCTAGACGAACAGATCAAGTGGGAAGCCATCGCAACGGCCCGGGGACTCTGCACGCTCACCGACAGCTGCACTTGTGGGGACTGTACTAGGGCGAAGTACCTCGCCGGGGTGACCGACGGCGATGGCGGCCTGGGATCAGCTCCATTGTTCAACGCTATAAGCGTCGGATGCTCTATTCAGTAAACATTCTCCATCCGGTGAGATATATAGGGTGGAAATGGTGTGTCCAGGCAATTATAAAATATGAAAAACTTTATTAATATTGAAACTACGTCATCTAGCCGAATGCTTGTCGCTTGGTATTATAATGTCAGTGCACATTTTTCGTCAAATGTTTGCTGACCCTGTAGAGTCAGAGGGTCACGGTTGACGAAAAACTCTCGACACCATTCTCTCTCATGTTTTTGGTCGTAATATAATAACTATATCGTGTTTCATTCTTTCTTAAGATTGTTATAATCGATTGTTGTTAGACACATGTCTATTCTTTAGCGTAGAGCCGATGTCCTAACACAGCTTGAGGACACTTTAAAAGGTCTCTAAGATGTAGTTAGTACCTAGATGTTTTATTGTCATTGAATTCGGCGCATCGACCAACAAGACGCCTAATAATAGGCAAGAGGAATCTGTCAACACGTAAGGATAAAGGCCTAAATTCAGAGACTAATACGGCGTACATTGCTGGAAGGCTTAGTTCTGTTAGGGCGAAGAACAAGGTCGATGACTCGGCGGCGCGACGAGCAACGTCAAACGGCCGCTAGCGACAGCCGCCATGATGTGCGCGACATGCTGCTGTAACAATTTACATAATATAATTTCTTCGTAAAGAACGTGATATGCCCGAAATTATTGAACACTTCAAATACTATCGTAATAAAGAAGTAGATATGCAGTTGAAATGCTGGAAGAGGAATTTAACTCCGTATGCTATTTAAATCTTAAAATGCCTAAAACCTGCACAAAACTTTCTAATTTAGTAGCGTAATTATGTACGAGAGTTGCGGCTAAAAAAATAAAATTTCGAACATAATGATTTTTTGGGAATTGATTAATGTAATTTTGTTCAATATGCAACGTAATTTCAATATGCGATTAAAGTTTTCCAACATGGTTTATAATAAAGAAATAATTCCCTGGACACACTAAACCATTCCACCCTGTATACCTATATTCGTCTCGTTCTGGAAACAAGCGGGCCTGAGACAGGGACTCATTTGTACCCGAAACGTGATAAAAATGTAACAGATATAAAAGTATAACCTAATCAAAGTGTTCATATTATTAGTGTTAATAATTAAAAGTGTTACACTCATTAGTTTATTTTACATGCGGGGCCACAACCGCAAACCTACAAACAGTAAATCTCACAACAGCTAAAGTGTTAACACTAAGGCTCGTATTAATAAACCAATCTCAATACAAGTCTTGAGGCTGTATCAACCGAGATACGTCTTAAGCAGTTGACGCTATCTCAAGCCTCCATGCTAATTTATAAACCAATCTTGAAGTCTACTCAGCTGAGATCACTTCTCAAGTATTCGCCTCAGCGGCGAATGAA
Source organism: Oegoconia quadripuncta (assembly GCA_949316235.1). Lineage (NCBI taxonomy): Eukaryota > Metazoa > Arthropoda > Insecta > Lepidoptera > Autostichidae > Oegoconia > Oegoconia quadripuncta. The sequence goes on along the minus strand of OX438741.1, from coordinate 41,327,385 downwards.
TGATAGTCTTGAGTTTCGTTTATTAATACGCGCACCTCTCAAGTGAGTACTGCTTGAGTATGCACGTGCTTTTCAGGTCTCAAGTTAGGTTTATTAATTAACACGTTTACTTGAGACCGGTCACATGACTGTTCTCAATCTTGAGAATGGTTTATTAATACGGGCCTTAAACTGTATTAAGTGTTTTCGCAGGAACACTTTTATTAAAATTACAGTTTTGATTCGGTTACAGAAATATCATGAACACTTGTAAATGTGTACTTTTAAGACGGTGTTTTTGAGTCCCTGACTTTAGGCAGTGATGCAACCACTGACTATTACATCATACACTGCACTGTATTCCTTACGAAATAGCTACTTCTTGTGCCTATAGACTACCACCTTCTATTTGTCATAACTTTCCAACGGTGATGTTACAATACACTAAATTTTAAAATTAAAATAAGCAGGATACATGAGGCTAGTTATTTAGTAAAGAACTCTTTTGAAAAACAGTATTTAACCTGAATTTACTCGTTTACTCTTGATACAAGATATTATGGAAACATATTTATGTTAGTTGGTTTACCTTTCTTTTTGTTAATAGGCAGAAGCATGCAAATGTTAAATAAATGATCTCCCACCCACACACATGCGCACGCGCAACTTGTAAAATTCTAACGTGCTAGTTACATCTAAGGCTAGTTCTGCATGCATGTCTATCTCCCTAAGTCTAATTTAACAGATGATGTTACTTATAAAATGTAATGACCAGAGAAATTGTTTCTCTATTATGGAAATTTTGGCATCCACGATACAGGCCTAGCCTAGTGTGGATGTTACAGCAAATGTATAATTATGTACGGTCCTTTTTGGTAAATAAACATCTTATCTATATATCTCTCTATCTAATTAGAGCAATTTACATAGGCAACCTTGCCTACGCATAGGCGGAATGTTTTATTAGAATCTATTTACTATTTTAAAGCTCAAACTTTAATGCTTTCTTAAGTTTAAACCTCGGTTTTAATTTATCTTTATGAGCCGTATTAATAAATCGATCTTGAAATTGAGATCGCGTCTTAGCCGCAATACTATTTTTTTTTTCATTTCTGTTTGATTGATTTGATCATTTCGATACATTTGATCAATGGAAATCAGGCGAGAATCAAAATATCATTATTTCATTGACACCAGCATATGGTGTAATAGAGGTCAGTGGATGTACCTCATGAATGACCCATTCTTCCTTCTCACCAATTGTCTCCCATTCATATTCCACGTACCCAGCTCCTTGAGCAATCAACAATAATAAGCAAATCAATCCTTAACTCTCTCCCGACTTTGGAGGACAATTGGAGTAGCACTTTCTGCTATTCGATCGCCAAAGCTTTTACCTCCTCGACAGTCAGGACCCTGCCCCTCCAGATAATATCTCTTTCGCCGTATCACAAATACACCACAATATCCTCCAGAACCTTCAACCTCCCTCCATTCACAGAGAGTTACGCATATTTCACTCCTCCCATCTTTTCACTACACTATACCTGGATGTAACTGTTTATTGAAAATTTAAGAGCATATTCGATGTTGAATGTTTCCGAGAACTCAGTCCGGGACGTTTCAATTCGCTTTCGAATGTTAGGTTTGACATTTCTATTAGTGTTTACTAAGTTAAGGCCCGTATTAATAAACCAATCTCAATACAAGTCTTGAGGCTGTATCACCCGAGATGCGTCTTAAGAAGTTGACGCTATCTCAAGCTCCGTGCTAATTTATGAACCAATCTTGAGGTCTACTCAGCTGAGACCACTTCTCAATGTGGCGAATGAATGATAGTCTTGAGTTTCGTTTATTAATACCTACGTAAAACCCGGCGCATCTCTCAAGTGACTACTGCTTGAGTATTCACGTGCGTTTCAGATCTCAAGTTAAGTTTATTAATTAACACGTTTACTTGAGACCGATCACAAAACTGTCATCTTTCTTGAGAATGGTTTATTAATACGGGCCTAAGTTCGACCCGTTTTCACAATGTTTCGATATTGGAAAGATTCGATATTGAAAAATTTGTTGAGCCAATGATGTCCATTGTTTAATCTTAATTACCTACCTTGGCAGTTGGTGAAAAATGAGTCACCGTCGCCTAAATAACCATTAAACTTCTTCAAGTACGGCAGATAAAGTAGTAATGATTGAAAAAATTGCGTTTGTTTTTGGCCACATAAAAACTAAAAGAAGAGTATCAAAAAAAAATTAAACTACCTATGCCAATAACTTCCATTTTATCAATCAATCAAATCAATCAAATACGCTTTATTGTTTAAATAAGGAAGGTACATTTAAATATCTTATAGAAATTACAAATTAGGCGGCCTTATCGCTAACAGTGATCTCTTCCAGGCAAACCTATCATCACGGAATTCAATACGAGTATTTAAGTGGGTTAGCACAAATAATTTCCTAATTGTTAAGTACATCTGAAAGTTCTGCATATTGAAATCAAAAACTGTTATCTTATAGGTATGCAAAACAATAATAAGTACTATATGTGATGGATGAGAAACAATATTAACTAAATAATCTGAACAAATATTTTATTTACTTAATAGGTATGCCCTATTTTTTCCAAAACTAATCCGGTATAAGTATGTTCCGTAATTTCTCCGACAGTTTCAATATTTTTCTGTTTGAAAGTGAATACCACCAGCAGTACGATCACTAAAAACTTGCCGGTTAGCTCGCTTGCTTTCGATTGCTAAATTAAGTACCACATAAGCGCCCTAAAAGGTCAATTTAATTATTTCTTTATCCACAACGGGTTAGCACTTGACCTCAATCACACTTGATGTTAAGTGAAGATAAGGCCGAAGGTGGTAGCGTACTGACCCGGAAACCCCATATTATTTGGGGGCATGGCTATCTTATAGCTGACAACCGGAACACAACAATGCTATTAACATTGCTGTTTGGCGGCAGATTTAGATAAGATGGTGGTAGCTAGCCAGGCGGACATTTAATAATACCACCAACCAAACCGAGTACTTATGTACCCCGCTGGGGATCGAATCCGCGACCTCCGAAACGTAAACCCAATGTTGTTTACATTGAGCTACGGAGGCGGTTTAATTCAATTTATTCAAAAAACAATTACATTTTATACGAACATTAGGAAAAAAATACAACCAAAATAAAGTATGTCAATATTATTACCTATTAAAATAATTTAGTTAGGATAATGCTAAATAATTACATATGTCAAGTATTCCGATATAAATAAAATAAAGTACGTACATAATACGACAATTAACACTATTATTTATAAAGACCCCCCGCAGTCTCGACATAGATAGCGATCGCTATACCACCGATTTCGGTCGTTAAGTCCTAACAATGTTATTTTAATTGGAGAATTAGAGTCTTTAGTATCAAAATATCGGTTTCCATTGCAACTACGATTCAGGCTTCCAACAAAAACCGATATGATTATGAACACTATAACATTTAGAATAAGATCGTTAGGAGTTAACGACCGAAATCGGTTGCTATCTATGTCGAGACTGCGGGCCCGTATGTCAAAATTAATCATTGAAATGAAATGTCCATTAGGCGGGTCTACACCAAACGCCCAACCGCTAAATATTCTATTAATAGTCTTATAGCTAGATGTGGGGATAAGGGAATAAGAAAAACAATGTGTGATTGAGGTCAAATGCTAACCCGTTGTGCATAAAAAAACATTTAATGGATAACGTATCATGATACCATAATTTACTTCAAGAGCGTTTACATGGTACCTTTAACTATGGAACGCAATTATATTTATATTTTTTATTATAATTTTGCGGTCGAACGCAAAATTTTTTTGTGTTGACTTCTGTGCAATCTACTCTTTGGTTTTTGAATGTATGCTATATTTTTGTACTCAGTCGTGATGCCGTCAGTTGATTGGTAATCTCTCTGCCAAAACCTCTTCCAAGCGAGACATTATATTCTAAGTAAAGTGGCATTTGATGGAACTTGCTATGTAAACAAAAGACGATCTCTCTCATACCTAATTGTGTAAGTAAGAGTCTTGTCCATCACTAGTAAATTCATCATTCAGAGACAATTTCAATATGGGGGTTTGTTTACAAAGCAAGTTCCATAGAATGTTAGTTTAGAGGGGGCGATAGCGTACTCTGGAGAATACAGAAAGAAACATTACTGAAGTCGTTTCTTTTGCCATTTTAGGCGTTTCAAAGATAGAGTAGGAGCTTGTGTTTTATTAGTTTTGTATTGTACCCAAATCGGTACGTTTACACTTTTTCTAGTACATATAGCAACTTTTAGAAATCAATGTTATTATTATAGGTATACTTATGTATGAACAAAACTTATTAGCACTGTTTGTTTAAATGTTAAACTAACTTCTGCACCTGGACGTGCTTGTAATGTTTATAATTAGTTACTTAGATTTTCTGTGGACGATGATACCGTGCTTGGTAAAAAATTATATGAAGAGACTGACACTAGGGGTCTTAGAAAAGGAATCACCATTCTAATCTTAGAGGTAATACCTAATTATAAAATATTTTTCTAAAGGCGACACTCCCTGACCAAATCTAAGCGTGAACACACTCATTTGAAATCTCGGATAAACTTAAACTAAGTGTCTGTGCACACTAGAGATTGTTCTGGCGATTTCACGACGGCTGTGAAAGCGAAAAAAACGATAGGCTCGCGTGTTGCCGCATTCGCTTATTTTTTTTTTTTTGAAACTATGATATTTCTTACTTGATAAGTCCCATATAGCTGGACATCTAGTATTTCTTCAATAAACATCCTCGTTATCAATTTTTGACGCCATTGTAATGTGTCACTAGTCGTGTATGTGTCACTCGAATGAACACAGAATGGTAGCGAAAAGTGGGTAGCTTGCAATAATCGCGGGGAGATCGCGGCGGAAGCGGCGGCGTGCTCGGCGAATGCGGAAACACACGGCCATATCGCGGGGACGGGGACTGAAAAATAGCGCGTGTTCGCGTGTAGCTTGCACAGACACTAAAGGGAAATTATTATATATAAAAACAAGAAATACATAATTAATGCTCTAAAATTAGTTTTGGATTTAGCTCAATATTTGCTACTAACTTAAAAGGGTGTACAATCCATGGCTTTTTTATACAAACTGCAAAGTTGAAATTTTTTAAAATGAATGAACTAAATCTAATGATACTTATATAAATAAATAAAATGCACAACTTTATGAAATACGTATAATGTCTTCATGTCTTCAGATGAATCGTGCCATTACTTATATGTAAAATAATGTTTACCTTAGTTCCGTCATATACAGGGTGAAATTTAATTCGTGTAATACCTGTTTACTGGTGACTACACTGGTGATTACGAATAACTTTCCACCATACCATAGCCGAATTCAGCCAAAAATTGTTGGACTTCCAGACTAATGGACGTTTCAAAATGGTTTATTTTGTATGGGTAATCGAAATTTTTTTATCAAATTCGACTATGATTACTTAGGGAAAGTTGTTCGTAATCAAGGGTGGAGTGAATTCAAATTCACTCTGTATACCACAGACTATTAAAAAAACTGTTGAACTCCTTAAAGGAAGAACAGCTGGTGAATTGGGGGCGGGGTAGACATACCAGATGAAGAAGAAAACCTTAGTAAATGAAATATCACTGAATGAAATTAAAATATTGGGAAAATTATCCAAGTATGGTATCTACTAACGAGTAAGGTATGGTGTTATTGAGGCGTAATGAATGATTGCAGAATGATAAGTCTATCACTAGATATCGGATTATATGTATTTGCAAATGTTTGTATATGAGCTCGATAATTATAGCCCTAATTTAGTGTACCAATCGTGCTACAAGTCAAACCCTGCCTCATCATTACGTATTATTCTGTTATTATTAGTTTTTTAAGATGAATAGGATTCAGAGACAGTATAATAATTTATCGAGGTCGCTAGATACGATGACATATTCTCAGATAGCCTGCGCACATTTAAAAAGCGCATATTGCATCAGATTGCTCATGGTTAGCAAAGCGCAACCAATATGTTACCCAAGGTCTAGATTTTTTTGTGTAATGGATTTCGGCGGCACTATTCTGCATGTCCCAGACAGACACACACATTTGAGGTCTCAAATTAGGTTTATTAATTAACACGTTTACTTGAGACCGGTCACAAGACTGTTCTCAATCTTGAGAATGGTTTATTAATACGGGCCATAGTCGGTGGTCTACAAGGGCGGCTTAAAAACACTGACTGTCAGAGAGGAGACTGTGTCCCACCAGTGGGGACCTGTAAAGCTATTGATGATGCATAATATATATATTGTATATGTATACCTACCCCTTATAATATATTATATAATTTGTATCTTTTTCTTTTTGATAACATGTAAATTTTTCTGCATGTATTACAACATAGCTAAACTATATTTAGTGTATCCTTTGTCAATCGTTATCTGTAAACTCAATCATTACACAGTACGTAGGACATATTTGCGTGCATGCCGGTAGACATTCAAAATTTGCCTTTAAATAAATTTAAAACAACCATTAAACGGAAACTATGTGCCAAAGGCTATTATAAAATTTATGACTATCTGGATGATAAGAATGCGTGGACATGAACCGCTCGGCAATATCCAGTATATTTTATTCTTATTTTTCTTTGTCGAATCATAAATTTTACAATTATTTCAAATTGTGTTTGTATTGACTGTATGTCATGACGATTTCAAATGTTATTCTTATAAGTTACGAAATGAAACATTTTTGATTTGATTTAATTTGATTGGCATATTGTAAATGCATATTATCCGATGTTTAGTTACAATAAATGTATCTAGTGAAATAAATTTCATGGCCTCTGAAATGATTCCGAGTAAGACTGAAGCGATGAGAATTGACACTTTTCTATACCTAAGTATAAAATTAAATGTTAGTAAGCCTTTTGGAAAGAGTAATTTGTAACTTAGATTGTGGAACGGGGCTTCATTTTGCAACCTTCTCTTTCTAATGGCGTACTTTTGCTGTTTTTCATTTTTACTTATTTAATACATTTCAAAGCGAAAGGGATTATTAGGAAAAATTAAAAAAAAAAACAATTTTTGAGTTCGGAAATATTTTTCTTTGATTTTGTGTGGGTGTGTTTTTATAATCGTTACAAAAAAAATCCCCTCGTTATTAACGTATTTATGTATACACGCTGCTATACAGAGAGAGTGTTGCAGAATTTGACCCTTAAGTATCAGTAGAGTGTAGTTTTTTTAGAATAAAATGATAATTGTACACAAAAACATTTCTACAGTGAATATATAAATCTCGATTTTCTAGACAAAAATTGTTTGGATTTTAAAGCATTGATTTTGTAAGAAAGACAATGCAGTATAAACTACACAGAATTTAAGAAACTTTATATTTAGATACTCAGAAAAGACGAAGTAAGAGAGAATTGAGTCGTGAAGCTGATTTTTACGCACACATAACCATTCGTTGATAACTCACGCAGAAAAGTAGCTCCAATATGTTTATTTCATTGTCACAATAAGCATACAGCAATACGATGCAGAATATAATTAAAAGCAGAAATTTTGTTCACTTTACCTATTTTTATTTAGCAGTTCATCTTCCTCTTTTCTTGGTCAAAGTTTTGATGACAATTGATTCAATAATTATTAGGTTAAGATACTTTGCATACTAACTGATATTGTATACCTATTGACGATAAAACCTCGGCCTCGGAGATAAACGCACACAGATTTTTGATTGTGACACATGACTATCAGTCAGCGTCACCTTCCGAGGTTATCGATACTAATTTCTTTTATTGTCAAATGGAATATCCCTCGTTACACGAATTCGATTTCACCCTGTATAGAACTATAATAAATCGTGTAAACCAATTACTTATGATATTCATTAGTTTTTAGTTTGTCTGTGTTATTTTTATTTAAATATTATATAATTATAATAGTCAACTCAATTAATAATGTGTCTATTAAAAAACTTAATTAGGTTAAGAAAAATGTGAACCCTGTTCTGTAACGTCATTAAAAAAAACTTTATTTTTAAAAAGGTTTTTATCAGAAGGGTATCCCTCAGCTTTTATAATTTTTCTAAAATTGTTAATTAAATAAATATTGCCTCCGTAGTTCAATGTGGACAATACAGAAAGATCACGGGTTACATTTTTAGTATTTGGTACATTAGGTACATGTTTAGTATTTGATTTGGACCTATCACTACCTTATCTATTGTTGTTTGAAATAAAATAGCAAGTTCAAATTAAGATTAAACACTTGCCCGTTGTATATAAAAATAACTTTCCTAATTTAGTCATGCGATTTCATTAAATTATGACATTGCAGCACAGAATAAGTAAATTAACTTTTATAAGACGTGGGGTGTAACTTAGTAAGACCCTGTGTACCTTTTAGACGTATAGTTTAGTACCTATTGGATGTTTTGTACCTCTAGTGATGTAAGAGAGAAATGTACTTATGATATTAATAAGCCTTCCATGGTTCCTAAACGAAATTTTACTGTCACTAAAACCATTTCGATTACTGAACGAACCTATTCCATATTTAGTTTTCTAAGTACTTTTCGATGTCCTGTTTTGTATTTGATTTATGCACAGACCTACCACAAAGAGATATACCATATGGTATAACTGGAAAGAGATGAGCAATTACGTTACGAAACGGGTACGAAAAAGATAAACTTAGTAGCTCCTTTTTTTATAGACGTATAAATATTAGCATTCCGACTAAATAATTAAACAGCGTAGCCAGTTTCCATATAAAAGTAGTTACGTTTAGGCTTTGACGTCTGAGGAAATTTTTAGACAATTGGGTTCTAATTGCTTAACTTATTAGATCATGAATTTATTAATACCTTAACTAATTAAAGTATTTTGTTTGGGAACAAGAAAATGTATATAAAAAACTCTAGTAAGTAGTTCACTTGCTGGATATAGAATACGGGCCAACTTTAGCATATAAGCATCAATGTTTCGTCTGATACTACCTATGTAAAAGTGTGCCTTTTTTTCTAGCCAAAATCTGACAGTTCTGAAGCAGTTCTGGGTCAAACTAAACATAAAGTGTTTCGTGTTATTTTATAAGCTTCCAAATACGCGGGGAATATAAATTTGGTGCGAGTTTGGTTAATATTGAATATTGTCTATTTGTACTAATATTATCAAAACAATATATTAAGATAGCCTAAGAACCTTTAGAACGAGATGAGCTGAAATGGGCACGCAACGCGTGGTGCAAGTCTATTTGTGGTAGGTCTGTGGAATGATGAAATGTTTTTTTTATTTTTAAAATGGCTGGTACCTACCTAATATTATATTTATTGTAAGTATCTATTATTACTACACATAATGGTACTTACTTAAAATTTTTTGCCGAATGTATACTTAATAACGCAATGGCAATATGTCTATGCTTAATATTTGTGTGTCTGTCGATGTTAAATAAATAAATACATAATAGCAGTTTATAATACTTGCTACTTATAATACTATAAGTTGTGTTTATAATAAATAATAAATTCATGTGCTGTAACAAATGCGTTTTAATTTTTATCCCATTTAATAAAAAAAAATATATAGACATTTGGCGGGCGAAATTCTGCCGGCATACTGCAGTAGCAAGGGCAAGTAGGGAAACCACCGTACAATAATCCCTAATTATCGAGTAATATGGAGAATAAAATATATGCACTTATTTTGGAGTGTGGTTCCTGGCCGAGTAGATTACCAAAACAAGGGTATTTAGTTTTACTATCCTACGATAACTTCAAACAAAGACTGAATATAGAGAAGTTTTTGTTTCTAAAAACAGAATTTTCCTTTGCGAAAAGGTTAAGTATTGAGAATGGGCCATGCAGAAAAATAACGTAATTTCAAGAATAGAACCCTAAAAATAGGAATAAACCAAACATCAAACGCGTTCCTTTACACGCAGTAAATGTTTGAAACCAAGAAAATTATTAAAATAATAAATAATTATTAATTACTCTAGTGATTTTTCTATTTCTTTAGATTAGTTATTTGATATAAATTCTATCATAATCACATCAACAAAAATACAACAGAGGATTTTAGTTTGTACGTTCCGTTCTACCATTAATTTTTTTACTGTCATACACCTTAATAGTGATGTACAGTGTGGGGTATTTTTGGTACTCATTAATAAATAATAGGGTCAGAGGACTCGGACGAGTAATCGACGTAAGTACTCGATTGTCTCCTTTTTCAGCCCGGTTAAGATGTTAAAAAAAGTGTTATTAGCTCTATTAGCAAATAGTCCAAAAAAGAAAAAGCTCAATGGGACTCAAGTAGTGTGGATAATCTGAGCAATACAAAATCAACTACAGCTACTACTACGTTACATAAGTGCTCTGATGTTAAGAGGACTCATTCGGCCCAGTGGCGTTCTCATCTAGATTTATATTAAGATTTCTTTTTAAATACAGAATAATTAAAAAAAAAACGCTCTGACTGGCCGGCACTAGAAAAGCCTAAGGCCGGGAATATACATCCGATAGTGTTTCCGATTGTCTGATCAGGCTATGTGATTCACTCAATACAAGTCCGATTCTTCTGTCAGTCTATCTACTATCGGATCGGACGTCTATTGAGTGTTCATACAAAACTATGGCTCTAACGCCTTCCGATAGTCTGATCAGACTATCGGACCCGACTATCGGAAGGAAAAATCTGACGTATATCGATCTAAAAGCAAATTATAAATAATACCTAAATAACTTTGATGGGGCCTATTTTCCAGTATTCACGATTATAAAAAAAAGAATTTAATACTAGAGTATGTAAGAACCTATTAAGTAATCGATCCGAGTGATCGAGTCAGCGATTTACCTTGGCACATCTCTAACGTAAACAGTTCGGTCGTTTTTCTGCCGTGATATTTCCCGCAAGATTATCTAAAAATACTTAAGAAAATACTGGAAACGTTATAAACATGAGTGGCCCTAACGGCATGTTATACGGTGGCGACGAAATTGGAGCACTAGTCTTCGACCCTGGCCATCACTCCTTACGCGTTGGTTACGCTCAAGAGGACACTCCGAAAGCCGATATCCCGGCTGTAGTTGGCGTTGGACCTGCCACACATATACCTGACGCCGAGGAGAAGGTTCCAGATGGCAACGTCACGCAGAGCGGTAGGTTTTCGTCATCATTTTTGTAGTTAAAAAACCGCTTGTTTGGTTATGTTTACTCGTCAAGCTTGTCTCAAAATAATCACTGAAATATTGTACCTTTTACGACTTACCTCTTCACTGGGTATAAAAGGCGGCTAAGAGAATCTACACCACATGCTATTGCTAGGCCCGGAATGGGAAACTCCCTTCAACAGAGGCTACAAAATGCTAATGAAAAGGAATAATGCAAAAGGAATAGGAAGGTGACGTTCATGCTTCTATCCCTTTCTTAAACCTTAAACCTCATTGGTGACCATTCGATCACTGCTAAATTGCAGAGCCTCGAACACCATCGCAAGGTCTCTCAGTCTGTGTCTCAGTCTTTTACAGGATGCACTTCGGTGAGTGTGCGTTGGAGTTACACAATCTTATTCCACCATCGCCATGTAGTTAACATACCGAACATTCGCACTAAGCGGTTCGATTCTTCATCCATAATGCAAACGGCCAAGACATGGAACTCCCTTCCGGCGTCAGTCTTTCCTGAATCCTACAACCTTGGGATCTTCAAGAGCAGGGTGAATAGGCATCTACTGAGATCGCGTGCTTCATCTTCGACCACATCGTCCCATCAGGTGAGATAGTGGTCAAATGCGTATCCAGTTAATCATGTTCCTAATCATCCAGTAAAAAAAAAACAAATATCAAAAAGCTGTATGGTTGCCCATATAACAATAAAATTCATTCTGCAAGATTCAAGGTATTTTTTCTCCACCAAGACCTGCATTTCAATGATAAACGTCTAATGGATAGACGTATCGATTTGCCATAATATTAATTCTAGGTCGCTTACGTCATACCAAATGTAGCGATTGAATGCAAGTGAGCTGAACAGCAAATTTTTTGCGATCAAATGCTAAATTTTTGTGGTACAACTGCTGTACTTTACATCTTCTTTTTTTTTTTATACAAAACAGATTGGTACTTGGCTTCAATCACACCTGATGTTAAGTGAACATGAGGTCGAAGGTGGAAGCGTACTGACCCGGAAACGCCAACACAATTCGGGGACTGACTATCTTATCTCTGACAACCGGAACACAACAATGCTATTAACATTGCTGCTTGGCGGCAGATTTAGATTATCTTCACTTTAGACTTGCTTGCTTACCAAAGAGTCTAGCCACGATTTTACAGCATGCAAAAGTCCCCATTGTATATTCTATTGTTATGAATAATTTAATTTTCCATTTACAAAGCTAACAAGACGGGAAACGAGCTCCGACACTACATCGATGTCACAGAGTTGCATGTGCCCCGGCCGAAGATGGAGGTGCAGACCTATATGAAGGACGGGCAGGTTGACAACTGGGACCTCTTTGAGAAGATGCTGGATTATTGCTACGCTAAGGTATAATGCATAATAGCTTAACTATCATGATCTTTATTACCCTGTAAATGTGCCACTGCTAGTCACAGGTATTCAGTTATGCGTCAGCTGTGTGACTATGGGAACATGTGCAAATAAAGAGGTTTTGTTTATCTTCCTTAGGGTCGAAGCCATATTAGAATGTTTTCACATTTCTTCTGGTGGAACAAATGCTTATAGAGGGTGTTGACCACTTCCCATCAAGTGGTCCATCATTTACTTTGCCATCATATATTTAGAAACCAAAATAGATTGGTAATATTATTTACAGGTATTAAACGGACCATGACATTGGTGTCGATTCGGATGTACACCAACTAAACTAAAACCAGTTTTAAAGTAGTATTGTCTCTATCTCCTTGGAACAGTACTATGCGACGGCACCATTCCAAAACTGGTTTTAGTTTAGTTTAGTTGGTGTACATCCGTATCGACACCATTTATTCAAAATTACTCAGCCCCTATACAATTTCAGTAGGCTTTACTAAAATTGCATTTACACATTAACACGTTCGGCCGGGACACATGAGACCTCTAGACGTAATAACAATAAAATTTCTATTGTGTCTGGTGATGTGTCCTGGAACGTGTTAAGAGCATATTGAGGTAGTTCATATACAAACTTCTAAATTCAAATTTTTTGTAATGAATAGACCGATTCTTATGACACTGTATATGTATGTATAAGTTGGATAAATACATTTAAAAAGTTAGTACTCATGGCAACAAAGCCTACTAGCCCATATTCTACTATCTTGTCATTTGTCAGCAGGGAGTTCCAATCTCTACATCCCAGCTCCATCATCAGATTAGCTTGATGGCACCATGATATTGCATTGTCACCGAACTTACATAAATATGCCAAGTTTCAGGTCAGTTAAATATCTGCGTGTGCTAGAAAAATGGTTTGCAAATTTTGAAATGGACAACTTACTTACATAGTAATATTTTTATATTATTATAAGCTTTATTTCCTTACTTACATTTCTTTTTTACATTTATATTATGTGTATTCTTAATTTATTTGTTAGTTTCTATATGTAGGTACAAGAAGAAACTAAACAGAAGATGGACGTGGTCATCTCCAGATGGTCGCTATAAGAATGAAATCGACTACATACTCACTAATCGTGCCAGATCATTCGAAGATTGTGGAGTCATAGCAAAATTGAACTTTAACACCAACCACAGAATGGTTCGCACCCAGCTGAAACCTACACCAATAAAACCTACCAGGAAATACGTAAAGCACCAGAGAGAAGCAACAAAAAATAGAGAACCACAATTAACAGCCCAACAAGTAGAAGAAGAACTGAAGAATATTGAAAAAGACGTATCAGAACTAAACATACTAGAAACTTACAGCAAACTCTCAGATACGCTAAGTAAATTCAACAAAGAAAAAGAAAAATATGGAAAAGGCATATCATCAGAAAAGACCAAACGAATAATGGAAAACAGAGCAAAAATGTTAGAAATATCTCCTAAAACAGTAGAAGTTAGAAGAGAAATTACTCAACTAAGTAAAGATTTAAGAATGAATATGCGAAAAGATAGACAGCAACACAGACTACGAACTTTGGAGAGCTTCATAGAAAAAACTGGAGGAACTAAAAAAGCCATTAAACTGCTACAAGAAAAGAAACAATGGATACCCAAACTAAAAGATTTTTCCGGTAAAGATAAAACCAAAAGACCAGACATTATAAGTACTGCTACAGATTACTATAGAGACCTCTATTCAAAAAGCCCAACAACAACTGAACACCTTGAATTACTTGACTTGGACGGAGTGCCATTCATTATGCAACGAGAAGTCGAAATAGCAATCAGTACACAAAAGAGAGACAAAGCATCAGGCCCTGACAATATTTCAAATGAAACATTAATTGAAACAAAAGAAGCTATTACACCATTACTTAGTCAAATCTTCAACATTATCCTGGAAACAGAAAAGATACCAAAACAGTGGACAGTATCCTTCATTAAACTCCTGCACAAAAAAGGCGACAGAGATGACATTGGCAATTATAGGCCCATAAGCCTAATGTCCAATGTGTATAAAATATTTTCGAAAGTAATCTTAAACCGTATTACCAAAACTCTGGACGAGAATCAACCCAGAGAGCAGGCAGGATTCAGAAACAACTACTCTACTGTGGATCACATGCACGTAGTTAGACAGGTAGCAGAGAAATGCAAAGAATATAACATCCAATATTATTTTTGCTTCGTGGACTACTGTAAGGCATTTGACTCACTCAACCACTCAAAAATTTGGGAAGCGCTGCGAAATCAGGGTGTCGAGCACAAGTACATAAGGATAATTAAGAACATCTACACAGGCACCACAGCAAAACTCAAAATGGAAAAGGAAGGCAGTGAGATATATATCCTAAGAGGGGTAAGACAAGGCGATCCTCTGTCACCCAAACTGTTCACAGCAGTTCTAGAAGAAATATTCCGGATATTAGATTGGACAAAAAACGGCTTAAACATAAACGGTGAGAAACTAACACATTTGAGATTTGCGGACGATATAGTGGTCTTTGCCAACACGGTAGAAGAACTACAGCAAATGCTCGTAGAACTGAATACAGCAAGTAAAGAGGCTGGACTCTCAATGAACTTTCAGAAAACAAAAGTCATGACCAATGGTATGGCAACCAAAGTGATAAAAATAGATGACAACACCATCGAGTATGTACCGGAATATATATATTTGGGTCAACTAATATCCAACCAGGACACGACAACAAAGGAAATAGATAGAAGAATCGGAAATGCATGGAAGAGATATTGGTCTTTGAAAGAAGTCATGAAAAATAGTCAAACAAGCATGCATATCAAGAGAAAACTCTTCAACACATGCATTCTACCGATCTTCACATATGGATGCCAAACATGGGCACTCACCAAAGCACAATGCAAAAGATTAAGTGTTACGCAGAGAGCCATGGAAAGGAGTATCATAAAGAAAAGAAGAATTGACAAAATAAGTATTAAGAATTTGAGAGACAAAACAGGGGTAGCTGACGTCACATACAAAACAAAACAGCTAAAATGGAAGTGGGCTGGCCATACTTTAAGAGGAGGAGATAAATGGAGCAAAATTGTAACACTATGGCAGCCTAGAGGCCATAAAAGAAACAGGGGTAGGCAATTTAAAAGATGGGCGGATGAAATCAAAGAAATGGCTGGAAAGACCAAGACTTGGAGCAGATTAGTGTATGACAAGGAAGAATGGAGAAGAATGGGGGAGGCCTTTGCCCGAAGGCACACAGAGCAGGTTATCGTAGTTTAAGAAAAACAATAAATGTATTAATAGGCTTATTTCTGATACAAGGCTATAAATAATAAATAAATATGTAGGTACTTAATTATCTATGTTAGTGTAAGGGCCGCCTAATGCGGTGTAAGCCTCCTCCAAAAACTTCCAATCGTCTCTCTCTCTCTTGCTCTTCTTGACCATGTTACATAGTAATATTGCAAGCTAAATAAGAGCTTGTAAAAAGAAACAAAAACTTGTGGAAACCTGACGTAATAAATAAATAAAGATAAGATCGCCATTGTACTCAATTTATGTATCAATGCAAAATTAATGTATTGCCTTTTTGTACAATAAAGCGTTTACAAACAAACAAATAAATATCCTTAGACATACACACAGCGCCATCTAGTTCCACTGCAAGCAACTATATTCTTGTGTTGTGGATACCAGATGGTTGATATACTACATAAATACTTTATTTTTTTTTGTTATTAAATACTTATTATAAATGAAAACATCCATAACTCGGGTACACATGTCCATATTCATCACACAAACATGTGCCCCTAACGGTTCGAAACTGCAACCTTTTGGTATAGTGGTCAGAGTTGCTGACCACTACACCAAATAGGTTGCCAATGTAAATTAAAGTCACCATAGGTTATCAACTGCTCTACATCTCGTCTTGCTATCCCAGTGAGGATTGGTGATTAATATAGACTGTTTACGGAAAGATTAGATTTATTTAGGGAAAGATTGAAGGAAAGAGAGGAAGGGGAAGACCTAGGCGTAATTACTTTGACCAAGTGAAAGAAAAGGTGAATGTCGTGTCGTACCAAGAGGTTAAAACGAGGACGGAAAGTAGAGAGGCGTGGTCGTTACTCCACCGACAAGAGCATAGCTCTTAAATTGAAGAAGTTTACTGAAAGCAATTCTTAAAAAAACCTTATATTTTTAGGTTATCCGCTCCCCATCAGAACACCATCCGGCCCTCTTCACAGAAGCAGTCTGGACACAAAGACCAGCACGAGAGAAACTGGCAGAGCTCCTGTTCGAAAAGTATCAGGCGCCTGCTTTCTTCCTGGTGAAGAATGCGGTGCTGGCAGCGTTTGCAAATGGCAAGTCTACGGCGCTGGTGGTGGATGCTGGAGCCAGTCAGACTTCAGCCGTGCCTGTGATTGATGGGTGAGCAATAAGTATAGGTACTTACATGTCATTATCAGAGCTGGTGGGCAAGTATTTTTTTGGACTAGTTTGAGCATTTATTTATTTATTTAAAAAGACACACCAACAGCACACATATAACTCACAATAACAAACAGGTTCAAGTATAAACAGGTCTGATATATGTGCCAATAATAGGCGTGTACAACATTCAAGAGATATACACAGCTCTAAACATAATTAAGTTATTACAAGTCTAGTAACGATTACAAAAAACTAAATTAATTTAATTGAAAACAGCACATCGATCTATAAATGTTGCTTCCGCAAATATTGAGAGATTCTTCTCTTAAACACACCTAATGAATCGTGAAAGATATCATGTCTGTGGGATCTCACTATTCAAATGGTTAAATTCACCACACAATCTCGGAATTGGAGAATAACGTAAAACATTTGTTCTAGATGTAGGGATATGCAGTAGTCTAGTAATTGCATAATCCCTGAATCTAATTGATAAACATATTTTAATGAAATGAAACGAAAAAATATCAAAATACCAATAAGGATAATTAAAAACTATAAATATCAAGATTCCATGATGCAGATTGTAACATTCTGACACTGATGTCAATTGTCCATATTGTCCCAGAGCCACAAGGACTCTGACATTATGGAATTTGACAATTGATATTATAGATTTTGACGATCGTTTTTCTTGTAATTGGGCCTTCTAGGATTTGGTACATATCGGGAGTTTGTCATTCTATGATTGTGGTGTATGGGGAATTTGCTATTCTGGGCTTGTGATATATAGGGATTTTGTTATTCTGGGTTCGTGATAGATAAAAAACATTTATTCACGGCACAGTACGTACAACGAAAATAGAGAGCAAGCAAACAAAAAGCATTTACATACTCGTAAATGGGGAGTTTGTCATTCTGGGATTGTGAAATGTGGGGGATTTGGAACTATGGCTTAAAAGATTTTGACAGCTGTCATCTGTTTGTTTGTTTTACCTGTGGACCGCTGCAGGTACGCGGTAGTGAACGCGGCGTTCCGGTCGCCGGTCGGCGGCGACCACCTCGCGACGCAGGCCAAACACATGCTCAACTCCATGCATATCCAGATGCTACCTCTCTACAGTATACAGGCAAGTAATATAGTTTGTATTAGGTTGTTAGATAGATAGATAAATCGTTTATTTGTATCTCCAGTCACACACATACCATAAGTTCCAAAGCAATTGGATAAACATATTTTATAACAATTCATAAAAGTAACATCAGGATACACTAAAGTATGTGTGTGCTACAGTCGTACAAATGGGTCATAGCTCAGTGTGTATAATTGCTCAGAGAGCAAAACACTGATTTTCAGCTATTACCCCAATTGTTCAATATTTTATTTATTCAGTCTTTCAATATATCTTTGGAATAGTATGTTTACAATATACAGGGTGAATTTTTACCTTAAAATGGATACTAACGAACTTCGTGCATTGTTTAAGCTACTGTACAATTGTTTATTGTCCTAAATAAATAAAAAAAAAAAAAAAAAATATTGTGTGGGATGTTTGCGTTACTAATTTTTCATATTTGCTATTGTCAGACCGGCCAAAGGCGGTCGTATGGTCCCTGACAAACCGACATGTTAAATATAGGAAGAATTTGATGAATAAACGTAATAATTGTCGTTGCAGAGCAAAGAGGTTATACGAGAGCGTGAGCGCGCGCGTTACACGTTGAAGACACTCCCCGCCGGCCTCACACAGAGCTGGCAGCAGTACATGCTGCGGCGACAGTACGAGGACTTCTGCCACTGTGTGGTGCAGGTATGTTCTGTAGAAGCTCCTCACACAGAGCTGGCAGCAGTACATGCTGCGGCGACAGTACGAGGACTTCTGCCACTGTGTGGTGCAGGTATGTTCTGTAGACGCTCCTCACACAGAGCTGGCAGCAGTACATGCTGCGGCGACAGTACGAGGACTTCTGCCACTGTGTGGTGCAGGTATGTTCTGTAGACGCTCCTCACACAGCTGGCAGCAGTACATGCTGCGGCGACAGTACGAGGACTTCTGCCACTGTGTGGTGCAGGTATTTACTGTAGACGCTCCTCACATAGAGCTGGCAGCAGTACATGCTGCGGCGATAGTACGAGGACTTCTGCCACTGTGTGGTGCAGGTATGTTCTGTAGAAGCTCCTCACACCGAGCTGGTAGCAGTACATGCTGCGGCGACAGTACGAGGACTTCTGCCACTGTGTGGTGCAGGTATGTTCTGTAGACGCTCCTCACACAGAGCTGGCAGCAGTACATGCTGCGGCGACAGTACGAGGACTTCTGCCACTGTGTGGTGCAGGTATGTTCTGTAGAAGCTCCTCACACAGAGCTGGCAGCAGTACATACTGCGGCGACAGTACGAGGACTTCTGCCACTGTGTGGTGCAGGTATGTTCTGTAGACGCTCCTCACACAGAGCTGGCAGCAGTACGTGCTGCGGCGACAGTACGAGGACTTCTGCCACTGTGTGATAAAGGTATTTACTGTAGACGCTCCTTACGCAGCTGGCAGTAGTACATACATCTAACCGCCTCCGTGGCTCAATGTAAACAACATTGGGTTTACGATTCGGAGGTCGCGGGTTCAATCCCCAGCGGGGTACATGTTTAAGTACTGAGTTTGGTTGGTGGTAGGGCATTTGAAATGTCCGCCTGGCTAGCTACCACCATCTTATCTAAATCTGCCGCCAAGGCAACAATGTTAATAACATTGTTCTGTTCCTGTTGTTAGGTATAAGATAGCCGGAGCGACCGGGGGGGTGTCGTCGCATCGGGCCCTGTCGCGCCTCATACCGCTGCTGATCGCGGTGTGGGGCGTTGTCGGCGCTGTCGTGACAGCGCCCCCTACGGAGGGTGCGCTAGACGCCCTCCGGGAATGGGCCTCCCCTTGTGAGGGGGTGCGGGGAGGGGAGTCCCACATAACCGTCTCGCTGTCCCCCAGGCGAGCGGTACGCGTAAAGCATTTCCCCGCGAAAAAAAAAAAAAAAAAGGTATAAGATAGCCAGTCCCCCAAATGTGTTGGGGTTTCCGGGTCAGTACGCTTCCACCTTCGACCTCATCAGGTGTGATTGAAGTCAAGTACCAACCCGTCGTGTATAAAAAAAAATGCTGCGGCGACAGTACGAGGACTTCTGCCACTGTACATATGAAAGTCTGTTTGTCTTTTCACCTTTTCTTGAGATACGTTTCATTTCATACTCTTATTTAGGATTCAGAAAGTTTTATATTGAATCTGTCCCGCAGTTGTCCGAGAGTCCGTACGACGAGCGAACAGTCTCCTCTGTCCCAGGCGTCCACTACGAGTTCCCTGGGGGGTACCACCAGGACTTTGGGCCAGAGCGATTCAAGATGGCGGAGTGTCTCTTCGAACAGACTGTGGGCGCGCCCCATCTAGGTGAGACATCTATCAGCATTACAATTGTTTTATCAATCACTCCCAAGATATGGAGAAATCAACAGGACCTTGCTCCATAGTGGTTCAGGATAGCGGAGTGATATAGTGTTGCTCGGGTAATTGCGATATTATGTCAAACTACTATAGACGAACATGGAATCAGAATGGATTTAATAGCACACTGATAGGACAGAGGCCTGATTACCTTAAACTCTGTGAGGAGGCAGTTACAGACCACGTCATGATCATGGAACCTGAGATGCTTACCGGTGAAGGGTTAAAAACTTGAATAACCCTCATGCCATCCAACTTGACCCTCGCGTGCAATCTGTGTGTGATTCAACCGGACTAGTCTACAATTCCTCGTCAAAGATAATATTGGGTCTGTACCTATGAAATTGGAGTTTTTTTTCTTCGTTAATCATATGTACCAATTCCTGCGATCTTCAAAGCTATATCCAAATTTGTTTTTTATTTGGAAAATGGAATATTATTTCAAGGTGTCACATGAAATATTTTTTAATTTCTGGGCTAAATCACATAATAAAAAAAAATTGAACAGAGCTCTTTTCATGTGCTTCCCATAATCATTTCTTACATTCCCTGAAACTTTTATAAAGCGGTTACTTTTAAAAATTAACGCTGCCTATACTTAACTTAATGTTATCCGATAAACACACAAGGTTTAGCTAAATTTGGATTTGCCGTTCCCAAAAAAAAATCAAATTTGTTTATATGGAGAAAACAGTCACATTCTTCATACAAAACGCCAATTTCATAGGTAAGGACCTAATAGTAATGAAAGTCGCGCGTTGATGTACTAAGTGGTGGTCCGTCTCCTTCGACGGCGCCATCTGGTTCACTTCTTGTAGCAAACCGCGTATTATGATAGTCATAATATGACGATCCAAATTATAAATTCCGTCGCTAATTTATCGCTATCTACGACATATATGTTATTGCAAACTAGCAACATATTTGAGATATGGTCCGCTATTAAACCGCAATATATACAAAATTTGGAGTATAATTTATTATTGTTCCTGCATGAACAATTGGGTTTAAGATTCGGAGGTCGCGGGTTCGATCCCCAGCGGGGTACATGTTTAAGTACTCGGTTTGCTTGGTGGTAGGGCACTTTAAATGTCCGCCTGGCTAGCTACCACCATCTTATCTAAATCTGCCGCCAAGCAGCAATGTTAATAGCATTGTTGTGTTCCGGTTGTCAGAGATAAGATAGCCAGTCCCCCAAATGTGTTGGGGTTTCCGGGTCAGTACGATTCCACCTTCGACCTCATCTTCACTTAACATCAGGTGTGATTGAGGTCAAGTAACAACCCGTTGTTGTGGGAAAATATAAAGTAAGAACACTAGATGTTTACATGATAAATGTATATTTGGAAGTGATTGTCACAGTAAAAGCAGATGTTCTATACTAAAAATTCAAAATAAAATAGTTCTAATATGGCCAGTATCACATCTTACAACAGTTGTGCATAAAAAAAAAGTCGCGAGAGCTTGCGTAATTTGTGTACATTAAATGTTTTTGATGGTAGAAGTGTTCAATCAATCATTGGGTCTGTAGCTGAAATTTAGGATTGTGAACAATGATAATTATACGTCCGAATACTCCAATGCTTTGCAACTTTAAGAGATCTTCAAACATCAGTCGTCTATACATATAACTGGTGATATTAAATTTTTCACCTTTAATAAAATTTAATAAGACCACGTTTGTACACTTTTACCATTTATGTGAAATGTTCTTTGTATTATATTTTGTGTGCAATAAAGGATTTAATAATAATAATCAGTGTCTCGCTCCCCGCAACGACGGGAGAGTGACAGCATGATATCGAAAATTATTTTATTACTATTTAATTTCTGGAGATATGGTTGTATTCAACCAGAAAAAAACATTGAGGGGTTCTTAAAGGTAGGAAGCGTTGGAGTATTCGAGCAGAGCGGGACGGGTGTGGTGAGTGGTGGATGACGTATGATGTGGTGGGGTGTGGCCGCAGTGTGCGCGGCGGCGTCGGCGTGCGACGCGGACGCGCGGCCGGCGCTGTGGGGCTCGGTGGTGGCGTGCGGCGGGCTCGCCAACGCGGGCGGCTGGCTCGAGCGCCTCGCCAAGGAGCTGGCGGCGCGCGCGCCCTCCTCGCACCGCCTCAAGAGCCACGCCGCGCCCGCGCCCAGCGAGCGACGCTTCGCGGCGTGGATCGGTCAGTGGCACACTCACACACCCCTCTAACCCTCCCCCTCGCACCGCCTCAAGAGCCACGCCGCGCCCGCGCCCAGCGAGCGACGCTTCGCGGCGTGGATCGGTCAGTGGCACACTCACACACCCCTCTAACCCTCCCCCTCGCACCGCCTCAAGAGCCACGCCGCGCCCGCGCCCAGCGAGCGACGCTTCGCGGCGTGGATCGGTCAGTGGCACACTCACACACCCCTCTAACCCTCCCCCTCGCACCGCCTCAAGAGCCACGCCGCGCCCGCGCCCAGCGAGCGACGCTTCGCGGCGTGGATCGGTCAGTGGCACACTCACACACCCCTCTAACCCTCCCCCTCGCACCGCCTCAAGAGCCACGCCGCGCCCGCGCCCAGCGAGCGACGCTTCGCGGCGTGGATCGGTCAGTGGCACACTCACACACCCCTCTAACCCTCCCCCTCGCACCGCCTCAAGAGCCACGCCGCGCCCGCGCCCAGCGAGCGACGCTTCGCGGCGTGGATCGGTCAGTGGCACACTCACACACCCCTCTAACCCTCCCCCTCGCACCGCCTCAAGAGCCACGCCGCGCCCGCGCCCAGCGAGCGACGCTTCGCGGCGTGGATCGGTCAGTGGCACACTCACACACCCCTCTAACCCTCCCCCTCGCACCGCCTCAAGAGCCACGCCGCGCCCGCGCCCAGCGAGCGACGCTTCGCGGCGTGGATCGGTCAGTGGCACACTCACACACCCCTCTAACCCTCCCCCTCGCACCGCCTCAAGAGCCACGCCGCGCCCGCGCCCAGCGAGCGACGCTTCGCGGCATGGATCGGTCAGTGTCACCCTCACACACTCACACACCCCTTTAACCTTAACAAGAGCCACGCTTCGCGGCGTGGATCGGTCAGTGTCACCCTCACACACTCACACTCCCCTCTAACCTTAACAAGACCCACGATTCGCGGCGTGGATCGGTCAGTGTCACCCTCGCACACTCACACACCCCTCTAACCTTAACAAGAGCCACGCTTCGCGGCGTGGATCGGTCAGTGTCACACTCACACACCCCTCTAACCTTAACAAGAGTCACGCTTCGCGGCGTGGATCGATCAGTGTCACATACCACCTCCTCAAAAGCCACGCTTCGCGGCGACAGTGTCAAACATACACCGCACACACACATCTATCATCACGTATTCCAAAAACAATCGAGGAAGTCACCCTATTTTTTAAATTTACAATAAATATTGATAATGCGAACAAAGTTCTAGAGAACAACATACATATTGTAGAGCACACACACACAATGTTCTATCACCTCTATAGACATTAGTCTGCAATAAACTGACTTTATTTTAATTATTTATTTTCTACGGTAAAACTCATTTAATATTACCTTTACTAATAGCAACGTTTTGTCGGCAGGCGGTTCGATCCTGGCCTCGATTGGTTCGTTCCAGCAGATGTGGATCTCTTCACAGGAGTACGACGAGGGAGGGAAGGGTCAGCTCGAGAGGAAGTGCCCATAGTGATAGCTATAAGACCCCTACTGTTAGTGATTGGTTAAATGAATTACAGAATATAAAGCAATTGAACCGCTTCACTTTTGACCGCGGTATATCTAAGGATGTAAAGCGGTAAAATTACCCCGGTAAAAAGTTGGGAATGTACGGTAAAAAACGTTACGGCAGCATTGTGTTTACACTTCATAAAAGTTTCAGTAAAATTTAAAACGTCATAAGTCGTCAGTAATTTTACTGTAATTTATATAAATGACCGTAAAATATCCGTATTTTACCAGCGTTTTCGGTAAAATTACATAATTTTGCATCACTAGATAACATTCTTCTCCATTACGCCAATTCTCACAGTCCTGTGTTAGTCGCATCCAATGAGATCCCGACAACTGTACAATACCATTGAACCAACGGGCTGATGGACTCCACACTGGCCTTATCGCTCTTCTGTGACTGCCTTGGTCCACCGTCCGTCAGACAAAGTATTACGACATGCAATAACTGTTTATTAACTCTTCGGGGCTAACATGCCCCTTACTCTCTCTAAAATTCCCCGAAAAGGAAGAAAGAAACATATACCGTAATGAAAAAATATTAGGTAAGTGAAATAGAAGTTACTGGCATAGGTAGTTTTTTTTTTTTTTTCAAACTATCATCGACCCACGCGTCTGCCGGAGATTGATATGCGACTGGCGGGATTCATGCGAATTTTAATTGGAATTCATATTTTCTCGCAAGTTTTTTTAATTAATTTAATGATGTAATTATGTGCAACAGGCTACATACGCGACCGTCAAATGCCACAACGTTTTATTATATTTTATGGTTTTGAAGAAAAAAATAATTAAACTAACTATGCCAATACCTTCTATTTCACTTACCTTCTTCTTCTTCAATTTAAGAGCTATGCTCTTGTCGGTGGAGTAACGACCTAATATGCCATATTTTTTCCTTACGGTAAAAAAACTCATCCAGTATTTATATCCAATTTATGATACAATCAGGTACAAATATTACACAGTCGCGAGACATAGACATGGATTGGAAACACGGACCATATACTATAGCGCAATACATTTTTCCTAATTATTACATGTCTCAATAGCGCGGGATGAGAGCGACTCTTAAGAGGGTTTATTATCCAGTGGCGCCCTTATTCCATTTTTTTTAAATACGGAATAAATAAAAAAGTAGCTCTGACCTGTACTCGAGAAGCGGGGTTATTTTCCAGAATTCATGATGATATAAAAAAGTGATCGCTTTGCACCAATAATTTAAAATTCTCGTAAAATAACCGTAATTAAAGCTATTTAGGTCAAATCAAATCAAAATGAATGTATTGAGAAGTCATTGTTAAGATATTAATTTCCTTAAACTTATCTCTAAGAGACACTCTAGGTCCTAATTTATAAATGGCATGAATAGCACGTTTCTGCAGAACAATAGGTATTATTTATAATTAGCTTTTAGGTTTCTCGATTGAAGAAATGCCACTGGATGGAATAAGCCCTCTTAAGACAGTGCTTCTCTGAATAACTTTTACATATCGAAATGCAACGTCTTTAATGAACTAATGATACGGATTTGTGAAAAGAAAGAATTAGTATCGAGCGGAATGTGCGTGGAACAGCTTGTGACCTCTGTGGGTGACAGCAACTGACTGGTAGAATAGGCCAGGCCCATCGTGACGTCATTGCGCAATTGAAATCACACTGCACAGTCGCTGTCGACAGCTCCTCTTTGTATATGGTCCGTGATTGTGACAAATTTTAATGGATTTTGAGTTCTCCTCAAGTACGATTTCTGGTATGGTGATGGTCACCTGTTTTATTAATTCATGGTATTACCTGTAGCGCGGTCCAACAGGCGTTAGTGGTCTCGTGCCTATATTCAATGTCTTAAGAAAACTTCGTTAGCGCGATGCAGGAATAGTGATCTGATTTTTCGGGTTTTGTGACGCTTCCACAAAAGTTTGGGTTTTAGTCTGTACAGGGTGGGGCAAGAGTTAGTACTATACATCAGAGAATGTAATAATTTAAGAGTGAAGTTTTTTATGAATTTTTGCGTAATTAAGATGTAATAAATTAGAATTTATCTTAATTGTAATAAAATATTTTTAAGAGTAATCTAGTTTGTTTATTTACATACAAGAATTTGGAAGGACATTCCACCATCACTATGTAAGCTACAATCTGTATCACGTTTCAGAACAGGCGTGGATCCAGGATTTGGTTTAGGGAGGGGCAATTTTAGCTCTATTCACCTATATAATATGAATTTAAGTTTGTCCAGACTATATCTGAATCTATATAAATACTAAATATCTTTGCACATACACACAGCGCCATCTAGTTCCACACTAAGCAACTAGGCTTGTATTATGGATACCAGATGGTTGATAAACTACACAAATACATTTTTTTTTTGTAAATAAATACATAAATGAAAAACATTCATAACTCGGGAACACATGTCTGTATTCATCATACAAACTTATGGCCCTAGCGGGATTCGAACGCGAATTCGATAGCGGGATATCTAAACAGACATTTGAATAATAAATAATAATAATGTATATTTTAAAATGAAATAAAAACATACTATTTAGATGATAATCAACCCTGGAAATCCCTGGAACCAGCTCGTTCGCATGCCAGGGCTATTTCACAATTATCATGAAATATAAAAACCTTTTTGTTAATATAAAAACCTGTATTTAAAAAAGCAACTCCTCGTATTTCTTGCTTGTTCTCAGTGGAAAATTGCCTTTTGGACAAACATAGCTTAAAAAATGTATTTTTTTTTTCTTCCATTCGCTATAACTTTATCATGCAAGCCTTTAATTCTGAGGAAGGGTGTCAAATAAACCCAAGTGTTAAATATACGAAAACATTAAATTATATTCACAAAACAACTTATAAGCTATTTATAATAGAAATGCTATGTCTATAAGGCGTTTAATAGTTGGTTCAGACTCCATTGCCGTTAGCTGAAACAAAAGGTTTAAATTAATATGAATTATACACCGTCACGTCAGTCAGAAACATACAAAAATGAAATAATTCATATAAAGCCACTAGCTTTCTGATCGCGACTTTGTCTACGTGGATTTCGAAATATAAATTGAACACACGCAACATTTCAATATAAATTGACAATTTCCCGTAGGAATTTTCCACTTTACATAGCCCATGTGGATCTCGAAATAAACAAAAATTCAACCCACAAAATTTAGACGGTTGCTGTTTAGGCGGCAGATAATATTGTATTGTCACCGAACTTACATAAATATGCCAAATTTCAGGTCACAAGTGGTTGAGAAATGCTTTGCAAATTTTGAAGCTGACACATACTACGAACATTGTAAACTAAATGAAAGCTTGTAATATGTTTACGAAAACTTAATGTATGTAAGAAAAAAAATTACTTCTTATATGTGGCAATTCCGGCGTTATTTTTTCAAACAAAAACAAGATTAATTGAGAACCTTCTTTTTTTGAAGTAGGTTTAAAAAGCTTGCTAAGCAGTGCTATGACCCCCGTCTCACCATCAGCTCGTGCTAGCGCCGTGCTCCGTCTCTATGTGCCGGCGGAAGGTGAACCGCGACGAGGACTCGAACCCGCACGCGCCGCAAACCAGAACATCCGCCTCCTCCACCTCCTTCGAGTCCAGCGATATTTTATCTGCATAGGAAAAATACATACATAAAGTCACAACCTTTAACCCAAATGGGGTGGTCAGAGATAAACCAAACATTAAAGAGGGTTTATTCCGTCTATTTTTTTTTATTCATAACGGGTTGGTACTTGACCTCAATCACACCTGATGTTAAGTGAAGATGAAGTCGAAGGTGGAAGCGTACTGACCCGGAAACCCCAACACATTTGGGGGACTGACTTGACAACCGGAACACAACAATGCTATTAACATTGCTGCTTGACGTCAGATTTAGATAAGATGACCTACAAAACTGAGTCTCAGGCCCGCATTAATAAACCATTCTCAAGATTGAGAACATTCTTGTGACCGGTCTCAAGTAAACGTGTTGATTTGAATGTGTTGTGTTGAATAAATGAAAATTTCTTTTTTAAATACAGAATGTATCAAAAAAATCATTCTAACCTGCTCTCGAGAAGCTAAGAAACTAATCTAAATATATAAAGGAAGAAACTGACTGACTGACTGACTGACTGACTGACATATCAACGCACAGGCCAAACCGCTGGGTCTAGAGTTTCCAAATTTGGCAAGTAGGTTCCTTAGGAGGTCTAGGGGAGCACTAAGAAAGGATTTTTCAAAATTCACCCTTTAAGGGGGTGAAACAGGGGTGGGAAGTTTGTATGAAGAAACAGTATAACTTGGACATTTCGACTATTTTCGACTCGAAACTTCGCAAGAGTACTCCTAGGAACAAATAAGCTAATACGTGTTTTGAGATTTTTCGAAAAACAACCCCCTGGGTTGTGAAATGGGGGTTAAAACCATAAAATCGATATTGGTGTCGTTATTTAGGTTTTATGGGATGTTGATTATGAAAATGACATTTATTTGAAGTTAACCCTCTAGGGTTGAGATAGGGGTGGGGGTTGATACCAAAAAGTCAATATTGGTGTCATTATTTAGGTTTTTTGGGACGTTGATTACGAAAATGCCATTTGTTTTGAAGCTAACCCCTTGGGGTTAGAGAATGAGGTAAGGGTCAGTTGAGATTTTTCGAAAAACAGCCCCCTGGGGTGTGAAATGGGGGTTGAAACCATAAAATCGATATTGGTGTCGTTATTTAGGTTTTTTGGGATGTTGATTATGAAAATGACATTTATTGTAAGCCAACCCTCTAGGGGTGAGATAGGGGTGGGGGATGATACCAAAAAAGTCTATATTGGTGTCGTTATTTAGGTTTTTTGGGACGTTGATTGCGAAAATGACATTTATTTTGAAGCTAACCCCCTTACGGGTTGCGATAGTGGTAGGGGTTGAAATCACAAATTCAAATTGGTGTCGAAGTCGAAGAGTCAAAGTCGAAGAGTCAATGTCGAAGATTCAAATTCGAAATTCAAAGTCGAAGGCTCAAAGTCGAAGGCTCAAATTCGAAGGCTCAAAGTCGAAGGCTCAAAGTCGAAGGCTCAAAGTCGAAGACTCAAAGTCGAACGCTCAAAGTCAAAGGCTCAAAGACGAAGGCTCAAATTCGAAGGCTCAATGTCGAAGACTCAAAGTCGAAAGCTCAAAGTCGAAGGCTCAAAGACGAAGGCTCAAAGTCGAACGCTCAAAGTCGAAGACTCAAAGTCGAAGACTCAAAGTCGAAAAGTAAAATTCATAGTCAAAGTCATGTCAAAGTCATAGTCAAAATCATAGTCAAAGTCATAGTCAAAGTCATAGTCATAGGCAAAGTCATAGTCAAAGTCATAGTCGAAGTCATAGTCAAAGTCATAGTCTATGTCAAAGTAATAGTCATAGTCAAAGTCATAGTCAAATTCAAAGTCGTAGTCAATGTCATAGTCGAAGTCATAGTCAAAGTCATAGTCAAAGTTTTAGTCAAAGTCATAGTCATAGTCAAAGGGGTGAATAGAGTGTTTCCAAATTTGGCACGTACGTTCCTTACGAGGTCTAGGGGAGCACTAAGAAAGGATTTTTCAAAATTCACCCTTTAAGGGGTGAAACAGGAGTGGGAAGTTTGTATGAAGAAACAGTATAACTTGGACATTTCGTCTATTTTCGACTCGAAACTTCGCAAGAGTACTCCTAGGAACAAATAAGCTAATACGTGTTTTGAGATTTTTCGAAAAACAACCCCCTGGGTCGTGAAATGGGGGTTAAAACCATAAAATCGATATTAGTGTCGTTATTTAGGTTTTATGGGATATTGATTATGAAAATGACATTTATTTTAAGTTAACCCTCTAGGGTTGAGATAGGGGTGGGGGTTGCTACCAAATAAGTCTATATTGGACAACCCCCTGGGGTGTGAAATGGGGGTTAAAACCATATAATCGATAATGGTGCCGTTATTTAGATTTTATGGGATGTTGATTATGAAAATGACATTTATTTTAAGTTAACCCTCTAGGCTTGAGATAGGGGTGGGGGTTGATACCAAAAGTCAATATTGGTGTCATTATTTAGGTTTTTTTGGACGTTGATTACGAAAATGCCATTTGTTTTGAAGCCAACCCCTTGGGGTTAGAGAATGAGATAAGGGTGAGTTGAGATTTTTCGAAATACAGCCCCCTGGGGTGTGAAATGGGGGTTGAAACCATAAAATCGATATTGGTGTCGTTATTTAGATTTTTTGGGATGTTGATTATGAAAATGACATTTATTGTAAGCCAACCCTCTAGGGGTGAGATAGGGGTGGGGGATGATACCAAAAAGTCTATATTGGTGTCGTTATTTAGCTTTTTTGGGACGTTGATTGCGAAAATGACATTTATTTTGAAGCTAACCCCTTACTGGTTGCGATAGTGGTAGGGGTTGATCACAAATTCAAATTGGTGTCGAAGTCGAAGTCAAAGTCACATTTACTACGTGTGGGTGCACCTGTTATGTTATTGAGAAATTTAATGTCACCCAAACTTTAAAACGGTACTAGGTTGCAAGTCAAGGCTTTGCACCGGAAGGTAGTAGAGGCCACTATTTTAACAGGACCTGCTCAGGGAGAAACAGTGTTTGTACCGCGTATTCCATTAATACTAAATGATCATCCCTTTGAATTCAAAAGGCTTCCGTTTCCACTAAAGGTCTGTTTTGCCATGACAATAAATAAGTCGCAGGGGCAAACTCTCAAATTCGCCGGAATAGACCTACAACAGGACTATTTCTCTCACGGTCAGTTCTATGTGGCATGCTCCCATGTAAGTTTACCTCAAAGTTTGGTTCTATTGCTACCACCTTCAAACATGGCAAAGAATGTTGTTTATAAGGAAGTACTTTAATAAATATAAACCAGAATTTTCCAGAAAGGTCTTTTAATGGATCCCTGTCTTAATTCATTTACCTGGCAAAACACCAACATGGTTCCACATACCTGTTATCTGCCCAGGGTCTTTTCCTGTTTGAGATAAACTCTACATGGTAATTTTTCTGCTGAATGTATTCCCGTGGGAAAGTAATAAAATGTTGATTCATGTAGTCTACGCGGACGAAGTCGCGGGCAGCTGCTAGTTATAAATAATGCCGAAATAGCTTTGATGGTGATTATTTTCCAGCATTCACGATTATAAAAGAGTGACCATTTTTATCAATAATTTGAAATTCTCGAAAATAACTCTTAACTAAAGTTATTTAGGTGAGGTAGACCCAGGCGTTACTTTATCGAGAGCCTCATGTATTTTCCATGTTACGTCATAATATTATATGTAAGCATGAGGAAACGTTAGGCAATACTTTATTGAGGACTCCATGGGATTTATGAATTAATTTCATAAATTATTATCAAATTAACATACATAAGTAATAATTTAGGGTAAGTAGGTTGTCTTGAAGCCATCTAAAAACTCAAATAAACCCAGGCTCAGCTTTCTTAAATACAGAATTCCAAGAATCTTCAGTAAACACTATTGCTTTTATTGGTTAATACATTAATATATATTAGGAAGGCCGGCAACGCATCTGTAACCCTTTTGGTGTTGCGGGTGTCCATGGGCGGCTATGATTGCTTTCCATCAGGTGACCCGCATGCTCGTTTGCCGCCCTCTCATATAAAAAAAAATATTAGCAATAGTGTTGGAGCCAGCACACTGCCCTGGGGGACACCGAAAGTTACTACAGAGTGCTCGCTGAGATGATCACCCAATTTGATTCTCTGAGTGTATATGGAAGTTTAAAGATACTACAAAACAGAAACTTATCAAATATCAGACTATTTAGATGATAAACATCAATGGACATAACCAGCCCATGCACATGCCAGGCTATTTCATAATTAATAATGAAATATTATTATATCATTACATCATTATAAGTAGGGTGTTTATGAGGCTTCTGGGGCACTATGTGCGTCTCTTTCTAACGCATGTGTGGGTGATTGGTTAGAAAGAGAGGTGAATATGATAAGGAAGTGATCGATCTCTGTGCGCCTATAGTAAGTATGGTGTGAGGGGTCAGTGGTGGTTGGTTTCTGGTCGTAGTTTTGGTGGTGAGGCTTCTGGGCCACGATGTGCGTCTCTTTCTGTGTCACGTGTGGGTGATTGGTTAGAGCGAGAGGTGAATACGATAAGGAAGTGTTGGATCTCTATGCGCCTGTGGTGAGTATGGTGTGAGGGGTCTGTGGTGGTTGGTTTCTGGTTGTGGTTTGCGGTGGGTCATTGGGTCATATATGTATATCATTTATAATAAGTATTTATTTACAAAAAAAATATGTATTTATGTAGTATATCAACCATATCCACAACACAAGCCTATAGTTGTTCACTGTGGAACTAGATGGCGCTGTGTGTATGTCTAAGGATATTTTAATTTTTATTATTGTGCCTTTTTGTAATGTAAAAAGAGCAACCCCTCGAGTTTCTTGCTTGTTCTTCTCAGAGGATTGCCTCTTGAACCAGCCGTAGCTTATAAAATGTAAAATCTGACTATTTTAAGTGTACCTACAAAATAAAGCATTTTTTGACTTGACTTGGAGAGAAGTAGCAGATGATGTATAATTTAGTATATATGGAATTGGTTTATTAATGTTCAGTCGACACCAAAGCTGTGTATGTCCACTGATCTGCACTTTTTGTATCAAAAATAATACAATTATATAAATAATTCTTTACTTACATGTCTCTTTCTCGTTCCTGTGTTTTTCTTGAACGTGCTTTATTAACTGTAACAAAATATAACATTTATTGTCTCATAACATTATCCATACCTCATTTCGTTTTAAGAGGGAGTCGAGCGTCTATTACATTTTTTTTATGCACAACGGGTTGGTACTTGAACTCAATCACACCTGATGTTAAGTGAAGATGAGGTCGAAGGTGAAAGCGTACTGACCCGGAAACCCCAACACATTTGGAGGACTGGCTATCTTATCTCTGACAACCGGAACACAACAATGCTATTAATATTGCTGCTTGGCGGCAGATTTAGATACGATGGTGGTAACTAGCCAGGCGGACATTTAAAATGCCCTACCACCAACCAAACCGAGTACTTAAACATGTACCCTGCTGGGGACGAACCCGCGACCTCCGAATCGTAAACCCAATGTTGTTTACACTGAGCCACGGCGGCGGCATTCATTTTAATAAAAATATGTAGATTTAAAAAAACTAAAAACACGCTAGAGTTCCACCATTCACCTCCTGGTTCCATCATCAGACCCTCGACACCCAGAGCAATATATAAAACGAATTATATGACCCCAAATTTGAGAGGTTTATATTAGTAGTCACTGAATAGTTCCACCATCCACCTGTCTTCATCTTCAGATCATCCACACCGAGTGTAATATATTGGACTCGTCAAAACGACTAATGAGCCCAAACTTGAGGGGTTAACTAGTAGCCACTGAAGAGTTTCACCATCCACCTTTTGGCTCCATCATCAGATCAGCTCCAATATACCAAATTGTAGTAATATTATCCGAACTACATACACATAGCAAGTTTCATTTCGATACGACAATTAGAAGTTTCAATTTTCAAGATTTGATTACATTGTTAGTTACAAATGAAGCTAATAAAAGCGTATTAAAATTATAGTATTTTCTGTGGGGGTTTATTACTGAAGTGCGACCCCGAGTGTGCGATGTACAATTCTGCGACATTCCTATAAAGGTGCAGAGTACCACTGTTGATCCTGGCTTACAGGAGTTACAGTGGGAGGAGAGCGGAGGTGGGATCTATTTTTTATTTTATTTTATTTTCTCGAGAAAACCAACAACTGTTTTACAAATTATCACTTCAACTAAGAAATTGGAAGCCAATTAGAGGTTTCCACTGATAGAACCTACTTAAACTTAATAAAAAATAAAAAAACTATACATTGCAATTCAGACAACGGTTGGAAAAATTGATCTAATTATAAACAATCTATAGATAGGATATCCTTGCATCGCCAATCCAAAAAACAATCGAGTCACAAGCAGTATTAGGTTACTTTCTGGCCAAAAAAAAACGTCTACTTAATGTGTTCCTTGCCGATGTAACGCTAGTACAAAACAGGTCGAAATCGAACTCGTTGCTAAGTTTTTTATTTTTTTTTATTTATTTATCTATAGAACATTATTTGAACAATCTTCACTATAAGAGAAAACCTGTAAAGGTTTGTGTGTAGTGCGAATGAGGTCACTGACCCGCCGCGTTATTAATTATTACAAAAGACAACTTAAAATATCTACATACATACATAAGATGATATACGAAAGCAAGCAGACATGTGTCTCGCTATCGAAATAAAATTTGTTGGAAAGGAAAGGAAAGTAAATTAGTCTCTATTCGTAAAATGGTGTAACTGTACGTAATGCCCCTCACCTGGTGCTGCGTGGCCCCGCGGTAGGGGCAGCGCGCGCACTGCAGCGGCGGCGGCCCGCGCCCCTCCCGCGCCCGCCCCGCGCCCCCCCCGCCGCCCAAGTGCTCCGAGCGCTGCAACAGCCACGGACATAAATAAAATAAAAATAGTTTATTACAATAACCTAAATTAATGAAAACATTGCAGGTTTTGGAATCTCCATTTGAGCAAGAATTTGCTTGTGTTAGGAGAGACCGCTCTTCTATAACAATTTTATATTTTAACATTATTTATTAAGTTTTTTTAACATTATTAATATTAGTGTTATATATAAATATGTAAGTGTTTGTTTGTGTGTGTGTGTGTGTGTGTGTCGATCCCCAGCGGGGTACATGTTTTAAGTACTCGGTTTGGTTGGTGGTAGGGCATTTTAAAATGTCCGCCTGGCTAGCTACCACCATCTTGTCTAAATCTGCCGCCAAGCAGCAATGTTACTAGCATTGTTGTATTCCGGTTGTCAGAGATAAAATAGTCAGTCCCCCAAATGTGTTGGGGTTTCCGGGTCAGTACGCTTCCACCTTCGACCTCATGTACACTTAACATCAGGTGTGATTGAGGTCAAGTTCGAATCCGTCGTGCATAAAAAAAAAAGGAATTCGTGTGATTCCCATTAACTGGGGTTCTATTACATAATTTCATCGTTATCGGTTACGTTTAAACATGTGATTGGTTGGCTCATTGTTCGTTCAGCAATTTGACGGTTTCCTATTGGTCAATGTAATCAATAACGATTGTTAGTTATTAGTGAAGCTAATAAAAGCTTGTGAAGAAAGACACTAACCTTATGAGCGGTCAATTCTTTGACAGCATTACATTTAAAGTTGCACAGCTTGCAGGAGTACAGGTACAGCTTGAAGTTTGGGGACGCTAGCAGCTCGTGTGGGGACGGCAAGTCACTTCTCCGTTTCCGCCCACGCTTGCCCAGCCGTGGACTGGCCGATTGGTTCATGAATGCTCTGAAATAGTGAGAATGGAATGATTTTAACTGAAGGGATGACTATTGTGTTTATAGGGTCTTTGTTCGACCTGATGTTAAGTGATGGAAACCAGAGGATCTATTACGTAAGTCAAACGATGAGTCCATCGTAAACGATTATTACGATCATCGACGTCAAACTCGCGAAATTATTACGCATTTCAAACGATTACGAATGCGAGTGTCATCATTACGATTGACGATGAATGAATGATCTCTCGTACAAAAGTAATGACATCAGCATTACCTATGCACATCGTATACGATTCAAACGTTAACGATAAAGGTGAGTCGGGGTTTACCGCAATCGTATACGTATTCACTATAGGTACTAAGAATTCTTATGATTCTTTAGTTATTGCAAAAAAATATTATTTCAAAAACGTGTTTTACGTTTATTAGTTAAGCTAGTGCTCCTACTAATAATTTGTAGAACAAATACCTTTTCCAAAAAGTGAATATTTCGACAAATAACCTACTATTATAAAATTATTTTTATTACATGATGATGTATGAGTCATGTAGATGATCGAAGCACATATCAAACAATATTTTTAATGGTTCCTACGTAATTTTCCAGAAATTTCTCCGAAATGATAATTAAAGAAGTACAATATTGTTTCATGTAAAATGTTGTTTAATGTTTTACTTTAACTTAGATAGATAGATAAAAAGTTTATTGCATAAACTGGCACACATACAAAGGAGAAACATGAACAAATAAGAAAACAAGAGACATACAATTTTTAACAAATACAAACAGATATAAACAAATATACCATAACATTAAAAATACCTTCAAGACTATATAGAATATATGTGGGTATGTGTGCAACAGTCATGCAACAAGGCCATAGCTCAGCGCATTAAAAATGCTCAATAAATGAGCAAGCACTGATTTTCAGCTATAACCCAGGAGGCGCGCGGGAACAAGCATAAAAATGAAAAAAGAAAAGAAACTTAAAAACTTGTTGTTCTTATTACGTAAAAAATGTAGTAAAATGTATTAACACGATTAGCAATAAAAATACTATGGGTTCTTTTACAAATTTTATTGGCCTTGATTCCCCGATAAAGTCCCGATTTGAATTATTCCTCACTCTCTATTTTCCCACAAATCGAGGAATATTTTTCGTAATTGGCAGCACTGCATGTACAAATTTGGTAGGTTAGAAATTATGTAATGCAAAAATAGAGTGAGATAACGTTATTCTGCGTATAAAGGCATCACTTTCTATTGCGCTCTTTAGCCAAAGGTGTTAACGAAAAAAGTACACAATAGCGCCGTCTAGTGTCAAGTAGCAACACTTTTGGACAATTCCAATATCATTCATTCATTGTATACGAGTGTAAAACGACGACATACGTAATGCAGCAACTTTTATACGAGTGGTCGATGATCGTCAACGATGGCCGATGGCCGATTAAAACGTATAAATTTACGTCCCTCAGGAAACTCTATCTTATTTGGGGGACTGCCTATCTTATCTCTGGCTACTGGAACACAAAAATGCTATTATACATTGCTTGGCGACAGACTTAGATAGTAGCTAGCCAGGCGGACATTAAGGCCCGTATTAATAAACCATTCTCAAGATTGAGAACAGTCTTGTGATCGGTCTCAAGTAAACGTGTTGATTAACAAATCTAACTTGAGACCTGAAACGCACGTGAATACTCAAGCAGTACTCACTTGCGAGGTGCGCCGAGTTTCACGTATTAATAAACGAAACTCAAGACTATCATTCACTCGCCGCTGAGGGGAATACTTGAGAAGTGATCTCAGCTGAGTAGACCTCAAGATTGGTTTATAAATTTGCTCGGAGCTTGAGATAGTGTTAACTTTTTAAGACGCATCTCGGGTGATACAGCCTCAAGACTTGTATTGAGATTGGTTTATTAATACGGGCCTTAAAATGTCCTACCACCAATCAAAAAAAGTATTAATCATATACCCCGCTGCGGCTCGAACCCGCGACCTCCAATTCGTAAACCCAATGTTGTTTACATTGAGCTACGGAGGCATAATAAATATTTCGGACACTTACACCAATCATCTAGTCCCAAACTAACCAAAGCTTGTACTATGGATACTAGGTAACTGGTAAACATACATAAATATTTATATAAACGTTTTTTTCCCCTATAAATACCGGATGAGTTTTTTTACCGTAAGGAAAAAAATTGGGCATATTAAGTAAGTGAAATAGAAGTTATTGGCATTTTTTTTTTTTCAAAAGCGTCATCGATCCAATCGCCGAGCCGGAAATTTTAATGGCAAATTTTATCATTCTGCTACCCTGTGACCAAAGCATTGGACAGGATACAAATATATCACTGAATGTCAACAAGGATTGATAGTCCTAATAATAAGAATCAAATGCCCTTAATATTTTGACGACCTGTTTGGTGTAGTGGTTAGCAACTCTGACCACTATACCAAAAGGTTGCGGGTTCGAATCCCGCTAGGGGCATATTGTTTGTGTGATGAATACGGATATGTGTACCCGAGTTATGGATGTTTTCATTTATAATAAGTATTTATTTACAAAAAAAAATATTTATGTAGTATATCAACCATCTGGTATCCACAATACAAGCCTATAGTTGCTTACTGTGAAACTAGATGGCGCTGTGTGTATGTCTAAGGATTTTTATTTATTATTATTATTAAACTATATCGCTTCACAAGGTGCTATGGTTAGGTAGAAGCGACAAGAAACTCCGTAACGACACATCTTTTTGGTTTCCAACTTCACAAAATAAAACAATTAAGATGTATTTTAGATTGCAAGCTATTCTGCTATGGAACTCA
The DNA here is from genome assembly GCA_949316235.1 of Oegoconia quadripuncta. Taxonomy (NCBI): domain Eukaryota; kingdom Metazoa; phylum Arthropoda; class Insecta; order Lepidoptera; family Autostichidae; genus Oegoconia; species Oegoconia quadripuncta. The sequence continues at coordinate 41,288,883 of OX438741.1, read as the reverse complement.
CTACCTGATTCAGTTAGACGTGCTGACGTACTCAAGGCTTAAATGAAGGAGTTGTTTTTTTACCTTAGGGAAAAAAATTGGGCATATTAAGTGAAATAGAAGTTAATGACAAAAATCAAAATCAAAAAATGCTTTATTTTGTAGGTACACAGGGTACACTTAAAATAGTCAGATTTTACATTTTTTAAGCTACTGCTTGTTCAAAAGCCACTTTTCCCCTGAGAAGAACAAGCAAGAAACGCGAGAGGTTGCTCTTTCTTTAAAAAAAAAGTTTTTTGTTACAAAATTATTAATTATTAAAATATTTAAATAAAATATTTCGGACACTTACACCAATCATCTAGTCCCAAACTAAGCAAAGCTTGTGCTATGGATACTAGATAACGGATAAACATACATAAATATTTATATAAACATCCAAGACTCGGGAATAAATGTTCATATTCATCACACAAACATTTACCCGTCGCGGGATTCGAACCCGCAACCGTTGGTTTCGCTGATAGGGTCACTATCCACTACACCAATATTATTTTATATTATAATATTTCATTATTAATTGTGAAATAGCCTGGTTACGCGAACAGGCTGTTTATGTCCATGAATGTTTATCATCTAAATAATCTGATATTTTATAATATGCTTTCTTAATAAGTTTCTGTTTTATAGTATCTTTAAATTTATTGAAAGGAAGATTTTGTATATCAACAGGAACCTTATTAAAAAAGCGTACCTATACATAACTCTTTGAATGAATTAGAAAATGACATAGGTAATTTACAGTCTTTTACGGGATGCACTTCGGTGAGTGTGCGTTGGAATTACACAATCTTATTCCACCATCGCCATTCCATCTTCGGCCTACTAGGCGCGGGGAGGGATTCCACCCGTATGTAGTTAACATACCGAAAATTCGCACTAAGCGGTTCGATTCTTCATTCATAATGCGAACAGCCAAGGCATGAAACTCCCTTCCGGCGTCAGTCTTTCCTGAATCCTACAACCTTGGGATCTGCAAGAGCAGGGCGAATAGGCATCTACTGAGATCGCGTGCTTCATCTTCGGCCACATCGTCACTTCCCATCAGGTGAGATTGTGGTCAAATGCGTATCCAGTTAATCATAAAAAAAATTTTTTTTTTTTTTTTTCATAACCGTCATCGACCCAATTGCCGAGCAAGAGATTGATATACGACTGGCGGGATTCGTAGTTTCTATCATGCGAAAACTCAAATTTTCTCCAAGTTGTTTTTATTTAATTTAATGATGTAATTATGTGGAATAGGCTACAAACGCGGTCGTCAAGTGACACAATGTTTAATTCGAAGATGGCTTTCAAAAAAAAAAAATATCCACCTTCCATATCACTTACCTAATATACCCTATTTTCCTTACGGTAAAAAAACTGTCCAATATTTAGGTAGCTAAGCAGTTTTGTATATAAATTTAGTTAAAGTGTGAACCAATAGATGGCGTTCATAAAATTTTATTCATTGTCTACATCGCGGTATTAAGATTTACCAATGTTCCATTCCAATTTAGTGTTATGGCTGCATCGTTGTGCACGATGATTCTGCCAATGTCAGGGTTGAAGTTCACAAGTTTAACCGCCTCCGTGGCTCAATGTAGACAACATTGGGTTTACGATTCGGAGGTCGCGGGTTCGATCCCCAGCGGGGTACATGTTTAAGTACTCGGTTTGGTTGGTGGTAGGGCATTTTAAATGTCCGCCTGGCTAGCTACCACCATCTTATCTAAATCTGCCGCCAAGCAGCAATGTTAATAGCATTGTCGTGTTCCGGTTGTCAGAGATAAGATAGCCAGTCCTCCAAATGTGTTGGGGTTTCCGGGTCAGTACGCTTCCATCTTCGACCTCATCTTCACTTAACATCAGGTGTGATTGAGGTCAAGTACCAACCCGTTATGCATAAAAAAAAATGCTAAAGTTGACGATTGTGCGGTAATGTAAGCATAAGTTCGAAATAATGGCATTGATATGTGCCAAAGGCTATTATAAAATTTCTGACTATCTGGATGACAAGAATGCGTGGACATGAACCGCTCGGCAATATCCAGTATATTGTATGTTTTATTCTTATTTTTCTTTGTCGAATTATAAATTTTACAATTATTTCAAATTATATTTGTAATAACTAATTTAAAAAGAGCAACCCCGGCGTTTCTTGCTCGTTCTTCTATGGGGAGACTTTCTTTTTTTTTTTTTTTATATGAGAGGGCGGCAAACGAGCATGCGGGTCACCTGATGGAATGCCTAGTGAATGAGCGATAACTGTATGTCATGACGATTTCAAATGTTATTCTTATAACTTACGAAATAAAACATTTTTGATTTTGATTTTTGACAAATTGTACTGTACTTACTTCGCCTTTTGTAATGCTTTGGCTCTCTCTAATATCTCCGCGGGCGTCGGTGCCGCTTTCTGTAACACAACGGTTTAAAAAATGTGAAAAAAAACACAGAAGGTTGATTTATACATAAATATCTTAATAAGGTTCCTGTTGATATACAAAATCTTCCTTTCAATAATTAACTATATAAGGGTGGAATCCCTCCCCACGCCTAGTGGTCCGAAGATGATTCAAATTGCATAATAATCTACAATTAAAAGTCGATACAACGTGAGACCGCAACATCGGTACTGCAAGGGAACGCCATTTGCACAAACACACAGCGCCATCTAGGTCCACAGTAAGCATCTAGGCTTAACACAAGCCTATGGACACCAGATGGTTGATAAACTAAACAAATACATATATAAATGAAAAACATCCATAACCCGGGAACATATGTCAGTATTAAATTAAATTCTGTTGCATTGTAGAAGTATTAAATTAATATTAAATTAAAAGTTACCACTGTGAACTTCATTGCATTGTAGAAGATACTAAGATACTTCGGTGAAATTTTTAATAAATAAGAAGTTATCGATCGAATTTTTGAAAATTCTAAGAACTTAGAAGACAGGAGTTCTAAATATATTCTCCGACGCAATGAAATTTACAATAGTAATTTTAATCTAATAGTCTATGTTTTATTACTAAATACCTATACTATATCCAAAGCAAGCTACCGATTTGTTAGAAAACATTTTTATTATATCACTGACAGGTACTCTACCCATGTGCAAAAAATCACGACCTCTAAGATTATAGGAAGACAAGCACCTCCACTACTCCAAAATCTGATTTGGAATGCCTAGATAAGTGCGATCAAACAGTTTGAACAGATCAAAACAGTGACAACAGTGGCTCGAACCCGCGACCTCCAATTCGTAAACCCAATGTTGTTTACATTGAGCTACGGAGGCATAATAAATATTTCGGACACTTACACCAATCATCTAGTCCCAAACTAACCAAAGCTTGTACTATGGATACTAGGTAACTGGTAAACATACATAAATATTTATATAAACGTTTTAAACGTTCCCCTATAAATACCGGATGAGTTTTTTTACCGTAAGGAAAAAAATTGGGCATATTAAGTAAGTGAAATAGAAGTTAGTGGCATTTTTTTTTTTTCAAAAGCGTCATCGATCCAAGCGCCGAGCCGGAAATTTTAATGGCAAATTTTATCATTCTGCTACCCTGTGACCAAAGCATTGGACAGGATACAAATATATCACTGAATGTCAACAAGGATTGATAGTCCTAATAATAAGAATCAAAATGCCCTTAATATTTTGACGACCTGTTTGGTGTAATGGTTAGCAACTCTGACCACTATACCAAAAGGTTGCGGGTTCGACTCCCGCTAGGGGCATATGTTTGTGTGATGAATACGGACATGTGTACCCGAGTTATGGATGTTTTCATTTATAATAAGTATTTATTTACAAAAAAAAATGTATTTATGTATTATATCAATCCTCTGGTATCCACAACACAAGCATATAGTTGCTTACTGTGGAACTAGATGGCGCTGTGTGTATGTCTAAGGATATTTATTATTTATTTTTTATTATTATTATCAAAAATTACATCCAAACATTTATATTGAGTCTTTACCTATGAAATTGGAGTTTTTTCTTTGTTAATCATATGTACCAATTCCTGCGATTTTCAACGCTATATCCAAATTTGTTTTTTATTTGGAAAACGGAACATTATTTCACATGAAATATTTTTTAATTTCTGGGTTAAATCACATAATAAAAAAAATTTGAACAGAGCTCCTTTCATGTGCTTCCCATAATCATTTCTTAGATTCGCGGTTACTTTTAAAAATTACTGCATATACTTAACTTAATGTATCTAAATTTGGATTTGCCGTTCCCAAAAAAAAACACAAAAATGTTTGTATGGAGAAAACAGTCTTAATGAAATTCTTCATACAAAACGCCAATTTCATAGGTAAGGACCTAATATGTTGCTACAAATTATGGCTACCCAGCCTGTATCCACTGCTACCCCAGAATAGACTTTTTCAAGTCTATGGACACTATTTGCGCAACACAACGAGTGAAAACAGACTAAATCAATCAATATCATTTATTGTGAATCACAGGATTAAGGACCAAAATAATTAGGTACTATAAAATAAAGTAATTACATTGGGTACAAAAAATCCATAAAAATGTCATAAAATTCCTAAACGTGACATTTGCATGTGCAGAGTGAATAGGCATTTACTGGGATCGCGTGCTTCATCTTCGACCACATCGTCACTTTCCATCAGGTGCGATTGTGGTCAAACGGGAATCCAGTCTTTTTTTTATGCACGACGGGTTCGTACTTGACCTCAATCACATCTGATGTTAAGTGAAGATGTCAATCATAAAAAAAAAGTTGAATTTAGAGAATTCTGTTTATTTCAAAAACTACGACGAGAATAGGTAAGTATGGTAATCACCTTCTGCGGTCGGGTCTCGTTCTGTGAGGGCTGTTGAAGGAACACCAGCGAGCCTGGCTCACCGTCCATCATCACGTACTCCTGGCTCTCTTGCTCTGCGGATAAGTATCTAATTTAAACTGTCCTGTTTTTTTTTATGCACAACGCATTGGTACTTGACCTCAATCACACCTGATGTTAAGTGAAGATGAGGTCGAAGGTCGAAGCGTACTGACCAGGAAACCCCAACACATTTGGGGGACTGGCTATCTTATCTCTGACAACCGGAACACAACAATGCTATTAACATTGCTGCTTGGCGGATCAAACCGAGTACTTAAACATGTACCCCGCTGGGGATCGAACCCGCGACCTCCGAATCGTAAACCCAATGTTGTTTACATCGAGCCACGGAGGCGGTTAATTGTTTAATATACATGTAGGTACATATAATTATCTCTTGTTTGATTTGTTCAATGGTAAAGGGATCTGGGCCCAAACAGCCTAATAGTAATCTTCAGTAAAATGACAGAATGATTTACGGAACATTTTGGCGGCTTCTTGTAGGAACAAAGCTTCAACACTTGTACACAATCACCAACTTTTGCCGTAAAAAATTCAATGTTGAAATTTCAAGAAATAAAAACAAAAATGCAACACCACTCGCTGAGTTCCCGCCAAAAAGCCCATTGAATTATTTTTTCGATTAATCTGCATCTACCTACGCAAATTTTGTGCAAATCGATTCACCCGTATAGTCGAGAAGATATAAGAAACCAAACATAAAAACAGTGACAAACATATCCTGGTGTGACCGCAAACCCTCAGCATCACAGTTGCCACTCAAAGTCTAAGGGCAGTATTAATAAAGCAATCTTAAGAGGGTTTATCTCCCACAATACCGTGCGGGATAAACCCTCTTAAGATTGCTTTATTACAATACAATATAATACAAATACTCTTTATTGTGCAAAATAATTTACAATAATTTTTGATGATAACAATAGAACACAATTAGGCGGTCTTATCACTAAAAGCGATCTCTTCCAGACAAACCACAGCCATGGGACATTTGTAGGTAGAAAAACAGGTAGGGTGCACGATACTACCAACTAAAGAAGTAATTATTATAATTATAATTATAGATAAATATGCATAAATATAATAATAATATCATATTAATAGACTTATTTAATAATATAAATATATTTATATAAATAAATTAATATTATTTTTTTATATTATTTATTCATACTGTCCTTAGACTTCGAGTGACAACTATGACGCTGACGCTATGAAGATGCAGGAAGAGGGTTTATCCCGCACGGTATTGTGCGAGATAAACCCTCTTAAGATTGTTTTGTAAAATGTATGTTCTCCTTTTGTACAATAAAGTGTATTTGTATTGTATTGTATTGAGACTCACTCACAATACTATTTTTTTGATACTGTTTAAATACGCAATAATATCTCAAGTATCAACTTAAGTTCACCTCGATCTTGAGATCGTTTTATTAATACGTTAGTGCCCCAGTATCATAACTGCCTCCCAGTATCACCACTGCCCTAGTAACACATCTGCAGCTCAACGTCACCGCTGGTCCCTCAGCATCACCACTACCTCCTCAGCATCACCGCTGCCCCCTCAGCACTCACCGTCATCACCATCGCTGGACTGCAGCACGCAGGTGACGGTTGTATCACCGTCTGTGTCGCCGCCCTCGGTATCACCGCTTGCCACAAGCTGGTATGACTCCTCGTCATCAGAACACCTGGTCAAGGTAGACAAGGTTATTAGAACCTAGGCATTTCCTGTAGGATATTAAAGGAGTACCCAAATGTCACATAAGTCGCCTCCGCAAAGTCAGTAATTCATTCAAAGGGCTATGTATACGCTTTTTCAATAAGGTTCCTGTTGATATACAATATCTTCCTTTCAATAAATTTAAAGATACTATAAAACAGAAATTTATTAAGAAAGCATATTATAAAATATCAGATTATTTAGAACAATCATGGACATAACCAGCCCGTTCGCATAACCAGGCTATTTCACAATTAATAATGAAATATTATATAGTTTAAATGAAAATGCACTATGCAGTACAACCTATGTTATGGTTTGCACTACTCTAGCTCAATTGTTATACATTAATATCTACATCTGTACTAGAATATTTTTGTAATTCGTGGATAATGTCGCTGGTTGTGCAATTACCTCCACTCTGTAGTTTAATGCTAATTTAAGATATACATATTGTACTACTGTTTGTAGTCCCAAATAAAATATAAAATAATAATTTTGTAATATAAAAACTTTTTTTTAAAGAGCAACCGCTCTTTCGTTAGTTCGTTTCTTGCTTGTTCTTCTCAGGGCAAAATTGCCTTTTGAACAAGTAATAGCTTAAAAAATGTAAAATCTGAATATTTTAAGTGTGTGTATACCTACAAAATAAAGCATTTTTTGATTTGCCTTGAAACGAAGATACCTTAGACATACACACAGCACCATCTAGTTCACAGTAAGCAACTATAGGCTTGTGTTGTGGATACCAGATGGTTGATATACTATATCAATACATTTACGCTACCACCTTCGGCCTCATCTTCACTTAACATCAGATAAGATTGAGGTCAAGTGCTAACCCGTTGTGCATTAAAAAAAAATTATAAATGAAAACATCCATAACTCGGGTACAAATGTCAATATTCATCACACAAACCCGCGACCATTTGGCATAGTGGTCAGAGTTTGTAACCACTACACCAAACAGGTAATCCACATCAAGTGTTTCACTTACCTGACAAGCGTCAAGTTGAGCAGATCGAGTTGCACCAGCCCCTTGTCAGCGTCCAACACCTGCATGTTATATTTGTCGCCGTGATCCGACATATCGGGAAGGATCGAGGTGGGCTCCTGTGAAGTGAAATAATGCTTGTTAAATTTAGATGATAAGAATGTAAGGACATGAACCGCTCGGCAATATTCAGTCTATTATTGGGTCTTTACCTATGAAATTGGAGTTTTTTTTTCTTCGTTAATCATATGTACCAATTCCTGCGATTTTCAAAGCGATATCCTTTGTTTTTTATTTGGAAAATGGAATATTATTTCCAGGTTTCACATGAAATATTTTTTAATTTCTGGGCTAAATCACATAATAAAAAAAATTGAACAGAGCTCTTTTCATGTGCTTCCCATAATCATTACTTAGATTCGCTGAAACTTTTATAAAGTGGTTACTTTTAAAAATTGACGCTGCCTATACTTAACTTAATGTTATCCGATAATACACAGTTTAGCTAAATTTGAATTTGCCGTTCTCAAAAAAAAACAAAAATGTTTGTATGGAGATAACAGTCTTAATGAAATTCTTCATACAAAAGCCAATTTCATAGGTAATGAATGACCTAATATTTCCTTTTTTTCTTTGTGGAATCTTAAATTGTTAAAATACTTAGAAAAGCAACGTTATTTAAAAAAGACGTCCCCGATGTGATCATCGTACGTTCGCCGTGGTCTTCCCCTACCAACACTACCATCCACATTCACATCGTACAATACAATACAATACAAATACTCTTTATTGCGCAAAATAATTTACAATAATTTTTGATGATAACAATAGAACACAATTAGGCGGTCTTATCACTAAAAGCGATCTCTTCCAGACAACCCACAGCTATGGGATATTTGTAGGTAGAAAAACAGGTAGGGTGCACGATACTACCACCTAAAGAAGTAATTATAGATAAGTATGCATAAATATAATAATAATATCATATTAATTGAATTAATTATATATATATATATATATATATATATGTAAATAAATATATATAAATACTTAATATATAGTATAAAACACAATCACTAGAAACACTTATAGATAGTCAACTAATGTTCACGAGGCGAGAGTTAACGAAAAGAAAAAAGTCAGAGACCTAAGTAGTGGTTTTTGACTTGAAATTTAAAAATATTTATCTCGTATATCTCTTTCGTTAGTATTCATATTCTCCACATGTCGCAAAAACAAAAGAGATATACGAAGCGAATGTGAATGGTGAGAAAGACCACTGCGAACGTATCACGATCGACTCGAGCACGTCTTAAATAAAGGTCAAGTCAAGAGTACCCTAAACCGACGAGCATGTATGAACAACCTTATGAGAGTGAATGGAGCAAAAGAGGTGTGTCAGGATCGTAGCAAGTGGAAGCCTGTGGTCTCCGCCTCATCATCAGTCCGTAAACATCCCACTGCAGGGATATAGGACCTTCCCTCATATTGAAGGAGTATGGTCCATAGTCCGTCACGCTGGCCCAATGCGGGTTGGGGACTTCAAACGCCTTCGCATATATTTATTTTATTATTTAATTTCTCAGGCATGTAGGTTTCCTCACGATGTTCTCCTTCGCCGTTTAAGAGCAGTCGGATAAATAATGAAACATAAGTAATTAAATTCCAGGCCTGGCCTGCCTGGGGTCGAACCTGGACCTCCCAAATTGGGAGACTGCGTCTCCTCCACTGAGGCACCGACGCTCAGGTCTCTGCCAATCACTACGTATTTTGGAACTTCGTCGATGAAGTAATCGATTTTTGCGTCGTTTGCTATTGAACCGCCTCTGTGGCGCCATGTAAACAACATTGGGTTTACGATTCGGAGGTCGCGGGTTCGATCCCCAGCGGGGTACATGTTTAAGTACTCGGTTTGGTTGGTGGTAGGGCATTTTATATGTCCGCCTGGCTACCTACCACAATCTGACTATTTGGGGGGACTGGCTATCTTATCTCTGACAACCGGAACACAACAATGCTATTAACATTGCTGCTTGGCGGCAGATTTAGATAAGATGGTGGTAGCTAGCCAGGCGGACATTTAAAATGCCCTACCACCAACTGAGTACTTAAACATGTGGGGTACATGCGTTCTGAGATCGAACCCGCGACCACCGAATCGTAAACCCAATGTTGTTTACATTGAGCCACGGAGGCGGTCCTTTTAGGAGGGCGGAGGGTTGACTTTAACAAAACTTTACACTTTAAGGATTAATATTTGCAAACGGATCCCTGAATAGAACAACAGTTCAAGATGACCTGCACAATATTTGTTCCTACTATATTATACTACAAACAAACAAACAAACAAAATATTCTTTATTGTACAACAATACGAAGCATACAAAAAAATAAGAAAAAGGGATAGTACAATTTGGCGGCCTTATCACTAAAAGCGATCTCTTCCAGGCAACCTTTGGGTTAAGAAGCATTATGCACACGACATGTAGGTGGCGTGCACGGTAAACTAATTTTAATAAAATAAATAAATCACCTAGGTAATTTAATACGTTAATTGAATACATACAAACATACATACATATAAACCGCCTAATTGTGTTCTATTGTTATCATCAAAAAATATTGTAAATGGTTTTGAGCAATAAAGAGTATTTGTATTGTACTGTATTGTAATATTTTAAAGGATCTATCCAACGACCCATAGGATGGGGTACAAAAATAAGAAAAAACATCCACACTTTACGTCTAGGGGAGGTAGCATATTATTTATTTTTTTAAGATTTTATTTCACGACTTTGTCGGCGCAATTAATTTTTTTATTTATTTATTTTATTTAGCAAACTTCACAGCGTAACATGTTCATTACAATAAAGAAACTAATTACAATCCATATAGCCAAAAATGAAGCTTGACAAATTAAAAGAACTAAAAATGTGGGAGAAGAAGAAAAGTAACAGATCGAAATATGATAGATAAAGAAATGACAGCTAATATAATGAATAGTGAATACGAGTGTTAGGTGTGTGTTGGTGTGTGTGTGTTTGTGTGAATATGTTTGTGTGTATACAGGGTGTAATCGTTAAGTGTGCACAGGCGATTATTCCGTAACTATTATAGATATCAAAAAACTTTAAACTGATATCGAAAGTACTTTACCTAATGAGTAAAATGACATTAATAACTTTTTTTAAATAAAACGAGAAATATCAAAAAAAATATATTAACCACTCCCATACATTTTATTTCTTAGTAAGTACAAAATTTTGTACCTATTCAAAGCAGATGTTCGAAGTGACGTCCTCGTTGTGCAATACAATGATCCAGCTTACGTAAATACGTACCAGAAGGAACTTCTCTATCTGGGTACTCTCTTCTGTAGGCAATAATGGCTGCCCTATTGTTACAATCATGTTTGTTTGTAGTACATTTTTAACATGTCCCTTATTTCTGTATTGGAACATGCAATTTTTTAATTAATAAATGCAACAATCACGATTATTGACGCAAATTGAAAAAACGCAATAAATTGGCGGGAACGAGAATCCGCGATAAAGAATTTGAATTTAGAACGAACACCAAATAGTATCTTTTTTTTTGTTTTTATTTAGTATGTTGCTTTTCAGCCAGTTCAAATCAATGCGATATTGAAACAAGGTTTATTATTAATTTGAAGTGGTAAGATAATTAACCTACACGTGTATCTACTTGAAATTCATCACTATCATAATACATAATTATAAAATGATAAGGGTAAAACAAATCATCAAAACATCTGCTTTGAATAGGTACAAAATTTTGTACTTACTAAGAAATAAAATGTATGGGAGTGTTTAATATAATTTTTTTGGATATTTCTCGTTTTATTTTTAAAAAGTTATTAATGTCATTTTACTCATTAGGTAAAGTACTTTCGATATCAGTTCAAAGTTTTTTGATATCTATAATAGTTACGGAATAATCGCCTGTGCACACTTAACGATTACACCCTGTATATCTGATGGATGATGAATGAGTTTAGTTGAGTGAAAGTAGTGCAGTGCCAAGTCGACCAGTTAAGTATATGTATTGTACATATAAGTATGTGTATACAAGTATTATATATTATATTACTATTATTAGGTATTTATTATTATTAAATCTGTACACATATGTATGTCTATCCACTTCAATTCTCACTCTTGTCACTCACGGTCTTGCTGGAAGAAATCTCTTTTTAGAGATAAGCTTGTACCTTTGTACATCCTCTTTATTGCTGTACTGTTTTTATGATTAGTGTACAATAAACTATAAATAAATAAATAAATAAATAAGTCTGAGAGGCGGTTTCAGACAGACGTTGAAGGATACACCGGATGAATCCAATACGACCAAGAAAGAAAATATCCGCCCCTCCGAATTTTGTATCATATGTGTGCACCAGCCTCTGTACCATATGTATACCTATGCCAAATTACAGCTTTCTAGTACTAGAGCCAGAAACTAAGCCTCGGACAGACATAGCGAAACTATAAGGGTCCCTTCTTGACTATGGATCCCTAAAAATACTCACTTTGCAGGTTTTATCAAATGGAGTCACCTCAACAATTTTCAACTGGCCTGAAAGTAATAGAAACAGAATACATTAACAGATAACATAACATTTATGCACAAGTGGTCTTCGGGTTAGCACTTGACCTCAATCACACCTGATGTTAAGTGTAGATGAGGCCGAAGGTGGTAGCGTACCAACCCGGAAACCCCATCTTATTTGGAGGACTGGCTATCTTATCTCTGACAACCGGAACACAACAATAAATAAAATAAATATTTCGGACACTTACACCAATCATCTAGTCCCGAACTAAGCAAAGCTTGTGCTATGGATACTAGACAACGGATAAACATACATAAATATTTATATAAACATCCAAGATTAAGGAATAAATGTTCGTATTCATCATACAAACATTTACCCGTCGCGGGATTCGAACCCGCAGCCGTTGGTTTCGCTGATAGGGTCACTATCCACTACACCAATCGGTCGTCGAACAATGCGATTAACATTGCTGTTTGACGGCAGATTTAGATAAGATGGTGGTAGCTAGCCAGGCGGACATTTAATATGCCCTACCACCAACCAAACCGAGTGTAGTATGTGACGCATCTCCGCCTTATGTAACTTTAGTATATAAGCAATTGCCCATGCAATGTGGGAATCAGGAGCGCAATAACAGAAACACAATGTATCGTGCTATACGTATAATGAAGGGCGATAATGAGGTGCAATTGCTTATATACTAAAGTTACATAAGGCGGAGGTGCGTCACATACCACACGAGTACTAAACATGTACCCCGCTGGGGATCAAACCGGCGACCTCCGAAACGTAAACCCAATGTTGTTTACATTGAGCCACGGAGGCGGTTAAATTAAAATTAAAACAGATTTATTATGGGGTTGTAAATTCGAGAAAATATTATCAATGCAAGGTTGAGGTTATTCTAGTGGGTACTACCACTACTAACATATTTTATATAATGCCGGAGGTAGATGTATTTAAATTATTTGGAATGATTTCCAAGGATTTATTAATAATTAATGGCTGCCCAATAGAGACGCCTGTTGGATCAGTCACTGAAGTGACTGAATTTAAAACAAAATAGCATAACATATTTATTTCATATAGCATAAAATATTTCGGAAGACAGGTAATAATTATCTCCCGTCACATAAAAATATTTGGAACTAAAAAACCGAGTGTAGTATGTGACGCATCTCCGCCTTATGTAACTTTAGTATATAAGCAATTGCCCATGCAATGTGGGAATCAGGAGCGCAATAACAGAAACACAATGTATCGTGCTATACGTATAATGAAGGGCGATAATGAGGTGCAATTGCTTATATACTAAAGTTACATAAGGCGGAGGTGCGTCACATACCACACGAGTACTAAACATGTACCCCGCTGGGGATCAAACCGGCGACCTCCGAAACGTAAACCCAATGTTGTTTACATTGAGCCACGGAGGCGGTTAAATTAAAATTAAAACAGATTTATTATGGGGTTGTAAATTCGAGAAAATATTATCAATGCAAGGTTGAGGTTATTCTAGTGGGTACTACCACTACTAACATATTTTATATAATGCCGGAGGTAGATGTATTTAAATTATTTGGAATGATTTCCAAGGATTTATTAATAATTAATGGCTGCCCAATAGAGACGCCTGTTGGATCAGTCACTGAAGTGACTGAATTTAAAACAAAATAGCATAACATATTTATTTCATATAGCATAAAATATTTCGGAAGACAGGTAATAATTATCTCCCGTCACATAAAAATATTTGGAACTAAAAAACATTGGGTCTTTACCTATGAAATTGGAGTTTTTTTTCTTCATTAATCATATGTACCAATTCCAGCGATTTTCAAAGCTATATCCAATTTGTTTTTTATTTGGAAAATGGAATATTATTTCAAGGTTTCACATGAAATATTTTTTAATTTCTGGGCTAAATCACATAATAAAAAAAAATTGAACAGAGCCCTTTTCATGTGCTTCCCCATAATCATTTCTTAGATTCCCTGAAACTTTTATAAAGTGGTTACTATTAAAAATTAAAGCTGCCTATACTTAACTTATGTTATCCGATAATACACACAAAGCTAAATTGGGATTTGCCGTTCCCAAAAAAAATCAAAAATGTTTGTATGGAGAAAACAGTCTGAATGAAATTATTCATACAAAACGACAATTTCATAGGTAAGGACCTAATATATTAGTGTCAAAGAAATCAAATGATGACATGTCAAACTATGCAATGTCAAATTTTAATTATATCTGATGTTAATCTAATTTTTTATTAGACTCTGGCTAAAGGCAAATGCAAACAACAAAACATTATGAACATTATTTAAATTATTCAACTGTGAAAAATAATTTATTAAAGTTTTTTTATTGACATTACCCCTCCATCCTACAAAAATTATCAAAGTTGTATTTGCTATAAAAGTGTTTGACAAGATCTTTTTTAAAATAATTGAGTAGGTGGCACCAGGCATACAGTTATTAAATATTGCCTGTCCTATTGTATATTGGCTAAGTCGCAAAGCCATACCAACAAACTACCTTTAAAAACATATCTTCAACAATAACCGATACATACCATCTCTGTATTCTGCTGTGAGCACCTGAGCATTGGATGTGTCAACTGTAATGGAGTCCTCTTCCGACATGATTCACTGCACCTGTAAAAGTTTATCATAAAAGCTGAAGGATATCTTTGTAACATTATTTTTATGGCTAATTCTTGTATTTATCAGCTTTAATAACGTTATCACGGATATGTTTATATTATCTTGCAGCAACTACTCACTTTACAGGGATAAAGAATATCCTGTTATAATTCAGGATATGTTAGATAGATAGATAGATAAAGCCTTTATTTGTTTCCACAGTCACACACATACATTTAGCTTATACATATTGATACACAGATAAGGTAACACATCAACAACAATAACATAATATTGTAACACTAACGCATGTGTGTGCTGCAGGGTTACAAATGGGTCATAGCTCATATGTTCTACCTTTTTTTTTTTTTTTTTCGCGGGGAAATGCTTTACGCGTACCGCTCGCCTGGGGGACGGCGAGACGGTTATGTGGGACTCCCCTCCCTAACGGGAGGGATACCCACTAAAACCCCGCGGCGACCTTCTTCGGCAGTAGGGAGGACCTGGGAACGCATAGGCGGCTCCAGGTCCCCCCCCCGCCCCGCCCCCCCTCACAAGGGGAGGCCCATTCCCGGAGGGCGTCTAGCGCACCCTCCATAGCGCACCGTCATATGTTCTACCTATATACTAAATTTAGGCATTTGGGGACACTGAAAACCAACGCTGTGGTTCGTCGCAGCATGAGCTGAGTGCTAACAAATTTGTGCACGCCGCAACATGTGACAGCATTGTGCGCATTTTATTTATAATTGTATGTCTTTTTTAGCTATAAATACCAACTTCTTTGTTATTGTAGCGTTCATAATAAATTATTCTTATTCTTTTTAAATTTCATTTAAATCAATCCGTTCAACCGTTTCGTCTATATAGCTACTCGTATTTCCATTCATAGGTTGTCCAGGATTATTCATCTTTTCAGGCGTCTTTTCTGGGATGGTCTGTCAGCCGGGTTTTGTATGCTTTGGAGTAAGCTTTGATCTCCTCGCTCACTGTGTTAATTTCTTTCATTTATAATAAGTATTTATAAATACTTAAATAATAAGTATCTTTTACAACAAAAAAAATGTATTTATGTAGTATATCAACCATCTGGTATCCACAACACAAGCCTATGGTTGCTTAAAGTGGAACTAGATGGCATTGTGTGCATGTCCAAGAATATTTATTTATATTCAAGTTGGTTATTGATTTTAATGATTGTTTTTGTTTGACAGGGTTTATCACCAGGGTGCCATATACAGGGTGATTTTTTTAAGTGGGCCTGGATGGCCAAATCCTAAACTATGAGGAATAGCGAAAAGTACTCAAAGGAGCCTCGGGCCCGATTTTGATGAGAACTAAAACTGCTTCATTGGATTTTTGAAAAATTAATATTCCTAGCCAGGAATCGAAACCCGTTGATTTTGAAAAAAAAACACATCCTGTATTGTTAGACCATTCGATAGTGTCGCTAATAAGGAGCGAATTCTGGGAAGTAATGACATAAGTTGTCTGTAGGCTATAGATAAGTAAAATGGATGAGCTTCATTTATGTGATGTGGTACTGACATTATTCTGCAGTGGGTCCCATCACATATTGGTTTGAGAGGTAATGAGGAGGCTGACTCTGTAACGAGGTGTACAACCTCTTCTAAATTCCGTCTTCTTTTCGGTAATCTCGTTGGCGTTTTCTTTTTTTGGAACATTATTTTCAAAAACTAGTCAGTCATGACGCAGCTTGCGAACTAAAACTATTCTTTTCTTTTTCCTTTTATTTCTTTCTTTAAATTATTATATCATTATTAAGTTTTACAAGTGCCTATACCTTCTTCCTGTCCTTCACCTTCTTCTTCACCGTTCATCAGTGGCTGCAATCCTGGTAGGGGCCGGAAACCTACGACCCTAAACCTCATCCTCTCTCTACGGCGCCTAATACCTACATCTTCCTACAGCAGCTGAGCACTCGCAGTACCGCGACAACTCTCTAACTAAACGTGCGATCAGTGAGGGATTGAGTTTGAATGTTGTACCAAATTTTAATCAAAATTGTTTATTATTCGTATTCGACGAATATTAATTTGACATTGTATTCGCTAAAGTACTATTCGTTGCATCCCTACAAATTATATATTAAATATAAATATTAAATTATAATCATTTATAATAAAAAATAGGTAGGCATTCATGTTAATACTGACTTTTAAATTAAAATGTAGTAAAAAGTCACACAAGTTTACGCGTGTCTTATAGATTTTATAGATTTTACAAAAGATTGGTATTTGTTTGTAGATGCGATATTGACATCCCTACACCCGTCTTGTGCTGACCGTCCTTATTCGGTACTAGTATGGAAGATGTTCTACTTACTCGGGGCCGCGTCATCTAAGTACTTTGCCCACTGTACCAATAAAATAACACATGACGGAAATTGAACCTAATCTCCTGGTCGGATTTTTGAGACATAACTCTGTGCTCCCTTATCTGTTACTTTCAAGTATACCTAACCACAGAATATAAACTGATTTCATATTTGTTCACACTAGTGATTGCAGTAGGACATGATGATAATTCAAGGTCTCAATGGGGCGCTAATTTAACTGGATATTGCAACACAATCAATACGCCGAAGTGTACCTACAATTTAGATGACGAATAAAAAACATATTCCTGTGAAGTCATGACGTTGCTTCCATGAAGGTTACGTAGAATAGATTGCGTCGGTATTGATAAATATACAAAGAACCAAAAACTACTCATCACTCCCAAGCGAAACACTTTACAATTTTTATGAATATAACAACAAAAACAACTTTACCTAACTGTAAAACGTCAAAAAATTAAGTTTTTCTTGCAACACTAAAATGTTCGGTGTTTCTATAATCTTGTTCTATTTCATTTTATGATTATTGCAACAATAACAGAGAAATTCACAGAATAACACTTACGATTTGATGGCAACAAATAATAATATTGTTGTTAGTCGATTAGACGAATAGGCAGACGAACTGAACAAATAATATATTACAAATTCACTAGCGCAAAAAGTGTCTGAAGATTAGGATGCAACGCACGCCATTTGTATTTAGTAATTTCTTCACAATTCCTTCTCAAATCGAACTCATCGTTCTGACAGTTAAAGTTGCCAGTTGAATAAATTCTATTTTTAGTAAAAATATAGGTGGGCTGAATAGGATATTTGGGTAAATAAAAAGCAACAATAATATTCTCAAAATTAAAACTTCATAAATTTGTTTTATATAATTTTAGGGATCGAAATAAATAGCAATGTCTGTTTTAACCTGTGGTTTTACTGTCACTTTTGTGACGTATAATATATGCCTGGCTGAGTATTATATTCGTCCCTTTTTGACGTAGGACCATAGTATGTTTGTTTCACTCTAATAATTAATACGGATATAGAGTCTGACGTAGAGCATAAAATTAAATACTGTTTAACCCTACAGTGGTCGCGTACTAAAATGTAGAGTTAGTGGTCGTGTGGATTATATGGGTATACCATTTTAAAAGTAAAATAAAAAGACTGTGTGTATTCAAAAGTCATATATTTCTTATTTTATAACAATAACAAAGTATTGTTTATAAATAATCAAGAAAAATTTATCATACCTACTTTACTTCGAAAACTCAATGAAACATAGATATTATATCTTTTATTAACAAAAATCGCATCCAAGTTTTGAAAGAGATCAAAAAAAATATTCTAACAAATACAAATTTTCATGGCTTCGAGTTCAATCTCTAGTCGTAGGAGAAGTCCTTGACCAGTTAAAGTACCCGGAAGGTCAAAACGTTAGCGTTACCCGTTTTTTGGGAATTTTTGATTTTACATGAGTGGATCACATATGTAATCCACGCGACCACTGCAGGGTTAACTCTACGTAGCCGCCCATTTAGCGAATGCGGCGCAAAAAGTATGTTCAAAAAGCTATCTATCTCTTTTTCTCCTGTTGAATTATCGTAAGTAACATATCAAAAGTGAAATCTTGAAATTTATGATAAATCAATAAATATTAACGGATTCCAATAATTTTAATAAAAACTTTATATCGTTTCACAACTATTCTAATAGTTTTCGTAGGTAATAATCACTCCGTTTGCTTAAAAATAAAGACTGAAATTCCAATCCTGCATCGCGCTATCAACATTTTCTCGGCGGTTAGTATATAAGACGAATGCCTTGTATTACCCAGCGGAAGGTCCGTAGCTACTACGTACACCGGTGCTGGCAGGGAGCCGGCCTATTTCCTTGCCATCAGATATGTTGAAGCGTATTAAGCAATCATATATGGTAAAATAATGTCAAATATGTCAAGAAAAATGATAAAGAGAGACTTAGGTCTCATCCACACGATAGTAGCTCATTTGACCTTCTTTTGCTATTTCTATATTTATTTTTCGACATTTTTACTTATGTATTTATTATACCGTACAACTTTTATGAACTTACTATTAAAGCATGATATTCCGATTTCTCATCCACACGGTAATATGTGATTGGTCATTGGTGAAACGACATTCCTTTACTACTTTTTAAAAATTTATTTTATCCGTCAGACTACTCCACGCCTCTGGAGCTGTGAGAGCTGGTGCCTACTTTGCTCAGCAGTTGAGCAGCATTCAGCGGGGCAATAGCGCTTGCGTACTAAGTACTATGCCTCACGGAAGCGAGTTCGACGGCGTATTTTTTCTATAAGATATAGGTATTTTTAATTGTGTTTTATAAATTCGTGGTTTATACTTAATTAAAGAAAGAAATAAACATTTTTAATTCTAAATTTCTCATTCTATTTTAGTTACATGGTATGACCTTATTTCTTTAAATAATAATATTCCCATAAATTTCATCATGAAAATCCATCATTTATGAGAAGTAACATAAATAGAGACAAGACATTAAGAGCAAAACTATGCAAAAGGAAGTCAAAGCAGCTACAACGGTGTATGTGAGAAATACTCTCGGTTTTCATTTATAACAGAATGATTGACATTATTTTTTTATACCATTTTATATTAAACTCAAAACATGACGACTTTACGACGACATATTCAGATAGCGCGGGCTTAGACCGGCCCCACGCCACGACCGGTTTCCCGTGTAGCATTGGACTCCCCAACGACTCTCAAGAACACCTTGGTTATATAGTCTCGCGCTAAAAAACTTTGATACCGCGTTTCAGGATCGGCCTTCTGATTGGTCGGTGTGCTGACGTAGAGCGGTGTAGCTCTCAGTAATGTAGAGATCAATAACCAAGCGTATAAGTCACAGCCATTGAATTTCAAGGTTAATCTCCTCGCCAATTGCAAATACAATGTAATATTTGCTTTACTATACGACTAAAATCTAAATCTTCATTCTGGTATATATTATACCTTCATTATGGAATATATTATACCTTTACGACGACTTTACGACTTTACTTAGATATGTATTCAAAATGATTTTATTTAACTATATCGTTTTGTAATAAATAAGTGATATGGTTAAGAAATTGAACTGACAATCTACAATATACTTCCTAACAAAATTACAATATATTCACTTAACGAAGCAAGCATCCACTTCATAATAATTAAATATATAAACAAAAGTAATGACAAAATGTTGACGTCATATTCGTCATAATACTTAATAACGTTGGACTGAATCGACACGATTAAACAATCTAATACAAGCAGGCTTCTTACGTGCTAATATTTGAATGTCTTTGTTGCAAAAATAAAAGAAAACATTATTAGAAAAAATAATAGAAAGATTTCTACAGTTTACGTAGCTTAAAGATATTACCCTGATACAGTTTGACTAAGTGTACAAAGATCAGCTTCAAATGCCCGATATTCGTGTCACTTTTCTGTACTTTTGATTTATAAACTATATTATATTATATTGTATAGTAAATTGTAATAAATGCCTAGTTTGGAACTTGATAAGTGGTGCAAGTGTCTGAAATTTTGTTTTATAATTATTTATTATCGGTTATACAAGTAACTTATTTCGTTATGCAGGATTGGAAACGATTATGATCAAAATCTTACGGTGAAGTGACGATGAAGTCCAAGATGAAGGACGCGATTTGCCAAATAATTGTTATTGTTATTTAGCTTGTACTTCGTTTATTTCTGTTTATCAAACATCGAACCAAAAAGTAAGTAGGTAAACAAAATTATATAAAGTATGTGCGCGCGACGAGCAGAGAAAAATTCTCCCAAGAATTATGTTAAAGTTCGTAGGTATTATGATGAGGTATTATGATATATACTTACTTCTAGGTCGGTATGTACCTATTGGATTATTGTAAGAAGCAATAGTGATATTATTTATAGTACTAGAAGGAAGAGATTTAAGCTCTCACAAAACATGTAGAGTTTGAAGTGACTCGTGTTCTACGATTTCTATTCGTAATTACTTAAATTGTTCTTTTCCATTTGTGAAAATTCCATGGTGTGTGCCTAATCGCCACGTGAACAAGTATTTGCGTTGGCGATAGCAAATTTGTTCGAGCTGTGTAGTACAGACACTCTCTCTACTAATTCTTTAGGCGCTCTATACCAGGGACAAGAGGAAATGAGTGGTCATATTTATGTTTATATTTACCAAACCAACATAATTATAGAAATAAATATTTAGATACGTACGTGAAGAGGAGTAGGTATAACGTGATAACTGTAGCGGAACTACACGATCAAACATAATTACAAATGATATGTTTACAGTCTAGCGTATTTAAGGCGAGCATCTTATCTGTAGTGTAGTGCGCAATTTCAAAAGAATTGTTATTCTATGTGCAAGTCAGTGTATAATAAATTGCCACTGTCCCTAAGAGAATTATCTACCAATTAAGAAGTTCAAAACGACTATATTTAAATTCTTATTGAACAATATATTTTACTCAATTGATGAATATTTCACACATGACTTTAATAATAATGATATGTAATAAAAATGTAATGTAATTTGCTTGACGATGAATTGAATCAATCATTATAAATTAATTGC
Source organism: Oegoconia quadripuncta (assembly GCA_949316235.1). Classification (NCBI taxonomy): domain Eukaryota; kingdom Metazoa; phylum Arthropoda; class Insecta; order Lepidoptera; family Autostichidae; genus Oegoconia; species Oegoconia quadripuncta. The sequence goes on along the minus strand of OX438741.1, from coordinate 41,267,019 downwards.
AGACATATTTTAATTAAACTGTAATAAATTGTTAAGACGTTATTCCTCTAAATTGTGACTTAATGAACTAGAAAATTAATTTAATCAAGAAGGACAAGCTATTTGTGTAAATTGATTTGTATTTTTATTGTTTAGTGAAGGACAGGCTAATTTTAATTTTGCATGTTATTGTATATGGCTGATTTAGGTGATACAATTTATACTATTTTACCAACTAATTTACTTACCCTAATCATTGCAAATAAATGTATTCTATTCTGTCACAAATTTTATGTTCGTAATACAGGAAAAAAGGTTTGAGCTAAGTGCGACGTCTAATTATTATTGAGTTGTGGGTCATGGGAATGAAATCATCATTACATTAGCCACAGGACACACATCCGCGCCAAACTCCATTCTTTCACAATTGGCCATCCTCGTTTATTGAAAAAAAATCCGTGAATAATCTCGCTTGAAACGAGGGAGAATTAAATAAAACAAAGTTTAATGAAAAATCACAATTTATCATAATTTTAACAGGTCTGACTCCTGTAGACAGATACATTTATAGCAGATAATTTTAGATAAGATAATGTATTTATTAATACAATGACAATGTCTCTGGAAAAGAATTACAAATCAAACTTAGGGATAAGTAAGTAGACACTTATTTAAACCTATCAAAACAGAAGCGTTGGTCCCCTGACTGCCAAACTAAGTGAGAACCTATGCCCTGGGAGTCAGTATTCCTCCGCACAAAGTGATCATGAAAATGATCAAACATAGAGTCATAGCCATAGAAAGAATTATATTAAACACTTAGTTCGGATTTTGTTAATTAGATCATGTTTTGTAATATAGCAATTTGTAAATCCCTGATAATTTTCCAAGCTCAGTAATATAAAGTGTTTTGTGTGTAAATTTTAAGTTGTATCTATCAGTGAAGACATGTAAAAGACTCCTAAGTTTTTATTTAAGAGATTATAGTGTATAATATAGTCGTTAGTCTTATTAAAAGTTTGAAGAATGAAATAAGGCAACAGAGAAAACTGTTTTCAAAAAGAATTATGCTATTTGTCAGAGAATTTGAATTTTGTTATATTATGCTTTAGACACGATGATATTGAATTGAATTTAGCTTCAATTTATAACTACATAGTTAATAAGACTTTACCTTAACTAACGCGCAATGTAAAAAGAAACCTGATTCCTACCCCTCGAGCTGAACGAATTCAGAATTGTAGAGCAATGAGAATGCAGAGGCTTTCGATTTTCAATCAGGAAAGATTTAATATATTTTATAGATAAAGCATTTATTTATTTCTCCAGTCACACACATACGTTATAGTTACTTCTTGATCATCTTGCGTTGCTCAAATGGTGTTTCCAAAAGTTTGCCACATCAATTGCCTTTTGTATGTCGCCAATGGTAATACAGCTACTGAAATCAATGAAAAAGTGTTGTTTTATATTTAGGTTGTTTTAAACTGGTTTAGCCGATTTGTGGCCAATTGGATAAGGTTTAAGACAACTCGAATTCGAATCTATCTAGAAAATTAGTTGCTTTAAATTCATCGGACACTGGTAAGGATAGTTATCAGAAGACATTTGGTACACATGCTGAACATGATGTTTCTGACACAACTTTTTAATTCATTTTACACATAGATATTCTTTATATCGACAAGTAAGCAGCTCGGTCTGGTAAAAATGATTACAAAGTTCCGCCAATCACACACAAAATCTTAACTACTTGTGTTTTTAGGACCCTAAGGACTCATAAGGAATGTTTGATTATGCCAGTAACTGTATACTTTTTTCTATTTCACGTCTCGATTTTACAAAGTTTAATTTTTTCTTTTATTCGTAAAACAACTTATAAAAGTGTACATTTGGAGCATTGCTTTGTATGGGTGTGAAACGTGGATTCTAACTCTTAAAGACAAAGAAATATTGGAAGCTTTTGAAATGTGGTGCTGGAGGAGAATGGAACGTATCAGCTGGACAGAGAAGAAAGCGAACGAAGAGGTTTTAAATATAGTATGGGAAAAAAGGAAATTGTTGGAGTAATTGAGAATAGATGAGGGAAAATGCTGGGACACCTTATACGACACGATGATTTCATCAAAACCATAATAGAAGGAGGGATAAAGAAAAAGAGGAAGACCGAGAATAAGCTACATGCAGCAGATAAAAGAGAAGTTGAACGTCGTGCCGTATCAGGAGGTCAAGAGGAAGGCGGAGAGCAGAGAGATATGGAAAAATCTCCACCGACAAGAGCATGGCTCTTAAATCAGATGAACGAATGAAGTAAAAAAGAGTTCTCTATAACTTTTCTCTAATCTGTTATTCCTGCATCGCGCTATCGAAGTTTTCTGTTCACTTGGTATATAAGCAATATGCGTCTATCTCATAACGAGGAGTCCGATACCACACGGTAAGACGGTTCGTGCAGCCGTTACACTTAAATGCACTGCACATTTAGATCTATAACAAAACCTACTTCAACATTTGCCATTCTGTCGACTAGAAGTAATTGCTAGACTGTATTTGGATACCCGCGACGCTGTGGAATGACGAATGCTTGAACTTGATGAATGCACACAGCACCGATGTGGTTGATATGACTCCTTTTTGGTTTTTGATTCATTTTCCTAAATGACATACTGTAGGATTGATCCACATTTGTACACTACACAGAATGGTGCGACTTTTAGAACTTCATAATATTAGGTCCTTACCTATGACATTCGCGTTTTGTATGAAGAATTTCATTAAGACTGTTTTCTGCATACAAACATTTTTGATTTTTTTTTAGGAACGGCAAATCCAAATTTAGCTAAACTTTATGTGTATTACCGGATAACATTAAATTAAGTATAGGCAGCATTAATTTTTAAAAGTAACCGCTTTATAAAATTTTCATCGAATCTTAGAAATGATTATGGAAAGCACATGAAAGAGCTCTGTTCAATTTTTTTTTATTATGTGACTTAGCCCAGAAATTAAAAAATATTTCATGTGAAACCTTGAAATAATATTCCATTTTCCAAATAAAAAACAAATTTGGATATAGCTTTGAAAATCGCAGGAATTGGCACATATGATTAACGAAGAAAAAGAACTCCTATTTCATAGGTTAAGCACCCAATATTTTCGTATTTAGCGCATTCTTGTTTTTTTTTTTTTTGTAACAGCCGCCTTTTTTGATCAATCTAATACAAACATTTTTTTAGAATATAAGAACCAATTTAGCAAAACAGTCGAGACGTGATTAGTGTGAATTAACCATAGAGTCTCCCTTCGGGATTATTTAGGTATGTACCTATGTTACGGTCAGTGTAATTATTTTTTGCACTAATGACCTGTCATTATTAATATTAACTAGGTATAATTTACCTCTAGAAATCTATAGGGGAAGGGCCTATGTTTTTTTTTATTATTTTTTTATGATTATTAATAAATTCTGCTGGAAGAAATTTCATTGTTGAAATAAGCAGAACCTGTTGTGTCGTCTCTATTATGTTGTATCTGTATGTTTTTTTCTTGTGTGCAATAAATGATAAATAAATAAATGTCATGTAGCTCTTAATACTAATGATTAATACAATTACTATAGAAGATTATAATTTATGACATTTAACTAGTTATTTATTATCGATGCCTCCAATGAACACTACTCTAACTCAAAATTTTGAAATTTTCGTTTTTCACGTAAATCGCTTCAGTATCTTATAAGTATTAAGCCCCCCAAATTTTATAAAAATATTATGAGAAACAAAAAAGTTTTGAGGTTTACATAACGCTAAGTATATGTACTTTCGTCAATCCTGTGGTTGACATACCGCTATCTCAATATGGCGTAGTGTTATGATGCCCGCGCAGCGGCGACCCGCGAGAGACATGCCGCCAACTAGGATTGGCGGGGAGACGCGCGGGAGTTCCCGCCGCATCATTATTTTGTTTGTTTGCTCTACTGCTCCATTTCAAGTTGGCGGTTTGTATATCGGTCGCAGTTTACTACACGAGGATTTAGCGGAGTGTACAAACGTGAATTTCATGGAAATTTTTGTTTTAATACTAACCGAGTTTTGAATTACATTGTACACACACCGGCATATTTAGCGGAACACAAAAAAAGTCCATAATTAAAACAATATGGTTTTATTTTAAAATCTACTTACTGTACTTCTTTTGTTATTTAAAGTTTCATTTGTTTTAATTAAAATGAGATCACATTAAGAACACATTTTGCGAGTAAAGGCTATTTGTGAAAAATGGTACATTTTTGAACTTTTTATGTAACCGGGAAAAGTTAAGATAGATAAGATGTTTATTTACCAAAAAGAACAATACATAATTATACATTTGCTGTAGCGTCCACACTAGGCTAGGCCTGTATCGTGGATGCCAAAATTTCCATATTAGAGAAACAATTTCACTGGTCATTACATTTTATAAGTAACATCATCTGTTAAATTAGAATTAGGGAGATAGACATGCATGCAGAACTAGCCTTAGATGTAACTAGCACGTTAGAATTATACAAGTTGCGCGTGCGCATGTATGCGGGTGTGAGATCATTTAATTAAAATTTGCATGCTTCTGCCTATTAACAAAAGGAAAGGCAAACTAACTAACATAAATATGTTTCCTTATTATGTTGTATCAAGAGTAAGCGAGTAAATGTGTGTAGCAGAGGATGTGTGAGGGTGCATGTATGGTTTGTGTGAGGGGGGTGTGCTTGTGTGTATACGCGTGTGTGAGGCAAATATGTAGATAGGCACCATACTAGAACAATTCTTGATATTATCTATAATATACATATATATGTGTACGTAATTATATAAGGGTATAGCTAAGCAAGAATTCTCAAGGAGTCTTCGGCATCTTTATACGACCAACCAAGCAAGACATTTAGAATTTTAAACTTCACTTCAAGTACGTTTAACTCTCTGAAGTCGAGTTCCCTCATAAATTTATTATAGATGTAGGGATAAAGAAATTTTTGAAACCTGTGGGCAAAAGAGCTGCGCACAGTTGGCACTGGTACCCTAAAAATTCGTCTTTTTAAAAGGTCGATATAGTCGCGGCTGGAAAGAACTCGTTTGTGCATTTCCACCACCACCTTCAACAGATATAGCCTGCGAACACTAAGCACTTGTGCCTCTGCATAAAGTAGAGAAGTCGGAAAAAGAATAGGCTACCTTCAGCACAGCTCTTTGAGCTCTCTCAAGGACGATAAGGGTGGAGGTATTTGCGCCTCCCCATACACAGATGCAGTAAGCAATAAGAAATTGAACCAGGGCCAAATAAACCGAAGAAAAGTGAAAATTAATATTGAAATAACAATTAATTAAATAAGAAAAATGGTGATTAATATCGCGTATTTCCTCCACGTGCTCTTATTAAAGTTTCTACCCGTCTATGCATACTGAGTATGATGTTATCGATGGTCTCCTGGGATAGTCTCCGCCATTCCTCAACTACGGCGATTCGCAGTTCACCCACGTTGGCAGGAGCTGGAATTCTGGACTTAACTTTTCTTTTTAGCAAGTCCCAAACGTGCTCTATAGGGTTCACATCCGGTGATCTTGCCGGCCACTCCATAACAGTGATATTCATATCATTAAGATATGCTTGAGTTACCCGAGCGGTATGCGGCCGAGCATTATCCTGCATAAAAACAAAATCGTCACCGATATATGGGGCAAACGGTACGACATTTTCATCTAAAACTTCTCTGATATAGCGGTCTACAGACTCCCTATGTCAATCACTACCAAGTCTGTGCGAGCTCCCAAACAAATAAAAAGTTCAAAAATGTACCATTTTTCACAAATAGCCTTTACTCGCAAAATGTGTTCTTAATGTGATCTCATTTTAATTAAAACAAAATGAAACTTTAAATAACAAAAGAAGTACAGTAAGTAGATTTTAAAATAAAACCATATTATGGACTTTTTTTTTGTGTTCCGCTAAATATGCCGGTGTGTATATATAGACATTATTTACTACAGATTTATTAGAAGTTTAGATTTATTTACTAGAAGTACTACTTGTACTACCCTTGTACGTACTGTGTTATTAAAACATTTTTAAAGATTTATAATTAAAATAAATAAATATCTGTTTAAATCTAAACTTTGTTCCCATTTTTATACCTAGTAGTAGCACTACGTAAAATAAAAAAAATACATAACATAAAGTAAAATGTTTTCTAGCAATAATATAACTATTAGGTACAACTTTTTATTTTTCTTGTTATTTTAATAAAGCTAAAATAGTTGGGTGCAATCCTAAAGTTTGCTTTGATATCTACTAAAACAAAACGCTAAGTCTATACACATTTTGAGTTACATTACGCTATATAATAAATAGCGGTTTGTAACACGGCAGAAGATTTTTTGTTATTCCAACTACAAAACGCCAACTTTTATAAATTGTCAAAAATAGGTCTTATTATTAGAAAATAATGGTTAATATACTGTAAATTAGTTACAAATTCGATATTCGACGTAACCAATATGTATTTTTTGTTTTGACAAGGATTTATTTCATTGTTCTGTATTCTCTAATATTCCCTCATAAATTCCGCCGGCTGTAGTTAGCGGAGTGTATCCTAATTTTTATATAGAGTTTTTTCTGTTACAATCCGCTAAGTAGGGCTAACTTTAAAAACAAAAAGAGATACAAAATATTATTAATGGGGCTTGAAGCAACAGTAAATAAGCTAGTCACACAAAAAAAAGCATAAATATATCTGCAATAATAAATATTTTATCAACTTTTTTCGTTCAAATGCTCGTCCTGTAAACCTACGAATTTGGAGTTAGCGTAGTGTTCATTGGAGGCATCGTTATGATGAAATCTGCATATCCGTGAAAATAGAATGATGGTGATGATGAATCCTGCATATGCGTGATAATTCGAATGAATTTCGGAATAATACAACATATTAACCATATTTTATGGGCTTTCTCAAAAACTTCACGATAAATTGATTTCAGGAAGGTTCAAATTCTACCACAAAACGGAACCGAATTTGGTACTGTATAATAAAGCAAATGGCCGTCGAGCTGATTCGGATCCAGAAGCTGTAAAGGAGAGAAAGAACAATTGTTACAAGCTACCTTAAATAAAGAAAAAAATTTTTATTTAGACCGATCTTTTAACACAAACTATCAGGTACAGGTACACGGGCCGAAAACCTATGAAGCCCGCAACGCCCCCGAACCATTATAACCTTATTCATGACTTCACAAAATCAATTTAGATTGATATCTCAAAGAATTAAAACTGGGTTCTTATTAGTCTTACGAATGGACCAATAAAAATTACCAATAATGCATGATCGACGTGTGTTTTATTACTTTTACAAAAGGTATTACTATTTTTTAATAATAAATATTAATGTACCGTATTCAAGAGCAAATAAATTATATTGTATTCTTTTGAGTCATGGGCAAAAGACTGGTAATTCTATAAATCAAAATGATTCTTGAAAGCAATAAACATAGTCAGGCGACATCTATTGGCGAGACAGGTGACGACCTAACCAACTTGGGGGTTAATTCGTAACATTAGTTTACGTTGTAGAGAACTTATGAGGACATGCCACTGGATGGCACTGTCAATCGTACTGCCACAGCTACTTTTGTAAGAAAATTACATATATATGAAAATATTATATAGTTTAGGCAAGTAAAATCTCATATTTTGAAAAAAGTGACTTATTGCATTTTTACCTTATGGGTAACTTCGATTTTTAAAATCTAGCAACCCTTGACTTATGAAACCACATACTGCACCGACCGCGCAAGTCAATAAAATGTCAAACCGGACATTGTCACAAATCGAAAAAGTATTAAAATACTGTTTTTAGACGAATTTAGTGCTAGATTTTTAAAAACTCGTATTTTCTTATTACAAGGTGACTATTATTGCAATAAGGAATAATTGTAATGTGCAGTTTTTTTTTTAGTTCTCATTTGCTAAATTACTATTGATTGCATTACCTGTTAGAATCATTTACAATAAGATTTTACTCACCTTAACATTATTGCTTTTATTACCTTATTCCTAAGGTGCATTTTCTATTTTGCAATTTGCATTATCTACGTAAAACCTTACGACAACAGAACTAAATCTTCTAAAATAAATTATTTTAGAGGAAATGGCTACAAGCAGTTCTGGTGCTGTATTTTTTTTGGGAACACGAGCTCATTATCAGGTAAATTAATTGTCAAACTACTTATTTAAATAGTTGCGGTTTTTTAAACTGTCATTTATCAATTTTGTTTTCATTGTCAACTACTCCAAGCAATAGATTGGTAGGTACTAATGATATTAGTCAAAAGAAGAGGATAAGTACCTCAAGTACATCACAATAAAATAATATTAAATTAAATAAAAATTATGTACCCACTAATTATTTGCACAGCTTTTAATATAATCCTTTATTCTTTCATTATTAATAATAATAACAATACAATATTCTATTCCCATATCATAATTTAATTAATTAATAATAGGTCGGATGTTCTTGTATTGAAAAAAATGTAGGTACCATTTAATAATAGGTGCTATTCGTATGATGAACATAACGATTCAGTATAGATAAAATATTTGTCATACATGTCTATATAAAAAAACAGTCAAATTGTTGGAATTAAATGACCTTACTAGTAAAATAAGAGGCTTCCATAGTGGCAATTATTCATACAACTACCGCTGCTGTGGCCTAATGTGTCGTTCAGCGTTGCCGCATTTTTCTCGCGATTAGGGTTACCATACTTTAGACAGGTGTTTGCCTCATTTGACAAATATTATTTTAATGTAAAGTGGGGCGAATTTAATAGATCACATTTGACATCTGTCAGTTTTAGCTTCATAGGTGACCAGTTTAAAAAACCCGCTAATAATGGTGAAATTCACACATGTGCCAAGTTTAAGCTTTGTTATTGTTTAACGTGCTATATTATCCTTAGTCTGAAGATACCTATATTAAATTGGCCCTAGTTTAAGAACTATGTTTTATACAGGATAATTAAAAAAAATAATGTTACCAATAACGTGTCTAGCTAAGTACATGAAGGTCATGAAGCACTATGGGGAGTCTAAAAAGGCACACTAACAGCAATTCATAATGCATATCATAAAATGAGTAATATTGTTTCCTGTGTTTTTTTGTATGCCAAAATACAATTAACTAGGTACCTACCTACTTTAGCATAATTTTGGGAACTCAGAAAATGAATTCCTTTCAAGGCTCGTATTCACAATGTATTGAAAGTATCGTAAGCAAAGGTCGATGTCGGAATGCGAATGGATGTCGCAAAATGGTATTATTTATTTAGGTATTTATTTATTTGAGAGACAAACGGTTGCTTACGAAAAGTACATAAGTAGCTCATGTACCTACTCACAAAATTTTACATTATTTGTTAACCTATAGTCTCCTACATTACATAATCTAAGCTGCATTAGGTAAATTACATACCTAACATAAAATAAAACCAAATGCCGAAATCTTAACTGGTAACCATCAATTTCGAAAACTATGACATTTCTTTAGAAACACATGTTATGAATTGTGCCAAAGAAAAACTAAATATAACATTGTCTTACATGTGCGCTTGATGAAAGCGTTGCTCATCTAATTAGTACTACTTTTGGTAATGTGAAATAATGGTTTCCTATGGCTATTGCGTTCGCGTCTACCAGACACTCGGTAAAATATACTATAATATTATAGATCGATGTGATTGTTAACTACCTTAAAAAGAAGAACAGCATCAGTAAGGTCACGACGATGTGATAAGTACTGTGTTTTATGACCTATTTAACATTTGTAACCGCCGACGAAAAACAATGGGTGTCTGATCTGATGGGCGTTGTGTGTGTGTGTGTACTGAAAAAAAATAGGGCATAATTAGGTCAGTGAAAAGAAGTTATTGACATAGACAGTTTTTTTTTTTTTAAACACACGCGTCGTTCGATTATTGATTGCGACTGGCGGGATTCGTATGGTTCCTATTTATTTGGAAGTCATATTTTCTCTAAGTTTTCTTTATTCAATTTAATGATATAATTATGTGGGATAGGCTGCAAACACGACGGGATATTCAAATGACACAATTAACGCTTTATTCGATGATGGTTTTGAGAAAACTTAAACTACCAATGCCAGTGGTGTCGATACGGATGTACATTGTACACCAACTAAACTGAACTAAACCCAGTTTTGGAGTAGTGCCGTCGCATCGTACCGTTCCAGGGAGATAGAGACAGTACTACTTTAAAACTGGTTTTAGTTTAGTTTAGTTGGTGTCATACGAATCGACATCAATACCTTCGATTTCATGCCTTATTTTTGTCCTTACGGTAAAAAAACTCATCAGGTAGAATGGCCCCATATTCCCTCAATATGAGGGAAGATGCAGTGGGATGTTTACGGACTGATGATGATGGTGATCTTTCCACGCGATTTTGGATTCAATAGGAAATTACAACTTTAAACCGATAAAGAAAAACTATTAGTAAACTTTAACAGTGGGCTTCTTTTAAAATGTATAACCTTTTCCAGGTCCTCCAACAGCCGGAGTCCCATTACGACGCGGAGAACGGCAACGCCTCCACGGAGACAATCTATCAGAATCCATCCGTCCAGCCGTTGTGGCAGGACAGGGATTTGGACAACGAAAGCTGGGATTACTGCGGCAGTGAAGTTAACGGTAATATACATTCTGTCGATAACGAAAGTCGATTCGTTGTGAGATGGTTTCTGAGCGAACTAGGTTCGTAACATTCCGTTTGCTAGATTCGGCCGAATCGATTGTCTAGAGTATGGTAAGGGTAAAGTAATGATGTTTTTTTAATAAAATAAAAAAAAATATATATAAAATATCCTTGGACAACAGACAGCGCCATCTAGTTCCACACTAAGCAACTAGGCTTGTATTGTGCATACCAGATGATTGATACACTACACAAATACCATTTTTTTTAATAAATACATTATATAAATGAAAAAATCCATAACTCGGGTACACATGTCCGTATTCATCATATAAACATATGCCCCTAGCGGGATTCGAACCCGCGACCTTTTGGTATAGCAGCAGAGTTTCTAACCACTACACCAAACGGGTCGTTAAAAATAGAAACATCAACCTTGGTGGTCAAACGTTGTCAGACATCAGTTGGTGGTCAGACGTCAAACGTCAAACAAATGGTGTCGATTCGGATGTACCAACTAAACTAAAACCAGTTTTGGAGTGATGCCGTCGCATCGTACTGTTCCAGGAAGAAAGAGACAGTACTACTTTAAAACTGGTTTTAGTTTAGTTTAGGTTAGTTGGTGTACATCCGAATCGATACCATTATCGTTCAAACTTAGCGCGATCGGCCCCCACAGATCTGCCAGAAGGTTAGCCACCAAGAAACAATGTTAGTGTTCGGCAATTTGAGGTAAGTCCTCAATATAAGCTGGAGTGACGGAGGTGGAGTGTGGCTATGTAAACACAATAAAAATCATAGCATGGATATTTGAATTTCCCTTTTTTCCTATTTCATTTTCCAATGCCACTTTAGAGTGCGATTCTACTTTCAGCCTCATCTTCACTTAAGAGGGTTTATTCCGTCCAGTGCATGGCGCCCTCATTGGCTAAATTAAGATTTCTTTTCAAATACAGAATATATCAAAAATATTACTCTGACCTGCATATGCATGCATACTCAAGCAGTACTCACTTGAGAGGTGCGCGTATTTATAAACGAAACTCAAGACTATCATTCATTCGCCGCTGAGGAGAATATTTGAAAGTGATCTCAGCTGAATAGACCTCAAGATTGGTTTATAAATTAGTATGGAGCATGAGATAGCGTCAACTGCTTAAGACGCGTCTCGGTTGATATACCCTCAAGACTTGTATTGAGTTTGATTTATACGGACCTAAGTATCCGAAAAGATATTGCAGCACGTTACGTCTGTTGGCAGTAGTGGAGGATAGGGACGGGCTGGAGCTGGGCACTGGGGTGAAGAGACGGTCTAAACGGCGGTCGAGCGAGACCGCACTGTGCGAGCGAGACACCGAGATGAAACCTGCTCTACTGAACAACCTCGATTGGTAAGTTTATTGTGTTTGTCATGTGACAAAAATACTTGGCGTATACAGAGTCTAGTCACAGTCAAGTCATTCTTCAGTAAAGTGGCAGAATGCTTTACAAAAGATTTTGGCGGCCTCTTGTGGGAACCGGAAAGCTTCGTTACGCACTTTAATTTACACTTCCCTTCACTTGTACACCTTCATTAACTTTTACTGCACCATATCCTACCATTATTATATTATTAAGCTTCAAAAGTCAGAATGCACAAATTATTATTATAAAGAAAAATGCAACTTCACTCGCCGAGATCCCGTCAAAAAGCCAATTGACATCATTGCATTTAGTAACGCTTCAAGCTGGTTGGCTGCCAATTAATTGTTCCTGATTAATTGAGAGTTACAAATGTCAGCCGAGAGAGATGCATAGATATAAATAAATGTTTCGGCCACTTACACCACTCATCTAGCCCAACACCGAATCACTGTGCCACGGCTAAATATCAATGTGAAGGTAGATTTGAATGATGTTAGGGTGTTACCAGACCAATTGATCGATCGTCGATCGACGTCATCGATCGATGGTAGAATGGAATTGTCGACGTTGATCGATAGTTTTTACCAGACCAATCGATCGTTAGTCGATCGACGTCATCGATCGATGGTAGAATGGAATTGTCGACGTCGATCGATAGTTTTTACCAGATCAATCGATCGTTAGTCGATCGACGTCATCGATCGATGGTAGAATTGAATAGTCGACGTCGATCGAGCTACTTGATCAGCCGCGCCGCGCGCCGAACGCTCACCCGCGATCGCTCACGTCGACCGGTGCCATCGAATGACAAGCGATCGATTGGTTAGTCGGAACGGTAATTCAAATTCAAATTATTTATTTTGCCAGAAATGTAATGTTGACAATTTTTGAACATTCCTTGCAAGGTGGGTTATTTAATATTGTATAATTAATTGCAAGGAATGTTCAAAAATTGTCAACATTTCAAAATTAATGTCAAATCTTCAAATGAATGTCAAAATTATAGAGAATTGAAAAGAATGTCATAATCAATAAAAAGAAAGAAAGAAAACTTCTAAAAGGTATCTGTCGATCAATTAAAGCTACCAGACCAGTCGATCAACTTCGATCGACGTTGACCGATGCCGTCGATCGACAATCGATCGATTGGTCTGGTAACACCCTTAGGCCCGTATTAATAAATCGTTCTTGAGATTGAGATCGCGTCTCAGTCTCAAGACCATTTTTTCTGATGCTATTTCAATATGCAACAGATTCTCAAACGTCAACTTGAGGCCACGTCAATCTTGAAAACGGTTAACTGTCAAACTTTTTTTTTAATTTTTTTTTTATTAAAAACTGGGATCGCGTTTGACTACAATCTCACCTGATGGAAAGTGACGATGTAGCCGAAAATGTATCCACCCAGTAAATGTCTATTCACTCTAGACTTGAAGATTCCAAGGTTGTTAGTGTCGGGAAACTCGAATTAAAACTATCTAAATATATAAATATATATAATATATTGTCGGGTTAAATTTGTTAGACCCTATATAAACAGTGCTACCATTGTAATTACCTTACTACTGCTGGTACTCGAAGCAAACACGAAAATACCTATGTAAATTAAGAATTCCTTAGGAATTTTGAACAGTCAGTTAAAATATTATTTCCCCGCAGTGATACACCAAAATCGAAATCCCGCCGACCGCATCTCCTCGCGTTTCTGACTTCCTTGGCGCGGCGCAAGCGTCGCTTTCATACGGAGCAGGTCCAATATTTGCAGCACTTGGAGAGCGCGCTCACGAGCTGCACGTATAGGGAGTCGTGCCGATGCCTCGACTGTCAGGTGAGTGGACATAATCACATTTTCAGTTTACACATTAGTATTGTGAAGGGTTGCACTTGACCTCAATCACACATGATGTTAAGTGAACATGGAAACCCCAACTTATTTGAGGGACTGGCTATTTTATCTCTGACAATCGGAACACAACAATGCTATTACGAGTCACATTGCTGTTTGGCGGCAGACTTAGACCCGTATTAATAAAATAAATCAATCTCAATAGAAGTCTTGAGGTTGTATCAACCGAGTGACGCTATCTCAGGCTCCGTGCTAATTCATAAACCAATCTTGAGGTCTGCTCAGCTGAGATCACTCCTCAAGTATTCGTCTCAGCGGCGAATGAATGATAGTCTCGAGTTTCGTTTAAACACGTGAAATTCGGCGCACGTATCAAGTGAGTACTGCTTGAGTATGCACGTGCGTTTCAGGTCTCAAGTAAAGTTTACTAATCAACACGTTTTCTTGAGACCTTCTCATTCTTGAGAACGGTTTATTAATACGGGCCTAAGGGTGTTGAGCAAAAGCACTGAAACGTCACTTGCACAGCGCTGGAGTATGCACAAGATTAAATTCTTCAAATGAATTAAATATTCCCCATATCTCTGGTCACGCATTAGATAACTATACTAAGTTGAACGTGACATAATTATTTTAATGTTTACACTTTGTTATCTCGAGAACTCACGTGTCTGTAGTATGATAGATTGCAATAATTAATTTAATAATCATTTACTTAGGACATAATAGTTATTATGTATTCATTGCCTCACACTGACCCCATTTCAATTTTTTATCGTTTATCTTACTTCAAACTTCAAGCATTTATTTCAACGTAAGATACATTATATCATTTGTTGAATGTCAATTTAAGGCCCGTATTAATAAACCGTTCTCAAGATTGACAATAGTATTGTGACCGGTCTCAAGTAAACGTGTTCATTAATAAACCTTACTTGAGACCTGAAACGCACGTGCATACTCAAGCAGTAGGTACTCACTTGATACGTGCGCCGAGTTTCACGTATTAATAAACGAAACTCAAGACTATCATTCATTCGCCGCTGAGACGAATACTTGAGAAGTGATCTCAGCTGAGTAGACCTATATATTATAGTTATAAATTAGCACGGAGCTTGAGATAACGTCACCTCGGGTGATACAGCCTCAAGACTTGTATTGAGATTGGTTTATTAATACGGGCCTAAATCTACGGGAATTAAAAGGGCTCATTGCATTTCTCGTCAGTCAGTATGTACAAGCTACTAACGCTTCGGAAAAGGAAATCATCTGTGGTTAAAGAAGCGGCGGCGCAAGAAACCCACAGTATCGTTGTTGTTTTTTTTTTTAATAAAAAGTATACAACTAATACAATTTTATAATTTTTGGGATCTGGTTGAAGTACACCAAACGTGTTTGTCATTCAGATACGAATTTTGTAATGACCTTTTTTTGTTAGCAAAAAAAAATTAAAGATCATGTCAAAACAACATTAGTGTTGTTTTGACATGATCTTTAAATTTTTTTCTCAGTTTCTCATTAATATGGAATAATAAAAGAAAGACCGGCAACGCATCTGTGACCCTTTTGGTGTTGCGGGTGTCCATGGGCGGCGGTGATTGCTTTCCATCAGGTGACCCGCATGCTCGTTTGCCGCCCTCTCATATTAAAAAAAAAATAAAGAAAGAAAGAAATTATTTATTTGCCAGAATACAGTTTATAAGGTCTGATAAGAAATTTAGGAATCATGTATTCAATCTGCATGCAGATTTGCGAAATATGATATGTGACACTTTACATAGCATTCTGATAATTTAAATATAAAAAATAAAAGGAAAAACTTCTTAATCGACGACCTACTAAAAGGTCGCGGGTTCGAATACCGCTAAAGGCGTATGTTTATAATGAAAACGGACACGTGTACCCGAGTTATGTGTGTATTTGTCATGTATTTATTTACAAAAATTGTTTTTGTATGGTATATTATTATCATCCATCTTGTACCCATATAATACAAAGCCTAGTTGCTTAGTGTGGAATTAGATGGCGCTGTGTATGTGCAAGCATATTTATTTATATCTAGGTTATATTATTAACATTTAATAAATTTTCGATTTGTATTAAAGAAATTTAAATCAACAATTTTTGGGGATTCCAATTTCAGGTGATATACCAAAGTTTGAAGCCTATGTCTGTGGCATTGAAGCGCTTAAAGTTGACTGTTCTAATAATGATATAATTTTATGATTCATCTGCGACAAGTTCCTGCAATAAAGATTTTTTTTTTAATAGTTGTTGTGCCTTACTATGTTACTTCCACGCGCCTTTCTATTCACAACGCACTACACGTGTAAACACAATTACATGAGTCGTAACGTTTATCGTGTAAGTACGTAGTTACCTAATAGATTAACAAATCATCTCCTTCCGTTTAATAAATATCTAAAGAACGTTTAAACTTGTCACTTTTTGTGAGGCCATTTGCTCATGAATGTTTGAATTTCGAATGTAATATTTTTTAAAACATGACACTGCCAGAAATATGGTCGCGGCGAATTCTGGTTGTATACTGAAATTTGCAAAACTACAGGATCCAATTTTTCAAGAACAGTTATGAAATTTTATTTATAATCAGGTGTTCATGATTCATCAAGTACTTTCTTTGTAGGGTACGCCACATAAAATATTACTGCTATAAAAAATTGAAATATCGGAAAATGAATTTCTTTAGATGAATTGCTAATGCGGCCTTTTTATTTTTGTTGGATCCAGCCAGTATGGTATTGCCATATACCTGTATAAAGATTTCATGTCTGCACAGGTTTTCGACGTGGGATACAATTTTATTTTACAAAATTTTCACTTTTATACAAACCATCATTATAATAATAGTTATCTGATGTCATAACAAAGTTCTTATCTATCCGTGAAGCTAGAGGCCGATCGTGTTAATGAAATAAATTCATGGTCAGGAAACAGAGGTTCGTCATAAAATAAAACCATCTTATTTAGAATGATTTGTATGTATTTATTTTATATATATTTTCCTACATCTATTTACACATTTTGGAAACTCACCGTGTAGTCCTGTCACTACATTCAGTGGAATCAAAATTTTGCTTTACTCTTTAGGTCACAACATAATATGGCTTTGATAAATAAATATTTAACAACATAAAGTCCAGGATCGACTCAGATTACAGAAAGATGTAGATGGAGCATTTCATACTAAAACAATATCTCTGCACGGAAAACGGTGGAATAAAGTTTATTGCACAATTTATCAAAAATTTCTATAGGTACTATGAATTATTAAGCTTTATGTTCCATATTGAATTGGACGTACACTTTAGTTGATAATATGATGATGATGATTAACAAATAAATATACAACTTAACACAGATAAAGTAAGATAATTATCTTAATGTTTAATAGCATTGAATTGGAGTTAGAGAAGTAAGTACCCGTTTTATATAACATTAAATCGTCAAATATAGGTACCAAAGAATAAAATTATATAAAATCGAGAGGAGAGAGTTTCAACTGTTTATTATATTATTATTTATTAGTGATATAACCTTAAACATAATATATTTTCTAAATCTTATATTTTAGACATTTCAAGACTTCAATGAGCAGTTTTTAAAGCTTACATTCTCACGTTTATTGAGTGGTCGCAAAACCAAAACGTCGCAAGTGCCACAAATTATGTTATGGAGGGCAGGAAATTCTACCAAAGGCAGTCAAAATTGCTTGGTTACAAATTAGTCCCGGAAATGTTTATAGCCTTTAATCTCGCTTCCTAAGTGCCTTACGACAAAATGTCGCATGAAAAAAAGTGTTTGTATGGTTGCGCCCTCTATCTTATGTCAATAAAACAAAAATTAAAAGGAAGTTGATGAAATTTCGAAATATTTTCTAAGTCCTCAGATCCTAGTGCCCGAAGCCTACAATAGCACGCAAAAAAATTCCAACTTTGTTTCCAAGCGTCGTACGACAAAATGTCACATGATAAAAAATGTTTGTATGGTCGCGCCCACCATGTTGGGTCAACAAAAAAATAAAAATATAAAAAACTTAATAAAATTTTGTAAAATTTTCCAATTCCAAAAATTTTTTTTTAGCGTTTCATAGTGCTCCTAAGGCTATACTCCAACTCTACTAGCCGAAGCCCCGAATTATTTAACAAAACCGTGTTGGATACTCAAATTAAATAATTACGTAGGCAAGTATACTTAAGAATGCAAATAAAACGCTCGTATGAATAATACTCGTGTCAACTACACTTGAGATATTGTTATATAATTACACCGTAACAAAAATAGTCTCCAGAGCGAGACTAGATATTGATATTGTTTTATTATCATGACCCTTAGAAATTCACAAAAAATCAAATACACGACGTAAGGCGCATAGGTTTAGTACAGCATGCGAGATAGGGGAGGTGGAGCGGAGGCTGTTTGCCACCTTTGGTACCTTTATTTTTCTCCATGCCAGCACTGTATTAACAAATGAATAATTAAGATTGTTTCCAGTATTGATTTATATGCTACATCTAATATGGTTGTTCGAACAAATCTTTTTCGCGCTTTTCTTAGTAGACAAAACAGCGCCATCTTTTAGAATCCTCGACAACTAATAGGACTGCTGAGATTATATGACCAAAACCGAAACCATGCACATTCAAATTTTTTTTAGTCTGTGCTCACAACCTATAGAAATGCAAGAAAATATTACAAAATCGATTAAAAAAAACGAGAAAAATATTATGTTTGTTATACTTAACGATACTCGCATGTTTTTTGGTCACTTTTCTGTGCTAAGTGATGTATTTTTTTACAACTTAGATCAGCATTTAATACGACAGTTCGCTAACGAAGTCTGTGAATGACTGAGTCTCTATTGGTCCGAAACTCCCGTTGGAACACCAATGAAGTCTATGGCCCGTATTAATAAACCATTCTCAAGATTGAGAACAGTCTTGTGACCGGTGTCAAGTAAACGTGTTGATTAATAAAGCACTGCATACTCAAGCAGTACTCACTTGAGAGGTGCGCGTATTAATAAACGAAACTCAAGACTATCATTCATTCGCCGCTGAGGCGATTACTTGAGAAGTATCTCAGCTGAGTAGACCTCAAGATTGGTTTATACATTAGCACGGAGCTTGAGATAACGTCAACTGCTTAAGACGTATCTCGGTTGATACAGCCTCAAGACTTGTATTGGGATTGGTTTATTAATACGGGCCTTAGTGTTAACACTTTAGCTGTTGTGAGATTTACTGTTTGTAGGTTTGCGGTTGTGGCCCTGCATGTAAAATAAACTCTATTGAGTGTAACACATTGAATTATTAACACTAATAATATGAACACTTTGATTAGGTTACACTTTTATATCTGTTACATTTATATCACGTTTCGGGTACAAATGAGCGCCTAACTCAGGCTCAACTCTAATGCGTGACCAGAGATATAGGGAAATATGTAATTCATTTGAAGAATTTAATCTTGTGCATACTCCAGCGCTGTGCAAGTGACGTTTCAGTGCTTTTGCTCAACACCCTTAGGCCCGTATTAATAAACCGTTCTCAAGATTGAGAAGGTCTCAAGTAAACGTGTTGATTAATAAACTTTACTTGAGACCTGAAACGCACGTGCATACTCAAGCAGTACTCACTTGATACGTGCGCCGAGTTTCCCGTATTAATAAACGAAACTCAAGACTATCATTCATTCGCCGCTGAGGCGAATACTTGAGAAGTGATCTCAGCTGAGTAGACCTCAAGATTGGTTTATACATTAGCACGGAGCTTGAGATAACGTCAACTGCTTAAGACGCATCTCGGTTGATACAGCCTCAAGACTTCTATTGAAATTTATTTATTAATATGGGCCTATGTTTGCCAGTAACAATCGCCTATCGCAATGGCATGCATGATAAATCCTAACATTTGGTAACCCTATGACAGGCAGAGCCACAGATGGAAGCTCGTAATATAACAATAATATATAACTATACGTAAAATGTCACTCTTACAAGGTTTTGGCATAGCATAGTAGCACCACTCATTATTATTATATAAATCAATATTCAAATGTGCAGCACCTTTATTTTTACAAAATTTCTTATCAAATAACATGCATTTTTAGAAGCATGCAGTCAACATTTATAATCTACTTATGGCAATACAAGAGAAAAATAATACACTCAAGTCTCGGATATAATGAGAAATTATATAGGTATAAAACTAGGTGTACCACAAAGACAAATTGAGATACATTTCAATTTAACAGCCAGGACAGTCTTTAACAGAATTTACTTTAAAAGTTGCATTACGTATGTCCATATTTCATTCTATTATGCCCGGAGAGTTAAAAGGAATTTTATGAAAATGTGAAAAATAAAGATGGATGCTGACTGAACTGGCCTATGGCATTTTAAAAAGGGCAATCATTACAGGATAAAAATATATGTATAGATAAATGGTGCATTTTCCACATACAAAAGTATTTTCTTCTTGTATATTCGTCTTTTCATAATGTTATTGTCACAAAATTAATAAAATACAGGTTTAATTATAAAATAAGTGAAATATGGCCATCAAAAGTTCTACATTCCAATCATTGCCATCAAAATATTATAAAAGCGAAAGTCTGTCTGTCTGGCCTCACGCCTACACTGCTGAAATGTTTATTGATATTTGATAAAGATCCTTAACCTGGAAAATGAAATAGGCTACTTTCATCAGTATCAAGAGAAGTCTGCAATAAAGTAATTTAAAAAAACAAAGATCGCTGTAAAGCATAGTGACTGAACCCTCGAAATCAATGGTTACGGGTTCGAATTCCGCAAGAGGTGAGTGTTTGTGTGATGAACATTATTTTTTATGCATGAGTCATGGATGTTTGTTTTAATATTTGTGTATGTTTATATTATCAAGTAGACAAAACTAACAGACGCACTAGAACAGTCCATGAAACTAAAATGGCGATGGGCAGGATACGTGTCAAGATACTTGGACAAAAGATGGACGCTGCAGAGTACCAATTGGAAAGGGCCCCTAGGGAAACGAAACATAGGGAGATCCAAAAAAAGATGGGCAGATGAAATAATAGAGATAGCAGGACGTAACTGGATGGAAATAGGAAAAAACAAAGAGGAATGGAAGGGCTTGGATGAGGCTTATAATACCCAACAGGGATTCCAAAGAAATTGTTAAAAATGAAAAACAATATAAAACTATAAAATGTAACAATTTAAGGAAATAAAAAGCTTCATTATTATTATTATATTATCAAGTAATGATAGTAGAGGTTTTGCCTAGTGTGGGACTAGATAATTGTTGTTTAATATTATCACAAAGCTATTGTTGATGGTAACTTATATTTTATTCATTTTGTGACAATATGAATATAAAATGACAATACATAAGGCATTTTATGTTGAAAGAATATTTAATATGCTCAGGTAAAAGGAAATAGTTTTATATGGAAAGCACCAAGATTCGTGTTATACTTTTATAGTGATTTTTTAATTTTGCTAGTTAATTATCTACGTTTATGTCAGTTTTGCATAGTCATTAGAATTAAAAAATACATTAAAAATCAGGTACAAAATCAATCAACGAACTTGTCAATGTCATATTGTGAAGTGTCAACTTGATCCGAATCAACATGTTTTTTACGATCCTCCAAACGCGTACACTTTAGACACTTCTGTGACTTCCTTAACCAACAACCTCTGTGGTATAACGAATTACATTTATCACAAATTATTGCGCCGCTGTCAAATGGATAAAGAACTTCATTATTACTGCATATCTCACACAAATACCCTTTACCTGAACATAACGGACATTTAGTTATATGAGCCCGACATATCTCTGTCAGTTCTGTTAACTGCGTTTCCAAACTGCCATCGTTGATTGCTTGTAAATGTGCCATGCTGTATTTCTTGTTAACGTCACCAAGCTGTATGAAAAGTGGTGATAACAAGCTGGAACCATCGGTACATGCACACAGGTACCTCCGCATCCATTCCAAATCTCGTCTCATCTTGTGCACCCACTCCAATTCTGCTATAAAGTTAAATAGCTTAGGGTTGATTGTCTCTATATCAATATACGGTCGTGCCCATGAGATTGTTAACATTTGATATGCTATACGTGATACATTTCGCTTCTCCCAATCCCAGTTGTGTACCACCCTAGCTGGTATAGCTGATTGGTCATTCCAATGGCATGTGGCACAGAAATAAAGGCCTGTGTAATCACACAAACGTGGTTCATTCCAACTGTCTTTAAATGTCAATGCCGCATGGCACTCGGCACATTTGTAATCCTGTGTCGCCAAACCTTTTTCAGGGCATATACTCATTTCGAAAAACCCTTTCTCAGTCATGACCACATGTGCGCACACTCGGCATATGTGATCTACGCATTTATAGTGACACAAGTAGCCGCAGTCCGTGCAAATGTAGGATCCTTGAACAATATTCCAAATAACACCGCTGCAGTGATCACAGTACTGCTTACGGTTGGTTGGATTTGTTTGTTGCTCGAAATGATGACCTTTGATCGACACTTGGACTCTCATCTGACCGTCATTCTCTTTCAAATCCTCTAACCTGAGTCGTAACTCAACTAAATATCTGACCAGCCATTTCCTTTCATCAGAACACTGAGGGCTGCTCAATATCAGTTCCTTGCACTGTACAATTGCTTTTTCAAGTTCGTTCCGCGTCGCGGAGCTGTGAATTTTCAGCTTCCTATTCGCTATAGACTTTGGTATGTGGTTGGAGTCGCAACTATCGTCCGCAGATACGCATCCGGACGTAGACGAGGAAGAGGGAGGGCTCGACCCTACTTCTATAGATCTGGGACTGCAGCATATTAAACTGTTCCGATATTTAGGCGAGTCGTTCGCCAGAGCTGCAGCCATGATTACTAAATTACGAAACAAAACACAAAGCAATCACAAGGTCCCTAACTGGCGTTGTCTTTTCACATAATCGAAACACACTGTAATTTTTCCTTCATCTATGCATTTAGAGATTCGGAACTATTTTTGTCTTTTAACAAAATTATAGTGGATCACTGCACACGTCTCATGGTTCCGAGGAATAGCTTTGTTTTGATAAAATGTAGATGAGTGTGTAAATTAAAATTACGATTCAGATAATTTCGTCATAATAAAGTGACTAATGACAGCCAACCACAGTGTTGCTAGATGATTGTCTCCGATATTCCCCAAACTAACCCAAAATCCCCCGAAAGAGTTTTTGAGATAGGAAGCACGTTTCTTGTGAAAAACCTAGACACTCTTTAGTCGGGAAGAGATCGCCACGAGCGATAAGACCGTCTTTGTACACCTATATAAATTGTTTTTCGGTAGACATTACTTTATATATACATAGGTATTATATAACACAAAGTTTCGTTCCTTATTAGCGACACTAGTGTCGATTCGGTTGCACTGCACACGAACTAAACTAAAACCAGATTTAGACTGGTGCTCTCACGTTATATTGTTCCAGAGAGAAAAAGACAGGCCTACTTTAAAATTGGTTTTAGTCTAGTTTGTGTAAAACCGAATCGACACCACTATCCAATGGTGTAATAAATAATAGACACTATATAGGTATGTATTTTTCTTCGAAATCAATGGGTTTGATTCGTGGCTAGGAATATTGATTTTTAAACTCCATCAAACTTTATGTACAAATCTATGCCTTTATTTATCAGTCAGTATGTCCAAACTACTACCGTTCTGTTCTTAGCATTCATCATTTGTTGCATCGTCGCTTACGTATCATTCTTTCTCCACATTGGTGCCAACAATTTTTCATTTAATTTCATCACAACAATTCTAACGTTTAAAATTTTTCTTTCCGGAAATATCTTTCCCATCAAACTCAAAAAAGTTTTTTTCGTAATTTATTAAAATTACATTTGTGAACTTCATGACAAACAAAATATCTTTCATTAACAAGGCTGCAAGTGCAAGGATCCCTCCAACGTGATCAAAAATCCCCTCGCATTTGGAGGGAATCTCCTTAATTTGACATCACTGAACAGCCAGCCAGTTTTGACATTTCTTTTGTAATGTATGTTTTGGACAGGCGAAGGGTACTGAGTGTATACGGCCAATTCTTTTGTTTTTATAATTTGTAACAGAAATAATCGGTCCCAGTCCAAAGCTCGAAGTCAGTACTCTTTTTATCTCGTTGCATTAATCTTCGGTGAGTTGACAATAACAGAGTACTTTTGTAAACACGGACAACTATACTATGCCCTACGTCTCGACGAAGTTATTTTAGTAACATTAAGTGTCTTAAAACTGAACACAATTATTGTAAATCTTTTAGCATTTGGGGTACTTAAATTGCAATGAATAAATATACCTAATAATTCGGTCGACAGCATGTGTGTGTTGACCTATTTACGCAAAGCATTTGTTTTCAATGACCTATGACCTAATCAGCCACACACGTGTCTGTTAACGATAAATATTTGTCTAGACGTCGTCTAACATAATTAAATATTTTAACACATCGATATCTGGTACCTAGATTTTGTTGTTGGTTTTTTAATTAATTGTCCCAACTACAATAATTAGGAATGCGAAAGTTTGTGTACATATGTTTGTTATCTCTTCACGCGTAAAAGGCTGAACAGATTTGGATGAAATTTGGTTGGAAGACAGATTAGGATCTGGATTAACATATAGGCAATTTTTTTTTGCTGAACCGATTTTGATGAAATTCGCGGGCAACAGCTACCTAAATTAAAATAAAATTGCGTTTTTGAAATGATATTAGACCCCACAATAATAGCTCGGTTTTAGCCACCGATGAAAAAGGACGGATGTTATGTGTTTGACGATAACAAAAACTGACCGATGGTACAGGTTCTTAGGCCCATATTAATAAACCATTCTCAAGATTGAGAACAGTCTTGTGACCGGTCTCAAGTAAACGTGTTGATTAATAAACCTAACTTGAGACCTGAAAAGCACGTGCATACTCAAGCAGTACTCACTTGAGAGGTGCGCGTATTAATATACAAAACTCAAGACTATCATTCATTCGCCGCTGAGGCGAATACTTGAGAAGTGATCTCAGCTGAGTAGACCTCAAGATTGGTTTATAAATTAGCGCGGAGCCTGAGATAGCGTCAACTGCTTAAGACGCATCTCGGTGGATACAGCCTCAAGACTTGTTTTGAGATTGGTTTATTAATACGGGCCTTAGCCAAGTCAAGCCGTTTCGAAGATACTTCGCTTTCGAAGATAGTTTTTTTGGCGTATATTCATGATATCAGTCTTTCGAACGTTATCTAAATTAGTTTTTTTATCAAATCAAATTAATAGTTTTATTTTCATACTGTAAAATTGACTGTAAAAAGTGCTGTGTGGTTTCGGCACTCCAATAGGATAGAATCAAGAAGGAAGAATTAAATCTTCCCGTGGGTGTCGTAAAAGGCGACTAAGGGACTTTCCACCAAAAACATCGATGGATTTGCACGATTTGCACGATGGGCTCATCCCCTGTCACGTGTGCATTTCTGTATATTTCATAAGGTGAACCGTGAGTGTGTGATAAGAATGCTTTACAAAAGATTTTGGCGGCTTCTTGTGGGAACCCGAAAGCTCCGTTACGCACTTTAATTTACACTTCCTTTCACCTGTACACCAACACTAACGTTTGCTGCACAATATTCTGCCATTATTAAGCTTCAAAAGTTAGAATGCACAAATTATAAGAATTATAAAGAAAAATGCAACTTCACTCGCCGAGATCCCGCCAAAAAGCCCTTATGGTTGTTATTGAAAATTTTTGCACTAGTACCTACCCTACTCCCGCAGGGCACTAGCTGAAAATCAGTGTCTTGCCGCTATAGGTGAGGATCCACACTGAGCGACGGCCCATTTGTGGTACAGATAGACATACAACTCTATTATAAGTTGTAACAGTTGTACTTAATTTTTGTTGTTACTTTTATTACTGTGAAATAAGGCTACATTTTGTAAGAATAAAGGTCTTAGCATACGTGACGGGTAAATTTCTCGGACGGAACGGAGACGGGAAGGGTATAGTTCCTAACGTGAAAGTGGTTTTAAAACATACGTACAGTGACGGTGTTCAACGATAGTCGTGCTAGTGCTGCAACCATATTTCAGCACAAAATGTTCGATTTTACTTTTGAAGAACTAGCAATGGTTGCCGTAGTATTAGATGAAGATATAACGATGTTTTTTCTATTGCCGCCCCGTTCCGCCCGTGTTTCTCGCCACGTGTATTTTATTGCTGTTTTTAAATGCAACGATGTCAAAAAATCGTCCCGTTCCGTCCGGCACGAGAATAAACACGTCACGTATGCTAAGACCTTCACTAAGCAGAATGATTGTTGCGTCGAATATTTTTGTATGTGTTTCTGTAATATGCAAATAAACGCTTTATCTAGATGCCGTTCGTGTAATATAATTAAAAAAGTTCGTAACGACTTTTGTTTTTTTTCCAGAGCCGTTACTTCGAGTGCGACGAGAGTGAGGGCTATAGCTCGGATGAGAGTGAGTACAAGCCTCGGTACGTCGCCGCTGTTATGGAGCCGCAGCACGAATCAGACGATGACGAGGTAACTAAACTAGATTATGAGGTAGGTACATATCAATCAATCAGTATTGCTTTATTGCTATACTTGAAAATAGTCACGCTTTTTGAATAACACGTTCGGAATGTACAGAGGGCGGAGTGTGAGTTTAGTTTCGACTTAACTTTACTACCGCGTTCACGTTTATTCATTTGTATGAAGAAATGTGGAGCGCCTCTAGCGGATAGTTTGCAAAACGATTTTTCTCATTGATACTTTTTGCGTAAACGCGAACGCGATGGTAAAGTTAAAGACAAAACTTGCACTTCGCGCACAGTTCTCCGAGAAGAAGCCAAAGAGATTCAAAGGTTGTTCTTAGGTCCGAAAACATAAGTTCCCTTGTAACCAGGGAGCAATCTAACTAATCAACTAATATTATAAATGCGAAAGCTTCGATGTTTGTTTCTTTGTTGTTCAATCACGGCGTAACGGTTGAACGGATTTTCATGGAATTCGCTATGTAGGTAGAAAATACTTTGCATTAAGGTAGGCGTAGGATATTTTTTATTCCGATAAAGCGGGATAAACAAACCGCGATGAAGGTATTCCATGCCGGTGAAGTCCCGGGCGGAAAGCTGGTCAACGATAAAACTATCATTATCAAATACTGTGTGATTCAGTATTAGAATATAGAACACATTCAATTAATGTTTTTTTGGAGAATCATTTTTATGACAAAGTATTCCATTTCATATATTAACCACTTTACGATTTGCGTCTTGCATTTGCCACGTGTTCTGTGACCTATTTACATAAGTCATTAGATACTACTCGTAACTGTCACTAAGTAGGTAACTAATAATATAATTGCGTCAGTTTGGGTATGTGTGCGTCTTTGTTATCTCTTCACGTCTAAACGGTTGGGTGGATTTGGTTGAAATGCGGTTGGTAGACAGATTAGGACCTGGATTTTGCGTACGTTTAAAAAAAATTTTTTTTTTTTGCTGAACTGATTTTAATGAAGCAAGCACATCTGCAGAATGAATCTTCAACTCGTCTTAATTTAATACATCTTATTATATGATCATTGATCCATGCCGTCTTATATTTTAAGATATAAATTTTCACATCACTGTATAATGACAACACACGATAGGATTATTTGTGTAATTGGCTGACAACATGTTTATTCTAAACATAAATAATAATAATAATAAAAATTATTTATTGCCTTAGTTCCTATTTAACTGAATGCTATTGGCATAGTAAGAACTTTGAATAGTCAAGGCAAAAGGGAGTGACATCAGGTTTGCTGTACCGGGATATATGTATGTCACGGGCAACGCTGTTTATCAGTCACCCCCCCTTCTCCCCGAGGTGAAGGGCGGGAGGATAGGTTTATTAGTAATGGCAGAGCTTAAACATTTAGTAAATTTGAAAACTATAACTACTGGCAAAAAAAAGAATAGTTTCTCTTTGGATAAATTTTTTTTCATTAACACAAAACAAAATTTTACCTAATTTATGGTCACAACACAACTAACGATGGCTCACCGTCCATTCACCAGGTCTTCGTAGACACCGTGCCAGGGGATAACACATCAACAGACCTCCTCATCGAGGGTCGAGAGAAGATGTCAGTATCATCGGATGAGGGTCCCGAAGGTCAAGAAGCGGCACTCGAAATAGAAGTGGCTGCCGGGACGCCTGTACTTCTGAACTACTTGCTGACACATCCCATCACTTGCAGCATTCAATAGGACTTAATCTCGTTAATGTGGATATTTATGAAACTGCCACAAAAAATTGGCAAGACAACCGACTTCAAAGGTTCTGTGTGTGCCTGTGCTTGTTCAAAGAAAAAAAAAAGCATTATCGAAATCGGTTCACAAATGTCAGAAAGAATTTGCGGCCTATCACAAAAAAACATGCGGTGAATTGTGAACCTTCTCATTTTTGGAAGTCGGTTAAAAAGGTGGAACTTCGCTTTGATACCATTTCTCTGCAACATAAATACATTGCTGTACTTACCCACGAATGCTGGAACAATTTATTTATTTATTTCCATAATTGTTAAAATTCCGTTAAACCTCATTCTGTCGCTTCGAATGTCTACGGTATAAACATGACAGCATGTCATTTACGGGACACACATATCTTTTGAGTATTCGCGGGTCAAAGCGCGATTTGAATCATTTTCCGCGGGAGAGCAAGTTTTGTAGCCCAAGAAGGGTTTTTTTTGTATGGCAACCCTGACGACAAACGTTGGTAACTTGCTGTGTGATAGTGATGTAGATTACGATGGACAAAATAATCGAATGGTCGATAAAACCTTTGAATTATTTCTTAATCGTAGCCTTTAAACTACACTTTATCATACAATAATGATTCACTGACTGAGGAATTAATATAATATACCTACCTCTACTTATTTCCACAAATTGTGGTCCGTTTTTTATACGTCAAAGTAGGATTTGAGTGATTAATGACTCAGACGAAGGTGTACGTCGCCTTCTAAGATTATTTAATATACAATGGTATGATGTTCTTTAAACGTCATTAAGCGACGTTGCTAAGTGTTACTTTACAAAGCTTTTTTATACTTACGATTAGAAAATAAAAGGTTTAGATGAAAAGTTAAATAAGGCGCAGGTTACCTCTCTGCTTTATACCAGAGGTATTAAAAAGTGAGCTAAAAGATCATTTTTATCTATGGTATGGTACATACAATACAAAAGGCGTGTTTGAAAATGAGCGTGCTCAAAATTAATCATGGCCGTTAAATGATATTATGGTCCTTACCTATGAAACTGGCGTTTTGTATGAAGAATTTAATTAAGACTGTTTTCTCCATAGAAACATTTTTGTTTTTTTTTGGGAACGGCAAATCCAAATTTAGCTAAACTTTGTGTGTATTATCGGGTAACATTAAGTTAAGTATAGGTAGCGTTAATTTTTAAAAGTAACCGCTTTATAAAAGTTTCAGCGAATCTAAGAAATGATTATGGGAAGCACATGAAAAGAGATCTGTTCAATTTTTTTTATAATGTGATTTAGCCCAGAAATTAAAATATATTTCATGTGAAACCTTGAAATAATATTCCATTTTCCAAATAAAAACAACTTTGGATATAGTTTTGTAAATCGCAGGGAATTGGTACATATATGATTAACGAAGAAAAAAAACTCCAACGTCATAGGTAAAGACCCAATATTTAAATATAATATCATTGTGGCCGTTATTGAATACGAAATATACAGTGACAATTAACATGCATTAGCACCTAATTTCACACATGCTACTAGAGTAGAGTAAATTAGCAGGAATATTACGGATGTGGTTGCGGATTTTCTGTGAGGTCCATCCCACATCTGCAGATACGGATGTGTAAAAAATTAATGATCAAGTACTAACTTATAATCCATATTCAATTTACATATAATAAGTAATGAAATGAAATGAAATTTATTCATGTAGGCAATACAATAGGCACATAAGAACATCACTTGTTTTTTAAACTACCACTAGCTCGGAACGCGACCACTACTGAGAAGAGCTATCGAGAAACTCAGAGGGTTTGTCTCTTTTCAATCAGTCATTTATAATCTAGAAAGGTTACAACAATTTTTATATATCGTGTAGAGGAGCCATGTAATCCCATGGATTACTGTCATTAATGTAGTCTGAAATTTTGTAATATGGGAACCTTGTTGTAGAAGCGCACACATTGACCTCTGAATGATTTACTAACTTTACTAAGTCTACTAAAAGGTACAGCTAATTGATTTATGTAAGTAGAGGGTTTGATAAAACTAAAAAGTAAGCTCTCAAGAACTTCCGATTTTTACACGCTGTAATTTATAATCATTTTTATTGAGTGATTAACACCCGGCACAACGAAAGGTGTGTCAAAACTTAGAAGTGTTTGTTTGTGTGCGGCATTGTAGCACCAAAACGGATGAACCGATTTAAAAGCTATTTATTTTCGATGGATGCGGGATGGTCCTTAGCCATGTTTGTTGGTTAATTTGTCTTATTAATGTTTTAAAACTTGAAGGGATCAAGTTTTAAAACATTAGTAACACATTGGACGACGTAATCTTCGTCGCCAAAAAAGACTCGAGCACGTGTCCCGGGCCTTTCCTATGGTCTATCTTGTAAAGACACGTCTTTTTCACATTCGCAACGATAATGAAGTGTAAAATGACCCGTGTGCGAAGTGTACGTTTTGTCTCGTTTTTAACTTTACCATCGCGTTCGCGTTTACGAAAAAAGTCTTTATGAAAAAAATCGTTTTGCAAACTATCCGCTAGAGGCGCTGCTCATTTCTCCATACAAATCTTCACGTAAACGTGAACGCGGTAGTAAAGTCGTAACAAAACTCACTCACTCTGATGATGCAGACGTCAGTAACGTCCCTTAAATCGGCTCCTTATTTAATAAGGGTAAGTATACATGATGCATGGTAGCTGTACATCCGCAGTTCCCTTAAATAAGTCTAGTTAAGAGGGTCATTTTACAGAACTGAGGTTGGTTTATCCATGAACTCAAGTTTGAATAAGAATTACACTACCTACCATTAAAATAGCCTGTATAACTGTGACGCCAACTGTAAAGTCCATAGCACGACGACAATAACACTAGATAATATCTCGCTGCTGCTTGAGTCAATATGGCAACGCATAGTGATGCACAACTCGCTTATCGATATGTTATCGTCAAGTCTTTACAAAATATAATTAAACAAATTTTATGAATAGGAATAAATAATGACTCAGTATTAAAAGACTGCCCACAGTATTTCCCTATTAATTATTAACCTAGATTACCAGTTAATAATGAACTTGCACGTTGTTAAAACATAATAGCTCACGAGTGTCATATAGGTGTTAATGTAGGTGATAGTATGTGGTGGAATGACGACTTTGTGTTTGAAAATTCATCAAACATTTTATAAAGATTTATTTGTCTTTACAATTATGAAAAATTTAGAAACACATGTTTAATTCTGGTAGTAAAGTGCTTTAATCTGTGCTCTCTTCTTATCTTCTCTCTATACCTTAGCACAATCCTGTTGTCGCTTATTATTATTATTTTATATACCAATAAATATTTATTTAGTACACCTATATATTTACGTTTGTATTTTGTTGCTATTTTATAGATGTTATGTTTAAGTAGGTATGTCTATTGATCTATGTATGTATGTGTATGTAAATATATGAAATTTTTTCACGTAGTTTGTATCTGCATCCCTATTTAATACCGCACAACCTACCTATTTCAAATGTACTGTTCTTGTACCCAAAGGTTGCCTGGAAGAGATCGCAAGGTCGCCAAATTGTACATTCTATTCTTACCACTTTTCTGAAACTGTATTTTCTTTTCTGTTGTGCAATAAAGTGTATTTGCATTGTATTGTAAAGTCTGCAGAATAATTTCCATATTTCTAGAGTCCTAAGAGACTTTTGTTTGAATTATTTTTCCAAGGAAATTATTTTTCCGCCTTAAAAATCCACTTAGTGCGCCATTAAGTTAAGGAATACATCCGCAAACTTCATAAATATGTCCACTCATTTGGACTATGCGATGATATCTAAGTCAGCCATTAATATAGACATTAATAAATAATAATACAATTGCTGCCAATCTCTAATGCCATTATGAAATAAGTAAAAAACGGCCTAATTTTTTATTCAAGTCTCTACCTAGTGATTCATTATAAAAGCGAGGCTTGAAAACCGGTATTTTGTATTTTATCGATAAGTAGAGATAAACTAACACCGGTATATTTTAAGCATAAAATAGTGTTAGTAGTCATAACTTTAAAGCCCGTATTAATAAACCGCTCTCAAGATTCAGATGATCTTAAGTTGATGCTAGAGAATCTGTTGCATATTAAAACAGTATTCAGACGCGATCTCAATCTCAAGATTTATTAATACGGCCCTTAGATGCCCTCAATTGCGATTCCCTATAATAATATAAGTAGTATAATTAATATAATTGTTTCCGGTAAGAACGGTATTACACAATCTTCGAAATTATGAAACTATCAAAAAGGAATTTGCAAGTCGTTTTTATTGAATGCCGGATAAAGTTAAGTTATTGTATGATGACTTTTTCAGATTAAGGCTGCCCGCCCATGACATATTTTTTGTAGGTCCGACAATCGGGTCCGATTTTTTGTAGGACGTGTGCGTTTCAATATTGCAGTCTGTAGCTTTATTTTTTGCCGACAAAAAATCGGTTACTGTTTTTGGCCGTGGGAGGGCAACTTAAGGGTAAACGATAATTACTAGTTTTCACAAACCTTATCGACTACATCTGTTTGTACTGTAACTACCGTGATGATCCACGCGGACGAAGTCGCGGACGGAAAGCCAGTAAAGAATATTTGTATTTGTCATGGATGTACGACGTGCGTGTATGCATGTTATAGTTTTGATTCATTGATTTGATTATACCGGATGAGTTGTTTTACCGTAAGTTAAAAATATTAGGTAAGTGAAATAGAAGTTATATGGCATAGGCATATCCAAAAAATAATAATTACTGTAATAGTTTTAAGATATATAGATATTTGCATGCTGCTAAAAGTGGCTGAATAGGCGATAGAACCAGTACTGAAAAATCTTATAATGTACCCTTTTCAATAGCAAATAAATCATTTGTATTTGTAGGTATAGTTTAATTTTTTTTATCAAAACCGTCATCGACGCACGCACCCGCCGGAGATTGATATGCGACTGGCGGGATTCATAGGATTAACCCTACGAATCATATTTTCTCCAAGTTTTTAATATTTATTTAATTTAATGATGTAATTATGTGGAATAGACTACAAACGCGACCTTCAAATGAGACAACGCTTTATTCGATTATGTGTTTGAAATAAAAAATAAAATAAACTACATATGGCAATATCTTCTGTTTTACATGCCAATTTTTTTTCCTTACGGTATAAAAGAGACTCATCCGGCATTTATTTCTCTGGTCACAATATATTTAATATTATCTAAGTAAAGTGTGTTAGCTCTAAGTAAAAATTGTAATTGGATGCTTCTAAAAATAAAAGATATGCAGAAATTAAATTTCAAATTTATTTCGAGATTACATAATTTTCAATGAAACCACAGCGTAGGCGCCATTTTGAAAAATTAAATTATTCTTTTTTTTGTTCATCAATAAACAAAAAAATATAAACATCCTTCGAGCTATAAAAGTAGACCATAGAATAATAAAACAATTGTCTATTGGGTTGTACTAAATATTTTGCATATCGATTTGCTTGGGGCTTATGCATATGTGGCAGTTGGACGTAGCGTCTGAAACGCGCCTTCTGTTTTAATATTACATGGACAACTTAGTAATAACTAGCCAATTAAAAATGGCAGTACCATAACACGTGCTTGTGATCAATCCCAAATTATTGTAATAAAAAAGGACCAGCTAATAATCTTACATTGTAGGTAACATTATTAGCTGTCCTTTTGTATCTACTAAGCTATATGCGCAACATGAAAGAGGCAATGTTTTACGATATCGTGCCTGTTTCTTGAACCGCATGTCGCTCTGTACGTGAGAGTAAAAACTTAAGATCACATCACAGTGTAAGACGACACAGATAGAGGTATTCTCTCAACAGTTTAGAATAGATCTCAAGATCATTCGTCTTAACTGGACAGCACGTTGTGTCATAAAAGTACACGATTTGCCGTCAATACTTGAGATTTACGTGAGCATTACGAGATCCCTGTATAGTTCAGCAACTCAACGAGCGAATGCCCAGTTAGGACGACGCCTTAGCGCCGATTGTTTTTGTGACGTCTTATCGCTCCACATGCATAAGCCCTAGTCTTACATATTTAAAAATAGAACAATCAATTGTAAACACTTGGACAAACAAACCGATTTTAAATAAAGGATCCATTTTTAGAAATCTGTTCTGGTACAGATTTGACTGAAGGAATAACTTTATGACTAAAATAGAGATTTCAAATTAGTGTTGCGTAACCAATCGTTTGAAATGTCGAATATCGAGTTGATTTTGTAAGTAACTAAGGCTCGAGCATAAGTACAAATATTCAACCAAAGCTAACTTTATCTGCGTGGTGTTAAATTATAATTTTGTGAAAGCGTCTTGAAGTGAGGCAGATGGGGCGTGCATGAAAACGGCAGCGGAACAGGAACTAGATACACTTCTTTTAATCCTTTTGGTAGAACAACAGCGAAGAAAATGTCACAATCATATAAAAGACATGGTTATCCTGATGACATTTACCAATGTATACAGTTGAATAACTTCTTGTAATAAATGTGAATTAAATAATAATTGACCTCTTCAATCACAGTTATCAGAAATGAGCTATAACTTCACAAATATACTAAGTAAAGAGGTCAAATCAGTAATCAATATATTACTAAAACAATTGTTATTGTCAAAATGATAGAAGCTATAGATATAATTCATTAGATGGAATGCTATATACCTTCAAATGTAATATTGTATATGATTTGCATCCCAATGATTATAAAGTTGATCATTAATTGAAAGAGGGCTTGAGCATTTTCCCGCCTAATCCGCTTTGTCAAGGTAATTATCGATATTATCAACATGCAATTATTAAATGTTGAAATATACAAAGAGTAAGTATAATGAGCATTTTTTACAGTTAATAACTTGCTGTTGATTTTAGAGATATAGGACGTTACTAGTGTCGATTCGGATGTACACCAACTAAACTAAAACCAGTTTTAGAGTAGTACTGTCTCTTTCTCCCTGGAACGGTACGATGAGACGGCACCGCTCCAAAACTAGTTTTAGTTTAGTTGGTGTACATCCGAATCGACACTAATATCGACATTTCATCTAATCACTGGCAACACTATTTCGTTTGATCTCATGACAAAATAACCTCCTTTGTTACACTCTAATGACCGTTCGTTTATAAATCAATTATACATTGATCTATTTAGTTCTATTGGCCAAACACATAGAATCATAAATTACCTTATGAAGGGGGCAGTAGAATTGGGGCTGGCATGAAAGCCATATTGCTTCAGAATCTGAATTCCTTACCTATGTTTTCAAGCAAATATACAACAGTATTTGAAACTCAGAGCAACAACCGAAAGACAAAAATGAATACCGGATTGTTAAAACCGGTTTTTCAATAACGGAAAAATTATCGGTATTCCTTATGAAAACGCTTTCCCAAGGTTATTGTTCTGAGAATTTACATTCAAAATTTTCAGTACCATACGGTAACAATAATAAAACCATAAAAAAACTTTTCGACAATTGTTCATAGCAACTCTTATAAAAATCTACAACTTTTTATTACAAATATTCAATCTTAATTAGTGATGATATACTAAAAACTAGATCCACAATAGCTCAAGGTATTCCCGTGACGTTCGCACTGCTAGATAATAAACATAATTTATTGAAGTACAAAATTCGTTTTAAATTTAATTATTCGAGGACGATGAAGAACGCCACGTAATGCTTGGAGCCTTTGTCTCGGGACATTTATCGATCTAGTTTTTTTTTATTTAATCAATGGATACACGTCTTTATTAGCTCAAATTAAGACACAACGCTAATTTTGTATGTAAGCTTCGAATACTCCAAGGTTAATTATTCTCCTAGCGGTGACGCAAATTGCGCTGCGGGGAAAGTTTTTGATAATTCATCTGCATTTATTTAGAGTTTTTTTGGTTAGATTTTATTGAATGTTTTACTATGGAGAAGTAGAAACTCCTATATAGAAAAGCGCTAGAACACCCCGTTACAGTTCAAACAACTACTTAGACGTCAGCTTTCATATTAGCGTTGTGAACAGTACCCAAAATGAACAACTTTCAGTGGGCAGAAAAACATGATTTTATTTGCGAATAGTTGTTCTTATTCAGGTTAAGTTTTCAGAAATATTAACGGCAAGTTCTCTTTCTGAATGTACTAGGTCTAAAGAGACGGCAATAACTTTAATGTAGCATTTTTAATACGTATTTGTACAACGAGCCGCGCAAAACCTGAACGTGTCAGTAGACTTATTAAGTACAGGGGTTTTAGTGACTAAGTATCTAGTTCATACACTGAAGTGGGGACCTATATATTTAAATATATTTTATTTAACATTATAATTTTTAGCCTGTATTATACAAGATTATTTATTGTATACCTAAATCTTGAAATTAATTTGGTCAGAAGCACGTAATAGAATCGATTCCGGCTATAAAAATTTGGGGATTTTTTTCCTTAGTTATTTATCTAATTATGGAATGATAAACACCCGACAAGCGAAAACATAACAGTAACTGAATTCGCAAAAATCCTTTCATTTTATCTAGCCACATATATTACTCAATATATGTAATATGTTTTCATTTACAATAAGTATTTATTTAGAAAAAAATATGTATTTATGTAGTATTTCAACCATCTGGTATCCACAACACAAGCCTATAGTTGCTTACTGTGGAAGTAGATGGCGCTGTGTTTATGTCTAAGGGTATTTATTTATTTATATGACCTAATTGGGGTGTATAAGTTTTTGATATACAAAATATAACCTCGTAGTTTAGATACTGACCAAAGTTTGTGTCAAAATAAACAGACGTATTCAAAATTTTACACAACAGAAATCTTCATTATGGTGACTTTCATAAAAGACAGTATATAAGGTCTAAGAAAATTAACCCGACAAACCTTGCAGAGTTTATATATAGGATGTACCTATTACGAAAAAAATAAAACATTAAAGTTAACAGATTTCATAAAAAAATAAACCATACCACAACACACAAACACGTGTCGCGGTATCTTTGAAGACGCCGAAAGGCGACCACTCGCCGCTCGCCGCCGGCGCTTGCCCTGTACTGGCCCTAGTGGCGCCGCGACTTGCTGTGATTGGTTGCGCCCTGTGCCACATGTGTCCCGCCACCCCCTCTGGCATCTTCCATATGAATGGAACGTTGCCTGTTTTTTCTCATTGATAAAATAAGGTACAATCGAAATGAAGTAAGTCAGTTAATTTGTATTTCCATTTGCACTTACATTTAATTTTTAAACTCGGAACAAAATTTTTAAGGCTAGCTTCTTTAATGAATATATTATTTTATTATCATGTACGTGCAATTGCTAACGTTTGTCGGGTTAATCTTGTTAGACCTTATATATTGATGTGATTATCACAATATGAATACAACGGTGTGTAGATGTTAATGGTCAATTTGAATATGAATGTCAATATGTTTGGAAATAATATACTTAAAATAATAAACACCCATTTAAGAAGGATCACAACAACCCCTGTACATGTTTACGACTGCAAAAACATGTAACCCAAGAATGTTACAAAAATAAGATATCAATTATTTTATTCCCACAGTAATTGGATTTCATCTTCTACCTTTCCGAGGATACATGTTTTTTTGTGGACGCTTGTACAAGTATACACTTATCTTTTAAATAAAATGCTTCTGTAAATGTGTCTTTCTTGTAACTATACATTCAGAAATTAGAAAAAAAATACGTATAATTTGTGATTAGAAATGGATGGATTTTGAACTATATTTTTATTTGGTTGGAAAAATATATTACTTTGAACATAATAGTTACATGAAAAGACAACATTCTAACTAGAAACATAATAGTGACATCAACTTGTCTCCAAAATCCAGAAATTTCAAACTGGAAAAATTCTTAAAAAAAACCCTAGCCTAGTATTGAAATTCAAAGGGCATACACGATTTTGCATTATTAATAATGAACGACATACTTACGCTACAACTAGCATTGCATGACATTTAGATATATACTCGGCTCTTGAAACATGTACTAGCTTTACTAAATGGGCTTCTGCAGGCGTTAACAACATTGAGACATAGCCTAACGCCTGTTAAAATCCCAAGTATTGAAACTTTGGCAACAGCTAGGTCAACTGTGATACCAAAATCATTTGTTACATATATTTTTATTATAGTGTGCATTCGGATCCGAAGTTTATTTATGCTTCTGTAATTGTACGTTTTTCATTATGAAAATTATTATTATAATAAACAACACTTTCCTTATTTTAAGCCGCACTGGGTGTCCTTTTCCCGAATATCTTCAGGTATTTTTTTTTGCATTTACGATATATACAATCCACACATAATATTGTATTACATACTTGTGGGTGGAAGTCCTACGGCAGCGGTTGCCGGTGCCTGGTCTCAGCTCTAGAACTGTGATGCTACGGCCATCAATTCTTCGAGCTATGTGACCAGCCCACAGCAATTTTAGTAAACCTCTGGTCAGGTACTTCCGTTCTTCTTTTTATAACGCGCCAAGCATCCATTTCCATAGCTCTTTGCGTGACCTTGAGCGTTCAAGACCCATAGTCAGAGGCCACATATCAGTACTAAAAGTCATCAGTGGTAACATATTGTTAATAGACTTTCATCACTAAGTACTGAGGTATTTTGGATGAGAAGACGTTGCGCAGTTTCCCGAACGCTGCTCCTCGGAGTTGGATTCGTCGATTGGCCTCTAGAAGTAGAAGCATAGATAATCTTTTATTTGGATTACACACTATAATAAAAATGTCACAATAACAACAAAAAAATCGGTACTACATTGCACTCGTGACCAAGCATTCGCGAGTGTTTTGGCTACCAACATTAGCTAAGCTGATGGCAGTAATGAATAGGCATGTCTTTAAGAAATCGAAAGTGAGCGCTGAGTAACAAACTTCCGAGATCAATTATGCGCAACCATGCCGTCGCCTCTAGTAATTTTCAAATCCAATATTTTCGAAAAAAATACTCGGCTCTCTTAAACATGTAATCGGCGTCAAAAATATGTATTTGAAGTGAACTGTATATTTTTACATGACTGTTGAATAAAGGCTTCGTGTAACAAAACAGATTGACTTGGTAAGATTTTTTTTACGAATCGGTAATCGGTGGCGATGGTTAGTTTCGGCAGGAAGTTATATATGGCGGATATTTTCGCTTTTACACAAAATTGTGCGGCTGAGACGGGCTCCTCTCTAGGCACAGTAATTCAGGGCATGTAACCGGTAAAAAAAATACCGGTACAGATTATACTGAATTTTAGAAAAAGGTTTCGTTCGGAGCGCGTCCGAAATGAGAATGCTATCTAAAATTTACAAATAATTTTTTTTAAATAAAATTACCGGTTTAATCCAGACAGACGGAGTATGCGTCGGGGTCGTTTGAAGGTTATGAGAACCACTAAAAACCGGTTAATTGATTCAAACCCTTTAGGTTTCGCTCTTTAAGAAAACCGGTTTTACAAAGGTTAAGGTAGAGCTAAACTTATATAAAACACTTCTTTGTACTTGACGTTGATTTAGGTTTGAAAATAAACCAGTAAAGAAGCCCCGATTCAATCAGCCATATTAACCATCTGCCTAAAACAAAGTCCCTGGCATCAAAATATAAATCTAAATTACCAACATTTTCATCTACATGCCATAGATATCATACATAAATCACTCATGATTTTCATCACATACTATATATAGACTATCTTGACGCCACGTTCACATATTTATGAGAGCGAGCATGGTCATAACATTAATTTTGTGCACATTATTATCTATACAGGTACATGTATAGCAGTAATAGGAATTATACCACTAAATTCTTAAGCACACAAGACAACATCTTTCAGGCTCCACAAATATCTGAAAGGGTATAATAAACCGAAAGTCACATTAGTTGTCACTTGTTTACTTACGACAAAGTGACCTTACACAGAATATGACGATTTTCTACCAGTCACTGAACTCTTTCGGCCTACATACCTTTCAGCAATACTCAGGGTGACCGATCGGCCAGAATTAGCGAGGCATAAAGCAAGACCTATAGAACAAGATAGCTGTTTACATTTCAGTTGGGTTAATTGGCGGATATTCACCCTTCAATATAATAAGTAGTTAACTATCTATCGCTTCACTCTGGCCACCGTCATAACTACGTCAGTGGCTGGTTATTACGAATAATTAGGAATCCTTTCGTTTTAAGACCGTAACGTATGTATACAACAGAATTGCTTTTTTTAATAGGAAAGTGTCACAAATAAGCAAACCTGGCTACCATGGCATCTGTAACGTGACATCCTTTCGAATTCAAATACAGATGAATACAGTTATCTTGTGCCTCTCATTGTTCCAATACCAACAGTTGCATTGTAATGTAGGCGAATCTCTTCCATAATGGTATCCGTTTAACGTGACGTGCCCAAATAATAAATATAATTTTCTACCGCCCGGGTATCGCACCTGTGCAATTATTTCCGGACGAAATTCTCTAAACGATCCTGAAAACCGTATCAAAATCCGTTGTGTAAGAAGAAGTAAACGGAGAAACAGAAATAATTGTTTAATTACTTAGGATCACTTCCTATGTGCACATATTTATGGTCACATCGAATGTGCAAATATTTATCGTTCGGATATATTGCTTATTCAAAAAACCAGCTGCCGACTGCGCAGAACATTCATATACACATCTTTCTAGCTCAATTAGAGATCTCATTTCTGAGCAACATGTCCAAACTTACCAATTACAGTTATCATAACATTCAGAAGGCTAAAACCATATTGCTATAATGAAACAACTAAATTTATTTTATGTAACTAATATTATGCATTTATCTAATATCCTAAAAGTCACACGAATAACTCGAGACCAATTTAACGCTAAACGATTGCCTAATTTTGTTATTTACTAAATTAAAATACATAAAAGTACCGGAAACGACTCAAGTTGATATACGATGTTTGAGTCGAACTCAGCTCAATTTAATTTGCCGGTATTAGCGTACCGGCACTTATGACATCGGTAAAAAAGAATATTTGATACCGGTATTTCCAACGACGATAAATCGACTTAGCCAACTTAACCGGTAAGCGGACATTGTAATCAACTAATCATTCGTACCGTGTCAATTAGTGAAAACCGGTAAAGTACCGGTAATCAACATCAAAACCGGTTAATACGGGTTTTAGCGACCGCCAGCGATCTTTTTGCTATTAAATGCTTTGTCCAATCTAATTTATTAAACCATTCAATTATTAACAGATTCTGCTAAAATTTAAACATAACAAGCAATTTTCGCGGAATCTAGCGATTTTTAGCGCAAAAAAGACTAAATTCATGCTACTGTTGTAGAGCTATCGCAACTTGTTATATCACGGGTTAGTGAAAATTATTTCTTATTGAAAAGACGTTCATATCATAACTCCACATACTGTAAGCAAAGTTCAACAGATTCTGCTAAAATTTAAACATAACAGCATTTTTCGCTATTTTAACTACAAAAACGACTAAATTAGTACTAGTGTTGTGGGGTGTTCGCAACTGCTAACATAATGGATCAATAAAATTCACTTCCCGTTGGATAACACATCTTTCTGTTACGGAATAGAGTGTGTTCATATCTTAACCCCCCACCCACTGTAAGCCAAATTCAACAGATTCTGCTAAAATTTAAACAACAAGATTTTTCGCTAAATCATGCCATTTATAGCGATGAAATTCCTAAACTCGTGCTAGTTTGTAGGGCTCTCGCAATTAGTTACATAATAGGTTAGTCAAACTTACTTTTCGCTTGGATAAAACATTTTTCTGTTACAGAACAGATGTCCATGTACTGTAAGCAGTTCGTAGTGATAGTACCAGGCTAACATTACAGAGTGACAGACATCTCCTTCTATCAGCTAGGATCAATAGTGGTACTTGACACGACGCTTTCTGAAGATAAACGGCCCCCAGTAACCGAGCGAGAATCACCCACACAACTCCTATCAGCAAGGTTCAACAGCAGAAGTTAACTAAGTAATCATTCGTACTATATCAATTAGTGAAACCGGTAAAGTACCGGTATCCCGTCGAATTAATGTAGTTAAACATTAAAACCGATTTTAGCAACCGCCAGCGATTTTGCTATAAAATCCAATCTAATTTATAAAACCATTTAATTATCAACAGATTCTGCTAAAATTTAAATATAACAAGCATTTTTCGATAAATCTAGCGATTTTTAGCGACAAATTGACTAAACTCGTACGTTGCAAGCTCTCGCAACTAGTGACATAATGGGTTAGTCAAATTTACTTCCCGTTGGATATTTTTTTCTGTTACAGAACAAATTCTTATGAAGTCTACCTATTGTAAGCAAAGTTCGTAGTGATAGAACCAGGCTAACATAACAGAGAAAAGTAACTCCTATCAGCTAGGATCAAGATGTACTTGACAGGACGCCTACTACGGTAGGTATACAGAATCCTACTTGATTATTCCTGCCTTGGACCCGGCACCTGGTACCAGGATATAATAATCAATGGTACTTCATACGACGCTTACTGAAGGTAGACTGCCCTACGTGTTGGAAGACAGACTAGTCACCATCCATACCAGGCTAACATAACCGATCGAACGGCGAAATTTTTCCAACGGACAGTACAAATTCCTAAATTATAAACTTTAATATTATTGTGTAGGCGGTTTGATACAAATTGCTTTGTCATGTGTTATTGGAGGTAGATTTTTTTTCTAGGATCTTAAAAAAACTTTGAGCAAAACCGAATATTAGTAACTTTTTCTAATTAGAATACCTGTTTGGATGCTTTTCACTGGGATTGCTTACTCCGGGATATACCATAGATAAAGGATAGTGTTAGATGGCTAATCCTATATAACCGCAAAAAACCCATCGAAAACTGATTAATAACATTATTTGTATTATATTTTGAGTGACAACTACCAGATGTCAGCACTTTCTTTTGACAATAATTGCAATTAATAACACTATATAATAAGTAGAACCAGGATGTAACATCGCGAATAACGTACGAAGAAAGTGAAGAATAACGTCTAGAAATTGGAAAAAGAAGAATAATAATACAAATGAAATGTCACTGCTTGATACCAACAAACAATGATATGATGCGGCAAATAAACATGCAACGAAATGCGAACTGAAATACAGATGCATTAACAAACCCCAAACAGAGTCATCCAGGTAAACAAAGCACTGTGCTTGAAGCCTAAATATTTTTGAAACTGCTGAATCTCCACCAAAATGGCTAAGAATCATTTCGCTAACACCAGTTATAGAAAAATACCCTTACTTTGGATCAAAGGTAGAAAATATACTTCTTATAAACCAGGTAACATACACCTCGCTACCTGTTGGAACGCACCTGACGTATCGAGTGACATCGACTAATAACATTCATTGGTTTTAATTCCATGTATTTTGGAGATAGCAGCGCCATCTAGTGAAAAATATTATCCCTATTCGACTGTTGGATTGCCAATCTACACCGACCTTTCATCTATGGTGAGGCCTATTAAGTCTTCAGGCACGTTTGTATGTGCTCTTCTATTGGACAGGTCATACGATATTATTCCCATATGTTATTTCTATATTTCAAGCGATCCCAG
Source organism: Oegoconia quadripuncta (assembly GCA_949316235.1). NCBI lineage: Eukaryota > Metazoa > Arthropoda > Insecta > Lepidoptera > Autostichidae > Oegoconia > Oegoconia quadripuncta. The sequence goes on along the minus strand of OX438741.1, from coordinate 41,223,011 downwards.
ATGTTCCATGTATATCTCAACGGGTTACTTTGTAGTTGAGATTATTATTACGACTCTATGCTCGGCGAATGTAATATTAATCTTGCTTCTACAAAAGTGAAAGCATCATGAATTTTTGTTTTATTTCACAATGCGAAACCAATCCTTCGTAGGCTTTACGTTGAAGGATTCATAGACTAAAGAGTAATTAATAACAGTTATAGTAATCTATCATTATCAATTATGCTAAATTATTCCAAAATTTAATATTAATCTATAGAAACCTATTTTAACTCTAGCGATTTCATTTTCCATATTAATTTTTTTCTCAATAAAAATTACAACTAGTCACTCACGTCCGAAAGATAAACCGGATTTTCAGTGTCCAAATTTCCGGAATTCCAAGTCCCAAGTTTCGGAATTTGTAGCCCTATAGGTTTTACTAACTGTTGTAGTCTTTGTCACACCTATCGTCGTGGTCCCAGTACTTTTGGTTGCGTGGTACATCGGTCACATGCCTTCTCGGTGGTGTTTTACCCGAAACAGTGTTTGTACCGTTCGGATCAGAGGTTTCACTGCTATTTCGTCTGTTAATTCTATTTCCTGGTCTTGTATCCCTCGAGTTCCGCGGCTTGTATATATCGCTGCCATCTTTCAATTTCTCGTTGTCCTCCTCCTCGTCTACATTGTCTTTGGAACGTTGTCGGGTCCATTTCTGTTTGTTTCTGTTGGCGTCTTCTTTTACTTCTCCTTTTTCTTTTCTCCAGTTCTCTACGGGTCTGCGACTGCTGCTCTTTTGGATTTCGTTGTTCAATTTCTCCGTAGTTGGTCTGTCGTTCTGAGTGTACTGTGGCACAAAGTCACCGGGGGGTGTTTCAACAGGCGCTGGGGTGAATGGAGTAACAGAGGTCCGTTCTGTATTTGGGAATGGTGGGACGAAATCGCCCTGCGATGAAAAGTTCGTATTATTCTGATACTGATTCTGAATGTACGGTCCATCTCCTTGATGTAAATAGTTGAAGTCCTGTCCATAGTTATTGTAACGGACTGTTGGTGGTGGAACGGTAATTGGGAACCCTTGCTGCATATTTGGAGGCAAAACGGTTGGATTAAATATAATTTCCTGATCTTCTTTCTTCTCATCTTCAGCCTGCCTCCAGGAATTCAAATCGTACCGCTTCGTGAGACTATTCTTAGTTGTCCATGTATCGAAATCTTGACTCTGCTCCTTCCTTTGCAACTTAGCACCTACCCCCAGAATAGGTCTTAGCTTAGGCTTTGCGTCGTCCTCATGGTTCAAACTAATCTGGGAAAGATTTTGACTAACCTTGTCCGCTAAGTCTGAACTATCTGACCGATTGAAGTCCTCCTTCTCAGGGCTTTTCTTCCATGAGCCATAGCTGACTTCGCTGTAGTTCTCATCTGTGGTCAATTCGAGGTGAGCTGCGTAGAACTGTTGCAGTGAGTTGGGTAACGGTAAGAACTTGTTGAGGCAAAGGTCAGCGGATAAGAGAAGCCATATGATGCTGACCGGTGGGGGAGATAAGAGACGTAGACGAATCGATATGGATAAGTCGTCCAACTCTTGTGCAAGCACTGAAAGCAGTTCACGACCATTCTGCATTAGCTGTGAATGAAACAAATGCATTTGATAAGTAAATCATATAACCTGCTAAATCTTCCATGGGAGGTTTGCCCTAACCGATAAGCTGGGAAGAATCATGGATGGTTTTCTAGCTCTGCACAAAAGTAGCTGCTGCTCAAAACCACATACAGCCCGTGGTAGGTACAAAAGAGTAACATATCCATGATTCACACTATGGCAGGATTATTTTACTCGAAATGCTGCCTAAGAGTATAAAAACTAAATAACATCATATTAATTTTGATAGAATATATGGCTCATATATGTGGAGAGATTGCTTGTCAACATCCATTGAAGTGGCATTATGTGGATGTTTATTGTATTTCATCTGGACGTACCTGTGTGGCGAGATTGCAATTCGAGATTGCAATTCGCCCTAATATCATCACTTGTCAGCAACGTACGCCTAATGTGACTATATTGAGCAGTGGATGTGTACCTTATTGTGATGTGTACCTTATTGTGAATGTGTACCTTATTGTGAATGTGTACCTTATTGTGATTGAGTACCTTATTGTGAATGTGTACCTTATTCTGTGCATACCTGTGTGGCGAGATTGCAATACGCCCTAATATCGTCACTTGTCAGCAATGTACGCCTAATGTGTCTATATTGAGCAGTGGATGTGTACCATATTGTGATGTGTACCTTATTGTGAATGTGTACCTTATTGTGAATGTGTACCTTATTGTGAATGTGTACCTTATTGTGAATGTGTACCTTATTGAGCATGTGTACCTTATTGTGTGCTTACCTGTGACGAGGTTGCAATACATTGCAATACATGTCTATATTGGGCAGTGGATGTGTACCTTATTGTGTGCTTACCTGTGTGGCGAGACTGCGATGCGCCCTAATATCGTCGCTTGTCAATAACGCGCGCATATATTGAAGCAGCGGACTCGCTAGTATGTGGACCTTATTACCGTTGCATAGGCGCGCCTCTGAAAATATAACCACAAGTAATTAAAAGGAAAGACCTGATGAGTACTAACCAAAAATCAGCTTAATGTCTGACTAACCGCAGATAATGCATAGAAAATAAAAAATAAAAATGCACAATTTCACCTACAAATGGCAAAGGGAAAAAAATTACAATCAATCAAGTACACTTTAATCACCACACCAAGTTATTTATTGCGTGAAACAGAGGATCGTAAGGGTCTTAAAACTAAAAAATTAACTATTGAGATGTAAAAAATATATATTAAAAATAACAGTGAGACTGAGTTGAAATCAATGTGCCAAAAAAAAAAAACGATCCATCCGTTCATCAGTCAGTCATTTAGTTTAGAATTTCGAATTTGAACTCCAATAACCCAAACCCACCCATGAGTATCAGCTCAAAAGAACGACACCGTTACACCCTCTCCCAGTGAGAGGAGGCTGTGCCCCAGCAGTGGGGATGAGTGGCTATTGATAAATCGAAGGCGTCGCTAGTTTACGGCGACCATATGCAGTGCGCATGAGTGGAGTAGCTCGCGTCTGTTGTCTTGAATACTCAAATAAATAAATATAAATAAAATATCCTTAGACATACACACAGCGCCATCAAGTTCCACAGTAAGCAACTATAGGCTTGTGTTGTGGATACCAGATGGTTGATATACTACATAAATATTTGGCTTTAACGACTGCCTTCAATTCAAAACAACCGGGACCGACTATTTAACGTGCACTCCCTTGTCACGGAAACACTCGTATTAAAATTCTACTTGCGGTCACCCATCCAAGGTCTGACATTGCTTAACTTCGCAAATCGAAAATACGACGGTCTGTCATAATCGAGCGCGACCCAGGAGCGGAAATTCGAATTAAAGTGTCATTGTTTGTTTACCAAAATAAATAAAAAACATATTACCTGCAAAATAATCTCCCATGAGATTGGCAGCATTTATTAGGAAGGTGGGGTTTGCGCGCTCCAATAAGTCCAATTCTAGAACAGAAGAGAAGCAAGTTTATGAGTTTTTTTTAATCACTATTCTCTTTCCGAGATATAATCGCCTCCATGGTCCAATGTAAACAATATTGGGTTTACGATTCGGAGGTCGCGGGTTCGATCCCTAGCGGAGGTACACGTTTAAGTACTCGGTTTACTTTTTTTTCGTTATTACGCCCGTGTGTACAGGCTGATAATGTGAACTCATTGGAGAATGACGTCCAATTAGGCCCCCCTGAGCAGCGCCATCGGTTGCAAGCTAACACCGTACTGATGTCTACGCGCTGTCAATGTTAACTCACTGGAGAAAGTCCCCTGCATGACGAGGTTCAATAAGGCCCCCTTGAGCAGCTGTTGGCGAGTGAAGAAGCACCAGCGGACGTCAGCTTTCGTCCTGATACTGTACTTGTTGTCTACGCCCGTGTGTATAGGCTGTTAATGTGAATGGCGGCCAATAAGGCCCCCCTGAGCAGCGCCATCGGCTGCAAGTTAACACCGTACTGGTGTCTACGCCCTGTCAATGTTAACTCACTGGAGAAAGTCCCCTGCATGACGACGTTCAATAAGGCCCCCCTGAGCAGCAGCTGGCGCTGTTGGCGAGTGAAGGAGGCCCCAGCGGGCGTCAGCTTTCGTACTGATACTGTACTTGTTGTCTACGTCCGTGTGTATAGGCTGTTAATGTGAATGACGTCCAATAAGGCCCCCCTGAGCTGATATCTACGCCCTATCAATGTTAACTCACTGGAGAAAGTCCCCTGCATGACGACGTTCAATAAGGCCCCCCTGAGCAGCTGCTGGCGCTGTTGGCGAGTGAAGGAAGCGCCGACGGCCGCCAGCTTTCGTGCTGTCACGGGACTGAGGAGGGCGGCTGCACGGAATGTTGCGAATGCTTGCCTGGAATATACACAACATAGATTTAGACGACCTGTTTGGGGTGATGGTTAGAATTCCTGACTGCTATACTGAAAGGTCGCGGGTTCGAATCCCGCTAGGTATGTTTGTATGATAACTACGGACACGTGTACCCGAGTTCAACTTTAACCTACTATTTTAGGGCACAATTACAGGTGAAAAACGAATTACAGTTGAAAATGGAGATCACTTACTGCAGTCTCGCCTCATCTGGACACAAGTTGCTGACAGTGGTTTCGAAGTTTCGCAGCTTCCTATTGAACTGTATACCGTCCTCCCCCGGAGAGAACTGTTCTAACTGTGAATGGACAAATATTAAATTTAATGTCGAATACTTGTTAGAATATACGAAAATAGATAGCCACAACGGCCGCCAAGCTGAAGTGGGACTGGGCAGGCCATGTTTGTCGCATGCCAGACGATATGTGGGCCAAAATCGCCACCACCTGGAGCCCACAATTAGAAAGAAGGCGTCGCGGCAGACCGAAAAGGAGTTGGAGGGATGAGTTGGATAAGTTCCTAACCAACTGGTCGGAGGAGGCCTGCAATAGAGAGCCGTGGAGAGAGAGGAGGGAGGCCTTTGCCCAGCAGTGGGACAGTATGGGCTCCTAATAATAAACTTGTTAGAAATGGGAAGATGATTTTCCCAAAGGATGGCGAAGATTAGATCATATCAAAATACCGGTAAATAATGGTTTATACAATATATTAGAAAAGGTTTAAAGATCATGTCAAAACACCATTAACAAAAAATGGTAATTACAAAATTAGTGACTATCTGAATGACTAGCACGTTTGGTGTACTTCGACCAGCTCCCAAAAATTATAAAGTTGTATTAATTGTATACTATTTATTTAAAAAAAAAAGGGCAACACAGCAAGTACAACTTTGGGTTCCTACCGCCGCTTCTTTTACCACAGATGATTCTTTCCGAAGCGGTAGTAGCTTGGACATACTGACTGACAGATAAATGCAATAAGCCCTTTTATTATTCTGCACATTCTGCAAATCAAAAGAAATATTTCGTAGGATAAAAATTATCACTTGAAAACGTCACATTTTTTATGTTATTATTAAAGTTTATGACATTGTTGCTCATTCACAAAGCTGATTCCCCAGAGAAGAACGAAGCAAGAAACTTAAGGGTTGCTCTAATAATGTCTGTTTTATGATGGTTTTGAATTTATTTATAGGCAAATTTTGAATGTCCACTGGAATCTTATTATAAAAGCGTATACATTGCCCCTTAAATGGCTTAGTAACTTTGCGTAAACGGCTGACATGAACAGCAAGTTTATTTTTATATCTGGTATTAACATTATGCATATCACTATTTTTCTTAAACAATTCTAAATTTTTTCTACATAGTTTTCGTAAACATATTGCGATGCTAATATTAGGTCTTTACCTATGAAATTGCCGTTTTGTATGAAAAAATTTAAACGAATTTTTTTCATGTATTTTTTATGTGTATTAATCGAAGTAATCACCCATGCAATCAATGCATCTTTGCCAACGCAGTGGCAGTTTATTGATGCCCTTCTTAAAGAAACCAGCTGGACGGGAGGCAACAAATTCTTCAAAGGCATTTTGTACTGCCTCTCGGGTATTGAACTTTTTTCCTGCCAAGAAGTTATCCAAATTCTGGAAAAAGTAGTAGTCTGTAGGCGTAAGGTCTGGTGAGTAGGGCGGATGACGGAGAGCTTCCAACCCCAGTTCTTGCAACTTGGAGACCGTCTGCTGTGCAGTATGAGGTCGCGCGTTGTCGTGCAGGAGCAGCGGAGATTGACCAATGCTGGTTGGAGATGTGCCAGCTAATCCATCATTGTGTTCAGTTCTTCACAGTACACATCTGCAGTAATGATCATCCCGTTTGGTAAGAAGCTGTGATGAATCACACCGGCGCTAGACCACCAAACAGTGACCATCATTTTTCTAGGGGTAAGTTTTCGTTTAGGGCATTGTTTAGGTGCTTAACCAGGATCCAACCAACTTGCTGAGCGCTTGCGGTTATCAAACAGAATGCATTTTTCATCGCAGGTAACAATGCGGTTCAAAATTCCTTCATTTGTGTGTCTGTTGAGCAGTGCAAGGCACGTCTCGACGCGTACTTCGCGCTGGCGATCATTGAGTTCGTATGGCACCCATTTGTCAAGCTTTTTTACCTTGCCAATTTGACGCAAATGGTTGGTTTGTAGTGTTAGCTCCGTAAACGTCGTTGATGTTGCGTGCTGCTTGTGCCGCGTTGCTGCCACGACGGTACTCATATTCCATAATTACTCGACCTTTTAACGTATCCATGATGACAAAAAAGATTGAAATGCGATGAAAATGTAACACTAATCAATAAACAAATGACTACTTTTGGAAAAAGAATTCCATGTTTTTAAAATAAAATTAATTTGAAATTAGAATTCTCAGCCAAACAAAAATTGGATGGAAAACTATTGGTAAGGACAAAATTGTAGAAGAAGAATTACAGCACCTGAAATATGAAGACATCACAAAGTTCTGCAAGAAGACCGGAAGATTTAGTGGACGGACTGAACCTAGCTCATAGTAACCAATGCTTCACAAAGGGTCCAATTCCCGAATAGTCCCGCAAGTGGACCGACTGTAGCCTGCAGACGTCCCATCCTCAATACCAAAGCCCTTTTATTTCCAGTAGATTTAAATTGACATTCAACAATTGATATCATGTATCTTACATTGAAATTAATGTTTGAAGTTTCGTTCGGAGCGCGTCCGAAATGAGAGCGCTATCTAAAACATTAATAAACCAGTTTAATCCAGATAGATAGTACACACGCCAGCATCGTTTGAAGTTTGTCTTTTGGTAATGGAATAAAATATTTCCTATTTGTATAACTAAGAAAAAGTATGTTGATGAACTGGGAAAACGAGACGTCTGGCAACTGTGGATATTACTTACCAGTACCAGTAGTGGTGCATACTGTTCTTCGATATTCAGAAGTTCCTTTAGAGCTACTTCATCTTCACCGCTGACGTGGAACTTCAAATCTATCTTCTCTTGCAACGGCTTCTCATCTCTCACTTTCTCTAACTCCATTTCCAAATCTTTTGACTTCAATTTGTCTTTGTTTAAGTCAACTTTTGTTGGATCTGTGGAAGGACAGGTATAATGTCACAAGAACCACCTAAATGACTTAATGTGTAACATCATAGGAATTATTGTAAATTATTTTGCACACTGAAGAGTATTTATATTGTAATCTAATATTGTTTGTTATATTGTTTGTGTGTATGTAATCTAATATTTAAGGCTTGAATGAACTGTTTATGTAAGTTGTGAATAAATGAATTGGAATGAATTTATATTATCATCAAGAAGACACCGGTAGTCTATAAATTTTGATGCTACACATGACACATTTATTATTATTATATTATTATAGACGAACAGCATTACTGCCGGTACGTCTATGTCAGTGTTGGAAGAGTTCACATTGTTCATCGTTGTTCAGTCACTATTTAAGTCATCACTAGTATTTTAAAAATCTATCCAATCTATTCTTTAACGAATTCACTGATTGATTTATTAAAATATACTAAATTATGTTTATTTAAATAAAATTCCATAGCACTAACCAGTAGCCCTCGGACTCAGTTCTGCCAGAGTCCTAGCTGCCTCCAGCTCCTCGGTGAGGTCAGAGTCCCCAGGCCGGGACTCTCTCTGGTGGTGCCGCCCCGTGTACCCACGACCGCGGCCCAATGTAGACATGGTATGGTATCTGTAAAAAATATGCAACTTCCAAGATTCTAGTTTAACAGAAAGTATCCTATAGCTTTTGTTCTGTCAGCCATTGCATTAATTCGTATAGGTATTTGAAAGCCCATTATAATTAAATTTTCACAATTGTACGGGGATCGTACAGTTTGTTTGCTAAATGATACTGTGGATAATAATTGACATTATATTGTTTAATGGATGCACTATAAAAACATATGAAAAGCGGTGATTTTGCTGTGATAAGGAGCACACGCGATTGGTCTGATAATCGAACGTGAACTGAAGCGCAATTGCGCGGCTCCTCGGACGATGGGGTAAAATGCTGACGCTAACACAATAATAACATGTATGGTTTGACCGTACAACAATAATTTCAAATTAATATAATTTAGATTTTTTTTTAATGTTTTAATTTTTCAATTGACATTTGAAATTATAATTGTTACTTTAAATGTTCAATGGCTACCACTGTTTACTAACATAGTTATAGGTGACTGTACTAACAAAGATGGACCTTATTGTCTGGAAAATAAATGATTTATTTATTATCTGTTTAAAGTATTGAGTTAAAAATTTATTTACAGTCCTTAGTATTGTTAATTTCCGCCTGATACCACTGCCCTTTCTAAGAATACGAGTCTTTATAGAAAGACAGTCTGCCAACAAAGTGATTCTATATGGGTGCCGTTTTTACCTTTTGTGGTATGTAAACCGTAAACAGAGAATGGTTTATCATGAAGGTAAGGAGAAATTTATGGGGAGTTGTGTCTAGAAATGTGACGAATAACTGGTCCAAAGACTGCCAGCAACTAACATAAATGCTTTCCCACATGTAATAATGTTATTTTAAACATAAAACAGGCATGATATACTGACATGAAGGCAATATCATAGAAACAATATATTGTATCAATGAGTTATTATCATCAGAGGAAAACAATAACAAACTGCATATCGTACTTTAGCAAATTATTGACAAGCGAAAAGCTCGCACACCTTATAAAAAAATTATACGATTGACGCAGACTAAATGGAAGCATGGGAGATTATACGCTATGTTTATTTTATGATGTCTTTGAATTCAATTTCCATAATATTTACAGGCGCTATACATTTGTAAAACATCTTTGTCCACCGGTATACATATCATAGATGACGAATTTTAAAATAGGTTTTTCCAATGCGGAAATTTTGTCAACTTTAACAATGTTAAGTAATAGTCTGCAGTGAAATAAACATTGTAAACAGTTAAATGCATAGTTGTAGAAATTTACTCACCAAAAATGGGTGATAAAATAAATTCTGAAGTTATTTATTTCCTATACCGTGTAGCGGTTGTCATACGTTTCACTTCCATATTGGTGAAGCAGTGATTCCAAAAGCAACGGTAAGCAAACCATAGACAATATGACTTCTTGAAAACCGGTTTTTCTCAGGAAAATTAAATACTCTCACTCACGCACGAAGCTAAGCTGGTTAGAAAAATTATTGTTTAGTCAGGTCTCTAGGTCATATACCAGCATTGATTCCACAATTATATGGGTATATATTTTAAACAAAAAGGTAATAAAGTGGTATCAAAACAATAACAAACATTTACAAAATAGATCCCTGCAGATGCGTATGCATAGGCCCTAAAATATGTATATTCTATCCAGTTGTCGTAAACTATGGCCCCCCCTTTACAATTTGGCCATAGTCAATTTATCGATTTTGTCGTTGGCAATCCCTAGCCGATCGAAAAATGACATTTCATGAGTTCCTTCAGTTTCGGGGGTGAAGTAGAGAGTGGAGGGGTGCTCTTTCTATTTGTTGGGCGGATGTCTGAAATTTACATTTTTCAAATGTAATTTCTAGTTTTCTTCACTACAACTATGCACCGATCGTTAATCAAACTATTATAAATCTGTAACATACAAAACCTTTAATATTACATAGTGTTTTTGTGAGCGCATCATCTGTTACATCGCCACTGCGGTTGTTTGTACTGTTTTTATTATTGATATTTTTATTTTATTACATAAAACACTTCAATCTTTAGTCCCGTAAACATAACGAAACTAGTCAAACGAATCTCAATTACAAAAAGCAACTAAAACCAAAGATTAGCTGTTATAAACGTAAAATAAACTTGCCTAAATTAATAAAAGTTTCTAAAATTAAAATTGTTATAAAATAATAAAGTAAAATGTCTGACGGTCATGGTGAGCCGACACAGCATCGTAAAGAGAGCGTCGCTGGTGCGAATATAGCCAGTGATAGTCCAGTGACGGATCCAGGGCAAGTGCGAGGGGGGAATGCGGACAGTGGCGCGGGGAAGTTTGATGGTCAACGCGGGAAATCTGGGGCGCTCAAGAAATCAGCAAGATATCGCAGTAGATCCTTGTCAGCTTCATCTGCCGATTCTTACAGTTCCACATCTTACACTGGTGAGTAATTACTAATGTAAGATCTTATCTCTGTTTTGTTATAGACACAGATCCAGGCTGATAATTTTTTTTTTAATCTTTTTTTTTAATTGAGGATTTTGTACACCTTGCATGATTATGCCAGCGTTATTGATACATTCGCCTTTTTAAACCTCACTTAGGCTGATAATATTACAGATCATCTTCATTATGCCGATGAAACTTCAGTAGGCTGATTGATTATTTTATTTTTTATTGTGTTTATTAAGGACAATAAAGAGCTGCACAATTTATATACTTAATCTGGTTTTACAAAAATTATGTGGATCAATGTACAACCGGCAACATTATCCACGGGTTACTATTTTGTAGGTATAGGCAGTGGTACAAAAATATTTTTAATTTTACACCAAACCTCGAATTTATACGTAAACTAAGTTTGACAATATTACCTGCAGTTATTGCAATAAGTACCTAAATATGGGTAGTAAGTAGTATTACAAAATAATTTACACTAAAATATATTTTTTTAAATATTGTTTTTATTTGAGGCTTATGTATATCCTAGGTGACTATGCCAGCCTCATTGATACATTCGCCTTTTTAAAAATATATTAATGCTGTATATTATATTTAGTACACGGTACATTTACTGTTACTAGATATTATATTTCTGTGCAATACATACATACATAATGTCGCGCCTCTTTGCCGTAACGGTAGGCAGAGACCACAGACTTCCACTTGCTACGATCCTGACACACCTCTTCTGCTTCCTTCACTGTGCAATAAAGTATAGCAAATAATATTATATACTAATTTTGACGATGAAATTGGAAACCTTAGTCAAGTCAAACACATGGTGAAGCTATTACCACTTTTAAAATAAATTAATACCAGAAGCAAGGGGCCACTGAGTTTTTTCGCCTCTTAGATTTTTTTTTAAAATCTAAAGTTTTTACAGGGACTTTTACAAATTTTGTATGGCAGTCCCATCGTACCCTTTAACTAATTGCTACACTTAACGAGACACCGATGAGTTCACAAAACTGAATAACTTTCTGGCTCTTTCTGAGTTTGGTAGGGACAGAATAGTGTGAAACACTCCTACATCACATCCGTTCAGTTTAAGTTCACTCATCAGTGACCTTCTACTCTTAGACTTAGAACCCTCTTTTGCGCCCTCTTTTCCACACTGATCAATATTTCTTAATTTGAACGTTTACCTTTGGCAATGATTTGAAATTAAATTTATACATACATAATGTCACGCCTGTTTCCCGAAATTTAATTTATTTTTTATCAAATGGTGTAGCACTCGGCCTTTATTCCTCCGAGTATTGGTTGGTTGGAGTTTTTTTTTTTCTAATTTTGATTTAGGAACTTTTATACAAAGACTCCAGTCCCATCGTACCTCTTACTGACTTAATCTATTTAAAACTAATTCTAGTAGTATATCTAGTGAGACACCAATGACTTCACAAAGGCAAATAGACTCCAGGCAGTATTAGATTTTGGATGAGCTAGGATCTCATGGAATATTCCCCCATCTAGTCTATTTAGCCTCTGTTCCATCATCAGTGTCATTCGTTGGTGCTCGTTCTGGACACATTCCACCAATGGTTAGAGATCAATCTGGGGTTATGGCTAGGCACCTCAGTAATTATGTGATTACCAGAGCTCACCCATACTTTTAAATAAATACAATTGGATTTACACACACTTCCACCATCCTAGGCCATCTAGTTCCACACTAAGCAACAAGTCTTGTATTATGAATAGCACATAGTTGACATAACGAACACATTACAACAATACTTTTTTTTTTGTAAATTTGTACATCAACAGTTTGAAGTTTGAATTGTCAAACTTCAAACTTCAAGCATTTCATTTCAACGTAAGATACATGATATCATTTGTTGAATGTCAATTTAAATCTATTAGAAATAAAAATAGGGCTAAGCATTTTTCGGTCAGTCAGTATGTCCAAGCTGCCACGCCATCGCTTCGGAAAGGAAAATCATCTGTGGGAAAAGAAGCGGCGCAAGAAACCCTATTACCATTACTACCTACACTGGTCTGTATTCATCATACAAACATATGCCCCTCGCGGTTGTAATTTTATCCCAAATAGGGTGGTCAGAGATATCCCAAGCTATAGTGTTTGGGTGTTGCAAAAATATAAAGGGTTTAACGATTGAAACAACATTCACCTTATGAAATATACAGAAATGCACACCTGACACCGTGAGCCTATCACCGTTTTAAACGTGCAAACTATAGATGTTTTTAGTGGAAAGTCCCTTAGTCGCCTTTTACGAATCCCACGGGAAGAGACGGCTCGGTTCTATTCTATTAAGTTGTACTCACTGTATCGTGATAAAAATTATCGGATGCGCTAAACGAACGTACACATACATACAGTCGATAAACATTACCCACCTGTCTCGCGCAGTCGGGTAAAAGGGTATTTTGGATGGGAAATCTATAAGCTGATTGCAGTGAATTTTATGATAGAAGCTTATAGCTCAAAGATCGAAATGTCTCCACAAATGCAAATTCGATTAACTTTCAACAAATTGCTTCTCCAACACAAACATACAAAAATAAACCTCCGTTAATCATCTTGTACAGTGTCGGCCACAGGATAACATATACCTGCTTACTGGGTACTGTAAACAGTCTTTATTCTTAATTTGATAGAGTTCAATTTCGAAAGTAATCACAATCTACATAGTTGTATGCGCTCTGTAGTCAATAAAATTGGTTCGGCTGTACACATTTTCACACGTTTTCGTTATTATTATGGCTGTCCTGCTCCGTCGTGTGGGGAAGGAACGTGAGGCGTTTAGTGTTTATGGCCGTGAGAGTCGAGTGGTTTATTTCTGAATCGTATGGATTCGTATACTGTTCACTCGTAAAATTACGAAAATGAGTTATTTTGAACTACCTACCTACTCTGCGTTTGCGCGCATGTGCACACACCAGAGGGCGGAGTGTGAGTTTTGTTTCGACTTAACTTTACTACCGCGTTCACGTTCGATCGGAAGCCGATTTAAGGATTTCCTTGTCGGGCATGGGCAAATCTTGTTCAGGAGATGACTCCTCGAGCGGGGGGAACGACGCAAACCGCCTCCGTGGCTCAATGTAAACAACATTGCGTTTACGATTCGGAGGTCGTGGGTTCGATCCCCAGCGGAGTACATGTTTAACTACTCGGTTTGGTTGGTGGTAGGGCATTTTAAATGTCCGCCTGGCTAGCTACCACCATCATATCTAAATCTGTCGCCAAACAGCAATGTTAATAGCATCATTGTGTTCCGGTTGTCAGAGATAAGATAGCCAGTCCCCCAAATGTGTTGGGGTTTCCCGGTCAGTACGCTTCCACCTTCGACCTCATCTTCACTTAACATCAGGTGTGATTAAGGTCAAGTATCAACCCGTTGTGCATAATAAAAAAGAGAGTATCTCCGCCGCCACAGGCTGCAGCTAGCATCTGAAGTCACACCTTGTAAGAGCGCAACGCACTTTAAAAAGTCATTACGACTCCGGAGTCTTTGGGGCATTGATAAGTACTGGTATATAGGGTGGCGAGCATCACTCTCAAGTTTAGCTTTCCCAATGGAGCTAGCTATTTTTCGCCGAGCATCTGGGGGTGCAATCCTGCCAGGCGATACAATTTTTGTACCGGAGTCGGTTTTAGGCCCGTATTAATAAACCAATCTGCAATACAAGTCTTGAGGCTGTATCAAACGAGATGCGTTGACGCTATCTCAAGCTCCGTGCTAATTTATAAACCAATCTTGAGGTCTACTCAGCTGAGATCACTTCTCAAGTATTCGCCTCAGCGGCAAATGAATGATAGTCTTAAGTTTCGTTTATTAATACGCGCTCCTCTCAAGTGAGTATACTGCTTGAGTATGCACGTGCTTTTCAGATCTCAAGTTAGGTTTATTAATCAACACGTTTACTTGTGACCGGTCACAAGACTGTTCTCAAGCTTGAGAATGGTTTATTAATACGGGCCTTATACAACCCGTTATGATCCAGCACGTTTCGTTCAAAGCTATATTCACCTGTTTTGAATGAGCCGACCGACTCCACTAATCTGACTGCAAAAAGCAGACAGGGCTAGCCAACTATTTGAAGTTTTTGGGAATTTATTATCTCGATGTCTTGATAGATGCCCTTCACCTGTTATTAGGGGTTTATTACTGAAGTGCGACACCGACTGCGCGATGTACAATTTTTGCGACATTCCTATTAAACGACAGTGCAATTCTGCGACATGATAGTGTGCGACGTTCAGTTGTGCGACATTTCTATTGATCTACAGTGACATTCTGCGATATGATAGTGCGCGAGTCATAGTCATAGGAGTCATGGCTGTGGTCGTTGCTTGACAGTGTGTATTTCGTAAACACAATCTACATTTACCAGACTTAATGACGCTCGAAGATTTGGGGTGAAATGACACGGCTATTTACTGGAATCTGTACAATTTGCTGCGACGATGAATAATTTATTCGGTTGGTATTCATTAAGACGGGGAAGTCTTAAATCGATGCGGATAGTCTAGCTTGTTCTACCATATAGTCCAGTAACAATACGTAATTTTTGTGGTGTAACTTTCCATATATTTTTTTTAATTCGCACTAAGCAGCTCGATTCTTCATTCATCATCCGAACAGCCACGGCATGGAACTTAATCAAATCTTAATCAGGTACACATTACTCAATCGAAGTTAGCAATTTAAAATAAAATATTAGGTATTATAATCGAGAAAATATTAATTGATTTTAAAATTTCACTAAATTGAAGTATTTTTTTTATGCACAAAGGGTTAGTACTTAACCTCAATCACACGTGATGTTAAGTGAAAATGAGGTCAAAGGTGGAAGCGTACTGACCCGGGAACCTTCCGGCCTCAGTCTTTCCTGAATCCTACAACCTTGGGATCTTAAAGAGCAGAGTGAATAGGCATTTACTAAGATCGCGTGCGTCATCTTCGACCACATCGTCACTTTCCATCGGGTGAGATTGTGGTCAAAAGCGAATCCAGTCAATCATAAAAAAAAAACAAAAAAAAATCTTAAAATTCCTGATTTTTTTTAGAAGGATAGAGTCAGTAATAGAATAAAAATATTTTCTAACAATTCTTTAGGTATAGTATACGTTATAAGAAAGAATCTGCATTTGTTTACGAAAAATGTAAATACAAGATATAAAAATAAACTTGCTGTCCATAGCAGTCGTTAACACAAAGTGTACTAAGTCATTCAAGGGACAATGTATACGCTTTTATAATAAGGTTCCGGTAGACATTCAAAATTTGCCTTTAAATAAATTTAAAACAACCATTAAATTTATGTTGCGGGTTCGAATCCCGCGAGGGGTAAATGTTTGTGTGATGAATACGAACATTTATTGCCGAGTCTTGGATGTTTATATAAATATTTATGTATGTTTATCCGTTATCTAGTATCCATAGCACAAGCTTTGCTTAGTTTGGGACTAGATGATTGGTGTAAGTGTCCGAAATATTTATTATTATTATTAAACGGAAACTATGTGCCAAAGGCTATTATAAAATTTCTGACTATCTTGATGATAAGAATGCATGGACATGAACCGCTCGGCAATATCCAGTATATTTTATCCTTAATTTCCTTTGTCGAATCATAAATTTAACAATTATTTCAAATTGTATTTGTATTGACTTATTTAAAAAGAGCAACCCCGGAGTTTCTTGCTCGTTCTTCTCTGGGGAGACTGCCTAGTGAATGTTATTTTATTCTTATAACTTACGAAATAAAACAGTTTTGATTTGATTTGGTTATAAAACCTGCAATATTAAATTAAAGTTATCACTGTGAGCTTCATTGCGTCGTAGAACTTGCTACGATCTGCTAAAATAGTCTTCAAAAAAATTAATCAATGGCTACTTTATATTTTCTAAAAATAGTTTATTGAGTCGTCATATGTGTCCTCGGTGGAATTTTTCATAAATTTAAAGAAGTAATTGAAGCGCACTGACCCGGAAACCCCAACACATTTGGGGCACTGGCTATCTAATCTCTGACAACCGGAACACAACAATGTTATTAACATTGCTGCTTGGCGGCAGGTTTAGATAAGATGGTGGTAGCTAGCCAGGCGGGCATTTAAAATGCCCTACCACCAAGCAAACCGAGTACTTAAATATGTACCCCGCTGGGGATCGAACCCGCGACCTCCGAATCGTAAACCCAATGTTGTTTACATTAAGCCACGGAGGCGGTTTTTGCAAATAGTTACAGGAGTTCGAAGTATATTCTTTGACGCTCATGAAATTCACAGTGGTAATTTTAATCTAATAGTCTATGTTTTATTACTAAATACCTATTCTATATTTAAAGCAAGCTACCGATTTGTTACAGACGTTCTTAAAGTGAATACCTCAAAATACTATTACAGAATCGGAGAGTAATACTTGTTTTATAATTCTAAAGAGGATTTATAACGTCCAGTAG
The DNA here is from genome assembly GCA_949316235.1 of Oegoconia quadripuncta. Classification (NCBI taxonomy): domain Eukaryota; kingdom Metazoa; phylum Arthropoda; class Insecta; order Lepidoptera; family Autostichidae; genus Oegoconia; species Oegoconia quadripuncta. Next base: position 41,205,862 of record OX438741.1, on the reverse strand, counting down.
CGCCCTCATTGGACAAATTAAGATGTATTTAACAGAATAATTTTAAAAAAATCGCTCCGAGCTGCACGCGAGGACCCTAAAGCTAATTATAAATAATACCTAAATAGCTTTCAGGGGGGTTATTTTCCAGAATTCACGATTATAAAAAAAGTGGCCGTGTTTATTAATAATGTATTAATAATTTATAATTCTCGAAAATAACCATAATTAAAGCTACTCGTATTTATCAATCAATCAAATCAATAAAATACGCTTTATTGTTTAAATAAGGAAGGTACATTTAAATATCTTATAGAAACTACAAATTAGGCGGCCTTATCGCTAACAGCGATGTCTTCCATGCAAACCTATCATCACGGAATTCAATACGAGCAATTAAGTTATTTATGTATTATTTATAGCTTTTAGGTTTGTCGTGTGCCGGTCAGAGCGATTTATTTGATTTATTCTGTATTTAAAAATAAATCTTAATTTACTTAATGAGGGTGCCACTGGACGGAATAAATTATAACGAAATTGTAACGAAAGTAAACACATGTTTTTACAGTAATAAATATTATAAAATATATATATAAAATATGTTTATATCAGACAGTAGGGTCCAAAAGTTTTCTTTGTTACAATTTAAAACCTTAATAACTATGTTAGTAGCGAACATATTAATTTACATTAAAAATTGCGGCCCTGGACTCCATGGGAATAGAGTTCCAGTGCCTGTATATAGGACACTCCCATTTAAACTAATTCAAAAAAGACCCTGACATTTTCAAAGTCCGACCGGAATCCTGCCAGTTCTAATTTTTGGTAACCCTATACCCGACAGACCTTCAGACATCATGTGATCTTGAAAGGGAAATATCACATGTGACCTAACCCATATCAGTAGGAACTAATCACGTGCAACACAGCTGCCGGTCAGATTACCCATTTGCAGGACGTTGTGTGTCAGGGCTGTGTTTATGTTCGCGATGATGGTGGCCGTGACCAGGATGGATTGTACCGAGTTATTTATAATCTTTGACCGAAGAAAAAATATAGACGGAGCAAGTTCTATGATAGACATGAAGCTACAATCGTGTCGGTTTTTACAATGTGTAAATATACAGATCGATCGCCGATCGCATAGTCCCGTGCGCATTCATACGATGATATGCAAAAGCTGCGATTATGATATACATAACGTCGCGAGCCCTATCCCAAATGGCTTGGTCAGAGATTGTAGTGGTAGAGCCACGCTGTAAGCTATTAGCTTGCAGCATGAATGGGCCGGCTCGACCGGGGAAGTACCACCCTCTCGCAGAAGACCGACGTCTGAGTAGTGGCATTTTGCCACTGCGCTTCGTCCGGTGAGCGAGGACGCCGGAGGCCCACCTTCCAGTCTCTCTCCAGAATGGTAGCGGTATTTAAAGAGTTAGTACCCCAGGAGGGAACCAGCACTGCTGGAAAATCCCTCATCGCTCAGGCTGCCCTACTTATTCTGGGGTGGACACCTTCCTCAAAGGCCGGCAACGCATCTGTGACCCTTTTGGTGTTGCGGGTGCCCATGGGCGGCGGTGATTGCTTTCCATCAGGTGACCCGCATGCTCGTTTGCCGCCCTCTCATATAAAAAAAAAAAAGAGATATCATAAACATTAGCGTTTGCGTCTTCTAATCATTAACAGTTTAATGCTTTGAAACAACTTCACCTTCGAATATTACAGAAATGCACATGTGACGGGGGCGAGCCCAGCGCCGTTAAAATATGCAAATCTATAGGTGTTTTTTGGTGGAAAGTCCCTTAGTCGCCTTTTAGGTACGACCCATAGGGGAAAACGGGTTGGTTCTATTATTTTTACGTGAGGAAACTACACAGCACTGATCATAATATCATCCAGATTTACAAATCAATTGTTTGTTTGTTTCTAAACGCTTTATTGTACAAAAAGGCGATACATTAATTTTACATAAATACAGAGTATGAGTACAACAGCGACTTGTCCCATTGAGGGATTTCTTCCCGTCAACCATAGGGTAAGTTAGAAAACAGTAGATGACTTGACTTAAAAGACTTGATCTCAATCACACCTGATGTTAAGTGAAGATGAGGGCGAAACGTACTGACCCGGAAATTGTGTTCCGGACCTGGAAATTCAATTATGTTAAAAGGTAAATATCTTCGAAAATGCTTAACCAATTTCCATCAAACATGACTAAGAACCGTTTCGCAAACATCAGCTTTCTAAAATAAAATAACAATGGTATCGATTCAGATGTACACCAACTAAACTAAACTAAAACCAGTTTTAGAGTAGTACTGTCTCTTTCTCCCTGGAACAGTACGATGCGACGGCACCATCCAAAACTGGTTTTAGTTTAGTTGGTGTACTACCGAATCGACACCAATATCAATTTAAAAACCAAAAAATTCGATAGCACATTTTTTTGTTTTGCGGGAGCCATATTGGATTTTAAAATATATGCTATGGACACTCCACGGATCAAGACGAATCTAGCAACACTCTGCACTTCAACATCGATAAAGCCGTTTAGGCTACAAGAGGTAACATAGAAATCTACATACATGCGCTCATATAACATTGACCTCTTTCCTGGGCCAGTCGTGAAAAAAGCGCTACAATGCAATAGACACCCAGCCAAACAAAAAGTGGCTTCACTTTACTTTGTATTAGCGCTCAGTCTTAATTTTTTTCTTATTCTTGGTTTGAGTTTTATAATATACACAGTGTTAGAAGCACTATTAATATGATTATACAGATGAAAAAACTGACAAGCATGGTATACCTGTATTGAAGTGTCGAAATACATTTTTCACAATACATAACGTCACATTTTGTATTTTGCGGGCGCCATGATGGATTTTTTTACTATGTATCCTATGATTCCTATGACACGGGGATCAAGACGAATCTAACGACACCATGCACTACGTAATCGGTCTAGCAGTTTAGGCGACAGGATGCGCAAAAGGAACGGACATACTTACATTAACTCGAAAAACATTCCCTTTCTTGAGCAGTCGGGTAAAAAATGGACCAATTACCACAGAAATGGGCAAAAATCATGCCAGTATCTTTTAAGTAGGTACCTACTATAACAGCGGCATCTTTTAAGTAGGGCAGCGGCCTCCTGCGAAGCAGTCATGCTTCAGGAGGAGATCGGGAGAGGGCCGATCCTGCTCGCATGAGGCGACGTCGGGGGGGCGGCAACGCTCGCTAGCCCCCCTTGCTAGGCTAGCTATCTGAGGGTCGCGGGCGGCTACATCTCGGGGCGATGTAGTCGTCGGACGCGACCCGGGAGAGGATGACATTTCGATGTGAGGCGCGACAGCGCCCCCTGTGGAGAGCGCGCTAGCTGCCCTCCGGGATCGGGCCTCCCCTTGTTAGAGGGGGCAGGGCGGGGTGGGGGACCTGGAGCTGCTAAGGCGCTCCCAGGTCCTCTCTAATGCCGAGGAAGGTCGCTGCGGGGTTTTAGTGGGTATCCCTCCCGATAGGGAGGGGAGTCCCACATAACCGACTCGCCGTACCCCAGGCGAGCGGTACGCGAGATGCGTTTCCCCGCGTAAAAAATGAATAAAAAAAGGTTCAATATAAATTTTTGATTGAGCGCGGTGTTGGTTTCGGCCATTTATTCTCAGCAGTCCTATTAGTTCTCGATGATTCTAAGAGATGGCGCTGTTTTATTTACTAAGAAAAGCGCGAAAAAGATTTGTTCGTCCGACCTTGCATTCTGGCTACATTATAAACTTTATGAATATTGATATACAAAATATGTATATACCTAGTGAGTTTCTTGGGGATTTATCTGAGATAGATGATGTCAGCAGTAGCACATAAATCGCCGTATATAATATGTTATATGTATATGTGCATTGTGAATCTACTGCATTATTTTAGAATGCACGCTAGCGGCTCGCTTTGGCGAATCAATTTTCTGCAGGCAAGACCGTTGCAGTGGTATTGTAGAGTGGAGTAGGCTTATTTTTATCCGATTAAAAAATCCGATGAAGTAAAAGAAGGGTTATGAATTTATGATTTTAACATGGCATTAGCTCCTGTCTAACTCAGTTCGACAAATTAGATGTAATGGTGTCTGTTTTGAACGAATGTAATGCATATAAAATTTATATGGCGGTTGTAATGTAAAATATTGAAAGGTAATCTAAAGACAAATTGAAAAATGTATACTTTATGGTAGGTTTCTTTACAGTCACACTAATATTGTAAATGCGAAAGTTTGTGTGTGTGTATGTTTGTTACCGCATCACGCCCAAGTGGCTGGACGGATTTGGTTGAAATTTGATTGGTAGACGGATTAGGTCCTGTATTAACGAATTCTTCACTTCACAATCACTTTGAACACCCCTTGTACTAATCGTCTATTCCCGAATAACCAAGCTTGTACTATGGATACTAGCTAACGGATAAACTTGGTCTTACAAACGAAGTGGTAAGTTCCAACCCCGGGAGGCATTGTTATAGTACGGCCTTTAATGACCGCCTAGATAGCTACTTAAAGCCTGCGCCAAACCACAGTGTTAATAGCTTTGTTGTGTTCCGTCTGTTTTAAGTACCCATAATCTGTCTTATCTATACTTAAAACTAAGTGTAATTTATGTCAAGCGCTCTAACATTGTATTTAAAAAAGGATGTATATTTATTTATATTTTCGCGGGTAAAATGAACAGCGATTAGTGATTATAAAGGAAATAATTATGGCTGCGGTGAATCGGCGATAGAAGGGGCTATTGGTTTCAAAACTTCGTTATCGTTACGATAGAATAATAAACATTTTTATTGAATACCATGATACCTCTTGCCATGAGCGGCATGAGCTCATTGTAAGCAGTGACAAGCGGAGGTGTGCGGGCCGAACCCCGAACCACATAATTATATCCGACTATGAAGTGATCCTCTGTCCATCAGTTGATGTTGTACGGTGTAGTTTTACCGTGCTTTTACCAGATGAGTTTTTTTACCGTAAGGAAAAAAATAGGGCATCTCAGGTAAGTTTAATAGAAGTTATTGGCTTAAGGTCTTAGCATACGTGACGTGTTTATTCTCGTGCCGGACGGAACGGGACGATTTTTTGACATCGTTGCATTTGAAAACATAGCAATAAAATACACGTGGCGAGAAACACGGGCGGAACGGGACGGCAATAGAAAAAACATCGTTATGGCATCTTCTTCATCTAATGCTACGGCAACCATTGCTAGTTCTTCAAAAGTAAAATCGAACATTTTGTTCTGAAATATGGTTGCAGCACTAGCACGACTATCGTTGAACACCGTCACTGTACGTATGTTTTAAAACCACTTTCACGTTAGGAACTATACCCTTCCCGTCTCCGTTCCGTCCGAGAAATTACCCGTCACGTATGCTAAGACCTTTAAACTACCTATTTTAATTTATTTATAAATCAACATCTACGCTCGTGCCGGCTCTGGATGGATTGCGTCTGACCCGTCAGACGCATATCCATCCAGAGCCGGCAATCCCGATTCGTAGGGTTTCTATCATGCCAAATTTATTTTGAACTCATATTTTCACCAAGTTTTTTAAATTTATTTAATTTAATGGTGCAATTATGTGGAATAGGTTACAAACGCGACCGTCAAATGACACAACCCTTTATTCAAAATTGATTTTGAAAAAAAAAATAACTACCTATGCCAATACCTTCTATTTCAATTACCTAATATGCCCTATTTTTTTACTTACGGTAAAAAACTCATCCAGTATAATATGTATGTATGTAGATTGTTATGTTACCTCCTGTAGCCTAAACGGTAAGTGCATTATGTCGTTAGATTCGTCTTGATTCCTGGTATGTCATAGGATATATTTTATGATAACAAAAGAACATAAAATGCAAAATATGCTTTCGAGTTTTTGGTTTTTAAAGGTATTTTATCCACTTATATGAATAAGGACTCGTCCTGCCTAATAATATAAATTGAAATTAATATCACCCCGGTGTGCGAAGTAACTTGAATTAAATATCTTCGAAATGGTTTAAACGATTTCCATCAAATAAGACTGAGAATTTTTCGAATTCTTCTGAGAAAACTTCGAAAACAAAAAAAAAATACAAATCTGTGAAACCGCCTCCGTGGCTCATCATCATATCACGTCCACTGCTGGACCAAGGCTCAATGTAAACAAAATAAGGTTTACGAATCGGAGGCCGCGGATTCGATCCTGTCTTAATCTATATCCAACCTATATTCCATATAGCGTCCAAATTCGATTGTTTGTTGTTCAATGACGGCGAAACGGATGAACGGATTTAGCTGAAATGTGGTACACGGGTAGAATATACCACGGATTAAAACATGGGATATTTTTATCCCGATAAAGTTCCTGCGGGATAAACAAATTCAACATATCCTCGAAAAAGTTATACTAAGCAGGCGAAGCAGCGGGCGGAAATCTAGTTACATATTATAACTAAATAGCTTTATTTATTATTTTCGACAATTTAAAATTATTGATAAAAAAGGCCACATTTTTTTATAATCCTGAATTCTGGAAAATAACCCCCATTAAAGCTATTTAGGTAAAGTATTTAAAAATAGCTTTTAGGTTTCTCAAGTGCAGGTCGGAGTGATTTTTTTATTTATTCTGTATTTAAAAAGAAATTTTAATTTATCCAAAGCCACTGTACGGCATAAACCCTCTTAATCCGATGTCCAAAATCCATAATTTGTTATTTCTGTAATCATATCGATTGGTGATACAGTTGCTTAAAATATTCACTAGATGGCGCGACTAGTGTTTTAAAACGCGATATAGTTTCGTTCCAAATGTTTGCTTATCACCTCGGTAGTAAGGTGACACTGTACTCGAATGCTGCGTATTCGTAGTGAAACATAGATTTGTCTTAAAAAGGTGTTGATCTGCAAAAAGTCTGGTCAATGCCTATCTCACTACAACTACTTAACATACATACATACATACATACATACATAATGTCACGCCTGTTTCCCGTAGGTGTCGAAAGAGACCACAGACTTCCACTTGCTACGATCCTGACACACCTCTACTGCTTCCTTCACTCTCATAAAGTTGTTCATACATGCTCGTCGGTTTAGGGTACTCTTGACTTGGCCTTTCTTTAACTATTTCGGTTGTCAGAGATATCCCAAACATTAGTGTTTCGGTGTTCCAAACATTAAAAGTTTAATTCTTGAAATAACATCCACGGTTCACCTTATGAAATATACAGAATGCACATGGGCATAGTCGTTACATCGATAAAGATAAAAAGATAATTTATTTATTAAATACAAAGACAATTTCTTTTGAACAGAAATACATATCAAACTTAGGGATAAGTAAGTAGATACTTATTACCTATCAAAACGGAAGCGTTGGTCCCCTGACTCCCAAACTAGGTGAGAACCTGTGCCCTGGGAGTCAGAGTTCTTCCGCACAAACTTTTTCTCATCTCACAGCTTAAACAATACAATATACAATACACTTTATTGCACAACAGAAAAGAAAATACACAGAAAGTGGTTAAACTATATATGCAGTAATAATTGTATCAGATAATAAACACTGCCCTTAGCATGTCAGAAACATTAAGAAAACAGATAAGTGTGTGTAGTATGTATATTGGGTCTTTACCTATGAAATTGGAGTTTTTATTCTTCGTTAATCATACGTACCAATTCCTGCGATTTTCAAAGCTATATCCATATTTGTTTTTTATGTACATGAAATATTTTTTAATTTCTGGGCTAAATCACATAATAAAAAAAAATTTGAACAGAGCTCTTTTCATGTTCTGCCCATAATCGTTTCTTAGATTCGCTGAAACTTTTATAAAGCGGTTACTTTAAAAAATTAACGCTGCCTATAATTAACTTAATGTTATCTGATAATACACAAAGTTTAGCTAAATTTGGATTTGCCGTTCCCAAAAAGAAAACAAACATGTTTGTATGGAGAAAACAGTCTTAATGAAATTCTTCATACAAAACGCCAATTTCATAGGTAAGGAACTAATATATATATATCGTGCAAACTAGGGAAGAGATGGGTTGGTTCATTTTTACGTGCCCAAACACTCATTACAGTTCCCGCGTACAAAACAAATATAGATAAGCATGTGTTTGCATCTATGTTCATGCATAATAATCTTACATAAACTAAAAATATTACGACACAAGTAGCAGTATACAAAGAAGCTACAGGTTGTAAATGACACATCAAAATTAATTTGATTTTGGGGGGGGATAAGTACTACACTGTAAAGGTTCGAAAAATTGTGAACTAGGCCTGAATATAATAATAAATATTTCGGTAGGACATTTACATCAATCATCTAATCCCAAATTAAGCAAAGTCTGTGCTATGGATACTAGGTAGTGGATAAAAATACATAAATATTTGTATAAACATCCATGACTCGCGATTAAATGTCATTCTTCACACAAACATTTACCTCTCGCGGGATTCGAACCCGCAACCGTTGGTTTCGCTAACAGGATTGCTATCCACTACACCAATCGTTCATATATTATGTAGCCGATGCTCCAACGCGGCGGCGCCACAATCGTTGTTATCAATCAACACAATCAGATGACACAGTTGGGTTTTAAAATTTCCAAATAAATCTATTCTAGTTTATTATCGGTTTATCTGGGTTATATTTATGATAACACAACTATGATTGACCGATATTCTAGTCGATTTGATGTGAAATGTAACATTGCTAACGTCTTAATTTCTGTATAGAGGTGCCTGAAAATAAAAAAAAAACTTCCCAGAATCGTCATGATCTTGGCCACTGCTGAAGGTAGAAACGAGTGCTACATACAGGTCTGTGGTCGCGGTCATTAACCGACTCGAGGTTCTATGCTCGTTTGTATGTATTTTGTTGTACTAGCTTTCCGCCCGCGGCTTCACTTGCGTGGAATGAGTTTATCGTTGAAATTTATTTATCCCGCGGGAACTACTCACTTTATCGGGATAAAAAATATCCTATGTCTCAATCCAGGGTATGTTCTACCTATATACCAAATTTCACCCAAATTCGTTCATCCGTTTCGCCGTGATTGAGCAGCAAACAAACAAACATCCAATCTTTCGCATTTATAATATTAGTTAGATAGATGTTCACCCATATTTTCGTCAATTGTTAACCGATTTTGATGATTGTTTTTCTTTTTGATAGGGTTTATCACCACGGTGGTCCCATATTAATTTGGTTAAGGTCTAATGATGCATTCCGGAGATAGAATAGTGAAACTGAAGTAGGTTATTATGCCAGTTTTGGCGGTTCAATTATTACCTGGCCTTCGTTGAACTTAGGCGAGAAACTTCTTCCCCAACGATATGACAACTATGTCACATAAATCGAAGAAAAACATGCAACGGAAGAACATTTTTCCTCGTTTAAAGTACTAACTTACTCAATACACGGATGTAATAATTTATGTGTTGTCAGACACTATTTACATTATATTTATAAGGCGAAGCAGTTAATAAAGGCGTTCATATTTACATGTTATCGTTTCACATTAGACAGCGGCGGCGCGTGACACGCATTCCTTGAATAAACAAAAAAAGCCCACTCCATACTTATCTCGCTCAAACATTTGCAACGGATCAGCCTTGTCCCCCGCCGGTCACACTTTCGTCGCGCACTGAGTTAGTTAAACGTATTTTATACCATTTTAAATATCGAATACGAATGTGTTCTCTTTTTTTTTAAATGAAACAAACACGCGCGTGATTATTTTTTAAATAAACCATTTTATAGTGGTTGTAGTTATAACTGTATGTATGTAGTGAAGTGACCTAAAATTTTAATTTGAAATTGTAAACAATTTTAAAGTGCTGATAAATACAGTGTTACGTGATTAAAACGAAAATATTCACATAACTACTCTTTAGTTACTTGTACGAAGTGTTTGTTACTTTTGAATTTGGAATTCGAACTTCCTTTTTAAAGTCACAACATAGTGTTGTGAAAGTGCTACTTTAGAATTGGTGAAGTACTGCTATTCCCTGGAGTAATTAGCTGTCTATCGTACAGTAAGCTGTAACACATCGAGTATAGTATTGCCAGATCCGGGATTAAATGCCGGGCAAATTATCTTTTTATTTTCTTTTCAAAGTATAAATTATTGAAATTTCAAGTGAACTCGGACTATTTAAAAGCTTTATTGGTGAAAATTCATTGGTATTGTAGTTAGACAATAGGGTGCTGGTATCCCATATCACTATACTTGCCTGTTCGTGTACCAGTTCCCTCATAAAAAAAACCTCTTAATAAATTTGTTAGTGGTGTCGCTAAACTAAAAATCGCTAATTTTAAATGCATTTCCTAAAATGTGCTATTTTGAAATATATCGCTAAATTCTCCACCTCCGTGGCTCAATGTAAACAACATTGGGTTTACGATTCGGAGGTCGCGGGTTCGATCCCCAGCGGTGTACATATTTAGTACTCGGTTTGGTTGATGGTAGGGCATTTTAAATGTCCGTCTGGCTAGCTACCGTCATCTTATCTAAATCTGCCGCCAAACAGCAATGTTAATAGCATTGTTGTGTTCCGGTTGTCAGAGATAAGATAGCCAGTCTCCCAAATAAGATGGGGTTTTCGGGTCAGTACGCTTCCACTTTCGACCTCATCTTCACTTAACATCAGGTCTGATTGAACAGTCTTGTGACTAAACTAAACTAAAACTCAAGTAAACGTGTTGATTAATAAACCTAACTTGAGACCTGAAACGCAGGTGAATACACAAGCAGTACTCACTTGAGAGGTGCGCCGAGATTCACGTATTAATATACGAAACTCAAGACTATCATTCATTCGCCGCTGAGGCGAATACTTGAAAAGTGATCTCAGCTGAGTAGACGTCAAGATTGGTTTATAAATTAGCATGGAGCTTGAGATAGCGTCAACTGCTTAAGACGCATCTCGTGTGATACAGCCTCAGGACTCGACACCAGTGATGAATTAAACGATTATATTTATAAAAGCGAAAGATTACTCACTCATTGACTAAACACAAAATTAGAAAACTACTTGAGCTATGAAGCTTAAATTTGACATGTAGGTATGTTTACATGTAGCAGACTCCAACGGGAATGCGAAATACGGGAATTTTTCACGGGAACGGAATAGACGCGATCGCTACGGGTAATAAACACTCGCTAATGTAAGATTTTAGAACATTCCCATTGGAATTTTTCACAGGAACGGGAAAAACAGGATTATCCAGGTTCAATTTCTATTTTTGCGTGGTCCAAGCAGAATTCCCGTGGGAATATTTTTACAGGAACGGGAAAACCTGCGTGTAAACACTCGATAAGATGAATTTTTCACGGGAAATATCCATTGTTTTTATTTCGAGATCGCGGGAGAAGTCGCGGGCGGAAGCTAGTTATTAAATTAGAGTGGGACGTGTAAAAATTACTAGCTTTCTATGTCCCATATATAATTTTTTCGTTGTTCCTTATCGCCTTGTGGAGGAATCCGTCCCTGACAGCTTCTTTTTAAATACCTTCCACGCCAAATTGTTTGTCAAAAAGCTGGATCTTCACGGGACTCGTCCCGCCTTGGCAACACTAATCGTGCGTCACTAATTTAGCTTAATTTATAAAATCAATTAGTCTCTGCTTAAACACAGTTTAAATAGTAAAGAACTTGACATGCTATAGTTATTTCTCAAACTGTCGGAGTACTACAATGGGAATTCGATATGGCCGCCACATACCGTCTCCGAGGTTCCTATATTGTACAACATATTGAATACAAATGCCCGTATTAATAAATCGATCTTGAGATTGAGATCGCGTCTCCTCAATACAATTTTTTTTGATACTGCTTTAATATGCAACAGATATACTATAGCGTCAACTTAAGATCAGCTCAATCTTGAGAACGGTTTATTAATACGGGCCTAAGTCTTGACCGTTTTTTTTGTAACTAGCGATCTCAAGATACGCTGTTCTACAATTCCGATGGGAGTTTTCCTTCTGCTGCCAGTTTATTGTTTATTTCGTTGTTATCCGTGTCGTATACAGTAAAGTTGTACAGAGTTTGTTCTTATCAGTTGGAAATTTGATTAGAAACGAATAGAAAAAAGTAGGTAATTATCATATTACCTGTGTACCCTAAAAAGAAGTGCGATAAGCAGGGCTTGTAATCGGTTTCGTAAATACCGGTAAATAAAGGTTAATACTTACCGGATTTTAGAAAAGGTTTCGTTCGGAGCGCGCTCGAAATGAGAGCCTACCTGAAATCTTAATCCAGACTAGTGATGCAAAATTAGGTAATTTTACCGAAAACGCTGGTAATATACATGTATTTTACGGTGATTTATATAAATTACGGTAAAATTGCCAACGACTTAAGAGGTAATAAATTTTAATTTGTTTTAAATCCCGCGCACTTATAATATTTGCAAAATCATTATTCTACGTTGTCGATTAGTGCAATACGCCATATTGTGCCGCATATACGCTCGGCTTACCGTTCCGCTGTTGGCGGGCGACTGAGCACGCGGCGATTAGTTGACCTGGTTTTGTCCGGCAGACTACATGCGCATGAGTAATCATAATGTTTATTCGAAAACTACTTTGTTTGTGGAAATAGCGCGATCTGTTGCATGGCCGCGGAACTTTTATGAAGTGAAAACACAATGCTGCCGGCGCAATTTCCTGCGGGAACGCGATATTTTATTTAGTACTAGTTTAATACGTTTTTTTTACCAAATATTACCATACTTTACCATAAAATCTGAACTGGCTCAATGTAAACAACAATACAATACAATACAAATACACTTTATTGCACAACAGATAAGAAAATACAGTTTCAGAAAAGTGGTAAGAATAGAATGTACAATTTGGCGACCTTGTCGCTAAAAGCGATCTCTTCCAGGCAACCTTTGGGTATAAGGACAGTACATTTGAAATAGGTGGGTTGTGCGGTATTAAATAGGGATGCAGATACAAACTATGTGAATAAATTTCATATATTTGCATACACATACATACATACATAGATCAATAGACAAATATACCTACTTAAACATAACATTTATAAAATAGCAACAAAAATACAAACGTAAATATACATATAGGTGTACTAAATAAATATTTATTGATATATAAAATAATAATAATAAGCGACAACAGGATTGTGCTAAGATATAGAGAGAAGCTAAGAAGAGAACACAGATTAAACAACATTGGGTTTACGTTTCGGAGGTCGCGGGTTCGATCCCCAGCGGGATACATGTTTAAGTACTCGGTTTGGTTGGTGGTAGGCCATTTTAAATGTCCGTCTGGCTAGCTACCACCATCTTATCTAAATCTGCCGCCAAGCAGCAATAAATAGCATTAAGATAGTCAGTCCCCCAAATATGTTGGCGTTTCCGGGTCAGTACGCTTCCACCTTCGACCTCATCTTCACTTTACATCAGTTGTGATTGAGGTCAAGTACCAACCGGTAGTTCGGTCGGCGTTGTTAATAAAAAAAAACCGTGTTTTACTTAAGATATCGGTTTATACCGTATTTTACCGGGGTAATTTTACAGCTTTACATCCCTAATCCAGACACAGTACACGCGTCGGCGTCGTTTAAAGTTTGTAGGGATAGAGACGGCGTCGTCGGTAAGAGCGAAATGAAAACCAGTAAAAACCGCTTAATTGATTTAAAACCCATTTGGTTTCGCTCGTCAAGAAAACCGGTTTTTTTAAGGTTAAGTTAGAGTCAAACCTAAATACATCACTCCTTTGTACTTGACGCTGATTTAAATTTAAAAATAAACCGTAAACATGACCTGGCGATAAGATTAAATCGGAGAAACATAAGTATATAAAGTAACAAGCGCCGTAAATATGCGTCAATTTCGAGTTTGCGGCGCTTGCAGTGGAGACATGACACGAAACAATTTGTAAAGGATTTATCCGTTAGACTGGTCCACGTATCTGGAGATGTGAGAGCTAGTGCCTACTTTGCTCAGCAGCTGAGCGGATGCTTTCAGCGGGGCAATAGCGCTAGCGTACTAGGTACTATGCCTCACGGAAGCGAGTTGGACGGCGTATTTTTTCTATAAGATATAGGTATTTTCAATTGTGTTTTATAAATTTGTTGTTTCATGTACATAATTAAATTGTATACTTCTAAACTTAAGTAGATAAAAGTAACAAAGATTGTACTTTACAAACCTTAATGTAGGTACTTATCTAGTACAATTTTTACAAAATCTAAATGGCGTTAATAGTATTTGTGTAATTTGTATTTTTGTTGATCTAACTAATATTATAATGCGAAAGAATGGATGTTTGTTTGTTGCTCAAGCACGGCGGAAGGGATGAACCGATTTGGATGAAATGTGGTGTATAGATAGAATATATATTGGATTAAAACATAGGATATTTTTCATCCTGATAAAGTGAGTAGTTGCGCGGGATAAACGAAGTAAATATATCTGCGATAAAGTTATTTATTTACACTGTTTCGTGAGAAAATGTACGGTTGTGGTATATTATATTGAAGTTAATTTCAAGTTCAACCGCCTCCGTGGCTCAATGTTAAGTGGAGCTCCGACTCCTTTTACGGCTGGTAGCAAAGTGTGTGTTCATTATGATGTGCAGACCTAATGTCACTGTAAACGTCTTCACCGCGCCATTTCCGGTGATAGCAGCGTCACCAGGTTCAGTTCTTGTAGCAAACCGCGCACCATGGAAGTCATGGAAGAAAAGTTGGAGGTAAGACATGATCTACATAAAAAATGGGTCATCTCTTTTCTTTCCCCAGGAAAGTATTTGTCTAAATTCCTAACTGACATTTTGTTATCAAAGACTATTTAGTTGGCCATATTCATAAAAAAAATCAACGCTCTCGTCTTGAAAGTCCGTACGCAAAAAAAAATAATTATGTGAATTTTTTGGTAACATTAAAAAAAGTATTAAAATACGATTTTCTCAAAAACTATCAACTTTTGCGGAACATACATGGGGGCCTATCGGATAGTCCATGGAGGCCTCTATCGATAATTTTCGTTTGATTCATAAGAAAAGCGACACCGTTTATATGTGTGTGTCGCTAAATAGATAACATTAAGCTTCTTATTCTTATTATTCTAGACTAACCGTGTATTATATATATTAAGATTTAAGGACAAATTAGCCACTCCTATGTTCAGACTGAGCAAAGTTGCTACATCATTTATGGGATACTGTATACTCTTTTATAACCTTATACCTGAGAATATCATTAATCTAAATGAAAAACAATTTAAAAACCATGTCAAAGCAACATTAACAAAAAAAGGTTATTACAAAATTAGTGACTACCTAAATGACAAAAACGCTTGGTATACTTCGCCCAAAAATTATAAAATTGTATTAGTTGTATACTTTTATATATATAAAAAAAAGAAAAGAAAATGATCCTGTGGGTTTCTTGCGCCGCTTCTTTTCCCACAGATGATTTCCCTTTCCGAAGCGGTGGTAGCTTGGACATACTGACTGACCGAAAAATGCTTAGCCCTATTTTTATTTCCAATAGATTTAAATTGACATTCAACAATTTTATTGATATCATGTATCTTACGTTGAAATAAAATGCTTGAGTTTGAGTTATGTAAAATTTCGTATGGAATCCTCTTGGGGAAACAATTGCTGGCATCAGGCAGTTACGGCATGAGATGAAAGCTTCGCATATCGTACGGGAATGTTAGTCTCGGACCGTCTTAGTGCATACATGCCCTCATATTTGCAGTGACCTATTAATGGTTGGCCGTGCATTTGGAATGGTGTCACATAGCAGTAAGGCAAAAGTGAAATGCGTCTGTTATAAGACATTTTTACCCGACTGCTCAAGAAAGTAGGGTACCTAATGAAGAAGACTGATTTGATTGATATCCTTACTTCAACCAGCAATGTATGCCGAATTAGTCTCTGCATTTAGGATGGAGTAATAAGCACTTGCTATTTCCGAATTAGTGTTCCTAATGAGATTTCCTAAAAATAGGATTTTTTTTTAGGAAATCTAATTAGGAACATCTAACATCTAATTAGTAACATTTCGTTTGTCACTGTTTCGACTACAAAACTTTTATAATAATGCTCTTGCAACCGATTACGGCCACGGCGGCCGATCTCATTGAGATCAACCAACTGTTCGGGACTCTGCACTACCATGGAATCAAAAATTAAAAAAAAAACTTTTTTTTATGCACGACGGGTTAGTACTTGACCTCAATTACACCTGATGTTAAGTGAAGATGAGGTCGAAGGTGGATGCGTACTGACCCGGTAACCCCAACACATTTGGGAGACTGGCTACTTTATCTCTGACAACCGGAACACAACAATGCCATTGACATTGTTGCTTTTCGGCAGATTTAGATAAGATGGTGGTAGCTAGCCAGGCGGACATTTAAAATGCTCTACCACCAACCAAACCGAGTACTTAAACATGTACCCCGCTGGGGATCGAACCCGCGACCTCCGAATCGTAAACCCAATGTTGTTTACATTGAGCTACGGAGGCGGTTATAGGATAGTGTAATAAGCGCTTAAGTCCGTATGTTGTGAGGGCAAGTACCGAACCCTACATTGCTCGTGGGCCGACACGCACTTGACCCGTTTTTCGATTTGATAAACCTCAACCCGGTCTAAATTTCGTCGCGGGATTGCGTTCTCGACGCTTGAGGTACAATCCCATAAATTGGGTTAATTGCGTAAGATGTTGTTTTGCTGATTCCGAGAAATTGAAGTTATGAGTTTGTGACGTAGGCACCCATAGGAGTGCAGTGAGGGTTTGAGAGGGGGCTATTTTTAACAATTGCGGTAAAAATGGATGGGTGAGTGTGACGCACGCGTTTGTATGATGGTTTAAAACTCGTTACTTGCATTTGAATGTCCTTTTTAACCGACTTTCACTCATTAAGTAAGTAAATAATAAATAAGTAAATAATAAATAAGTAAATAAATAAATATTTCGGACACTTACACCAAATATCTAGTCCCAAACTAAGCAAAGCTTGTGCTATGGATACTAGATAACGGATAAACACATAAATATTTATATAAACATCCAAGACTCGGGAATAAATGTTCGTATTCATCACACAAACACTTACCCCTCGCAGGATTCGAAACCGCAACCGTTGGTTTCGCTGATAGGGTCACTATCCACTACACCAATCGATCATCATTAGCTTGTAAAGAAAGAAAGAAAGAAGGAAGGAAACTGTTTATTCGCCACTTCGACACATATATAACAATTGTTAGGCAAATAAAATAACAGAACACTCAGATAAGTGTCGCAGCAGCGAAAGGGAAACGACTCAGCTATATGCTGAGCTTGTAAGAGCTCAGCGCTGGTTTACTGTCGCACCCAGAGCAGACGAGTTACCGTCGATAGTTGCATAAAGACATCCTGTCAAAGAAATAAAAATGTGCTATGTAAATTAAATAAATACATAAAGATACTTGTTATGTGACATAAATATATACATATGTAGCTTTTACAGCCTGTTCTTTTTTTTCGCGGGGAATTGCGTTTTGCTTACCGCTCGCCTGGGGGACGGCGAGACGGGGTTATGTGGGATTCTCCTCCCTAGCGGGAGGTATATCTATTAAGACCCGCGGCGACCTTCCTGGGCAGTAGGGAGGACCTGGGAGCGCATAAGCGACTCCAGATCCCCCCGCCCCCCCTAATAAGGTGAGGCACGTTCCCGGAGGGCGGCTAACTTGTACATCTACATGCGTTAGTGTTACAATATTATATTATTGTTGTGATATACCTTATCTATGTATCAATATGTATAAGCTATATGTATGTGTATGACTGTGGAAACAAATAAAGGCTTTCCCTCTTATTCATAAAAATTTACAAACGCTTTATAAGCCTGTTTTAGTTATAGTGTCTCCGTGGCTCAATGCAAACAACATTGGGTTTACGACTCGGAGGTCGCGGGTTCGATCCCCAGCGGGGTACATGTTTAAGTACTCGGTTTGGTTGGTGGTAGGGCATTTTAAATGTCCGCCTGGCTAGCTACCACCATCTTATCTAAATCTGCCGCCAAGCAGCAATGTTAATGACATTGTTGTGTTCCGGTTGCCAGAGAGAAGATAGCCAGTCCCCCAAATGTATTGGGGTTTCCGGGTCAGTACGCTTCCACCTTCGACCTCATCTTCACTTAACATCAGGTGTGATTGAGGTCAAGTACGAACCCGTCGAGCATAAAAAAAAAAAAAAAAAAAGAAAGTGTGTTTTGTCTCTGTCGTTCATACGGAAATGTTGTAATGTAAGAAAGTTACAAAACGTACTTTAAGAATAAGACGGTTTATCTATCTATCTACACCCTACTTAGCTGTGTTAGTTTTCTTTTCGATACATATTTACGAGTACCGTCGTTTTTTCACATATCCAAAAAAAACAACCGTTTAGCTGGAGTTCGCGAACGGATCCCTGAATTGAAAAGTTCAAGATAACCTCAAATATTTTTAGCGACATATCCAACGACATTCCACACGATGGGGTACAAAATAAATAAATAATCCCCACATTACTCGTAGGGCTAGTACTGTAAAAAACATATCCAAGATTTTATTGTACCACTTTGTCGACGTGATTGCTATGTATACCTATACTAAATTACAGCTTAATAATACCTACTTAGAGGCAGACAGACAGTTAGACTTCCTTGTTGACCACTGAACCCTAAAAATGGTTTTCTATAAACCCTAAAACATCTTACATTTTTTTGGTTGGTGGTAGGGAATTTTAAACGTCCGCCTGGTAAATCTGTCGCCAAACAGCAATGTTAATAGCATTGTTGTGTTTCGGTTGTCAGAGATAAGATAGCCAGTTCCCCAAATGTTTGGGATCGGGTCAGTACGCTTCGACCTTCGGCCCCATCTTCACTTAACATCAGGTGTGATTAAGGTCAAACCCGTTGTGTATAAAAAACTTAATTTCAAACCAATAGTCTAAGTGCCAAATTACACGCCTTTTTTTATGCAGGAACGAACCCGTGCTTGACGTCAATCACACCTGATGTTAAGTGAAGATGAGGTCGAAGGTGGAAGCGTACTGACCCGGAAACCCCAACACATTTGAGGGACTGGCTATCTTATCTCTGACAACCGGAACACAACAATGCTATTAAAATTGCTGCTTGGCGGCAGATTTAGATAGGATGGTGGTAGCTAGCCAGGCGGACATTTAAAATGTCCTACCACCAACCAAACCGAGTACTTAAACATGTACCCCGCTAGGGATCGAACCCGCGACCTCCGAATCGTAAACCCAATGTTGTTTACATTGAGCCACGGAGCTCTAACTTTTAAAATGACGAAATTCTTTCTAAACGTTCAACCCCTATTTTATCCATTTAGGGGTTGAATTTTGAAAATCCTTTCTTATTTGATGTTTACTTCACGAAGGGAACCTACTCGCCAAATTTCATATTTATAGCTCCAGCAGTTTTGGCTACAAGTAACTTAAAAGTAGATTGTGAAAATAAACTCATGTCGATTGCTTTTTAGGCCCGTATTAATAAACAGTTCTCAAGATTGACATGACCTGAAGTTGACGCTTGAGAATCTGTTGCATATTAAAACAGCATCAGAATAAATGCTCTTGAGACCGAGACGCGATCTCATTCTCAAGAACGATTTATTAATACGGGCCTTAGTTTACAAAACCATTGTCGTATTCTGGTTTTACCTGCGGAATAATTGCCATTTCTCGAGATAGCTCTGTAGTGTTTAGGTAATACATCTAATCAAGTTACAAATAAAGATGTCTATAGAAGGAATATTGAAGATGGGAAGTTTGAGAACAGGGTCAAAGGTTACAGAGAAGAATCTGCCAAAGATAAATGAAAAACCAGAAGAAATAGGGAAACTATTGAACACAGGAGTTAAAGTTGAGAAGGACCTGCAAAAGGTAGAAGAGAAGACGAAAGATAAAGAAAGATTGAAGAAGCGACACTCGATTATATCTGGGAAAAGCGATTTTTGTAAGTGAATGCTGCAATTCAGACTTTACAACAGATGAAGACCACTCTGTGTAGTCGGTGGTTGGCCAAAGGTAGGCAGGGCTTTAACTAGTCGCAAAAATATAGATATCAAATCAGTAAATATGATTTGACAGTCTATTTACACTGCGGCGAACGACCCCTGCACTAGTTACGATCGATAAAGACCACTGTATGTAGTCGGTGGTTGGTCAAAGGTAGGCAGGGCTTTAACTAGTCGCAAAAATATAGATATCAAGTCAATAAATATGATTGAACAGTCTATTTACACTGTGGCGAACGACCGCCACGGTCGACGAAGAGTACTCTGTGCAGTCAAAGACGGATAGAGCTTATAATCAGTTCCAAAAATATAGGTACCAAAACGGTAAATAATAATAATAATAATAATAAATTCGTTTATATTCCCTCCACAATTCGTACATTACAGTATTATAGATACAATTACACTATAAAAATTGTGGGCGACTGATAGCCTGTATTTCAGGTCATCAAAATAATGAAATGAAATCAAATGAAAATCATTTATTCATGTAGGCAATACAATATGCACTTATGAATTTGTTTTTTAAACTACCACTAGCTCGGAACGCGACCACTACTGAGAAGAGCTAGCGAGAAACTCAATATATCTTGACAGTCTATTTACACTTCGGCGAATGACCGCTACAGTAGCCACAGAACCACTGTAGTTGACCAAACACATGCAGAGGTTATGTACAGTTCCAAAAATATAGGTATTAAACTGGTAAATATGATTGGACGGTCAATTTACGGTGACGGCGAATAACCCCCCGCTTTAGGTACAGTATGTGCAATTTTGGTAACGACGTACTTCTCCTTAAAAGCATGTGAGCTCCTTGTTCCCCTGAAAATCCGATGACTAATAGTTGTATCCCTGTAGGTAATCTCCGATACTAAGGTTTGCCGCTTTGAGGAATTGCAGTACTGCACTTGCAGGATCTGCACCTCCCTGTATCACAGAGCCTCATGTTGAGTATATGTTTGCTCAGATGCACGATGATAACGCGATGTAGAACCCGTGCTCTGATTGGTCTGCTTATTTAACGTCTCCACCTATTTACTGTCGTAAATCTCATACTCCTTTTCAGACCTTATGCCCCTATCGACGATGATGATACTCTACTCCCACAGGGTCATCATCAGACGAGGATGAGGGCGTCCAGCCTCACGAGAAAGCAATCGCTGCTGGCCAGGCGAGTCCGCCGTATTGTGTGAGGAATATCGAGCAGCACGCGTTTGGAAGGAGGGAGATCGAAATAGCGGAGCAGGAGATGCCCGGGATTATGGCGCTGAGGGCCAGAGCTAAGGAGGACAAACCTCTAAAGGATGCCAAGGTAAGAAGTCAAGTACTTATTGCCAAACGTGGACCGCAACTATCCAAATTCGCGCATTTTTAAAATTTATTTATTTATTTTATTTAAAACTAATACCAAACTTTATGCCAATTAAAGATTCTTATTATGTTACTGACAATGGTTACCGTTAAAATTGAATGTGTAAGGTTTTAATTAAATTACAATACAATTGGTACTATTATATTATTAATTAATAATTATTCCTGTTGGGAGGTATATCCACTAAAACCCCGCGGCGATCTTCCGCGGCAGTAGGGAGGAGAGCGGATAGAGTACCCTCCCCGGGGGGCACTCTCGCGCCTCACTCCGCGGTCACGTCGCACCGGGGGGTGTCATCCTCTCCCGGGTCGCGTACGACGACTACATCCGAACCTTAGGCACGCCACTGAGTCATAGCGCCATCTAGTTCTATGTGTACATGTAAATACTTACATGATATACATTTATACACACACACTCGCACAAATACACACACACTTAGTATTTTTTTCTCATTTCCAATTCAATTAATTTATTCACAACTTACAATAGGGGCCGTATTAATAAATCGATCTTGAGATTGAGATCGCGCCTCAATACTATTTTTTTGATACCGTTTTAATATGCAGCAGAATCTCAAGCGTCAACTTAAGGTCATCTCAATCTTGAGAACGGTTTGTTAATACGGCCTAACATTTTATATATTTTTTTTTTACAATATTCAAGTTTAGTCATTATTTCCATGCTTCTTTCACTGTAGCTTTTCGAGGCTGATGATGCAACCATTGAGCTGATATCTTCTTCATCAGATCGTAGGGTGCACACACATCAACGCGCAGACAGCGGTGCTTATTGAGACGCTGGCGGCGCTGGGAGCGACTGTCCGCTGGGCCGCCTGCAACATCTACAGTACACAGAACGAGGTGGCCGCTGCGCTCGCGCATGCTGGTATGCCACTAGTCACTAGTATAGTCCGCAACACAATTAACGTAGCAGGTTTAATTTTTACATTTGCATAACCTCAGACGTTCCTTGCGTCCCGTACTAATTTGTGTTGTCTATATACAACAGAAGTAAAATAATGACGATTGGTTTATAATTGGCACATCAAATTGCAAAAGAAAAAGTCCGAAGTTATAGAAATACAAATTATAAATGAAATGAAAATCGTTTATTCATGTAGGCAGGCAACACAATATGCACTTATGAACGTCACCTGTTTTTTAAACTACCACTAGCTCGGAACGCGACCACTAGTGAGAAGAGCTAGCGAGAAACTCAGAGGGTTTGTCTTTTTCGGCGTGCACAAATGGGTTAGCACCCAGCTCATGCTGCGGCGAATCACAGCGCTGGTTTTCTGAGCTCCCAAATGCTCATTATCCGCCCGTAAACATCCCACTGCAGGGATATATGCCTTCCCTCATAATGAGGGAGTATGGGCCATACTATCGAACTATACTATTTCCTATCGAATCCAAAATCGTGTGGAAAGGTCACCATCATCATCAGTCCGTAAACACCCCACTGCACCTTCCCTCATATTGAGGGAGTATGGGGCCATAGTCCGCCACGCTGGCCCAATGCGGGTTGGGGACTTCACATGCCTTAGAATTTTTATATCTCAAGCATGCAGGTTTCCTCACGTTGTTTCCCTTCACCGTTTAAGAGCAGTCGGATAAATGGACATAAGTAATTAAATCAAATTTAAAAACTCATCGGTACATGGCCTGCCAGGGAATCGAACTCGGACCGTGTCTTAATATGAACTCTCTTTTTCTCCAATTTTTCCAGGATTCGCAGTGTTTGCATGGCGTGGCGAGAGTGAAGAAGCATTCTGGTGGTGTATCGACCAATGTTGCACGCCCACCAGCGTCTGGCAGCCGAACATGATCCTGGACGATGGGGGGGACGCCACGCATCTCATGCTGAAGAAGCACGCCACTGCGTTCAAGCAAATCAAAGGTGAGTGTGCTGATACTGAGCTGGTGTTCGCTGAGATAAGGGAGGCGTAAGGTGTTTAGGGCGGGTGGGAGTTACATGACACACCATAAAGTAGGATTCGGGTTTTTTTGGCGGGATCTCGGCGAGTGAAGTTGCATTTTTCCTTATAATTCTTATAATTTGTGCATTCTAACTTTTGAAGCTTAGTGTTGGTGTACAGGTGAAAGGAAGTGTAAATTAATGTGCGTAACGGAGCTTTCGGGTTCCCACAAGAAGCCGCCGAAATCTTTTGTAAAGCATTCTGCCACTTTACTGAAGAATGACTTGACCGTGCCATATCCGCCTGGCTAGTTACCACCATCTTATCTAAATCTGCCGCCAAGCAGCAATGTTAATAGCATTGTTGTGTTCCGGTTGTCAGAGATAAGATGGCCAGCCCCCCAAATGTGTTGGGGTTTCCGGGTCAGTACGCTTCCACCTTCGACTTCATCTTCACTTTACATCAGGTGTGATTGAGGTCAAGTACCTACCTAAAAATTTGCGCGTGCTGCGGCAGCCGGCCGCGTCCACCCGAATACTCGCATACGCTGGAATGTGCCGGATTATGCGCGCATCCGTCGGTATACTCCCGTATCTTTTAGTTTTTTGATCTATGAATCCCATTCGGGTAAAAGCCTCCTCCTTCTCCTTCCACTTCTTCCTGTCCTTGGCTACATCTGTCCATTTTCGTCCACCAACTGTAATAATATCGTCTAACCAACGCTTTTTAGGTCTTCCAACATTTCTTTTTCCTAATGGACCTTTCCACACTGTTGTTTGTAATGTCCATCTTTTGTCAGTGTATCTTGAGATGTGCCCTAGTATAAATATACTTAAAAGAAAACCCCAACACTAAAAATGTTAGGTATGAAAAGTAAATGAAAATAAACATTTTTGATTTTTTTGATTTGGTGATTCTCTTATCTCTTCTTCAGGAATAGTAGAAGAGAGCGTCACAGGTGTCCACAGATTATATCAGCTCAGCAAGGCGGGCAAACTATGCGTGCCAGCAATGAACGTGAATGACTCGGTCACCAAGACAAAGTTCGACAACCTCTATTCATGTCGGTAAGTTTACTAGGGACTCCTACTCGGTTATGTTAGCCTGGTATCGGAAGGAATTAGTCTTTTTGATTACGTCCCACTGCTGGGGCATAGTCAAAGTCAAAAATACTTTATTTTGTAGGTACACAGAGTTAAAATAGTCAATTTTACATAGTAAATTTTAAATTTTTTAAGCTACTGCTTGTTCAAAATGCAATTTTCCCCTGAGAAGAACAAGCAAGAAACTCGAAGGGTTGTTCTTTTAAAATCAGGCTTTGATTTTACATAAAGGTTTTTATATTACAAAAAGATTTTTATATTTCATTATTAATTGTGAAATAGCCTGGCATGCGAACGATCTGATAATGCCCAGGGATGATTATCATCTAAATAGTCTGATATTTTGTAATATGCTTTGTTAATAAGTTTCTGTTTTATAGTATCTTTAAGTTTATTGAGAGGAAGATTTTGTATTTCAACTTGAACCTTATTGAAAAAGCGTTACATAACCCTTATGAATTACTGACTTTGCGGAGGCGACTTATGTGACCTGCAAGTTTATCTTTATTTTTTGTATTGACATCATGTTTATCACTATTTTTCCTAAATGACGCTATATTTTTTTGACATACATTAGATTTTCAAAAATGTACTGTGACGAAAAGGTTAGAATGTTATACACTTTAAACCTATCTCTAAGTGACACTGCAGGTCTCAATTGATAGTCTCCTCATAGTCTCCTCTCATTAGTGAGGGCTATGGTAATCTGTGGCTATGCACCATGCGGACCCAGTGCGTGGATTTGTGTCAGGATGATAGCCAGTGTATTGACACTGTGTCTAGGCCACCGACTTGGCTTTACGATTGTCTTCCATTGAAAATCCGATTGTTTTCACATGAAAATATCAATAGTGGTCACCCATTTTAACTTCTCTTATCAAAAACGAGTAAGACACGTGTGCAAGTCATGTAAGACACCATATATTCATTCTTCAGAAAAAACGTATTAGAATTTTAGTTAACATAACCCAAGTGGAAAGCTGCAGACCTCACTTTATTAAACTAAAGATCCTTACTCTTACTTCCATATACATTTTTGAAATTAGTGTTTTTGTTAAGAGAAATAAGGCAATGGTGTCGATTCGGATGTACAACGAACTAACTAAATTTAAATTATATGTATCCTTTTCTAACCACTAATACATGAAAAGGACGACATATAATGAAGTCCTGTCAAATTAAGTAAAATGATCAAAACAAGCACTTCTTTATCAATATTAGGTGTACACCTAGCGACGTCACGATTAAAATAGAGCGACTTGTTTTGACAGCTCTTAACTTAATTTGACAGGCCTTAATTTATAGTCGTCCCTTTCATGTTAATAGTGTTAGAAAAGGATGTATCTGCTTTAAATTTAGTTAGTTCGTTGTACATCCGAATCGACACCAATGTACTCACAAGTTAAGGATCACTGTTCACGCTATAACCTACGACATGGAGATGATTTGACTGTCCCCTTCACAAAATATCATATCGTGAGCTCAGGTACATACCATATGTCTATTAAAATATATAATAAAATACCATTGCGCATCCAAAGAATAGATAAAGAATCCTTATTTCGTAATAGGCTAAAAGATTTTTTAATTTCAAAGTGCTTTTATACATTGCAAGAGTTTTTTGAGTATAAAGAATAATAATTTTTTCTTTCGCATGTTACAGATAAACGTTAAAAATTATTGAGACATTTGAATGTTATTTTATATGACTAATAATAATTTTGGTTATTTGCGTTCAATGTAAATTGTGTCTTTAACATCCTATATTTACCACATGAGCAATAAATGATATGACTATGAATGATATGACTATGACTATACCATCATTAGGCGTCGTACAGAGTACCACTGTTGCTTTTAGGAATTATAGTGGAGGTGACTCTCGTCTGGTTCTGTTAGCCTGGTACCAGCTTAATTTAATAGTAGAGCCAAATACACCGTGTGTCAGTAAGCGTCAAGCAGGGTATGTGAATATGAGGTCGAAGGTGGAAGCGTACTGACCCGGAAACCCCAACACATTTGGTGGACTGGCTATCTTATCTCTGACAACCGGAATACAACAATGCTATTAACATTGCTGCTTGGCAGCAGATTTAGATAAGATGGTGGTAGCTAGCCAGGCGGACATTTAAAATGCCCTTCCACCAACCAAACCGAGTACTTAAACATGTACCCCGCTGGGGATCGAACCCGCGACCTCCAAATCGTAAATCCAACGTTGTTTACATTGAGCCACGGAGGCGGTCAGATTTCAAGGTTCCAGGTAAATATGGACACGTCGGTAAACGTTATAGTGTACGACTGTTGATCATGGCTTATTAGCAGTGACAATAGGTAGTGACTCTTACTTGCTTATGTTATCCTGGTACCGTGATGTCCTGATGCCATTCGTATTCATAATGGATGCGCTTCCTCGACGCTACGGCACGAGAGACATCTGCTATATTTAACCGCCTCTGTGGCTCAATGTATACAACATAGGGTTTACGATTCCGAGGTCGCGGGTTCGATCCCCAGCGGGGTAGATATCCGCCTGGCCACATACCACCATCATATCTAAATCTGCCGCCAAACAGCAATGTTAATAGTATTGTTGTGTTCCGGTTGTCAGAGATAAGATAGCCAGTCCCCCAAATGCCAGTAGCCAGTAAATAAGATAGCCAGTCACCTTCGACCTCATCTTCACTAACCATCAGGTGTGATTGAGGTCAAGATTAACAGAATTCCGATGCTGTTTTCAAATGTAAATGTTACCTAAAATGTTCATTGATTTATTTCCAGGGAAAGCATAATAGACGCACTGAAGCGTAGCACGGATCTAATGTTTGGGGGGAAGCAGTCGGCGGTGTGCGGGTATGGGGAGGTGGGCAAGGGCTGCTGTCAGGCTCTCAAGGCGCTGGGCTGTGTGGTGAGTGCACTCTCCACTTGTGCAACTGGTATACAGGGGTGGGTAGGGTTTATGGGGCTTATGTTTTAGCCTTCCCTATACCCTAAGTACCGTACATACAAGCGATATTACCTATATCTCTGTATGTACGGTCTAGTCTTCCACTGTACGGTCTAGCCTCGTTTAGCTTCCCTCTGTCCTTGCTGGTCTCCTTCTGCAACCTGTGTGCTGCAGCCCCCCTTTGTACGCTATACGCCTTAGCATCCCTGTGTACATTCTAGCCTCCCTCTGTATACTCTCGCCCCCTTTACACGCACGAGAGCATGCTCTGTACGCTCTAGCTTTCCTCTGTACGTTCCAGCTTCCCTCTGCATGCTCTAACCTCCCTCTGTACGTTCTAGCCTTCCTCTGAACGTTCCAGCTTCCTTCTGGATGCTCTAACCTCCCTATATATGCTCTAGCCTTCCTTTGTACGTTCCAGCTTCCCTCTGCATGCTCTAACCACCCTCTGTACGCTCTAACCTTCTTCTGTACGTTCCAGCTTCCCTCTGCATGCTCTAACCTCCCTCTGTACGCTCTAACCTTCCTCTGTACGTTCTAGCTTCCCTCTGCATGTTCTAACCTCCCTCTGTACGTTCTAGCCTTCCTCTGTACGTTCCAGCTTCCCTCTGGATGCTCTAACCTCCCTCTGTATGCTCTAGCCTCCCTCTGTACTTGCTAGTCTCCCTCTGTAATATGTATGCTCTAGCTTGCCTTTGTACGCTACAGCATGCATCCCGCTGTACGCCCTAGCATCTGAGGAATTAGCTCCTCGCCATCTTTACACGCTCTAACTTTCCTCGTTACACGCTAGCTTCCTTCTGTACGCTATAGCCTCCCTCTGTACGTTCTAGTCTCACTCTGTATACTCTAGCCTCCACCTATGTCCGTTTTCTGTTGACCTGGTATATGCATTTAGCTTTAACGCAATATGTACATTGTGCTATAAAAATATATCCTAATAATGAATGTAATTAAGTATACAAAACAATATTAATAACGAACGACCGATTTGGCCGCTTCCAATCGGCCACTTTGGAAATATGGGGGAGGCCTATGTTCAGTAGTAGGGCCTTGTGGTATCCAGCACGTAAAAAGAAATAAACTAATCCGTCACTTCCAGTGGATGGTCTAGCCTTCAATATGGCCAGATTATGATTATACAGGAAACCAGACCATAACAGAAGCTTACAAAATAATAGGAAGGCTGGATCATATCTAGGAAGGTAGCATACAGGAGGCTAGCTGTATGATAGTCGTCTAGCCTCAATATAAATCGATGCAGGCAGAAAAACATTGCCCTACCCTAGCAAATTGTCCTACAAGTGTCACAAGATGAACAAGTTTCAACCGCCTCCGTGGCTCAATGTAAACAACATTGGGGTTACGATTCAGAGGTCGTGGGTTCGATCCCCAGCGGGGTACATGTTTAAGTACTCGGTTTGGTTGGTGGTAGAGCATTTTAATATTGCTGTAAGAATAATTTATTATTTTGTAGTTGTATCTTTTCTCGTAAATTTTATAATTATACCTGCCGTTTGTCAAAACGCTGCGCACGCCACTGCTAACTACCAATTAAAAATGTAATTGAAACCTTATTATAATATATTTTTTTCTCATTTCAGGTGTACGTTACCGAAATAGATCCAATATGCGCTCTACAGGCGGCCATGGATGGCTTTAGAGTTGTAAAGTTGAATGAGGTAAGATATGTTATTCAGTAGGTACAGGTAACTTATTAGTAATCTGTGGTACAGGTATTTGTTATACTGGTTGGGATATTTCATAATTAATAATAAAGGAAAATTTGGGCGTTACTAGCGACTGGAACGTTACCAGCCCGTCTTGTTGTACTCAAGATTGTGTCGCATCGTTGCATCCCGGTAAAGGGTAAACGTAGTGCATGCCCCTTATTGTAGGTTTTTTACCCCATTTTGAGGTACACAGGGTACACTTAAAATAGTCAGATTTTACTTTTATAAAGCTACTGCTTGATCAAAGGGCAATTTTCCCCTGAGAAGAACAAGCAAGAAACTCCTTAAAAATAAAGTTTTTATATTACAAAAATTCACAATAATATTTCATTAATAATTGTGAAGTAGCTGGTTATGTCCATGAATGTTTATCATCTAAATAATCTGATATTTTATAATATGCTTTCTTAATAAGTTTCTGTTTTATATTATCTTTAAATTTATTGAAAGGAAGATTTTGTATATCAACTGGAACTTTATTGAAAAAGCGTTTACATAATCCTTTGAATGAATTACTGACTTTTCGGAGGCGACTTATGTTACCTGCAAGTTTATCTTTATTTCTTATATTGATATCTTATATTGATATTTGACGACCTGTTTCGTGTAGTGGTTAGAAACTCTGCTGCTATACCAAAAGGTCGCGGGTTCGAATCCCACTAGGGGCATATGTTTGTGTGATGAATACGGACAATATGTACCCGAGTTATGGATGTTCTTCATTTATAATAAGTATTTATTTACACAAAAAATGAATTTATGTAGTATATCAACCATCTGGTATCCACAACACAAGCGTAGTTGCTTACTGTGGAACTAGATGGCGCTGTGTGAATGTCTAAGGATATTTTTTTTAAATTTTTTTTTTATTTATTATTTATCATGTTTATGACATTTTTTCCTAAAGTTTGCTATATTTTTTTTTCACATATATTAGATTTTCAAAAATGTGCATGTATATTATTTCCAGGTGATAAGGCAAGTGGATATAGTTATTACAGCGACGGGCAATAAGGGGGTCGTGACCAGGGAGCACATGGAGCGGATGAAGAACGGCTGCGTCGTGTGTAATATGGGACATAGCAACACTGAGGTAAATAAATAAAAGGTTTTTATTCAACTAATAAAAGAGATATACGATGCGAATGTGGATGGTAGTGTTGGTAGGGGAAGACAGCGGCGAACGTACCATGATCAAATCTTAAAGAAAGGCCAAATCAAATCAAAAATGCTTTGTTTTGTAGGTACACAGGGTACACCTAAAATAGTCAGATTTTACATTTTTAAAGCTACTGCTTGTTCAAAAGGCAATTTTCCCCTGAGAAGAACTAGCAAGCAACTCGAGAGGTTCCTGTTTGGGGTTGCTCTTTAAAAAAAAAAGGTTCTTATATTACAAAATTATTAATTATTGTTGTATATAGTTTTTATTTTTATTACTGTGAAATAAGGCTACATTGTGTAAGAATAACACCAAGCAGAATTATTGTTGCGTCGAAAATTTTTGTATGTGTTTCTGTAATATGCAAATGAACGCTTTATCTATCTATCTATCTATATTATAATATTTTATTATTATGGTTATGCGAACGGGCTGGTTATGTCCATGAATATTTATCATCTAAATAATCTGATAGTTTATAATATGCTTTCTTAATAAGTTTCTGTTTAAAATTTCTGACTATCTGGATGATAAGAATGCGTGGACATGAACCGCTCGCCATTATCCAGTATATTTTATTCTTATTTTTCTTTGTCGAATCATAAATTTTACAATTAGGTATCTCAAATTGTAATTGTATTGGCTTATTTAAAAAGAGCAACCCTGGAGTTTCTTACTCGTTCTTCTCTGGGGAGACTGCCTAGTGAATGAGCGATAACTGTATGTCATGACGATTTCAAATGTTATTCTTAATCATAAAAATTAATAGTGTAGGAAAAGAATTCCCTTAAACTAATTAAAGTAGGTATGCTATGTACTAGATAAAGTAAATTACAATATACTACGTTATATCTAAGCACTTAATCCTATAACTAGTTTCTTATACTATATATAACACTTATCAATTATACAATATTCTTACGAAATAAAATCATTTTTGATTGATTGATTTGATTGATTAGTATCTTTAAATTTATTGAAAGGAAGATTTTGTATATCAACTGGAACCTTATTGAAAGAATAAGAATAATTTATTTTTAACCACAGGTAAATACAGTAGTTTACAACCGGTAAAATTTTGTAATATTCATTAGAACTTCTAAAAGTATGTTCCCAGCTGATGTCCATGCTAAGCATTAAAAATACTTGTGTTATAAGCATCAGCTGCTAACTCGTCAATGGACTCCTGAATGGAATAATGAATCTTGAAAAAGCGTATACCTTTGAATGAATTACTGACTTTGCGGAGGCGACTTATGTGGCCTGCAAGTTTATCTTTATTTCTTGTATTGACATCATGTTTATGCTATATTTTTCTTTGACTATTATTAGTTATTGGTTTTTTGACATATATATATATATATTTATATTTTAAAAGTCAAGAGTAACCTAAACCGAAGAGCATGTATGAACTTTATGAGAGTGAATGAAGCAAAAGAGGTGTGGCCGGATCGTAGCAAGTGGAAGTCTGTGGTCTCTGGGAAACAGGCGTGACTATATGTATGTATGTAATCAGTTTACGACAGAACCCCTGGACCAAGTGCGATATTTTATGTTTCGAAACTATTTTTTTTAATGCACATCGGGTTGGTACTTGTCCTCAATCACACCTGATGTTAAGTGAAGAAGAGGTCGAAGGTGGAAGCGTACTGTCCCGTAAACCCCAACATTTGGGGGACTGGCTATCTTATCTCTGACAACCATAACACAACAATGCTATTAACATTGCTGCTTGGCGGCAGATTTAGATAAGATGGTGGTAGCTAGCCAGGAGGACATTTTAAATGCCCTACTACCAACTAAACCGAGTACTTAAACACGTACCCCGCTGGGGATCGAACCCGCGACCTCCGAATCGTAAACCCAATGTTGTTCACATTGAGCCACGGAGGCGGCACTATTAAATTGCAATACATTTGCTACCTACATTCAATTATCTAATAACTCGATGAACAGAAAGTGGACAGAGTGTCTCTGACGTCAGGTTGTTTGGGCCACATTTTTTTCACATAGAGACAGTATACATGATGGAGAATTGTAAAGATTGTATTTAAAAGTCATTTTAATGTAGAACCTTTTTTTGTTTAGGGTGGACTAGGCTCAAACGAGACAAGTAGCAGTTAGTAGACAATAGTGTTTTATTACAATGAATTATTTAAACACTGCAAAGTGCTGCTAGTAAATTGCCAGTATTTGACGACCGATTGGTGTAGTGGATAGTGACCCTGTCAGCGAAACCAACGGTTGCGGGTTCGAATCCCGCGAGGGGTAAATGTTTGTGTGATGAATACGAACATTTATTCCCAAGTCTTGGATGTTTATATAAATATTTATGTATATTTATCCGTTATCTAGTATCCATAGCACAAGGTTTGCTTAGTTTGGGACTAGATAATTGGTGTAACTGTCCGAAATATTTATTAATTTAAAAAAAAGTTGATAAAACATTTTGGAACACCCCTAAAGTCGTGATGTTATGTTGTACACTGTTTCCATTTGCAGGTGGATGTACACGCGCTGAGGACGCCAGATCTGTTGTGGGAGCGCGTGCGCAGTCAGGTCAGTTACTTCAAATTTCAATTCGTGACTATAAACTTGAAGTATTTATATTTTGCTAACTTTCCGCTCACGGCTTCGAATATCACGCGGGAACTTTTCGCTTTATCGGAATAAAAAATGGAGTGTTTTTTTTTTATGCACGACGGGTTCGTACTTGACCTCAATCACACCTGATGTTAAGTGAAGATGAGATCGAAGGTGGAAGCGTACTGACCCGGAAACCCCAGCACAATTGGGGGACTGGCTCTCTTATCACCGACAACCGGAACACAACAATGCTATTAACATTGCTGCTTGGCGGCGGATTTAGATAAGATGGTGGTAGCTAGCCAGGCGGACATTTAAAATGCCCTACCACCAACCAAACCGAGTACTTAAACATGTACCCCGCTGGGGATCGAACCCGCGACCTCCGAGTCGTAAACCCAATGTTGTTTACTTTGAGCCACGGAGGCGGTTAAAGTTTGGATGTTTCTTTGTTGCTCCATCACGGCGAGACGGATGTACGGAATTGCATGAAATTTGGTGTATAGGTAGGACATACCCTGAATTAAGCCATAGAATATTTTTTATCCCGATAAAGTTAGTATTTCCTTCATACAACCATAATGCCCCTAGCGGGATACGAATCCGCGACATTTTAGTATAACCAGCAGGGGATCAATTGTCCTCCATATCAATTCAGATAACGGTTAACACACCGTAATTTTTCAAAAATTTCCAAATTGCATATATATTGTTTATTATCCAGGTGGACCACATTATCTGGCCCCACGGCAAGCGTATAGTCCTTCTCGCGGAGGGCCGGCTCGCCAACTTGTGCTGTTCCTCGCTGCCTTCCTTCGTGGTGTCCGTGACGGCCGCTACGCAGGCTCTAGCCCTAATAGAGCTGTACAACGCGCCTCAGCATCGGTATAAGGTATACAAACACAAACACTCCTCTGTGGCTATCAGTCATAAAAGGTTGGCAATGCCGGACATTGGTCCGTAAATTAGGTGGCTTTTGAGAGATCTGTAGTGGGAGATTTCTGTTGAGATGTGTCTATTAAGAGATTTCTGTTGTAATGTGTCTATTGGGAGATTTCTGTTGAGATGTGTCTATTGGGAGATTTCTGTCAAGATGTGTCTATTGAGAGATTTCTGAAGAAATATATCTATTGGGAGATTTCTGTCAAGATGTGTCTATTGAGAGATTTCTGAAGAAATATATCTATTGGGAGATTTCTGTCAAGATGTGTCTATTGAGAGATTTCTGAAGAAATATATCTATTGGGAGATTTCTGTCAAGATGTGTCTATTGAGAGATTTCTGAAGAAATATATCTATTGGGAGATTTCTGTCAAGATGTGTCTATTGAGAGATTTCTGAAGAAATATATCTATTGGGAGATTTCTGTCAAGATGTGTCTATTGAGAGATTTCTGAAGAAATATATCTATTGGGAGATTTGTGTTGAGATGAGTCTATTGGGAGATTTCTGAAGAAATATATCTATTGGGAGATTTCTGTCAAGATGTGTCTATTGAGAGATTTCTGAAGAAATATATCTATTGGGAGATTTCTGTCAAGATGTGTCTATTGAGAGATTTCTGAAGGAATATATCTATTGGGAGATTTCTGTCAAGATGTGTCTATTGAGAGATTTCTGAAGAAATATATCTATTGGGAGATTTCTGTAGAGATGTATCTATTGGGAGATTTCTGTTAGGATGAGTCCCAAACTAAGCAACGGTTGTACTATGGATACAAGATAACCGATAAACATATAATACATCAATTTTTATATAAACATCTATGACTCGGGAATGAATGTTCGTATTCGTCACACCAACATTTACCCCTCGCGAGATTCGAACCCGGAACCCTTGGTATCGTTAACAGGGTCACTATCCACTACACCAATCAGTCGTCTATCTTAATCTGTATCTTTTTTTTTCTTTTTTTTTTATCACAACGGCTTAGCACTTGACCGCAATCACACCTCATGTTAAGATGATTAAGATGAAGATGAGGCCGAAGGTGGTAGAGTACTGACCCGGAAACCCCATCTTATTTGGCGGACTGGCAATCTTATCTATGACAACCGGAACACAACAATGCTAAAACATTGTTGTTTGGCGGCAGAATTAGATAAGATGGTGGTAGCTAGCCAGGCGGACATGTACCCCGCTGGGGATCGAACCCGCTACCTCTGAATCGTAAACCCAATGATGTTTACCTTGAGCCACGGAGGCGGTTAATCGCCTGAAGGTATTCCATGTCAAAAATGCTTTATTTTGTAGGTACACAGGGTACTTATCTATCTTTTTCAGGCCGACGTGTACTTATTACCAAAGAAAATGGACGAGTACGTCGCCAGTCTCCACTTGCCGACCTTCGACGCCCACCTCACGGAGCTGACGGACGAACAGGCGAAGTACTTGGGCCTCAACAAGGTTGGCCCGTTCAAACCGAACTACTATAGATACTAGCATATAGCCGTGTGTGAAAACAACAATTGGATTTGAGATGCAAGTGGTATTGCATTCGGCTGATGAATTCTTTTTTTTAAATTTTCCTATTGTCAATTTAAATTGAGACGGTCTTTATAATAATAAATAAATATCTTTGCAACTACAGCGCCATCTAGTTCCACACTAAGCAACTAGGCTTTTTTTTATGCAATAAAGGTTGGTACTTGACTTCAATCACACCTGATGTTAAGTGAAGATGAGGTCGAAGATGGAAGCGTACTGACCCGGAAACCCCAATACATTTCAGGGACTGGCTATCTTATCTCTGACAACCGGAACGCAACAATGCTATTAACATTGCTGCTTGGCGGCAAATTTAGATAAGATGGTGGTAGCTTGCCAGGCGGACATTTAAAATGCCCTACCACCTATACTATACAAATACATTTCTTTTGTTGTAAATAACTTTCTAACTAAAAATAAATAAAACTAGCTTTCCGCCCGCGGCTTCGTCTGCGTGGAATAGCTTCATCGGAAATATGTTTAAATGTATTTATCCCGCGGGATCTACTCACTTTATCGGGATAAAAAGTATCCTGTATCTTAGTCCAGGGTATATTCTACCTATATACCAAATTTCATCCAAATCCGTTCAACCGTTTCGCCGTGATTGAGTAACCAACAAACAAATAAAAAAACAAACATCCAAACTTCCGTATTTATAATATTGGATACAAGATAACGGATTACATAAATATTTATATAAATTTCCTATGACTCGTGTTCAATAAGGAAATATTTACCCCTATCTGGATTCGAACCCACAACCTTTGGTTGGTACGCACTACACTTATTGATCGTCAAAATAATATATTTTTTTAATCTCTTAAGTAAATCGTTTAAGTGCTACACACCTCTTTTGCGTCGGGTTAATGACACAACTTTTATTACTGAACTACAAAAATAACCGCCTCCGTGTCTCATTGTAAACAACATAGGGTTTACGAATCGGAGGTCGCGGGTTCGATCCCCTGCGGGGTACATGTTTAGTACTCGGTTTGATTGGTGGTAGAGCATTTTAAATGTCCGCCTGGCTAGCTACTACCATCTTATCTAAATCTGCCGCTAAGCAGCAATGTTAATAGCATTGTTGTGTTCCGGTTGTCAGAGATAAGATAGACAGTGCCCCAAATATGTTGGGGTTTCGGGGTCAGTACGCTTCCACTTTCGCCCATCTTAACATCAGGTGAGATTGAGGCCAAGGGTTGAAAAATATTGCCTAATTTTTTACATGTGATCCATTGTAATTTGTATGAAAACTGATTACTATGATTTACCTTTAAAACGTAATGAATTTCATTACCATTGGGTGCTACATATAGTAGTTAATTGCAGTACTCCTCTCAAAACTGACGTCACAATGAGACAATAGGAATTAATTAAAGAAAAGAAATCATTGGTTAAAAAGCCTTTGAATGTGGAATCACATGAAGGAGCGAAATCGTAGTAACATTCGAATGTAAGAAATTTGTTTTAATAAATTGTTTTGACAATGTTCACAGTTGATTTGAAACAGCATGGTGTATTAGAATTGTGTAACTTCACTCGTATCGTCAATTATAACATTGGCCAATGAGGACACGTTAATATGCTGAGAGAGGAATTAACCAACCAATCATAAATTAGTAGTCGACCCCGGGACTGCTGCATTGACTACAAATGTCCCACTAAAAATATTCCTTTGTCATAGAAATTTTGTAATATGAGAGTTTATGGACAGAGGAATTATTGTGAAGGTCGCCATACAAGGATAACCCTTGTTGATTGGGGTATCATGTACCGCTTTGACGTGTGACGACCCTAATACTAAGTACTACGATTTCGCTGCTTTGAAAGAAATGAGTACGTATTACAATAGATGCCTTGTTTCCGCCGCGGCATTATGTCATGGCGTTTGTCACTATTAAATTTTATACACTGTCATGACACGGTCACCAATGTGTAACATGTAAACGTCACGGCATTCACCAATGAAATGTCACGACATAATGTCGTAATAGCCTATCATTGTCGATGACCCGGTGCTGGCGTGTTAAAACTGAGGGCAACCATGATGTCGATTCGTTTGGCACACTCTTAAATCATTCGTTCATTCATTCATTCAAAGGTTCGGAAGACGGATGATAACCAAAGTATATGGGCTCTGTTATACCACCTCAAATAGCAATAATTTTTATGTCACTGATTGTAAATTGGTAGAACAGATGGATGGATTGTGTGACAGATGATATAAACGAAAAAGAGTGAATGATGAGGTGATGGCTGATAGAGAAGATTGGAGCAAAAAGTCATACTGCGCCGGCCCCAAATAAATTGGGCCCAGAGCAAGAAGATGATGATAGAATGGTCATGATATGCAGAACGAAGGCTGCTATGACCCTTGTTATCATTGTTAGTCGCATCAGAGATATATTGCCTGGAAATGTACAGATTTTTATATGCAATATATTTATCTAGTATCAGTAGTCCTAGTACCTACTAGCACAGATTACTAATAAGTTACTCTACTAGTAAAAACTACTATCACCTAGATAGGCCGAGAAATCATTGGGGCATATCTGTTAATCACTGAAACCTGAATACCACAGATCTGACGAGGTATACCAATCCAGTAATATATAATTCTATTGGGGGTGCAGTACCAAAACGCCCTTGATTCTTAATCATTGTGTCATTAGTCATTGTGTTACGATATGACAAGGACGGCCAGAGCAATGACGTCATGAGCGATAACGATTCCCAAAGCAAGTGACCTAGGCCTTCTGACTACTGTCTCTACGGGGTGCGCCAAAGTTCACCTAAATTTTCAACTCCGATAATTGGAAATCCGAAAATGTTCTTCCTAACATTTTTCATCCTAACAATCACAATTCCTAACTACTCTGTCTCTAATGTTCAGAATTCCGAAGCATTCAACTTCATAATGTCAGTAGCAATAAACATCTATATATGTCATAATGTCATAATTATGTTCCCCAAAAACGTTCGACAATGCCAATGTTTAAGAACTAAAGTGACGAAATTTTATTATAATGTCCTTTTTGTGCGGTTGAAGTCAAAAAAGGACAGACTAGCCTCAATTAAGTTTTAAACATGTGCCAACCGAATTGACGTTAGTGCGCTTGCGTTGCGAAGCTTTATACCTGTTTATTGAGAATTGCGCAATTGAAGAATCCATCTCCAACCCGCATATAATTACAGATGGCAGCACTGATGAGTGTTCCTAAATACCCACATTAGGTGTTTTTAAATATGTGGAAAATTTACAATTTAGAACGAAATATGTCAAAAATTTGTGTGAGTGTGTGTGTATTCATATGTGTTCGCGTGACTGTGTGCGGGTATGATTATATGTTATGTGTTATTGAACCTCCGTGGCTCAATGTAAAAACATTGGGTTTACGATTCGGAGGTCGCGGGTGCCATCCCCAGCGGGGTACATGTTTAAGTACTCGGTTTGGTTGGTGGTAGGGCATTTTAAATGTCCGCCTGGCTAGCTACCACCATCTTATCTAAATCTGCCGACAAGCAGCAATGTTTAAAGCATTGTTGTGTTCCGGTTGTCAGAGATAAGATAGACAGTCCCCCAAATGTGTTGGGGTTTCCGGGTCAGTACGCTTCCACCTTCGACCTCATCTTCACTTAACATCAGGGCCTGCAGTCTCGACGTAGATAGCGATCGTTATGTTATCGAATTCGGTCGTTAAGTCCTAACAATGTTATTTTAATTGGAGAATTAGAGTCTTTAGTATCAAAATATCGGTTTCCATTGAAACTACGATTCAGGCTTCCAACAAAAACCGATATGATTATGAACACTATAACATTTAGAATAAGATCGTTAGGAGTTAACGACCGAAATCGGTTGCTATCTATGTCGAGACTGCGGGCCCAGGTATGATTGAGGTCAAGTACCAACCCGTTGTGCATAAAAAAACCTGTGAATGCGACGTTGGTTTGAGCTCAGGATTAATAGATAAGTGATGAACACTCAACAGTGGCGACGCCAATTTATAGCGGGAGAAAAGGGCAGTTTTTAACCTCATTCAAGTAGCGATCTGCTACAATATGCCTTATTCACTTGCGCACACGCAACACTTATCTCGAGCTGAATATAAAGTTTCACATCATTGCTCAGCCGGCGGCGTGTCTTTGACAATAATATTATCTAGTAATAATTGTTATCCAATGACCGATGTTAACCAGAGGATTTGCCTTGCGACACCATTTTGGATGCTTGACAGTTATAGAAACATGGCGGCTATGTACAACACAATGCGTTGAAATACCGAATCATTTATTCAATACTGTAAGTCTTA
Source organism: Oegoconia quadripuncta (assembly GCA_949316235.1). Lineage (NCBI taxonomy): Eukaryota > Metazoa > Arthropoda > Insecta > Lepidoptera > Autostichidae > Oegoconia > Oegoconia quadripuncta. Next base: position 41,166,162 of record OX438741.1, on the reverse strand, counting down.
CCTTTAGACGAGTATTTCTGTAAAAATGTCTTTTCCTTCTCTTGTGCAAATCAATCTTTAAAGCCTGTATTACAAAATATCACTCAAGAAGAGATCTCCGCTTCAGGACAGTTAAAAAGGGACCAGCTTTATTTAATTTGCATAGCGGCATCTCTTTCTAACAATGCTCAAGCGCAGATCTACGCTTGAGCAACATTTTGAAATACAGGCCTTAAACTACGTCACGGGTCGTACATATGGATAGTAAAATGAATATTCACAATGAAACAAGTAGAAAAAATACGTCATGGCATGTCCTCTGTTATCTTTAGGCGTTGTTGTTATCATTATGAAGAAAATGTGTAATATTATCGCTTAAAATGGGAGTTTTGAAATGCTTTGTACGAGAGATTTGTGAAATTTTATAATATTGTGACAGTCAGACGTTGACTGGTAGAAGTTAAGTTCTTCTATGTTAAGTAGCCAATTGGCCTAACGGGGTCTTGTACGCTCCTTCTTGTCAGCCGATAGGATTAAATTTGGTCGAGGTAACTCTTCTCGGTTATGTTAGCCTGGTATCGACGGTGAATAATCTAGGGTCCAAGAGTGCAATAGTTACGAAGGGCTCTGTCTACCTTCAGTAGACTATTGATCATAGCTTATAGGAGTTAGTTAGGAGGTGACTCTCGGTCGGTTATGTTGGCCTGGTACCTGCGGTCACTAGTCTGGGTCTAAGACGGCCATAGTCACGTAGAGCTCCACTTATCTTCAGTAATAAGTACTACTAATATTGATCCTAACTTATGAGTTATGTGCGACGTAGTCACTCTCAGTCGTTTATGTTAGCTTGGTACCAGCGGTCACTAGTCTGGGTCTATGACAGAAAATACAGTTTACCGTTGTTTGGAGTTAGGAGGTGACTGTCAGTCGGTTATGTTAGCCTGGTACCGGCGATGACTAGATTAGGGTCCAATACAGTAATGGATACTTAGGGTTCCGATTTGTGATTTCTTTCCCTCTCGCTAATAACAACAGTTCTTTATTTGCTACGAATTATCACTTGAAACGTAAAAAAAGATAAATGCATTAAACAGAAGCTTCACGTATATCGACAGACGCGACAAGGAGTTTTATCAAGCAAACGGGGGCCTACAACGATCATTTTAAAAACCATCATGTTTCAGGAACGTTTTGTTTCAATGTTAAAGTAATATTACTCAAATTCGTACCGTGATCATCTAGCGATAATACAAAACAATATTGTTTTACTCCTGCTTAGAGACGGGAAAGAACGAATGATTTGTCTATTCCTTGCCGTCAGAAGAACGAGACAACGTTATACCTTTGTATAGCGTTATCACTTTCACACCTCGAATAATAATAGCGTTCCGGTATACGCAATTATTTAAATATTGTGCATGATTTTTGTCGTTTATGTTCATATTTTTATTGTTGAAATGCATAATTAGAAATAAAAGTTTTTTATATTTATGCATGTATAAATTTAAATATACATTTTCATTGAAGTAATGCAAGAAAGCGTAAATTAAATGTAAAGTAACACTGCCGCCCGCCGCCGGTGTCGTTCCGTAAAATGAAACATTGTGTCAAAGTAATAAGCGCGGCGCTTTCTTAATTTCATAATCTTGGTATAAAATTTTTATTTGTTTGAAATTATTTTTTAGTGGTTTTATAGAATTTATATTATGGCGACTAGAGAGTAAGTATATACAAACTAATGTTTTAGTGATTTTTGTGCATTTATAGAATAAGCAAGCATCCTAGACAAAGAACTCGTCGAACAAATTCAGCTTCGTCAATATCGAAGGGATTACATTCTTCACGTAATCGCCTTCGACGTTGGATCTTCTCCGACAAATCCTCTGCGGCATCGTCTTCCAGAAACTCGAATAATTCGTAATCATTGGCCATCTAAAACCACATCACATTTAATGTATTTCTTATCGGTTTACGCAATGAACACAATGTATTTATAAAGAGTTATTGTGAAAAACACATCCACTTACTTGTTTAAGCGAAAATAACGGTTTATTATCCTTATACCACTAAAACAATAATAAAACCATCACAAGAGACTAACTTTTTTAAGATTGTAAAATTTGACGTTTGAGCAATATTACTAGCTGTCAAACGACCGTTAAACAACGATGATGGTACGAATTGAGCGAATGATTCAGCGGTGACGTCACAAAACTGCTTAACAAAACAATATTATAATAAGCTTGTTTTAAGGCGGTCGGGGTACGAATTTCCAAAGTAATATTACTGTAATATTGCTATAAGAGGTGATTGTAGGCCCCCAGAACGTCAGTTTTAAATAGCGTGGCCAGTTTCCATAGAAAAGAATTAGTATACGAAGGAACGTCTAGAGAAGGTGACTCCCGGTCGGTTATGTTAGCCTGGTACCACAACGGTGCCTAGTCTGGGTAAATCAAATAAATTGTCACTAAAATAAATAAATAACAAAAAAAAAATTGTCACTAGGGTAAGAAGTTGATGATGATGATATTAACGACACGATCTTTATCCCAAATAGGGTGGTCAGAGATATCCCAAACTATTTTGGGATATCTGTCTGGTGTTCCAAACATTAAAAGATTAATGCTTGAAACAACATCCTCGGTTCACCTTTAAAAATTTACAGAAATGCACACGTGACAGTGGGTGTGCCCATCGCTGTTAAAACGTGCAAATCTATAGATGTTTTGTGTGGAAGGTACCTTAGTCACCTTTTACGACACCCAAGGGAAGAGATGATTTGGTACTATTCTTTTTACGTGAGCTATGGTCTGCTTTTATCCTATTGATTGACAAGAGGGCCACTTCGGTGCGAGACCTTAACGGTAATTTAGTAGTTACTTAGTGCCCAACTTGTAGAAATATAAAAAGGTAAATGCAACGTGATTCACGACAGGGTCCCACTGGGAGAGATTGGTGGGTCCTCGTAAGTTAATAAATGTGTAACCGGCAGGCTTATCATATAATATGTAATAGCAACTTTTACGCAAGTAGTTGTCATGCAATCGGTGGTAGACTTATACAAATTGGTATTACCCTTTGCTGTGGTCCATCTGGTACAGGAAGGGTTACAATTTTTAGCAAGGGCTTGAACACACAATTAGAAAAGTGTAATCATGTTTCTGTAACCGAATCAAAACTTAATACAAATAAAAGTGTCTCTAAATAACACTTTTAAAACAATTTAAATAATGTCAAGTGCATTTTGCTGTACAGGAAGGGCTATAAGCAATTTTTGGCAACAGTCATAATTTTATACAATTATAAAAGTGTTATCATGTTTCTGTAACCGAATCAAAACTTAATACAAATAAATGTGTTTCTAAATAACACTTTTAAGTGTTTCTAAATAACACTTTTAACGCAATTTAAATAATGTCAAGTGCATTTTGTTGTACAGGAAGGGCTACAAGCAATTTTTGGCAACGGTCATAATTTTACACAATTATAAAAGTTATAATAATAAGGTTATAATCGAAATGAAGTAAGTCTGTTAATGCGTATTTTCATTGCACTTACATTTAATTCTTTTACTCGGAAACAAAATTTTTATGGCTAGTTTTTTTAAAGAATATATTATTTTATTGTCATGTACGTGCAATTGCCAAAGTTTGTCGGGTTAATTTTGTTAGACCTTATATATCACTATTAATATGATAACATGACGAGTACATGTCGTATAATTAATATTATTGATACTTGTATGCCCTCGTACCTTAACCAGTATTTATACATAAATGCATTTGTATTTAGTTCCTCGGTTGCTCGCCAGAGGCGGCACAGTCTGTCGCAAAACGGTTGGCTGTCGCGTTGCTGTAGCATATACGTAATACGAATTCGATGTTTGCCAACGACTACTGTTCAATTTATTGCTGTGAATGTTCGTTACATGATTGATAAGTCTGCGGGTGATTTTTAACAGAAAGGGTCGTTATTTAGATACTCCATAGCTTATAAGCTATAATTGTAAACCTTATTTTGCTTAAATTAAAATAAAAAAATAAAAGCATGACTTGGGTCTTTTAAGGGGCGCAGGAAATAATTACAAAATTTGTGCTAATCCTCTTAAGTACTTGTTTTGTATCTTGAACTGTTAGGTTTGTATGGAAGAGGTCGCTGTCAACGATAAGGCCACCAAATTTGCTCTGCACTCATTTCCTTGTATGAACAGGGTTTCGGGGAAAGCCGGGGATTTGGAGCTAGTTGGAGTGTTTAAAAAATGACCTTTAACTATAACTTGGCGTATATATTACTTACATCGGGTAAGATTATGATCATCATTGAAGTGATATATATTTTTGTAGTAATAACCTGTTATGATTACTGTTGATCAATGATCCTGCTTTAGTAGGCGCTAATCATGATTACAATAATCGTCATATTTTTTGCAAAAAACTATGTCACTGGTTTTAATGGCTCCCATATACAAAGCTACATAGATGCCGCTTCGTACTTATTTGTGCCATTAAAATAAAGTCAGGGTCACATTTTGCATCCAATTTTTTGTTTTATCAAGTAAATTCAATCCATGATAAAAAAAAAACAAAAATCACACCCCTGTCATTTTGGCGGCAAAACCATAGGTAACTTTATTACACATTACGACAAATATATAATTATTTTCAGTCAATCAAATCACAATAATGATTACACGCCACTAAAATGATTTTTAACACAGATGATTACACAGAGTTTGTAATCGTAATCATTTGTTCATATGACGTTACATTTTGCCCGATACTCGTATCTTACTGAGTCAACTATTGTTTTTATTTATTAGAGAAATACCAAACTTAATTTAAATATTATTAGACAAATGTACTTAGACAAATGTTTAAAGTTTATTTATTGATTGATTCTGTAACTCAGTCGCTATCGTTCACGCGGAATTTTTTGCGGCATGGTAGCTAATTAGAGCTTTAGTTTGATGTAAAAACAAGGGAGATATATCTAGGAAGGGTGACGCCTCGATACGCCTAACAAAGGCAAATAAACATATCTATGTAACTTCTCTTGGGTTACTTTGTCCGTCCTATACATCGTAGGCAGATGGTTGAATTAATTTCCTGCATTTTTGGAAACCACGCTGTCCAGAGGAGAGCCCCAATACGTGGGGCTCCCCGTTAGTATCCAAAGTAAACGTTTTTCTTTACCCTCGGGGAGAAGCTGTGCGAAGATGTGAGACTCCCCGAGCAATTGCCCAGTATACCAAGTAAAAACCCTCTGCGTCTATGTGGGGCGGTGTAGGATCCCATTCGAAGTCTGAGGAGCGCTTTGACGTGTCTTCCGGCTCTCGTTGGGCGCCCTGGTTCATCAGAGGATCAGGGGCATTCTCAGTCTTTTGCCGGTAAGAGGTGGTGGTGGCCCCCGCGCCCCACCGTTATCAAAAGTTTTTTTTTGACGCTGTGTAAATGCATTATGCATGCCAACTCCTCGGGGGAAACTGCGCGGTTATGTGGGAGTCCCCGAGCAAGTGCTTGGTATATACCCACTAAAAACCCAGCGATGAATCCTGTGCGTCTATGTGGGCAGGATCCCTCTCTTGTAGAGAGCCTCGGTTCGCATGAGGCACCTTCAGGCTTCAGGTGGTGGCATTTCTTCTATGGGCACGTAAGTAGGTGCGCATAGCGCCGCCTTCTCCACCCTAGCCTCCTTTGTCGCATCGGATCAGCGAGCGGACTCTCATTCTTCATCCGCTCTGCGGCCTCCTGCGAAATGACGTCTTCGCAGAAGGAGGACATGGCTTCCCAGCACCTTTCGCTGTAGAGATTGACATTTACCGCGCTCGGTATCTAGAGGTCTCCACCGATATCGGCCGTTAGATTGCGTCGTTTGGAATCCAGGCGACGCACTCCTATCCAAAGTAATCTGACATAACCTAACTAATCTGTTCTGAGCGCACAACTTTTCTGTAAAAACGGAGATATTGAATGGATTATTTAATCATCTGCCTACGAGACGGACGCATCGATATGCACAAGTGAACAGACCGCGATTATGAGCGGACTATTTGAGCGGACAAACCGCTCTTATTTGTACTACTATTTTTCCATCTGACGGTGCCTTTTACACCAAAGTTTTACCGAGACGGAGGAATTGTAATCAGGGTCGCTATATAAAGAAAATCCTTGTTGATAGTTTATTAACGATTACGACTGAGATTTAGTGAAGTAGTTGGGACGCAACCTGTATTTATTCGAAGATGTTACAAATATTTTGTCAGTTTGTTTCTTTTATAAGCACCTATTTTAATTTTGTTAGTATTATTAATTTATTTTGTTAATATTTGTATGTTTGACGGATAGTGTTAATTTTATTAACAGCGACTTATTTACTCGAGGCATTTTCCAAAATTTTAAATTTTCAGTATTCTTTTCTCTTCTGCATTCCAATGTGTTTAATGGAAATTTGGTACAATTCAATTTATTTATTGCAATACACGTGTCATGCTATATGGCCATTGTGTAACTTCCAATGGTAATAAACTTTATCGTCAGTCAAATTCTACTATTATTAATGACAGAGGCGATGGCAACAAAATTCATTGCCATTGAAGTTAGACAATAACTGATATGGCTTTAGTTGTCCACAAAATTGTCTTAAAAGCTTGGGACATATAGCATCCGTAAAATTGGTTATACATTTCAAATAACAAATTATTGATGAAAATGAGAAGAATGTATAAAAATGTGTGTTCAATTTAGTTGCTATTGAAATGTTGTATTTTATATATTAGAGTGCACTACAATGTTATTTTAATTAAAAAATAAATTAAAAAATACAAACGTTAAAGAAGTAATTCGCTGAAGTGGCCTGTGCTATATTATTGATCCGCGTTGAATTGCAAAGGTTGAGTCAGGCGCTTAATTAACCGCATAACATACTTAAGTTATTGGAATGTCCGCTCTATGTCAAATATAAGCGGAATGTCCGCTCCATTATAAACATGTCGATGTATCTCCAGTGATATTAACATTGTTTAATCGCACCTTTTAGCCCAGGGAAAATACAATAAAAAATTAGCTAGCTAAGACAATTGAGAACGGACTTATATAAATGCTATCTTATAGAGGCTTCATCTTCTTCACTTAACATCAGGTGTGATTGAGGTCAAGTAAGAACCCGTCGCGCATAAAAAAAAAGGTATATTAGAGATGTAATTTTTAATAATTAAGCCTAAAAAAACGAGCGCTTAGTCTAGATTTTTTTTAGAAAACCCTATTTTTAATTTGTATCTTAATAGCAATAAATACTATCTGTTATTTAATTAGGTAGACTTTTGTTAAACACAGTGAACTTATTCATGGATAAAAAACTAAGCATGGATACCCATAATTTCTTTTAAAGAAACACAATTTTCAATTTTCAACTTTCGGTTGTTTGGTTATTTACTTAGTACTTGCGTTTCTTACAAATGCTTAATTTTTAGCAATTGTTACTACATTTACAACACTTTATTAAATGTTTCAAGAAAATCGCAGTTATTCATTTTTCTGAGGTCAAACCGTATTTTCCCTGGGCTATTTACGGCAATACATGTGTCGTTGGCGGATGGTTAAAGTAGTCATTCAATTGAAAGCTTGTCGGATCGTTATGTACAACGGACATTTCTTGCATTACTCGGGGGCGCTCCTCGTTAGTATACAAAGCAACTAACACAAGAAGATCTTCACTTAACATCAGGTGTGATTGAAGTCAAGTACGAACCCGTCGTGCATAAATAAAAAATAAATAAATAATAAAATAAAGACATAGTTTTCTGTAAAAGCGTATAGCTAATTTAACCATCTGCCTATGGACGTAGCCAGGTTTGAGTTTCGAGGTACACTATCCCGGAAAACATTTGATCGAAAGCCGAGTGCATTCCGGAGTTTGTTCATCATTAAAATTTTTAATTTAAACCAACTCCGCAACGTACTCGGCATTCGATCAAACGTTCTTCGGGTGTAATTCGGTATACCATTATACAGACACATATAATACTAACGCATTAGTTAATATGTCAATGCATGTAATGTTATATTTTGCCTTTTTGTACCCAAAAACGCCCCTACATCTGCCTACATAAGTCAGTAGGCCGCAAACATGAGCGGTCTATTTGAGCGGACGGGCCGCTCTTTTTATATTACATTTTTTCCATATGACGGTGCATATGTCTCAGGATTATTATTAAATCTGGAATGTATTTTGTTCTGATAATGGTAAAAAATCTACGATCGCCAACCCATTACGTAGCCAAACACAATGGTGTCCATTCTAAGGTACGATTTTCGGACATTGGAGATGTCTCACACGAAATTTCATGAGAACTTTGATGTCTGGAGTGATGTCATTTTTGATATATTGAATCGTTAATAATATTATAAAACATAGATGACTTATAATTCGAGATGTCATAGGCCCGTATTAATAAACCTAAAGAGGGTTTATCCCGGTACACTGCATTCCATACAAACTATAAGTATAAGCAGGATACATAGGTCTAATAGGTTAATAGAAAAGATTTTCAAAATATCGAATTTAAAACAATGTATTGCATTTTTTCTGTTTCTATGGAAAACTTAAAATCGCCCTAATATATTAGGGCTATAATATTATAGTACTATATAATATTAAACTACTATAGTAGTTTTCGAAAATATTCTTTACTAACTTTTTAGATCTATGCAAGTGCTTTAAGCTTGTAAAGTTTCAATACAATGGAATACCGCGCTTGATAAACCCTCTTAAATTGACGCTTGGGAATACCTTGCATATTCTTTTTATATCGGACTTTATTTATAGGCGATCTCAATCTCAACATTTATTTATTAATTCGGTCCATAGATCTCATGAAATATTTATACTGTTGTTATTTTAAATACATACATATGTCGCGACTTTTATCCCAAATGGGGTAGTTAGTGATATAGAAAATTGTTGGGCGTCCCTACTAAAGATGGTTCCAGAATGGTTTACTTTGTATGGGACTTTAGTAACTTATTAGTAATCTGTGATATGGGTCATAGAAGATTTTTTGATCGAATTCGACTATGGTATACCTTGAGGGAAGTTATTCGTAATCAAGGGTGGCGTCATCAGTTAATGGGAATTACACGTATCCAAATTCACCCTGTATATCTCTTAAAGTGGTCAATCCGTTACTGAATTTAATTAATAAATTCTACATTAACAATACTAGTTTGTGTATTTAAAATTTCGTGTCCGTGCTATTAACTATTAAATATAGCATCATTTAGGAAAAATAGTGATAAACATGATGTCAATACAAGAAATAAAGACAAACTTGCAGGTCACATAAGTCGCCTCCGCAAAGTCAGTAATTCATTCAAAGGGTTATGTATACGCTTTTTCAATAAAGTTCCTGTTGATATACAAAATCTTCCTTTCAATAAATTTAAAGATACTATAAAACAGAAACTTATTAAGAAAGCATATTATCAAAATATCAGATTATTTAGATGATAAACAATCATGGACATAACCAGCCCGTTCGCATAACCAGGCTATTTCACAATTGATAATGAAATGTTATAATATAAAATAACAATTAATAATTTTGTAATATAAAAACCTTTTTTTAAAAAGAGCGACCTCTCGAGTTTCTTGCTTGTTCTTCTCAGGGGAAAATTGCCTTTTGAGCAAGCAAGAGTACCTACAAAATAAAGCATTTTTTGATTTTGATTTAACCGTTGAGATCAGGGACTGAATAACCGAAAAATAAAGGTAATAAAGGTTAACGGTATGACGTCATACCGTAAAATTCGGCTATTGGAATATTTCCATATCGATAAAAAACGATACAGAAATGAAATAACGGTACCGAAATTTTCTGGTACCTAAACCTTTATGAAAACGGTTCCTTTGATGAATCGCCGCCGCAGCGCGCCGTGCGTCCTTGTCGGTTATTTTCTACTTTTCTAGTTTTATTTATTATTTTCGTGTTTGCACGTGTCGAGCGAGGGAGTTATCTACCTACTATCGTAAGTCATATTTTGGCAAAACAAGAGATAATGAGTGAGTATACCTACCCAATTTATTACAATACTATGTATTATTATAAAATATTAAAGTGTACATCTGTATTTTGTAACTCAATCTCGCAAAAACCGCTGAATATATTATAATCATTTTCGGAGATGATTAAGGTTAGGATTATATAAATTTAAACAATTACAATCTGAATGAAAATTATAATATAAAACTTCTGGACATATTTCAAGGATACTTTTTTCCGTAATTCCCACGGGAACATCTGTGCTATTCTGTAAGAATTCACTTCAAATCCTCAGTGAAATGAAAACTTATTATATGCATATATTATACAACTTATCTGACCTTGTTTTCATAAAAGTACCTGTACTAATAAGCTAGGTACTTTTGTTCATTTAACTTTAGAGCACAAAAGAAAAAACAAAATAATATTACATATCAAAAAATAGAAAATTAATTTCTAAACTTTTTAGTGTTTTTTTGGGTCGTATTTTGAACTCAGATAAATAAAACACCTGTCTTTTCAGATAGTAAAAGGTCCAAAATTATTATTCCTGACAGTGAAGAAATGGAAACTCAGTCACAATGGCCACCAAAGAAGATATGTTTAAATAGTAAGTACTTACATACATTGTAATTGTATAATTAAATTAATTAGCTAGCTTATACTAATGAGTTTGTAAAGAACTAAAGAGAAAGGAAGGTCAGGAAAGGCAAGGCAGGGCAGAGCAAGATAGTGCAGGGCAGGGCAGGGACGGTATAGGACGGTATGGAGAGGACTGGGATGATAGAGATGGGATAGGATGGGATGGTATAGGATGGGATGGGACGGGCCGGGACGGCACTGGACAGGACTGGACGGGACCGGACGGGACTGGACGGGACCGACAGATTGTGTTTTTAGAGATTATAATAATGAAACTGGTCCAAAAAGACTGACGGTTTTTCCATGTTTTTCAGACTTGCAAGACAGTCAGCCATGGGATGACGAATGGGCCGATACCAAAAATCGGGATGCCAATACCCAAACAGACTTCAAGGATGATTCATTTAATATCGGTACTCATACTCCGGAGATCGACAAAAGCAGAATTAAGAATACCTCTGGCCAAACAGTTGATATTGGTTCTCAAACTCAAGTGACTGATGAAACTGATATAAAATCTGCAAATGAATATTTTGGTATGTTTATTGGCCGTGAACTGTCTAACGTTTCTCGAATCAAAAGGAGGGAAATTATGTGGCAAATCATTAAAATTTTGGAACACAGTTCTGTGTAAGATACGTTTAACTGTTAACAGATATTTTTATAATTAATAAAAAAAACATCAGTTCATTTCAAAATCTAGTTTTATTATGGAGCTGAGGCGAATGAAAGACATAATAATGAACATATTATAGGCCAGGCTTACACTTCAATATCAATTGTAAGTTATATTTAAAACAAAAACAACAATTTTCATGATTTTAGATAATTAATAATAACAATCTTAATCATTTTAATTATTAATAATATAGATTACAATATACACACGTAAAAGAACAATAATAATGTGAAAAAATATGGTCTTACATAATTCTTTTAAACCTTCAAGTTAACTAACAAAAACAAAAATAACTCACTTTAACAGCCTGCGCAGACGAGGGACTTTTGTCCGCGGACTTGTCGCGAACTCCGTGTGAGTAAAAAGTTCCGTTCCTTTTACTCATATGGGTTTCCCGGACAGACGCGGACAAAAAGTCCCTCATCTGCGCAGGCTTTAACATTCTAACTTAGCTTTGCAACACTATCGGTAGCTAGTTCGGCTATTAATACAAGGTTAGTCGTAAATGGGGTACTAAGCCGTAAATGGGTTAATAGGTGTCATCAGTAGAACACATTCCAATAGTACAAACTTTGATTTCGGAAAAAAAAACATTTCGTCTTGTCTTCCCATACAAAAGTGAACGATCAGCTAACAATTTTGTATGGGAAGACGAAATGTTTTTTTCCGAAATCAAAGTTTGTACTATTGGAATGTGTTCTACTGATGACACCTATTAACCCATTTACGGCTTAGTACCCCATTTACGACTAACCTTGTAGTTGACCTCGGAAAATAGTCACACTATCTATAGTAAAAAAAACAATACTATTGATGGGCATCAATACTATCAATACTATCGAAACTATCGAAAAGCAAAACTGAGCAATACTATTCATAGTATCGATGGTATTGATGCCCATCAATAGTATTGGTTTTTTTTACTATCGACACTGTCGGTCGATAGTATTGTTGCCCATCAATCTTGTGTCCATCGATATTGTGACTATTTTCCGAGGTCACGATACTAACGATATTACTATAAATAATTCGAACCATTGTTGCAACACTATTTAGAATCAACCATGTGAAAAATTTATATTTAAAATATGTGTGTCTATTATTTAGCTCTAATCAGTCACATCTTCCACTTATACCGTATCAATGAGATCTAAAAATTAATATTAAGCTTTAACAATATTAGGTATTAAACAATAAAGGAACATTATTTTAACTGATTGTTTCTCAAGAGTAAAATGTCCTCGACAATGTCTTCATTTAAATTATAACGCAAATCATTTAGAACAAATTTTAAAGATGAAAATAAACGCTCGACACTTACTTGAGTAGCGGGAGTAGCTAGCACTGTTTTTGCCAATCGATATAATTGAGGTTCAGAAAAGGCTTGCGATTCCCAAAATAACAATACATCTTTATTTGTCTCTAATCGCGGATGTCGCGAAAAGTTGTCCAAAATTGCTGTTATGTTTGCCCTAGTCTGAACATAATAATCACGCTGATCACGTCTTTTTAATTCTTCAGTTTGTGATAAAATAGACTCAATTTCATCTCTTACATTGGGAGATGATTGTGATGTGGATGCGTTTTGATCATCTGGAGACGAGATGTCGGTAACTGGAACACCTGTATCAGTCTTTTTTGCGTCAAGTTTAAGAATTTGCTTCCAAGTTTCTTTAAGATGATTTTTGGCTAATTCTTCTTCTTCAGCTGACAAAACCACACGAAATCTCGGATCCAAATATAAAGCGCTTACAAAAGTTGGATTCGTCATTAGCACCGCTTCTCTACTTTTCATGTGTTTGCAAATCAGTTGTGCAAGAGGTACTTGTACGTGCGATGTCTCCAGATAGCACCTTAACCAATGGAAATAAAAATCGCCAATTGTCAACTGTTCTTCCTGTAACAATTTTGTCAATACTTTCGCAGGTTTCAAACATTCGGTCAAGTCTGAAAATGCACTCCAAGTAGTACTCGCAACATATAAGACTTCACCAGGAGTTTCAGAGCAATAATCTTTTAACTCCAAAAGCCTTTCTAACATGTCCAATGTAGAATGCCATCTTGTAGTCACATCCAGAATAGCGTGTTTTTCTTTCGCTGCTTTAAGGATATTCCTCATTGTGGGGGTGCGAAGTTTTCGTGCAATATTGCGCGCTTCATTTATTAAATGTATTGAATCGTCTTCCTGTAATGCGTCAGTGACTGCTAGCTGTAAAGTATGTGCAGCGCACCGTATTGAGATGACATTAATTTCTGCGTTATCTATATCTCTTTCGTTTAAAAGTATATTCAATAGTGCGTCCTGACTTCCATCGTTTTCGTGGGTTTCATCATCCTCACTTACATCGTTAAGTAAACGTGCCATTTTGAGCATGTTGGCTCCGTTATCAGTCGTGATTGAATATATCTGACCAACTTCGATATAGAACTTTCTTAAAATATAAAGCAGTTTTTCCTTCAGATAATCTGCAGTACTTCTAGCGTACAATTCTGTAATGCCTAAATTAATAATTTTGATTGATCCATTTTCAATGTATTGGGCATTTACTCCAAAAAATGACCGATCTAAACGCGTGGCGCTATCAACTTTTAACGATATCATTCGCCCTTTCAAATCGTTGCCTATGTCAGTCCTTTTTTTTTCAGCTGCCTGTGTTACATATTTTGTTATGGAATGTGCGTTGATGGATTGTATTTGCCTTGGATTTATAGAAATCATTGAGAGTATATTTCTAAATGCTAAATCGTTTAAAAACGAAAATGGTCGCCCATGGACCGTTACTAAATTAACACACTGTGTTTTCAAATAATCAATTTTCGTGCCAGGTACTACATCTTCACCTGTAACTGTACTGGTATTAGCGGCGGAATTATTATTTTCTTTGTTTTTTTCTGATTCCTTATTTATTTTATTTCGCTCGTTAACTATTTTAAACTCATCTGGATGGTTCGACGATAAATGGTAAAGCAAGTTGGTTCCATGCTCTCCCTGAAGACAAATAAAATTTAATTAACATTAAATAAATAAAAAAATATTATATTATATTAATAAACGGAGATAGGTACTACTTTCACATAGGCAAACCACCGAGCCGAGCAGGAACAGTATATTGTTGCTTTTGTATTGGAGTGATGTATCTGTTATGTAGTAACTATTCATTCATCTGTGCCGCGGCGGCGCAGACGAGGGACTTTTGTCTACGGACTTTTTTCGAAATCCATGTGAGTAAAAAGGATAGAGAGTACTTCCGCTCCTTTTATTCACATGGATTTCGAAAAAAGTCCGCGGAAAAAAGTCCCTCGTCTGCGCCGGCCTTAAAAGCTATCTTACTCCTGCTCGTAGGATATTTTTTAGTAAGTATGTAGGTAATAGGTGAGTACTCACTTTTATAACACCTGCACAGCCACTCACTTGGCAAGTTGACACCTTTCTTTCCTTGTCGAAGGAAAAAAATGCGTAAACCGCATTTTTACGTTTTCTCCCCATTGTGATACGCACGCGAGTGAAGAGTTGAATGAATTTCAAAATAAACAAACAAGTTTGTACGTGTCTCTGCGCTGCGTGCGACCGCCGCGCCCCGCCCCGCGCCCGCGCGCCTCTCCGCGGGCCTCGCGCGCATACCCCCGCCCGATCCCACCCGTGTTTCTCCATATTTCGGTACCGAAATCGCGAAAAGGTTAAATAACGGTATGGCCCTACCTTTATAAAATAAGGGTATCGTTATGATTTTAAAGTACCTTAACCTTATACCGTAACCGCATTCAGTCCCTGGTTGAGATCTCTATTGGGGATACAAACCTATGTAGTTGCAGCAGTAGGTCATTTTTAATTATCAAAACTGTCCGTGTCTGCTAAATTTCGTATCCGTGATATTAACTGTTACTAAGGAGTTCCTCTCGTGAGGAGACGATTCTGGCCGCAGCATCAGTTCATGTCTCTCATATAAATGTATTGTCATCAGAGCTGATCGAGTGTGCAAAAGGAGTTTGCCCACATATCTATGAAACTCCGTTGCGCTGCGTATATGATTTTGTATCATGATGCGACATCCCTGGACATAATCAGATCGTTCGCATGCCAGGCTATTTCACAATTAATAATGAAATATAAAAACCTTCATGTAAAATCAAAGCCTGATTTTAAAAGAGCAACCCTTCGAGTTTCTTGCTTGTTCTTCTCAGGGGAAAATTGCATTTTGAACAAGCAGTAGCTTAAACCTTGTAGTGTACCTACAAAATAAAGCATTTTTGACTTTGTATGATAGCTAAACTAAGACACAAAAGAGGAACGATATTATACTATCTAAAGAAATCAAAATGATCCATTTATTTTATGGAGTTTGCTACAAACTGTCATGTTCAGTTTGTAGGTTAGGCGCCCCATATTGCATCGCAAAACGCTTAGGTATGCAAGGAGATGGAATGAGATGTTCGGCGAGTGTGAAATGGTGATGTAGATCACGCACTTGCAATGCTGCCTAATCTCAGTGCCTACTTAAAACGGACCATGGGCAAACTCCTTTTGAACGGACATACATACATAAGTAGTAAGTTAAATGAAAGAAGAAAGAAAAAAAAACATTTATTCAGCTTACAATGGGCATGTAGGTACATGAAAATTTTGAGATAATAATACTAAAACATAATAATGCAAGCTGATATAGGTTCCAGCTCAGCATAATGCTGTGGCATGAACCATATAGTACTGAGTATATTAATTCTGTGCCACAGCGATGATTTTCAGCTGGCAACTTTGTAGGAGGTTAGGCGCTCATAGATTAAAAAAAAAACAAACAAATAAAATAATAAAAGATTGACATTCCATTAAAATAAGTAAATTTTGTGGTGTGACTTCCTATAATCAGTTCCTCATTTATGCAGAAGAGTAGGTACCCTACTAGATTACTAAATACCTATACTATATATCTAAAGCAAGCTGCCGATTTGTTAGAAGACATTTTTATTCTAACACTGGTAGGGGAGCGTGCCCCCCTGTGTCGACTGACTATCTAAAAACCAATATAAGAAACAGTGTTTGGAAGTCCTGTCGGACATTGGTGATACTTAAGTTTTAAATTAACTG
This sequence comes from Oegoconia quadripuncta, assembly GCA_949316235.1. Lineage (NCBI taxonomy): Eukaryota > Metazoa > Arthropoda > Insecta > Lepidoptera > Autostichidae > Oegoconia > Oegoconia quadripuncta. The sequence goes on along the minus strand of OX438741.1, from coordinate 41,149,743 downwards.
GTTCGGATTGCTTTTCTGTCTTTGCAGTTCTATATAAAATTGTCGTGGATAACGGAGTTGTAGCTGTTAGTTGTCCTGAATAAAATAAAATAAATAGGTACTCTATCCATGTGCAAGAAATCACGGCCTTTCAGATTATAGGAAGTTAAAAGTGTATCTTTACTCCTATTGGAAAAATAAATAAAATCTCCAATGTACGAAAATCGTTCTAGCCCCCGTATCATGACATGGTTTGTAGCGGGCGACGCGACATGAGAGTGGGATAGTTGTATATTTCCTCAAAGCGAATGAGCACGACAAATGTTATCACGCGCGACATAAACGTTTATCGCGGCTATCATGGTCCTAGTGCTGATGTGACTTCCCTAAATGAAACCAATATAAAAGCAGCTGTAAAGTAGTGCTGGTTTTTCTTTCTGGTATAATAATGTGACAGTTGTATCGATTGGCTTGGCACATGCTTAAGAGGGTCCAGTGGCGCTCTCATTGGATAAACTAACAACGTTATATTATAATCTATCTATCATGTCTACTTCTTTGAGTTTATCGCCTTTTATCTTAATTATGTTTTAAGGTGGTGGTTATATGTGTTGTTCTGTTTGTCCTTTCTCCAACTACACAAACTAGAGAAGCTTAACTTACCGCACAATCGTCAACTTTGCTTTGTGAACTTCAACTCTGACATTGGCAGAATCATCGTGCACAACGATGCAGCCATAACACTAAATTGGAATTGTAAGATTTGTACATACATACAGCTCTTATAATATACCGGATGAGTGTTTTTACCGCAAGGGCTATTAGATAAGTGAAATAGAAGTTATTGGCATAGGTAGTATATGTTTTTCTTTTTTCTAAACCATCATTGACGCACGCGCTGACGGCCGGAGATTGATATGCGATGCGACTGGCGAGATTCGTCGGGTTCGTATCCTGCGAAATTTATTTGGAACTCATATTTTCTCCAAATTTCTTTTATTTATTTAATTTAATTATGGAATTATGTGGAATTGGCTACAAATGCGACCGTCAAATGACACAATTAAAGCTTTATATTAGATGATAGTTTTGAAAAAAAAAAAACTACCCATTGTAACTGCACTGTAATTGTAAATTGTAACTGCTAAAATGTTGTCATATTGTATGCCTTTACGGCGGAATATAGCGCTCTAAGGATTTTGTAAGACCAAATGCTACCTGTGATTCACAATAAATGTGCTTTGACTTTGACATGCCAATACCTTCTAAGTATTTCACTTACCTAATATGGCCTATTTTTTTATTTATCTATAAAAACTCATCCAGTATATGTGTAACAAGAAAATCTGTTGCAAATGTAACTTAAAACCTGATGAAAAGCAGTATGGATGACGTCATCCATAGCATCTTCACATGCATGGGAAGTCTGTCAAAATAAGCAAATCAAAAATATTGCTCCGACCAGTATTCGGAAAGCTTAAAAGTTAATTAAAAATAATACCTAAATAACTATAATTACGGTTATTTTCGAGAATTTCAAATTATTGATAAAAGCGCCACTTTTTTTTATATTATCGTGATCCTGGAATATAATCGTTATCAGAGCTATTTAGGTATTACGTATTTAGCTTTTATGCTTTTAGGAGCTGGGGTTATGTGGGACTCCCCGGGCAAGTGCCCAGTATATCCACTACCCTAACGATAAGTTTTGTCCTTGTCAATGACCAGGAATTGCAAATAATTCCGATCCTCAGGAGCAAGAGATATTTGAAGGAAAGCTTTTGCAACATCAGCTCTACGAGAGATTTTGTGCGCGGGACTTGGTGAGGTGAGTCCAGTTATCGAGATGGCTGCTTCAGACCCGTCATTTCATCCTAATGCTGTTGGTGATTGGTTCACCACACACTTTATTTTTGACTACGAGCCTACTAAAAGGATGAAATTATATTTTAGTGCTGTTACTTCGTCCAGAAATCATAACCTCAAAAGATCTCTACGTTCCCGGAAAATAGTGATAAGCATAACTTACATTTGAGATCTGAGGACAAATTGCCCACCCCCTATGTTCAGACTAAGCAAAGTTAATACATCATTTATGGGATACTGAATACGCTTTTATAACCATATACCTGATTCCTATCATTAACCTAACTGAGAAATAATTTAAAGATCATGTCAAAACAATATTAACAAAAAAATGTTTTCACAATGGCAAAAACCTGAAATGGCACAAACGCTTGGTGTACTTCGCCCAGCTTCCAAAAATTATATTAGGTAGTTGTAAACTTTCATGTAAAAAAAAGAACAATAATCCTATGGATTTCTTTCGCCAATTCTTCGAAGCGGTAGTTAGCTTGGACATATAGTGACAGAGATAAGCTTAAGCCCTATTATGATTTCTAGTAGATTTAAATTGACATTCAACAAATATCTTACATTGAAATAAATGCTTGATCCCATTCTAATTAAAAAAAAAAAGAAGTTTGAAAAAAAGTTTGATTTTAATCGTTCTGTGGAACGACGTGCCATGAGACTCATAGGTGATAATTCGATGACTGCCAAATTGCAGAGCCTCGAACACCGTCGCAAAGTCGCCTGCCTCAGTTTTTACAGGATGCATTTCGGGGAGTGTGCATGGGGTAGGTACATAATCTTATACCACCGATTCATCATCCGAACAGCCAAGGCATGGAACTCCCTTCCGGCGTCAGTCTTTCCTGAATCCTACAATCTTGGCATCTTCAAGAGCAGAGTGAATAGGCATACACTGGGATCGCGTGCTTTATCTTCGACCACATCGTCACTTTCCATTAGGTGAGATTATGGTCAAACGCGTGTCCAGTCCTAAATCCTAGTTGTCATGTCTACACCATGGACTTATTATTTAAAACGTCTACACACGCTCTCAAAAAAAATCTCTTGGGGATGCTATTTTATAAGAACTAAAATGACAAGACTAAACTGTCACGTCGTCTCTTTTGTGTGTGCGCTGCGCAGTCAAAACAGGACAGACTACTTAAGTCTAAATTTCGTTTAAGCGTGAGCCAAGCGTATTGACCCATTACCAGTCTAAGGACGGTATTAATGAAGTAATCGAGACTCATTCTGAATACAATTTTTTTTGATACTGGTTATATTCGCAAGAATATCACAATTATCGACTTGAGTTCACCTGGATCTTATGGTCGCTTCCAACTAAGAGAAATCACGTCAGAATCGACGCCAATACTCTTCGTATTGCCATCTAATAGTGGGTGTTTTAAGTAGGTACTTTGAAGCCTAACTTGAATACATTTCATTACCTAGTTGAGTAGCATTTCAGCCATTACTTGGTCCACTTATCACTTATCACTAGCATTAAGCTATGTGGACCAAATACGAAATGGGCGAAATACAAGTAAACCCAGAAATTGTAAAAGAGTACAAAGTGTAATAAAAATACGTCACGAGAAATACGTTTTTTTACCTTATAAAAATTTCCGAAATATAAAATTTCTGAGTTTAGTTACTACGCGGTTTAAGGCTTAGAAGTACTTCCCCACGAAATGACAATCGACGGTGCTGGCGCTCAAGTAAATAATTATATCTCTTAAACAAAGCCCTAGGGATAAACAAGAATGTCAAGATGTAGTTGACATTGTTTTCCGATTATAGAAAGTACTGCAATCAGTTTCGCGCTGCTGAGGTAACCTTACAATCGTTAAAACGATTTTCGGTGGCCACTGCCCGCCCACGGTCGACAATCGGAGACCGATTTTTGTACTGATTGCAATGTTTCAACGCCCACGACCTACGAAATATCAGTGATAAAAGTATTGTGGAAAAAATCGGTCATACAAAAAGTCGGTCGTGGGCGGGGCACACTTAGTGGGGATAATCTGAGCAATACAAAACTATGAATCCAACCAAACTATAGTGACGTTCTTGTTTTTCCCAGTTATTTTATTTTTATTTATTCGGAAGAACAACAGCTGCAATAACACTATTAACAAACTATTAGAGAAGACACAGCCAATTACAGCACTATTGTAACAAGACGCCATGCGACTCGTTGGTTCTCTTTTTGCAGTATTCTCCTTGTTTTTTTCTTTTTCGGTAAAGTCATAATATTTTAAATTCAAAATTTGAACTCTGCCTGTTCTCTTTTTCAGTGTGGCTTTTTGTTTAATCAGTTAGTGATTTGCCCTTGAAAAGATTGGACGTGTACTTTTCTATTATTATTGTTAAAGAAAACTAATAAATTAACCTGAATTCTATTTATTCAGTACAAAAGTATTCAGTATTTCATCAAGTTATTTGTGTACGTGATAAAAAAATAAAAGTTGTCACAGACAACAATTTCTAAAGATTTCCGCCGGCTCATCTTCATTTGTCGTTTTTCTTCATACTGTGGCCTACTCCTGGACATCCTCTACAGCATCAGCCTAGGAGTAGTGCTTCACTATAGTAGCACGACAGGCGCGACAAACGTTTATGTCTCGCTAGATAACATTTGACCGCTCATTATTCTCTTCTCCGCATTCGCACCGTGTCGATTGTCATTTCATCTAAACCTTATTCTATTATTTCGATGCTCACTTATACTATATATTTCTTTAAACTGATTGGTATGTAACCCATTATAGTATTTCGTTGTCATAGAGGCCGTAAGAGCGTTATCACACTAGCGAGTTGCGAGCGAGTGGGAAGCGGGGCGAGTGCGCAGCCAGCATGCCGCGAGTTCGCGATGTGTGCGTGGCGAACACGCCGCGGGTGCGCAGTGAGCTCACGACGAACAGCGCTGTTGACGCCATTTTGTAACTTGATAATGGGTCCTCCTATATTCGTCGTTTTATCTGCTTTTGTCTTCGTTTCCGTCTTCGGAGTAACAAAGCTAACAGCAGTGTTTCCTCGTTGTAATCCATTCTGGCACTGAATGTACAAAATGGAATCGCACGCCGCGAACTCGCCCCGCTTTCCACTCGCTCGCAACTCGCTAGTGTGATAAAGCCCTAACACCCGAGATGCGTCTTAAGCAGTTACCGCTACCTCAAGCTACGTGCTAATTTATAAACCAATCTTGAGGTCTACTCAGCTAAGATCACTTCTCTAGAATTCGCCTCAGCGGCGAATGAGTGATAGTCTTCGAGTTTCGTTTATTAATACGTGCAACTCAGCGCAAGTGTCAAGTAAGGTTTATTAATCAACACGTTTACTTGAGACCGGTCATAAGACTGTTCTCAATCTTGAGAATGGTTTATTAATACGGGCCGTAGAGATGTTAACAGACAGTGTTCTGAAAAAGTAACGCGAGAATAAAAGCCTAAAATGGATCGTAATAAATAATTATAAGTAGTAGGGGAGATGCGGATAAGACGGGGACACGGGGTAAGACGGGGCCACCCACGCATAGACGAAACTAGACATCACACTAACGCATCGTAATGGCCAACGAGACGCCACTCCCGAGCGACCATTAGTCCGACGTCGGCAGCAAGTGAGAGTGCGTGCGTTTGTTCAGTGCAAGTCAAAACGTGTTTACTGATTTCATCGATCTATTATTTAGGAACTGAATAACTTATTATTAAACCGTAAGTAATAGTGTGTGATTAACGTAGATTTTGTAACGCATTTGTGATTATATAAAGTATCTTGTGGCATAAGTCAAAATGTTGGAAGTTTGGTGTGTTTTTTTTAAATAATATTTTGTCCGAATTAAGGAGGCGAAGGCAAGACGGGGCAATCTTTACGAGGCATGATGGGGTAGTACCCCATCTTGCCCCTTCCAACAGGTTTATGGTATGTTTGTCGTGATATTACAATCATTTTTGTTATTTTTCAGGTAACAGTGGTATACAATGGTACGAAATCAGTCTTATATCTTCACAAGATTACTGTACGCCTACCAAGCCTGCCACCCCTAGTCCATCTATTTCACCCCAAGCCCAGCCAATAAGCCCACTTGCTGTCGAACCTGAAACTGAACCAGAGCCTGGACCTTCATCTTTACATGCAGTACAAACCGGATCTCCTGTTCGAGCAGTTTGCCGTGACCTCACGTCTACTTTTAATAATGCCTCTCCCAGTGATATCATAGCTATTCCAGCAGTTCAGTCTAATGAAAAAAGAAAACAATACCGAAGGGGTAAAACCGCCATCATCACTTCTACGCCGTATAAAAAAGAAGTGGAGGAAAGAAAAAGTACTGCGAAACCAGCTATTGATAATACCACTACTAAGAAGAACAAAGGTAAAGGAAAAGGAAAAAAGAAGGAAACAAGAAAAAATGCACAAAATACAATTTGCTTATATTGCAATGACATCCACAATTCATATCTAAAAACATCCGAAAACTGGGTAGGGTGTCAGCGTTGTGGACCATGGGCCCACACAGCTTGTGCTGGAGTCGACGATGAAGATGTGGAGGATATCATGATATGTATTTTCTGTCAAGAAAATTAGTCCCCATCTTACCATCTGTCCCCATCTTACCCCTTTTTTAGTACCCCGTCTTACCTCATATGTGGGGTAAGACGGTGTATTTTCCATTTTTGATAATTATAATTTTCTATTTTTTTTATGATTAGTTACAAAGTTCAAAGTTGTGCCAAATAAAACTATATTAAGTAATTAATGTTTGATTAATAAATGACACTGATATAATTTTAAATACCCTGTTTCTTTACTACTTTAGCTTGGCGTCCCCGTCTTACCCGCATCTCCCCTAAGTAGTTGAAAAGCTAAGGGTATTGTTGCCATGTTTTAATAAAATAAATCTTTTAGAAAACTTTTGTGTGTTTCTATTTATTATGATATACCTGTGAATTTGTGATTTTTTTTGTTGGAGCCGAAGACCCAAGAAGAACATGTAGCCTGTACACTGTCACAGCTTTTTACACGACTGCCCAAGAAAGTGTGCAACGCAAGTTTCTCAGATCAATGAATTATAGATGTTTCGTTCAAGGGCATCCTACAGCAGGCTTTTAGAAAAATTTTCCTTACCTACCTTGAAAACTAGACGATTACTCCTGGATTGCATGTTTTTATATAGTTTGCTGCATAACAATATTGATTGTATGGAAATGGTGAATGAAATTAATTACAAACCTACCTAGTCGTTCTCTAAGAATAAGGGAATTATACCCACATCGCTTGTTTGCGTTTAACACAAGCAGAACGCATGCAGGGGAGCGTGCCCCCCTGTGTCGACAGACTAACATCTATGATAAATATCTAACGGATGTGGATATATTCTTTTTGTTTAAAAACCAATATAAGAAACAGTGTTTGGAGTCCTGTCGGATATTGGCGATACTTAAGATTTAAATGAACTGGTTCGGATTGCTTTTCTGTCTTTGCAGTTATACAGGGCGTCCCAAAGTTATGGGACATGAAGGGGAAGTACCTTAAATATCGTAGATAGTGAATTTTGCTCAAAGAAGACTTTATGTTATTTTTAAAAGTTAGTAATTCTGCATTCATAGATTTTCTAAAAATTACTTGCTTCGGCTGGGAATCGAACCGACTTAAATGTGAAAAAAAAAACACCCTACTTTTATGATGCCAATCGAAAGAATAGCTAAAAAATAATAACTCTGCCTAAGTAACATAGTATTTTAAAAGAAAGGAACAACATAAAATGATTGAGTCAAATTTCAAGAAAGTTATTTATTGCCGACGACGTTCGAAAAGTAGCGATATTATCATTCCAAAGATAGCATTGATTATTCGTAAATAAGTACCCACTTCATAAAATAGGTACTAACATAGTTTTCCTTATTATAAGTGCACGTGTAGATGAAATGATAAAACTTGTATTCAACAGAAACAACAAAAATCAACAGGCAGCGGGCTCATTAAAAGATTGGCGATTTGCGTAAGACAAGAGGGATCACATTTTGAGCATTTAATTAATTAATTTACAAAAAAATACCTACTTAATTGACTACGGCAGTTTCATGTATGTTTTTTATTTGATTAAAATGATTAATTTCACGTTGTTCCTTTCTTTTAAAATACTATGTTACTTAGGCAGAGTTATTATTTTTTAGCTATTCTTTCGATTGGCATCATAAAAGTAGGGTGTTTTTTTTTTCACATTTGAGTCGGTTCGATTCCCAGCCGAAGCAAATAATTTTTAGAAAATCTATGAATGCAGAATTACTAACTTTTAAAAATAACATAAAGTCTTCTTTGAGCAAAATTCACTATCTACGATATTTAAGGTACTTCCCCTTCATGTCCCATAACTTTGGGACGCCCTGTATATTAAATTGTCGTGGATAACGGAGTTGGTTACACAATGACCTCCATTGTCTAATAAGACTATAAAACATAATTGTATTGTGTAGCTGTTAGTTGTCCTGAATAAAATAAAATAAAAAGGAGGGTAATGTTTTTCCAGTCATAGTCATATGTCAGTTACTTTGGCGCACGCTGTGGCCTAAACGGCTTGACCAATTTCGAAGTGAATAGTGTCATAGGATACATTTTATGGTAAAAAATTCAACATGAAGCCCGCAAAATACAAATATGCTGTCGGGTTTGTTGGTTTTTTAATACTTAAATCTTACGTACGTGATGCATATACAGTGGAATTCAGTTAAATCAAATCAAATTATTTTATTTCATAGGATAAATTATCACTTGAAAACGTCACCATTAAGATTAATATTACATTTTAATTTACTGCTCATTCACAATGCTGACTCCTCAGAGAAGAACGAGCAGCAAACTCAAGGGTTGCTCTTTTAAACAGATTATGGGTTACAATTTGTGATTTGATAATTATATGAATAATGAAACAGCTATTTATTCTGTACACAGAGAGAACAAAAGAATGCGACCTATAAAAAGTCCGAGGGCTTTTTGGCGGGAACTCGGCGAGTGAAGTAGCATTTTTCTTTATAAGTCTTAAAATTTGTGCATTCTAACTTTTGAAGCTTAATAATGGCAGAATATTGTGCAGCAAACGTTAGTGTTGGTGTACAGGTGAAGGGAAGTGTAAATTAAAGTGCGTAACGGAGCTTTCGGGTTCCCACAAGAAGCCGCCAAAATCTTTTGTAAAGCATTCTGCCACTTTACTGAAGAATGACTTGACCGTGACTAGACTCTGTATACGACGAATTACTTGTTTTGATTGAGACTGACCTATAAACTGAAGAAATAAGATAAATAAAAATTTTCACTCGAAACTGGCAGTAATGTCCCTCGACAATGAGGTTGACTGGTTGCCATCCTCAAAAATAAGAAGAAGAAGAAAGTCCGAGGTCTACGCTGCCTCTTTTCACAAAGTCATCTAAATAACTTCGTTGTTTTTGAAGAAATTTTTTTTATGCACAACGGGTTAGCACTTGACCTCAATCACACCTGATGTTAAGTGAAGAGGCCATAAAAGTGGAAGCGTACTGACCCAGAAACCCCATCCTATTTGTGGAACTGGCTATCTTATCTCTGACAACCGGAACACAACAACGCTTAACATTGCTGTTTGGCGGCAGACTTGCATAAGATGGCGGTAGCTAGTCAGGCGGACATTTTAAAATCCTAGGTACCTACCACCAACCAAACATAAATACCTACTTAAGTTTAGCAACTTGTTAAATTAACTTTGTGGTGAATATGTACAGGTATAGGTAGGTACAAACTATTTTAGCTTGCAATATTCTGTCCGTTTCAAAATTTGCAAACCATTTTCAACTTCACTTTCACTTCTTGGTAACTATGTGATTGAGCTCAAATTCGGCATGTTATGTGAGTTCGGTGACAATGCAATATTATATCATTGAGCTGATCGGATGATAGAGCCGGGATGTACGGACTGGAACTCCCTGATTGCAATATAGTCTAATTTGGGCTAGTTTTGTTGCCATGAGCACTTTCCACTACACATGATGACGAAGGTTTGAAGGTTGCCACGGGTGGTCGGATCCCACCTGGGATGCAATAAATTCAAAACCATCATAAAACAGACATTATTTACCAAAGGCTATTATAAAATTTCTGACTATCTGGATGATGATAAGCAAGCATGGACATAGACCGCTCGGTGATATTCAGTCTAATTATACAATATAATATAATTGTAACCCAAACTTATTTTAAAGGAGCAACCCTTGAGTTTCTTGCTCGTTCTTCTCTGGGAAATCAGCTTTGTGAATGAGCAATAATGTCAAAAACTTGACGTTTTCTAGTGATAATAACGAAATAAATATTTTTTTGATTTTGATGCCGACGGTTGTTTGAAGATGCGAGTTGGGCGCCGTGGGAGATGAGACACCTACACACCTGTGTGATAATGATGGAGCATTAAAAGCGTGTTTTTTAAACTTATTTATTATTTTGGATTGGGTGAAGGGTGATATGAACGAAAGGGTATGAATGATGAGGTACCTAACGGCTGATAGAGGAGATTGGAAAAAAAAGACGGAGGTACTGCGTACCTACTTTACGACTTTACGTAGGTAAGTAAAAGTTGCATCGATGAAATGAAAACACTGCGAGTCCCTTATGTAGTACGGTCGGTTCATTGTCAAATAAAACGAGCCGAATACAATCGTTCAATGTGAGATTAGTTAAGATGCAATTATAATTTAGCAACGCTGACGACATTACGTGCACATATAAGGGTGACAGATAGAGATCGTTTCTTCTTCTTCTTATTTTTGAGGATGGCAACCAGTCAACCTCACTGTCGAGGGACATTACTGCCAGTTTCGAGTGAAAAATTTTATTTCTTCAGTTTATAAGTCAGTCTCAGTCAAAACAAATAATTCGTCGTATACTTGGCGTATACAGAGTCTAGTCACGGTCAAGTCATTCTTCAGTAAAGAGGCAGAATGCTTTACAAAAGATTTTGGCGGCTTCTTGTGGGAACCCAAAAGCTTCGTTACGCACTTTAATTTACACTTCCCTTCACTTGTACACCAACACTAACGTTTGCTGCACAATATTCTACCATTATTAAGCTTCAAAAGTTAGAATACACAAATTATAAGAATTACCTATAAAGAAAAATGCAACTTCACTCGCCGAGTTCCCGCCAAAAAGCCTATTAGTATATATAGACAGCCATACGATGCCAGGTCAAAGTTGTAAACTATGGTATGAGGCATAGTTACTTAATTACATAAATCCTATAGGCAAGTGATGACGGACATTTTGTACCAAAAATCCAAATCAACAAGAAGATGTTCCGTTTTTGTCCCGGAACACTAAAATATTGCAAAGGAAAGATAAAAGGTCGTATTAAATACCTCATTGCAGTATCTCAAGTATTTCATGTGATTACTTACTGATTTATAATAAATTCCACATAGTACTTACTATACTTATCACATTATCGTAGAATCATCGCTATAATCGCAACTTATCTTATTAAGTTCATTAAAATTGTCTTAGTATCATTAGTGCTAAAACTTTCGGAGAAGTGATTGTGTTTGTGAATCCAGAAGAATATGTAAATGGGTAAGTTATCTCATAGGTATACTTATAGCATAGGGCACTGGCGTAGCCAGGTTCAACATCCCCGTCAAGTTTTTTTATGCACAACTGGTTATTACTTGAGCTCAGTCACACCTGATGTAGGTATTAAGTGAAGATAAGGCTGAAGGTAGAGCGTATAAATGACCCCGAAACCCCATCTTATTTGGGGGACTCAAGCTCAAAATATTACATTATATTATGCAGGTAAGCAGTGATGACAAGCACATTCACTATTCCAAAATCTGCTTTGGAATGTCTCAAAAAGTGCGATTAAAAACTATATTGTGGTCAAACGCGTATCCAGTTAATCATAAAAAAAACATCGATTCTAATATTAAATATGCACCTGCGTGATGCTAGAGTTCACACAGCACAGTTTTTTGACATTGTCAAAAAACTGTGCTGAAATAGTGCCTATTAGTGCCCAAAAGAAAAAACATTTATTTGCTACAAATTATGGCTACCTGCCTGTTTCCACTGCTACCCCAGGAAAGATTTTGTCAAGTCTATGGAAACTGAAAAACTACTTGCGCAGCACAATGAGTGAAAACAGGCTGAACGGTTTGGTTCTCATGATATTCACGTTGGGGTAGAAATGATGCGAATGAAGTACCTAGTGGATCTATTTAAAAAGAAAAACAAAAGATTAATTCTCCAATACGTCAGTATTAGCATTAGACATTCTAATCAATCTTTTTTTTTTTTCTCATGATCAATGTTATTTCATTCATGCACTTCTTTGTTGTTTTATTTTCTTGAAAACCCCCGCAACTAAAATCTGGCTACGCCCATAATACAGGGTGAAAACACTTTAAAGTTCGAAATCTTCGTAGTAAATACATAAATAGTAAATGTGGTCAAACGCGTATCGAATTAATCATAAAAAAAACATCCATTCTAATTTTAAATATGCACCTGCGTGATGCTAGAGTTCACACAGCACAGTTTTTTGACAATGTCAAATATATAGTGCCTATAGTGCCCTTAAGAAAAAAAGTAGGCACTGTAGTTTAAGAGTTATTCAATATTTTAAGCGATGTGCAGTCACGTATTGTTGAAATCCTCATTATCATTACGCAGAGCCATTACCTATGTTACAATTTATATCCCAAAAAACTGCATAAATAGTGCTACCATAATATAAAAGTGTCATAAAGAGTTCTCCAAAAACAACGAAGTTATCTAGACGTCTTTATGAAAAGGGGCACCGCAGACGCTGGACTTTTTGTCGGCCGCACTTTTTTGTTCTGTGTTATTTATTCCATAGTATAAAATTGTCCGATTTGGATTTTTTGTTCGACCTATAAAAAGTCTATTAGGGTATACTTTAAATTTTCTGCTATTACATTTTTTAAGCTATTTCTTGTTCAAAAGTCAATTTTGCCACCAGAAGAACAAGCAAGAAATTCGACGGGATGCTCTTTTGAATACAAAGGCACAAAAATATTCATTATTAATTGTGAAATAGTCTGGCTTGCGGACGAGCTAGTTAAGTCCAGGGATAATTATCATTTCAATAGTCTGATATTTAAATATTCGTAATTCGTTCATAGTGCTTAAATAAGTAGAGTATGAACAGTTTTCCAACTAAAATAGCCAGTGTCTTGTAAATAAGTGTGTCTTGTGTTAAGATCATGTTATATGGTGGTATAGTAATTGTAATCATTATGATACACGTTTAATATAACAGTAATAGTAAAATATGGCCTTAAAAATTAACTAAAAGCCCACAACGCGAAAGTTTGTGGCCCGCTACCGCTATGCTATTCAAAACGCAAATGCTTTCGGAATATTCATCTTGTGTAGGTACTTCTAGCAGGTGTGCTTCAATTCGCTTCTTAAAAGAAAATTTAGATGTCGGAAGTCTTATTGGTGAAGGCATATTGTTCCAACATTTCGTGGCCTGGTACAGAAAACTGCCCGTGAACGCCACAGTTCTATGAATGTGACCGGCCAGAAGGCAATTTTTTCCCCTGAGTTTCCTACACAATAAGTTTCTTTTTTACAGTATCTATCCTTACACTTATTTAATTTTGTATATCTTCGGGTACATTAGGTATTGAAAAAATGTGTTTGTGTGTTGTGGCAAAGTACTTAGAGCGCGCGGCCATTAATATCCAACTCACAAAATTTACATTTTTAATTTTATATATACCTACATTGTCAAATACAAAATACATTACTAAGCTTAGGCGTCCTAGATTCCAAGTAATCACAGACTTTTTTTTCGTTTTATTCTCTCCTCTAGGAGAAAGAAAGGGATCAAAGCCCATAACAGTCATGTCTTATTTTTCTTATTTCTTCAGTATATAAGTCAGTCTTAGTCAAAACAAGTACTTCGTCGTATACTTGGCGTATACAGAGTCTAGTCACGGTCAAGTCATTCTTCAGTAAAGAGGCAGAATGCTTTACTAAAGATTTTGGCGGCTTCTTGTGGGAACCCGAAAACTTCATTACGCACTTTAATTTACACTTCCCTTCACTTGTACACCATCACTAACTTTTGCTGCACAATATTCTGCCATTATTAAGCTTCAAAAGCCAGAATGCACAAATTATAAGAATTATAAAGAAAATTGCAACTTCACTCGCCGAGATCCCGCCAAAAAGCCCGTAATCACAGACTATAGTGCCTACGTGATGTTTTTTTTGACGTAGGTATGTGTGGTAGGTACGAGTATATAGATATTCGCAAGCTGAAGGGTATATGGTCAGCCTGAGTCTGTATAATGATGCTGGTGACTTTATGTGTAAGTGACAAAAAATCGTTCCTTTGCTATAAAAAGTAAAAGCGAGTGAGAAATGCTTTATTTGGCGGCCTTGGTTTTAACACGGAAATACGTGTAGGCATACGGAAAGAATTTTATACGATTTAGTCACCCAATGTCATGAATGTAAACTTGTTAATTGTTCTCAATAATGCGATATATCAATCCTGCATATCAATAACGATAATACAGTATAATGTTATATTGGAGTTTTGTGATGTCTGTTTTATTTTTTATACCTATGTAAATAATTATAATGTTTTCATAAATCAATAACGATTAGTTATATTTAGTCATAGATATGGTCAGTTATATGTTAATGACGAGATGTTTTAGAATAAACAATATAAACATTCTATTCTAATTGTTCGATAAATGGACTGTAGTTTTTCGCAAAACGACACGACTTCGATTACGATACTCAACAAGATGAAGGGGTCAATCTACTAGAGGGTGCACTCACCTTGCAGCTGCTGGCGGATTAATACGGCGCAATCGACTTTAACTCGCTGGAGGCTCCGTCCGTGTAGAGTTGCCATCAAAAGTCGGATTTGTAGAACCCAAGGCCAGACGCTAAAAAAAAAAAGAATTTTTGAGTGCGGCCCGCCCACGACCGACTTTTTGTAGGATCGATAATCGGCCGGTTATTTCGTCCATACTTTTATATCCGAGTTTATGACCGATTTTTTGAAGGACGTGGGCGTTGAGATATTGTAATCCGCGCGTTCCATTTTCTACAAAAAATCGGTCACCGATTATCGGTCGAGGGTGCTGCCTTAATCACATTTTTACATATTAAACGTATCATCATTTAATATTACTTGTTTCACAATTTGTAGAGATTTTTTTTTTTTTTATTAAAAACTGATTTCGCGTTTGACTACAATCTCACCTGATGGAAAGTGACGATGTAGCCGAAGATGTATCACGCGCACCCAGTAAATGCCTATTCACTCTAGGCTTGAAGATCCCAAGGTTGTAAGTGTCGGGAAAAACCGACGCGGGCAGTGAGTTCCATACCGTAGCAGCCGCATTATAATATGATGAAGCAAAGCGCTTAGTGCGGATGTTCGGTATGTTACATATGCATGAAACCCCCCCCCCCCGCCTGGTTGTCCGAAGATTGAAAGGGGACGGTGGAATAAGATCGTGCAATTCCATCGCATACTCACCGAAATGTATCCTGTAAAATACTGAAAGGCATGCGACCCTACGGCGGTGTTCAAGGCTTTGCAATTTGCCGGTAACCGTTGAGTCATCGCCTCTTTTTTATCTCTACCATTGTTATCGCTCGCGCAAAGCACGGAATATACCGTGAAATGAATCGACTGCTCTACGAGTACTATCACCGTGAGATTGTCGTCAAACGCCTCTCCAGTCAATTCAATTATTTTAAGGAATGGCTTTCTGTCAGCATTAAGTCAGTCATGGGAGCATGGGAGTGACAACATTGCAGATAACTGGTTGATAAATTTATAATCTGTGGTTATTAATGTAACTCCAGTTGAAGTTGATCCAATCTAGAACAAAACAAAACACAGGACACATAAAGCAACGCCACAAACATGCCTCTCCAGCCCATCACAAAGAAATTACAATATAAAATCAGTAATAAATAAATAGATGCAATTAAAATATAAACTAAAGAATAAATGTAAAAAATTCGGGCTCCGTGGCAAGGTATCCTAAAAAATCAAATCAAATCAAAATATTTTATTTCATAGGATAAGATTATCACTTGAAAACGTCACTAATAATATTAATATTACATTTAAATTTACTGCTCATTCACAAAGCTGACTCCCCAGAGAAGAACGAGCAAGAAACTCTAGATGAATGAATGAATAATAAGACAGCTATGTCCATGCTTGCTGGCAGCGTTTCCTCGCTGGATACAGATCGAGGAAACAGCCAGTTCTCGGGTCACCAGTGACATCGACTAAGCGCTTTAAAATATTAAAGAAAAATTTAAGAGCGCCCGGGCCCCAAGGACCTGAGGTTTTGAATCCGAAAGCAAGAAAAATGAATTCGGAGCTGATGTCCCTATATTAATATAGTAATTTAAATACCGCGAAATCAGATTGTCATCACTGACTGGTACTAGTTACAAATAGATAAGTGTAATTATAATATTATTGATTTGTTCGCTAATTGTATATTCATGTACATGTTGTTATTAACAATTCAAATTTAGTGTTATCTTCAATTATATCTGTATAAGATAACTCTTACGCTCAATATGGGTGAGGTGTGACGTGAGTCGTATATTTTTTTTTATGCAAGACGCTAACCCGACTTAGATAAAATGGTAGCTAGCCAGGCCGAAATTTAAAATACCCTATTGCCCTATTCTGTCTTCTGGGAGATTTCTGTTGAGATGTGTCCATGGGGAGATTTGTTTATTTATTTTATTTTTTATTTATTTAAAATACCCTATTGCCCTATTCTGTCTTCTGGGAGATTTCTGTTGAGATGTGTCCATGGGGAGATTTGTTTATTTATTTTATTTTTTATTTATTTAAAATACCCTAATGCCCTATTCTGTCTTTTGGGAGATTTCTATTGAGATGTATCTATGGGAGATTTCTGTAAAGATGTGTCTATTGGGAGATTTCTGTTGAGATGTGTCTATCGAAAATTTCTGTTAGGATGTGTCTATGGGAGATTTCTGTTGAGATGTGTCTATGGGAGATTTCTGTTGAGATATGTCCTATTGGGCTATTTCTGTTTAAATGTGTCTATGGGAGATTTCTGGTGAGAAGTATCTGTTGAGAGACACAATCACGTGTAAGGGAAAGTGCTCATGGCAACAAAATAAACACACCCAAGTTCGATTATTTACCATCAGCGAGTTCCAGGCCCTACATCCCGGCTCCATCATCAGATCAGCTTGATGGTAACATAACATTGCGTTGTCACCGAACTTACATAAATATGTCAAATTTCAGCTCAATCAGATACCAGCAAATGGAAACGGACAACTTACATACGAATTAGAAATTAATTTAGAGAAAATATTTTGGGTATTTACTATACCTATTCGAATAGTTATCAATACGTTTCTTCCAAAGTGCGCCTTCTAAGAATTCAGGGAATGACGTCACATCGTAATTAAATCTATATCAAAAAGATTCATTATCTATTGATAGATATCAAATTGAAAAGATGTAAGATCTGTGTTCTAATCTGTGTTGTGTTTAGGAAAAGTGTGTAAATTGCCTACGTCGTAATTAGGCACAAGGAGCGGAATAGCTTACACTAATTTATCTATTATTTTTTTCTAATTTTCGTAAGATGAAAACGATAATGGCGATAATTCAAAAATTTGTTCATAACAAGGTGCCGAACTTCAAGATATTTGTGATTGATCACTTCTAACATAAGATACCTTTCCATACCTTTACACTGTCTTCCTATTATGAAAATAAAATATTAAGCAGTAGGGGGCTGTGGATTGGATCCATAGCTTGGGCATCACAAATTGAAATATAGTTTACTATAACGCGTATAGAATATGAAATCGACAATTGCAATAATTTCTTAATTATTCATTAATTATCAATTTATTCTATAATAATAATAATAATTGGTTCAATAACTTAATTAGGTATATTTCATTAATTGAATCCAATATGTTACGGGAATAATCTTACACAATATCCATTTACCAAATTCGTAAAGGCGGTGTCTGATAAGCTAATTTTGGCATCAGGTGATATAAGGGCGGGCTCTTTTTTCGCTCAAAGATTAAGCCTAGCTATTCAGCGGGGCAATGCAGCCAGTGTGTTGGGGACAATGCCCCAGATGGGATGGGATGTAATTATGTAATATTATGTTATTTCTATTGTAAACTAGTGGAGATTGCATCTTAATTTATTAATAAATCTACATGCTCTAATAGCCTTATTTACCAATAACGTTAGTTTTAATTTGATAACACCAAACACATTTCAAAATTCCATTTGTCCCACACCAACCCTCAGGTTTCAGCAGAATACCAGTGTTTTGCCCCATTTGTTGTTTCTGTACGTGTGTTTTATTGTTTTAGTTGTATTTTTCATGTGTAACATTCGTTATGTGTTACACACACATGGATGCAAATAAATGCTTATCTATCCCCACAGTGATAATAGTCAGTCTCAGTCAAAACAAGTAATTCCTCGTATACTTACTTTTTTTTTTAATCTAGAATTATTTATTGAGGGTTTTATAAATGTCACCCTCATCGTGGCTCTCTAACTGTATACTTACTTGGCGTATACAGAGTCTAGTCATAGTCAAGAAAGATTTTGGCGGCTTCTTGTGGGAACCCGAAAGGTTCATTAAGTAGTTACTTTAATTTACACTTCCCTTCACTTGTACACCATCCTCTAACGTTTGCTGCACAATATTCTGCCATTATTAAGTTTCAAAAGTTAGAGTGCACAAATTATAAGAATTATAAAGAAAAATGCAACTTCACTCGTCGTAATCCCGCCAAAAAGCCTTGACTTAATAAGTAGTTAACATTTATATTTTTGACATTTTTGACTTTAAAATGCGAAACACTCAGTCATTTCAGGCAACGCCAACTAATCTCACCTTAACCAGAATCGCGTTATCAATTCTTATATAAAACATTCAACATTATAATTATTTATCACTGTAATCTTCAGTGCACCGTAAGTATACGTACAGTCGGCAATACATATAAGGTAACAGGCTTAATTTTTGTGATATTCTTTGCAGGGTCTTGGTTGGATTTTTTAATTTTTCTTTATGCTTTTATGCCTATCATGTAATCATGTGATAGATAAATTTCAGTTATAACTTGAATAACAATCTTCCTTTAGACTTTCCCCTATCTATAACATATTTATAGTTAGGTAGTGGAAGGCCACGGCGAACGTACCATGATCAAATCGGGGACGTCTTAAAGAAAGGCCAAGTCAAGAGTACCCTAAACCGACGAGCATGTATGAACAGCCTTATGAGAGTGAAGGAAGCAGAAGAGGTGTTTCAGGATCGTAGCAAGTGGGGCTTTTTGGCGGGAACTCGGCGAGTGAAGTGGCATCTTTCTTTATAATTCTTATAATTTGTGCATTCTAACTTTTGAAGCTTAATAATGGCAGAATATTGTGCAGCAAACGTTAGTGATGGTGTACAAGTGAAGGGAAGTGTAAATTAAAGTGCGTAACGGAGCTTTTGGGTTCCCACAAGAAGCGGCCAAAATCTTTTGTAAAGCATTCTGCCAATTTACTGAAGAATTACTTGACCGTGACTACGCCAAGTACACGACGAATTACTTGTTTTGACTGAGACTGACTTACAAACTGAAGAAATAAGAGAAATAAGACATGGCTGTTATGGGCTAGATCCCTTTGCCTTCTCCTAGAGGAGAGAATATAACTAAAAAAAAAATCGTAGCAAGTGGTAGTCTGTGGTCTCTGCCTACCCCTACGGGAAACAGGCGTGACATTATGTATATATATAACATATTTATAAATAAAGATCAGCTACCTTAATTGTGTTGCTAACTGTACCTATGATAATTTAATCATTTAGGATTAATGATTAATTAGATCACTTGGTTCTTTGAATTTGAATGCGTTAAGTACGTGTTTAAGTAGTTAGTGACGTGGATAAAGGTATGCAGCCATTGATTTATATTTACTAGCTTTCAGCCCGCGGCTTCACCTGCGTGGTATAACTTTATCGCGGATATGTTTATTTTTTTTTATCCCGCAGGAACTACTCACTTTATCGGGATAAAAAATATCATATGTCTTAATCCAGGGCATATTCTACCTATATACTAAACATCGAAATCCGTTGAGCCGTTTTGCTGATATTGCGCAACAAACAAACAAACATCCAAACTTTCACATTTATATAATATTAGTTGGATATGGTCGCGCGAAGAACAAATCTTTTTCGCGCGTTTCTGAGTAAATAAAACAGCGCCATCTCTTAGAATCCTCGAGAACTAATAGGACTGCTGAGAATAAAAGGCCAAAACTAAAATCGCGCAAAACCAAATTTTTTATAGTCGGCGCTCACACCCTATAAAATTGAAAAAAAAAATGATACAGTTTTGATTAAAAATATGACTTTTACCAGTAAATATTTATTATATTTGTTATTTATAATAGAATAGAATATACTTAAGAGATACTCGCATGTTTCTTGGTCACTATTCTGTGGTTAGTGACGGACTTTTTTTTTAAATAATTGGTTTCATATTGACGTGTTAACACCCATGACGTGAAGCCATTTTGACTGTTTGAAGGACCCGGTCCATACCCAATAGTATACCGGATGGGTTTTTTATCGTAAGGAAAAAATAGGGCATATTAGGCAAGTGAAATAGAAGGTATTGGCATAGTTTATTTTTATTTTCTAAACCATCATCCAATTAATCATTAATTATTATATAATTTGACGGTCGCGTTTGTAGCCTATTCCATATAATTACATTAAATAAATAAAGAAAATTTAGAGAAAATTCCAAATAAATATCGCATAATAGAAACCCTACGAATCTCGCCAGTACAATGTACGGTCGTTGCATGCGTTTTTGAAAAAAAAAAAAACTACCTATGCCAATAACTTCTATTTCACTTACCTAATATACCTTATTTTTTATTACGGTCAAAAAATTCATCCGGTATAAGTCTATTATGCAGCTCAATTCAAAATACCAAACTAAGTAGGTACACTAAGAACAACCCGTCTGTTCTCGTGGGTGTTTTCCGAAAATATCCATAGACTTGCATGTTTTAACGGCAATGGGCTAACCCCCTGTCACGTCTGTGGATGTGTGGATTTCTGTCAGATTAGTGACCATCTGGCAGTCAGTGTATTTAAGCCGCCTCTGTAGTCCAACGACTTGGTTTAACGACTGCCTTCCGAAGCTAGGAAACACTGTTATTAAAATGCCACTGGTGGTCACCCACCCAAGGACTGATCGCGCCATATATTGCTTAACTTCGCTAACCGCAACCGCAACCGCTAACCGCTAACCGCGTTCAACGTCGCGCAGTCCGAATTGTCGGCCAGGAGAGTCTCACTGACCGACTGGATCCCCTGGCGTTGCGAAGTGCACAAGGATTTTCTTTGCAAGATAGATGTGGGTATACTTTTAGTTGCAGCTAACTGTACGAGTATTCAATTCAATTCATTTATTAATTAATTTTGGTCGGTTGGTGGTCTCACAGAACTCATAGGTATCTGTGAAGTGTATGGACTTGAGCACGGCCTCAAATACAACGCTAAGAAAAGCAAACTTATGGTGTTTAAATCTGGGACCAAATGTCCGACCGAGGTGCCTCCCGTGAGGTTTTATGGCGTGGAGCTGAAGCGGGTGCATAGTTTTAAGTAGGTATCTCGACCACGTGGTAGGAGATGATCTGAAAGATGATACAGATATTGAGCGTGAACGGAGAGCACTGTTAGTGAGAGCAAATATGATAGCCCGCAGGTTTGCTCGTTGCTCAAAGCAAGTTAAGTTAACAATTTTCCGAGCCTACTGCACTTCCTTTTATACTTGTAGCCTGTGGGTTAGTCACATGCATCGATCACTTGATACCCTTTGCGTTCAATGTAATAACGCATTCAGGATGCTGTTGCGGCTGCCTCGCTTCTGCAGCACATCGATGATGTTTGCGGAAGCGCGAGTGAACGACTTTCACGCTACTATGCGTAAGAGAGCGACATCCATGGTGCGGCGGACACGGGCCAGCGGCAACAGCCTCCTGATTGTAGTGGCAGGCCGCATGGATGGGCCATTCATGAAGGACTGGTTGTCGTTGCATACACCAGTGCTCCAGACCACACGCAATAGTTGAATATTACTTACATAATTATTTTGACATACACATTCTACAATTTCTATAATAATAATTAATTTTCAAAATAATTTCAAATTAATATAATTTAGATTTTTATAAGTTGTAATTTTTCAATTGACATTTGAATTTAGAATTGTTATTTTAAATTTTCAATGTCTACCACTATTTACAAACATAGTTATAGGTGCCTGTACTAACAAAGATGGACCTTATTGTCTGGAAAATAAATGATTTATTATTATTATTATTAAAAGATAACAAAGATCCATTGGTTAGTATAACTTATTGCAACAACGTTAGTAACACTACAAAAATAGATTAAATCTCCTGCTCTTCATTTGCTGCTCAGATTACCTATTCAATCTGCTTGATCAACAAATGCATCAAGCGATTTAGTATGGGAGAGTCGTATATCTCTCCGCAACGGTCTCCAAGATGCTGCTGGTACTACCACGTACTATTTCTAGTAGTGGCGCCGTTTTCTTGCGTATGATAGCGTGGAAACCATCAGTACCACCTCCACAATCCTCCCACTGTAACTCCTATAAGCTAGGATCGACAGTGGTACTCGACACGGGCCTACTGAAGGTAGACGGTGCCCTACGTGACTCTATTGCTACCTTGGACCCCAGACTAATTATAGAAAGAAATAGAGTGTGTAAGTAAGAAAAGGGTTTCCCACTTCCCCCCTTGGCAAATGGGAGTGTAGCCAATGAAATGCAACATGGCACTAGGGCCATCCCTATGGGGAAGGAGGGCGAGTGAAGCTCGGCCTCCTGCTTTCGTATACACCACGGACTGCGCCTAGATGCAGTGAGCGTGGCGGTAGCAGAAGGTTACCGCGAGTAATAGTGCCAGTAATACGAAAGGCAAAAACGCTGGAAAGCTCGGAAGTTGTGTCTGTTTAAAACCAGATCGCCGTAGAATAGCGGACGGATTTCTGAATTTAGGTCCGTATCATAAAATAAATGTCCGCCTGGCTAGCTACCACCATCTTATGTAAATCTGCCGCCACGCAGCAATGTTAATAGCATTGTTGTGTTCCGGTCGTCAGAGATAAGATAGCCAGTCCCCCAAATGTGTTGGGCACCCGCGGTGCATAAAAAAAAAAGGTCGTCAATCATGAGTTCGTGCTCCTTACTCCAATTTTCGCATTTCCATAATATATGCTGTGCCGATTGCTCTCCATCTCTACATTTACGTTCAGGAGATTTGGCCAGAGCCATCGAGAACCGTTTACTTTTAAAGTTTTCATGACCCGTTAGGAACTGAGACGTGCACCATCAGTACGCGCCTGAGCAAACATTTCTGACGCACTACGTAGCGGTTTAGACTACAGGAGGTAACATAGAATTTACATACATACACTCGAAAAACGTTATCCTTCTTTCTGGGGTTGTCGTTTAAAAAACATCTAAATGTTTGCCCTCGTATAAAATCAAAATCAAATCGGGTTAGGTTAGGTGAACCGTGGACTTTGTTTCAAGCATTAAACTCATAATGTTTGGAAAACCCAAACGCGTTAGTTTGGGATATTTCTGACCACGTCATCCATGCAATAATTAATTGCTTTTTGGCTCCAAATTTTTTTTGGGGATTGAAATTCCAATTATTTATTTTGCTAGAATATAGGTACACAAGGGTGTTTTCATATTAAAAATAAGGCCCATTACATTCTGCCATTTGAGCATGCAAAATTTAACGAATTATATCTAATTATAACTACCTATTATTAATTAATTATACACTTTAAATAACCAATTTTAAATAACCCAACCTGCAAGGAATGTGTAAAAATTGTCAACATTACAAAATTAATGTCAAATCTTCAAATGAATGTCAAAATTATAGAGAATCAGAAAGAATGTCAAAATCAATAAAAAGATTGAAAGAAAACTTCTTGACACACTTTACTTTACGGTTTACATCTAAGTAGTTTGAAATCACAGTCCACTTTATCAATGTCAGAAACGAGAATTGCAGAAGCTTCAAGTTCATTTAGATATGTCGAAATTATTTGAAGGGTGATCCCCCTCCGGCAGCCATAGTTCTTCCATGTATGAGTAGGTACTTTATATATTCGATTAATTTATCATATAATTCCTCATAGATTTACGATTACCTATCACGGTAGTTCCGCGATTTCCGTGATTCCTTATTTAATTTCGTTAAACTAATGCGTGAAATCTAATGCCTAATACTTTCCTATACTAATCCCATTTGATATTCGCCGGTGACGCGCCATATATCGCGAAATCAAAAACAATATCTGTCAAGGATCTACAATTAATTAGTATACATCAAAATTAAGATATACATGTCCAGATAGCGTATCGCTACGAGAAATCTGCTACCTTAAAGCGACATCGTGCCGATAATAATTATCGAACAATAGGTTTTTTTGTGGATATTGTTAAGACAGTTGTTAGAATTAAAGAAAACAATTAAGGAAATAATGAATGAAAGAACAGATAATATTTGTTTCAATCCTCGTTGATATAAAGATCCAAAATCAATTGATACAAAACAAAAGATTTGGATGTATAGGGCCAGTACCCGTTTGCCTGCCCAAAAAGTGAAACTTTACAAAAAAAGAGTTTTTATTCTTCACGGACTTCACGGTCTCGTCCAAAAAGTACGGTTTCGGCTTTTTGGCGGGAACTCAGCGAATGATGTTGCATTTTTGTTTTTATTACTTATTATTTGTGTATTCTAAGTTTTGAAGAATAATAATTACAGAATATTGTGCGCTAAAGTCAGTGATGGTGTATAAGTGAAGGGAAGTGTAAATTAAGGTACGTAACGATGGGTTCCCACAAAAAGCCGCCAAAATCTTTCGTAAAGCATTCTGCCACTTTACTGAAGAATGAGTTGACCGTGACTAGACTCAGTATACGCCAAATATACGACGAATGACCTGTTTTGATTGAGACCGACTTCACTAAACTGAAGAATTAAGAGAAATAAGACATGGCTGTATGGGCTTACATCCCTTTACCGAGAGAAGTAATTTAAAATGAAAATAAAAGTGTTTATGGTTCCCTTAAATTGTTCATCAATTACTAATTTAGCCAAAACGTTATATGCGGATTTCATTAAATATATCTGTGGAAACTCCATCAAACTCCGTTCAATAGCTTTCCCATGATGTATGTTGAAACAAACAAAGCATTTAAGATTCTTTTATAAATTGTTTTAAAATTAGCACCTGCTTATATTCAGTCGCCTTGAGTGATTTGCGATTTGATTACATACTAGCTTTTCGCTCGCGGCTTCGACTGCGTGGAATAATTTTATTCCGGACATTTATCCCGCGGGAACTATCACTTTATCGGAATTAAAAATATCTCATGTCTCAATCCAGGGTATATTCTAACTATATACCACATTTAATCCAAATCCGTTCGTCCGTTTCGCCGTGATTGAGCAACAAACAAACAAACAGACATCCAAACTTTCGCATTTATAATATTAGTTAGATTATTAGATTATATAGAATAAAAGATTTCTTGCGTATGCGTTATAATATTCTGTTATTGATGCTTCTGTTAACGGTATGGTATTAGTAACGAACAAAGTACTACACTCAACAATGACAAATCTATAGCGTCTCTGGTTCCCTGTCCGACAAAGTATTCAGCCCTGTTATTGATATGTCTGTTCCAGAGCCAGAGCCTCAGGAGTTACACGCTCTGTTGATGATCCTTCTATTGGCGGTATTTCAATAGTTACATGCTCTATTGTTGATGTGTCTGTTGACGGAGTCTCAGTAGTTATATGCTCGGTTGTTGATGGTTCTGTTGACGCTATCTCAGTAGGTATGTGCTCCGTTGTTGATGCATCTATTGGCAGTGTCACAATAGTTACATGATCTGTTGCTAATGTGTCTGTTGACGGAGTCTCAGTAGTTACATGCTGTATTGTTGATGCTTCTGTTGGCGGAGTCTCAGTAGTTATGTCTTCTGTTGTTGATGCTTCTGTTGGTGAGGTCTCAACAGTTATATGCTTTGTTGGTGTTTCAGTGGTTACATGATCTGTTGTTGATGTGTCTGTTGACGGAGTCTTAGTAGTTATGTGCTCTGTTGTTGATGCTTCTGTCAACGGTGTTTCAGTAGTTACATGCTCTGTTGTTAATATTTCTGTTGAAGGTGTCTCAGTATTTACAGTCCCTGTGGTTGATGCTTCTGTTGGCGATGTTTCAGTAGTTACATGCTCTGCTGGCGGTGTTTTAGTAGTTACATTCTCTGTTGTTGATATGTCTGTTGACGGAGTCTTAGTAGTTATGTGCTCTGTTGTTGATGCTTCTGTCAACGGTGTTTCAGTAGTTACATGCTCTGTTGTTGATAATTCTGTTGACGGTGTTGATGGCGTTGATGTTGTTTTATTATTAGGTGTACAATTGACCTTGTCTGGCCATCCACAGACCTGTAAATATTTCAACGGTAACATTATTACATACATTTTGGTTGAAACAACAAATTCACATTGTGAGAATAAATGAATTGAATTGAAATTCCCTAATCGTTTTCGATTAGCAAAGATTTCACAACCTATGGCGCGGTCCATCCTTGGATAGGTTAGCGTGGCATTTTCGGGTTAAATATTTCCGTGCTTCGGAAGGCATTTTTAAGTCGGAGGTAGTCGTTAAGCCAAGTCGGCCAGTGTTCAGATTATCAGAGCCTGAATGTAGTCTTTTAAATATTGTTTTAGTAAATTTTCGAGTCCATCACTAACTTCGAAATACAAACATGATCGAAGAATTATGGTTCGAAAGATTCGTAGTTCTGATACTCTGTTGGTCGACATATTGCTTGTGCGATAAACTACCTATACAACGACAGATTACTTCTTCGACGAACGCCCCCAGAAAGAAATCCCCGGTATGTTCAACCTGACATCTTAGGCTGAGGCTTCACTCCCGCCTTAACTATCTGAAGCTAACCAACAACTCGCATCGCTCGCTATCTAGGTGTCTTCCGCAATAGCGTTCGTCGAAGAAGTATTCTGTCGATATATGGTTTATCGTACACACAGACCAACCACTCCATAGACATGTAATCAACGTGGGTGGTCAGTGATCGTACAAGTAATGTACCTTTTTTTTTCGCGGGGAAATGCCTTACGCGTACCGCTCTCCTGGGGGACGGCGAGACGGTTATGTGGGACTCCCCTCCCTGGCGGGAGGGATACCCACAAAAACCCCGCGGCGACCTTCTCGGCAATAGGGAGGACCTGGGAACGCATAAGCGGATCCATCTACCAACAGAGTATCATAACTACGATTTTTCAAAACGAAGTTTTTCGCACGTTTATGTTTCGAAATTCAGTTCCACTATCAATTTTGTTACTATTCAGGATGGTTACATTAATTCCTCGCACGCATCAAGTACGCCAGCAAGCGCAGTGTAGGACATCCATTCACAAGGTGGACAGACGACCTGATAATGGGAGGCCGCTGGATGCAGGCCGCTTGCAACAGGTCACTCTGGAATGGGGGAGGTCTATGCTCAGCATTGGACGTTCTGTGGCTGATGTGATGATGATGACATCAATTCTGGAAACAATTTTATTAAGTCTAACAATAGGTGTTAATGATGGTAAAGCAGAAGAGATGCCTGTTAGCCACAGTTGAGAACCGAAGAGGAAAGATGATAGGTCACTTGATACGACACGATATTTTTTTGAAGAACATAATTGAGCGAAAGATTGAAGGAAAGAGAGGAAGGGGAAGACCTAGGCGTAATTACTTTGACCAAGTGAAAGGAAAGGTGAATGTCGTGTCGTACCAAGAGGTTAAAACGAGGGCAGAAAGTAGAGAGACGTGTTCATTACTCGGCCGACAAGAGTATTGCTCTTAAATTGAAGAAAGGCGACGAATTGAGAATCTCCTCATTGTGTTAAAATGACTTTGGAATGTGATGAAGAACTGTTTTTCATACCGCTTACCTGAAGGACAGGATCAAAATGAGTGCCAGGCCCGCAGTCCCGCGTCACCATCCTGGCGTGGTTGCATTGATAGTATTTAGAGCAGTCTGCGTGCGGGCGCAGTGTCAGAGGATCGTGTAAGCATTCCTTGTCTGGTAGTACACCAGCTGACGTGCAAACCGAGAGTAACAGGAGATTCTGCAAACCTGTGGAAAAATACATTGCATAGATCTTTTTGGTGTCTTTATAAGTCAGTATTAGTATGAGGCTGGATGATGGCAATTATGGTAGAAGCATGTGTAGAGTTTTCTTAAAAAAGAAACAAACAAAATACAGCACACGCTCTCTTATCAACGCGTGTATTACATATCGCGTGGATTCTAGACTGCTGTAAGCCTTTGTTCAAAAAGTATAAAATTCTTCTGTTACCTTGTATGTACATAAAAGACTCGTGTCTTTTTGTGAAAGCCAATTTTAAATATTTTAATAAGCGTAGTGAGACTAGTGATAGACATACAAGAGCACAATACTGTAACCTATTGTATAAACCTCCTTGCCGCAAATACGTTTATGAAAATAATGTTTATAATATGTGTATAATATTGTATGTCAATCTGCCTGACGAAATAAAATTAGTTAATGCCAAAATGTTTAAAATTCGATTGATACAATGGCTCCAGGCAAAGTGTTTCTATGATATTAAGAAATATTTAAATTATCAGAATGCTATGTAAACTGTCACAAATTATATTTTGCACATCTGCATGCAGATTGAATACATGATTCCTAAATTTCTTATCAGACCTTATAAACTGTATTCTGGCAAATAAATAATTTCTTTCTTTCTTTCAATGAGATATTAAATTTCCCTACGCTCGTTGATGCAGAGGTATCGTGCTTATCCGAGGCCAAATCTGCCTGGAGTGCCTTATATGCGAAAGAGGATTGCTCTTCGAATTTGGGAAGATAGAGCTTATGGGACAAGCCAGCTTTAACAATAATCCACCAGGAGCTATTGACCAATTGGTCAGACGACGCTGAGCGCGCACGTCTACTGGCGGTATCGGAAAAAAAATCTGGAGATTGGCTACAAGCTCTTCATTTCCAAAACCTAGGCACCATCCTCGATTCCAATGCCCTACGCATTTCCATTTGTTTACGTTTGGGTGCTAAGTTGTGTCTTGTATGTTATGGTTGTTCATGTGGTAAGGTTGTGGCCAGCTAGGACGCCACGGGGCCGGCCGCTCATATCGCCACGATGCAATTAACCAGTTAATTTCGCCACTGCAGCGATCTCGGCGTCTCTGGAGTCTTGTGGTTTATTCAGGGACGACGGGAGAAGACCTGATGGATCCACCTTAATATCCTGGTGTTGAAGCGTACCTTAGTGTGGGGCATAATTTGAGCATATACTTTGGCACCGTCCTATATTTAAGCTATTGCTCTCAGAGCTAGAACCGCGGCTGAACAGACTCAAAGTCACAAACCCCGTTACATATGCGTTACTTACTGGTCCACGACTGCGAAAATCTGAGAGTCGATGCCTTTCTGCTCAGCATGTGCTAACGTACTGGGTACTATGTCTTACGACCGGTTGGTGTAATGGATAGTAACCTGTCACCTAAACCGACGGTTGCGGGTTCGAATCCCGCGAGGAGTAAATGTTTGTGTGATGAATACGAACATTTATTCCCGAGTCATGGATGGTTATATAAATATTTAGGTATGTTTATACGTTATCTAGTATCTAACTAGACTCTGGGACTAGATGATTGGTGTAAGTGTCCGAAATAATAATAATTTATTTTTATTAAATTTTCCACTATGAACCATAGCACAATTTAGCTGAAAATTGTTGGACTTACATACAAAAGATGGATTCAGAATGGTTACTTTGTATGGGTAATCGAAAATTTTTTAATCGGATTCGACTATAGTTCTTTGGGGAAAGTTGTTCGTAATCAAGAGTGACGTCACCAGTTAATGGGAATTACACGAATTCAAATTCATCCTGTATAAATAAATACAATTAACATTTAAAAACGAAAATAACAAAAAACATAGCAATTAAAATAATCAATTTCACGCATCTACAATTAACCAATCAAATCTTCGTTAATCAAAAGTTAATTGAAAAAATATATATCCAAAAATGCTTTATTTTGTAGGTACACAGGGTACACTTAAAATAGTCAGATTAACAATAACAATTAAATCAACCGCCCGCCTCCGTGGCTCAATGTACACAACATTGGGTTTACGATTCGGAGGTCGGGGTTCGATCCCCAGCGGGGTACATGTTTAAGTACTCGGTTTAGTTGGTGGTAGGGCATTTTAAATGTCCGCCTGGCTAGCTACCACCATCTTATCTAAATCTGCCGCCAAGCAGCAATGTTAATAGCATTATTGTGTTCCGGTTGTCAGAGATAAGATAGCCAGTCCTCCAAATGTGTTGGGGTTTCCGGGTCAGTACGCTTCCACCTTCGACCTCATCTTCACTTAACATCAGTTGTGATTGAGGTCAAGTACGAAACCGTTGTGCATTAAAAAAAATTAAAATCTTCTCTATAATATCTTGCATAATCCTTCTTCCCCTTCTTATTTGCGTGAGCGCTTTTCTTTTTCGCGGCCACAGGATGAGCCCTGCCGTTCTAATGTCAGGACTCTGCTGTGTATCCCTTCTCACCGCTCAGACTTCTATTCACATTCTTTCACTGTGCATGCTGCCAGACTGTGGAATTCTCTTCCTCACACTATCCGTGCCAGTCCATCGATCGCTGTCTTTAGGAAAAGAGTTAAGGAACATTACCTTTCCATTTCATAGTGTTATTCCGTGTAGGTATTATATGTATGTTATACTTTATATTCGTATGTATTGAAATATGTACTTATTTATGTATTTATGTACTTATTAGTATGTAGTTACATTTATATTCAGTTATTTTTTTTTTATCTATCATATTTATCCATTTTTTTAGATTGTGCACGTCTTATCTGCCTCTTCCAGACATATCTCTCTTTCGTAGGTCTGCTGGAAGATATTTCGTTGTAGAAATAAGCAGAACCTGTTGTGTCGTCTCTATTATGTTGTATCTGTATGTTTTTTTCTTGTGTGCAATAAATGATAAATAAATAAAATAAAAAAAATATTGCAGAATACAATAAACTAAAAGCCAAATAAAATAAATGAAATAAAATATCTTTACACATACACACAGCGCCATCTAGGTCCACACTAAGCAACTAGGCTTGTATTATGGATACCAGATGTAAATAAACACATAAATAAATGAAAAACATCCATAACTCGGGAACACATATCTGTATTCATCATACAAACATATGCCCCTAGCGGGATTCGAACCCGCGACCTTTTGGTATAGCAGTCAGAAGTATAACCACTACACCAAACAGGTCGTCCGAAATAAAGGTAGCTTAACCTACGTGAGTAGATACTTTTACAAAAGTAGCACGCAAGTTAAATAAAATATGTATTAAGCATTTTAAATTAGTGCTACAAAATATGAAATGACAGGATATTTTTTATCCTGAAAAAGTGAATAGTTCCCGCGGCATAAACAGATTTCCGCGATCAAGTTATTCCACGCATGCGAAGCTAATAAGGAAAGCTAATAAATTCACAAATTCGTTTATACGAATAAATTTTTTTTTTATGATTGACTGGATTCTCTTTTGACCACAATCTCACCTGATGGAAAGTGACGATGTGGTCGAAAATGAAGCATGCGATCCCAGTAAATGCCTATTAAATACTATTCTTACCACTTTTCTGAAACTGTATTTTCTTATCTGTTATGCAATAAAGTGTATTTGTATTGTATTGTATTGTATTGTATTGTATTGTATTGTATTGTATTATTTTTGTTTATAAGCCATAGTGATAATTTTGTCTTAAATTTAACAGATTATAATTTCCTTCCATAGCTATACAAGGACTGGTTTTCCTGCTGGTATTCAGTTACACATCAGCCCAGTTCTTGCCGAACGGATGTCCAGAGGATGGTGGCGTCCACTTTCTCCTGCCTCATAAGGACTGCTCCAAGTTCTATTACTGCGATTACGGGGAGAAATTAGAAAGGGAATGCCCGCCTGGCCTTCATTTTGATGCTAATTTATCAGTAAGTAAAATCAGACTATAACAATCATAATCATGATTCTCATACATGGCAGTGCGTGGGGCAAGAAAGTAGTTAATTGAAAAAAGAATATCCAAAACAATTTCGACAGATTCTGCGAGTGAATACAGGGTGAATTTGAAATCGTGTCATTTTCCATTAACTGGTGATATCACCCTTGATTACAAATCATTTACCCCAACGAACCATAAAATCAAAATCAAAGTCACAATCAAAAATGTTATTTTGTAGGTACACAGGGTAGACTTAAAATAGTCAGATTTTACATTTTTTAAGCTACTGCTTATTCTTTTCCCCTGTGAAGAACAAGCAAGAAACTCGAGTGGTAGCTCTTTTTTTTTTGAAAAATATTTTTATATTACAAAATTATTAATTATTATTTTATATTATAATATTTCATTATTAATTGTGAAATAGCCTGGTATGCGAACGAGTTATTTATGTCCATGAATGTTTATCATCCAAATATTCCGATATTTTATAATATGCTTTCTTAATTTAAGTTTCTGTTTCTTTAAATATATTGAAAGGAAGATTTTGGATATCAACAGGTACCTTATTGAAAAAGCGTATACTGACTTTGCGGAGGCGACTTATGTGACCTGCAAGTTTATCTTTATTTCTTGTATCGACATCATGTTTGCTATTTTTGCTAAATGATGCTATATTTTTTTTGATATATAAGTATTAACTTGATCGATTCTTCGTTTATCGAAATTGACGACAGATCTTGGAAAAATCGCTTCCGTGCCCCACGTGCCTAAGCTCTCCGCACCAAAGGTCACAAATACGTAACCTGTACCCATAGTGCGTATTGGTTGCGGGTTTTAGTTAATCTTGTTTTATAGAATTAGCAGTGGTAGAAGCTTAAATGTATATAAGGTCTAACAAAATTAACCCGACAAACGTTGCAGAGTGTATCTATAGGTCACGAAAAAAAAAACATTAAAGTTCAAAGATTTTATCCAAAAAATAAAATTTAGAAATGTAAATTTTGTGAGTTGGACCTCAATGGCCGCGCGCTCTAAGTACTTTGCCACAACACACAAACACGTGCCGCGGTATCTTTGAAGACACCGAAAGGCGACCACTCGCCGCTCGCCGCCGGCGCTTGCCTCGGCGCCGCTGCCGCGACTTGCTGTGATTGGTTACACCCTGTGCCCCGCCACCCCCTTTGGCGTCTTCCATATCAACGTTGCCTTTTTTCCTCATTGATAAAATAAGGTACAATCGAAATGAAGTAAATTTGTAAATTTGTATTTTCATTTGCACTTACATTTAATTTTTTTACTCGGAAACAAAATTTTTAAGGCTAGTTTTTTTAATGAATATATTATTTTATTGTCATGTAAGTGCAATTGCCAACGTTTGTCGGGTTAAATTTGTTAGACCTTATATATTGTTCTAACAATAAACTTGTTTATGTTCCTAATAATTACAATTGCTTTGTTTCCGAACAAAATAAGAGATTAGATTAGGTTACAAACTCGTAATCTGATATATATACATATCTACGGTAATAACTAATTCCTAGACGTTTCCGCGTACGTCGCGTCATGGCTTATTAATTCTTATTTTTGGTATACTAGTAGTGATGTTACATTAATTAGTGATGTACTCGTTTAAATATCTAGGAAGTTTGATCACAAGTGACTCGAGGTGTACTCCAGACATAGTCATAAGGATAGCGATGGCAAAAAGGGCTTTTAATAACAAAAAACATCTATTTAAAGCTAAAATAAGCAAAAAAGCTAGAAAGCGGCTGATAAAATGCTATGTATGGAGTATAGCTTTATACGGCTGTGAGACATGGACTTTAACACAAAGGGATAGAGAAAGGTTAGAGGCATTCGAGATGTGGTGCTGGAGACGAATGGAGGGAATAAGCTGGACCGAGAAGAGAACAAATGAAGAGGTGTTAGTGATGGTAAAGGAGAAAAGATGCCTGTTAGCCACAGTTGAGAACCGAAGAGGAAAGATGATAGGTCACTTGTTACGACACGATATTTTTTTGAAGAACATAATTGAGGGAAAGATTGAAGGAAAGAGAGGAAGGGGAAGACCTAGGCGTAATTACTTTGACCAAGTGAAAGAGAAGGTGAATGTCGTGTCGTACCAAGAGGTTAAAACGAGGGCGGAAAGTAGAGAGACATGACTCCACCGACAAGAGCATTGCTCTTAAATTGAAGAAGAGTAGTGATGTAGTTGGTCTACTACAATGTCTATGATTGAAGGCACAACCATAAGAATAATAAATAATAAGAAGTGACTCTCTTTTCTTCTTATTTTTAAGGATGGCAACCAGTCAACCTCTCTGTCGAGGGACATTACTGCCAGTTTCGAGTGAAAAAATTTATTTCTCTTATTTCTTCAGTTTATAATTCAGTCTCAGTCAAAACAAGTAATTCGTCGTATACTTGGCGTATACAGAGTCTAGTCACGGTCAAGTCATCCTTCAGTAAAGGGGCAGAATGCTTTACAAAAGATTTTGGCGGCTTCTTGTGGGAACCCGAAAGCTCCGTTACGCACTTTAATTTACACTTCCTTTCACCTGTACACCAACACTAATCGAACTTTATAAATTTAAATTTGTTTTTATTCCCGCGCGCGTATCAAAGTCAAAGTTGGTGCCTTGGTGGGCGACTGAGCTAGCGGCGATTAGTTGACTTGGTTTTATCCGGCAGACTACACGCGCATGCGTAATCATAATGGTGTCGATTCGGATGTACACCAACTAAACTAAATTAAACCAAACCAAACCAAAAAGTCTACCACTTTAGGTACGTTTCTCAAGAAACTTCTTACCACGTACGACCACCCTATGGAACGGACTTCCGGCAGCGGTATTCTCGAACGAGTACGACATTGGAACCTTCAAGAAACGAGCCTACACCTTCCTCAAAGGCCGGCAACGCTTCTGTGACCCTTTTGGTGTTGCGGGTGTCCATGGGCGGCGGTGATTGCTTTCCA
Source organism: Oegoconia quadripuncta (assembly GCA_949316235.1). Lineage (NCBI taxonomy): Eukaryota > Metazoa > Arthropoda > Insecta > Lepidoptera > Autostichidae > Oegoconia > Oegoconia quadripuncta. The sequence continues at coordinate 41,114,652 of OX438741.1, read as the reverse complement.
TCAGGTGACCCGGATGCTCGTTAGCCGCCCTCTCATATAAAAAATAAAACAAACCAAATCAAACTAAACTGAACTAAAACCAGTTTTAAAGTAGTACTGTCTCTTACTCCCTGGAACAGTACGATGCGACGGCACCACTCCAAAACTGGTTTTAATTTAGTTTAGTTTAGTTGGTGTACATCCGAATCGACACCAATGCTTATTCGAAAATTCGTTGCATGGACCCGGAACTTTTATGTAGTAAATACATATTTCCCGCCGGAACGCTATGTTTTTTGTAGTAGTAGTTTAATACGTTTCTTTACCGAATATTACCATATTTTACCGTAAAATATCCTATTTTACCAGGGTAATTTTAGCGCTGTCTAATCGAGATCTTGAAGCCGTCTGAGGCGATAGTTTTTTTTTTATATGAGAGGGCGGCAAACGAGCATGCGGGTCACCTGATGGAAAGCAATCACCGCCGCCCATGGACACCCGCAACACCCAAAGGGTCACAGATGCGTTGCCGGCCTTTGAGGAAGGTGTAGGCTCGTTTCTTGAAGGTTCTAGTTGCGTTTCTATACTCGTATTAATTATTATCCTTATTTCTTTTACAGGTATGCAACTGGCCACGCGATGTGAACTGTCAAAGCAGACCGACAGATCCTGCGTTACCTACTGTACCTGACGACCGTACTACGATAAGTACGCCGACCACAGGCCCACACGATTGTCCGGATGACTTCGACATCCATCTCTTGCTGCCCCACGAGAATGATTGTTCGAAGTACTACCAGTGCAGCCATGGCAACAAAATTGAACGGGACTGTGCTCCTGGCACATTTTTTGATAACAATTTGCAGGCAAGTTGATTTTTTTCTTCACTATTTGGTAGGAGGCTAGCTGCATCTCTCTTTGTTTCATTCGTAGTTGTATAGTGCTGTCTCCTACGTATTTCGCGGCATGTGAACCCACTACATCATTCGCACATAACACACACACACACACACTATTTTTATTAGTTAATTGTTACATAGATCTATAGTTTTGACATTTTTATTTGGCTTAAAATTACTTAATTTCTTTAGTTTGACGTTTAATACTATGCAATTTAGACTCATTAACATAACGAGTCGTATATTACTGAGGATTATTTTATTGATACCTACATAATAATAATGTACCTTGTAATATAATTATAACGTTACCCAATCAATTATAACGATAACTATTGTCAGTAACATAATAAGAATCACTAATTGGCATAAGTTTGGTATTAGCTTACTATAATATAATTTCTGTAATAATACTGTTGATTCTATGTAAATAAATAAAAGTTTAGTGCTAGTTTTTTATTTGTGATTTTTTTTTATAATAAATTGTATTATATTATAATAAATGGTAACATAATTTGAAAAAAATAAATAAATAAATAGAAACGGCCGAATTGAGAAGATCCTTTTTGAAATCGGTTAAACACATGCATTAATTGTAATATTATTTCATGACGTTGACTTATGGGATAGATACATTTATTTGTTTCATGTTTAATTGTTTTTCCTGTCACACACATAAATAAAACGGTTACCTATTGAAACGTATAACGTTTTTCACCATAAACTGGCAATTCATAATATTACTCGCCATAATAATCATTTGCAATAAACCGTTACAGCATAACTTCATTACACATAATATGATATGGCCGAAACCTGTAAGGCATAATCATAGAAATGCATAATTTTAATAAGCATAAGTATTGAAAGGCATAATTTTTGTTGACCATAATATTCAAAAGACATAATATTTAAAAAGCATACATGTCAACCTAACACGAAGGGTATGGCGGAAGCGAGCCGGGCGAGCAGAGCGAACCTAACCTATCCATGTCGGGGTGCCAAGAACTTCCGTGCTCGCTCCGCTCGCACTCGCCCGGCTCGCTTCCGTCATTCCCTTCGAACCTAACCTAACCATGTCGGGGTGCCAAGATTGATTTATAATTTATGCATAATTAAAATCTGCGTTTCAAAGTATGCCTTATAAAAATATGGCAAATGAAAATATAGATATATATGATTATGGCTTTTATTATTATGCCCTTCAACAAATCTGCGTTATTTATTATGTTTATGCGTAATAATAAATTTGCGAAACACTATTATACTTATTAATTTGTATGCCATAATATGATGTATGTCAATTGAACTTATGACAATAAACATTATGCGTTTCAAAGTGTCACCAAATGAAACACTATATGAACCGCCTCTGTGGCTCAATGTAAACAACGTTGGGTTTACGATTCGGAGGTCGCGGGTTCAATCCCCAGCGGGGTACATGTTTAAGTACTCGGTTTGGTTGCTGGTAGGGCATTTTAAATATCCGCCTGGCTAGCTACCACCATCTTATCTAAATCTGCCGCCAAGCAACAATGTTAATAGCATTGTTGTGTTCCGGTTGTCAGAGATAAGATAGCCAGTCCCCCAAATGTGTTGGGGTTTCCGGGTCAGTACGATTCCACCTTTGACCTCATCTTCACTTAACATCAGGTGTGACCGTTTGCATAAAAAAAATAAAAAACAAAATTGCAGAGCATAGTGCCTATAGTACAGCAATAAAAGCCAAATAAAATAAATGAAATAAAATATCTTTACACATACACACAGCGCCATCTAGGTCCACACTAAGCAACTAGGCTCGTTTTATGGATACCAGATATAAATAAATACATAATTAAATGAAAAACATCCATAACTCGGGAACACATATCTGTATTCATCATACAAACACATGCCCCTAGCGGGATTCGAAACCGCGTCCTTTTGGTATAGCAGTCAGAAGTATTAAGCAACTACACCAAACAGGTCGTCCGAAATAAAGGTAGCTTAACCTACGTGAGTAGATACTTTTACAAAAGTAGCACGCAAGTTAAAATATGTATTAAGCATTTTAAATTAGTGCTACAAAATATGAAAATAAAGACAGGAAGCATAAATAATTATGTCTGTGGTGCAGTGACACAAATGGGCCACTCAGTGTCAGATTTAAGGTCATAGCTCATTAGACCCACCCGGCACCCACTCCGTCTCCGTCCGCCTCGTGCGGTTAGTATTCTTTATATGGACTTATACGGGTATGCGCTCACTACATCAACTCCGTAGCGTCACCGGATCGCTTTAGTCGTAAGCCCTCAACGGACGGCGAGTGGACCACTCGGTGACAATTCGTTGCTCGCAAGCTCACCTTGCGTTGACTGCGCATTAACAACGCGCGGGTCCCGAGTGAACCGCGACGTTTATTGGTAATAACGCGGCGTCCACCCGTGGATCACCTGTATACAACGAGTAGACGCCGTGCGACGAGGCGGTGCGGAGTAGGTGCCGGGTGGGTCTAATGAGCTATGACCTTTAACCTCAACAGCCTTAGACGTCTCCCTGCTGGAGCACAGCGTTCTCTCACTAGGAGCCGGTGGGGGCGATAATTCATCACGCTGGCCCAGTGCAGTATTGCATTTCTATTATGTTTATTACACATGACAAAATGAGTGTATCTTACAGGTATGCAACTGGCCAAACGAAGTTCAATGCAGTACAACAACGACTACCGTAACTACTAAACCTACAACAATAGAACCAACTACTTCAGAACCAAGTACTGCAGGACCTACAACAGTAACCCCATCAATCTGCCCTCCTGGTTTCTTTGGGAATCTACCACACCCGGATCGATGTGATGCATATTTCTTATGTTCCAACGGCATTGCGATTGAATTAGTCTGTGTGGGAGGATTTGAGTTCGACCCTATTGTAGGAGTAAGTAAAATTTTAAAAATATTTGTGACCAAGCTTGTCACCTTGTTTGTCACTTAACACAATTACAATAATAATTGTTATGTCATTTCAGCAATGTGTCAGAATTGCCGAAGGAGGATGCACTTCGAGAATAACAACAGAGGCACCAGTAACAGATCCAGACACTACTAGATCTACCTGGGAGTATGATAAGACAACGGTTGTAGAGGAACCTACAACGAAAGAGCACACCACGGTAGAGTCAACAACTGTTGAACCAACTACGCTGGAACCCAGTACTGAAAAATCAAGTACTGCTGGACCAACGACACAGGGACCAACAACAACAACCACTTTGGATCCGATAACAACAGAGTTAACTACACTTGAACCAGTTACGGTGGAACCTACTACTGCAGAACAGACTACTCTTAACCCGACAACAGCGCAGCCAACTACTGCAGAACCAACAACAGTAACCCCATCAATCTGCCCTCCTGGTTTCTTTGGGAATCTACCACACCCGGATCGATGTGATGCATATTTCTTATGTTCCAACGGCATTGCGATTGAATTAGTCTGTGTGGGAGGATTTGAGTTCGACCCTGTTGTAGGAGTAAGTAAAATTTTAAAAATATTTGTGACCAAGCTTGTCACCTTGTTTGTCACGTAACACAATTACAATAATAATTGTTATGTCATTTCAGCAATGTGTCAGAATTGCCGAAGGAGGATGCACTTCGAGAATAACAACAGAGGCACCAGTAACAGAGCCAGACACTACTGGATCTACCTGGGAGTATGATAAGACAACGGTTGTAGAGGAACCTACAACGAAAGAGCACACCACGGTAGAGTCAACAACTGTTGAACCGACTACGCTGGAACCCAGTACTGAAAAATCAAGTACTGCTGGACCAACGACACAGGGACCAACAACTGTTGAACCAACCACTTTGGATCCGATAACAACAGAGTTAACTACACTTGAACCAGTTACGGTGGAACCTACTACTGCAGAACAGACTACTCTTAACCCGACAACAGCGCAGCCAACTACTGCAGAACCAACAACAGTAACCCCATCAATCTGCCCTCCAGGTTTCTTTGGGAATCTACCACACCCGTATCGATGTGATGCATATTTCTTATGTTCCAACGGCATTGCGATTGAATTAGTCTGTGTTGGAGGATTTGAGTTCGACCCTGTTGTAGGAGTAAGTAAAATTTTTCATATGTTGATGACACAGTTTTTTAACCTTTTTCTTACTTAACACAATTACAGAAAAAATTGTTATGTAATTTTAGCAATGTGTCAGAATTGCCGAAGGGGGATGCACTTCGAGAATAACAACAGAGGCACCAGTAACAGACCCAGACACTACTGGATCTACCTGGGAGTATGATAAGACAACGGTTGTAGAGGAACCAACAACGAAAGAGCACACCACGGTAGAGTCAACAACTGTTGAACCGACTACGCTGGAACCCAGTACTGAAAAATCAAGTACTGCTGGACCAACGACACAGAGACCAACAACTGTTGAACCAACCACTTTGGATCCGATAACAACAGAATTAACTACACTTGAACCAGTTACGGTGGAACCTACTACTGCAGAACAGACTACTCTTAACCCGACAACAGCGCAGCCAACTACTGCAGAACCAACAACAGTAACCCCATCAATCTGCCCTCCTGGTTTCTTTGGGAATCTACCACACCCGGATCGATGTGATGCATATTTCTTATGTTCCAACGGCATTGCGATTGAATTAGTCTGTGTGGGAGGATTTGAGTTCGACCCTGTTGTAGGAGTAAGTAAAATTTAACAAATATTTGTGACCAAGCTTGTCACCTTGTTTGTCACTTAACACAATTACAATAATAATTGTTATGTCATTTCAGCAATGTGTCAGAATTGCCGAAGGAGGATGCACTTCGAGAATAACAACAGAGGCACCAGTAACAGACCCAGACACTACTGGATCTACCTGGGAGTATGATAAGACAACGGTTGTAGAGGAACCTACAACGAAAGAGCACACCACGGTAGAGTCAACAACTGCTGAACCGGCTACGCTGGAACCCAGTACTGAAAAATCAAGTACTGCTGGACCAACGACACAGAGACCAACAACTGTTGAACCAACCACTTTGGATCCGATAACAACAGAATTAACTACACTTGAACCAGTTACGGTGGAACCTACTACTGCAGAACAGACTACTCTTAACCCGACAACAGCGCAGCCAACTACTGCAGAACCAACAACAGTAACACCATCAATCTGCCCTCCTGGTTTCTTTGGGAATCTACCACACCCGGATCGATGTGATGCATATTTCTTATGTTCCAACGGCATTGCGATTGAATTAGTCTGTGTGGGAGGATTTGAGTTCGACCCTGTTGTAGGAGTAAGTAAAATTTAACAAATATTTGTGACCAACCTTGTCACCTTGTTTGTCACTTAACACAATTACAATAATAATTGTTATGTCATTTCAGCAATGTATCAGAATTGCCGAAGGAGGATGCACTTCGAGAATAACAACAGAGGCACCAGTAACAGACCCAGACACTACTGGATCTACCTGGGAGTATGATAAGACAACGGTTGTAGAGGAACCTACAACGAAAGAGCACACCACGGTAGAGTCAACAACTGTTGAACCGGCTACGCTGGAACCCAGTACTGAAAAATCAAGTACTGCTGGACCAACGACACAGGGACCAACAACTGTTGAACCAACCACTTTGGATCCGATAACAACAGAATTAACTACACTTGAACCAGTTACGGTGGAACCTACTACTGCAGAACAGACTACTCTTAACCCGACAACAGCACAGCCAACTACTGCAGAACCAACAACAGTAACCCCATCAATCTGCCCTCCTGGTTTCTTTGGGAATCTACCACACCCGTATCGATGTGATGCATATTTCTTATGTTCCAACGGCATTGCGATTGAATTAGTCTGTGTGGGAGGATTTGAGTTCGACCCTGTTGTAGGAGTAAGTAAAATTTAACAAATATTTGTGACCAAGCTTGTCACCTTGTTTGTCACTTAACACAATTACAATAATAATTGTTATGTCATTTCAGCAATGTGTCAGAATTGCCGAAGGAGGATGCACTTCGAGAATAACAACAGAGGCACCAGTAACAGACCCAGACACTACTGGATCTACCTGGGAGTATGATAAGACAACGGTTGTAGAGGAACCTACAACGAAAGAGCAAACCACGGTAGAGTCAACCACTGTTGAACCGACTACACTGGAACCCAGTACTGAAAAATCAAGTACTGCTGGACCAACGACACAGGGACCAACAACTGTTGAACCAACCACTTTGGATCCGATAACAACAGAATTAACTACACTTGAACCAGTTACGGTGGAACCTACTACTACAGAACAGACTACTCTTAACCCGACAACAGCACAGCCAACTACTGCAGAACCAACAACAGTAACCCCATCAATCTGCCCTCCTGGTTTCTTTGGGAATCTACCACACCCGGATCGATGTGATGCATATTTCTTATGTTCCAACGGCATTGCGATTGAATTAGTCTGTGTGGGAGGATTTGAGTTCGACCCTGTTGTAGGAGTAAGTAAAATTTAAAAAATATTTGTGACCAAGCTTGTCACCTTGTTTGTCACGTAACACAATTACAATAATAATTGTTATGTCATTTCAGCAATGTGTCAGAATTGCCGAAGGAGGATGCACATCGAGAATAACAACAGAGGCACCAGTAACAGACCCAGACACTACTGGATCTACCTGGGAGTATGATAAGACAACGGTTGTAGAGGAACCTACAACGAAAGAGCACACCACGGTAGAGTCAACAACTGTTGAACCGACTACACTGGAACCCAGTACTGAAAAATCAAGTACTGCTGGACCAACGACACAGGGACCAACAACTGTTGAACCAACCACTTTGGATCCGATAACAACAGAATTAACTACACAAGAACCAGTTACGGTGGAACCTACTACTGCAGAACAGACTACTCTTAACCCGACAACAGCGCAGCCAACTACTGCAGAACCAACAACAGTAACCCCATCAATCTGCCCTCCTGGTTTCTTTGGGAATCTACCACACCCGGATCGATGTGATGCATATTTCTTATGTTCCAACGGCATTGCGATTGAATTAGTCTGTGTGGGAGGATTTGAGTTCGACCCTGTTGTAGGAGTAAGTAAAATTTAAAAAATATTTGTGACCAAGCTTGTCACCTTGTTTGTCACGTAACACAATTACAATAATAATTGTTATGTCATTTCAGCAATGTGTCAGAATTGCCGAAGGAGGATGCACATCGAGAATAACAACAGAGGCACCAGTAACTGACCCAGACACTACTGGATCTACCTGGGAGTATGATAAGACAACGGTTGTAGAGGAACTTACAACGAAAGAGCACACCACGGTAGAGTCAACAACTGTTGAACCGACTACACTGGAACCCAGTACTGAAAAATCAAGTACTGCTGGACCAACGACACAGGGACCAACAACTGTTGAACCAACCACTTTGGATCCGATAACAACAGAATTAACTACACTTGAACCAGTTACGGTGGAACCTACTACTGCAGAACAGACTACTCTTAACCCGACAACAGCGCAGCCAACTACTGCAGAACCAACAACAGTAACCCCATCAATCTGCCCTCCTGGTTTCTTTGGGAATCTACCACACCCGGATCGATGTGATGCATATTTCTTATGTTCCAACGGCATTGCGATTGAATTAGTCTGTGTGGGAGGATTTGAGTTCGACCCTGTTGTAGGAGTAAGTAAAATTTAACAAATATTTGTGACCAAGCTTGTCATATTGTTTGTCACTTAACACAATTACAATAATAATTGTTATGCCATTTCAGCAATGTGTCAGAATTACTGAAGGAGGATGCACTTCGAGAATAACAACAGAGGCACCAGTAACAGAGCCAGACACTACTGGATCTACCTGGGAGTATGATAAGACAACGGTTGTAGAGGAACCTACAACGAAAGAGCAAACCACGGTAGAGTCAACAACTGTTGAACCGACTACACTGGAACCCAGTACTGAAAAATCAAGTACTGCTGGACCAACGACACAGGGACCAACAACTGTTGAACCAACCACTTTGGATCCGATAACAACAGAATTAACTACACTTGAACCAGTTACGGTGGAACCTACTACTGCAGAACAGACTACTCTTAACCCGACAACAGCACAGCCAACTACTGCAGAACCAACAACAGTAACCCCATCAATCTGCCCTCCTGGTTTCTTTGGGAATCTACCACACCCGGATCGATGTGATGCATATTTCTTATGTTCCAACGGCATTGCGATTGAATTAGTCTGTGTGGGAGGATTTGAGTTCGACCCTGTTGTAGGAGTAAGTAAAATTTTAAAAATATTTGTGACCAAGCTTGTCACCTTGTTTGTCACGTAACACAATTACAATAATAATTGTTATGTCATTTCAGCAATGTGTCAGAATTGCCGAAGGAGGATGCACTTCGAGAATAACAACAGAGGCACCAGTAACAGACCCAGACACTATTGGATCTACCTGGGAGTATGATAAGACAACGGTTGTAGAGGAACCTACAACGAAAGAGCACACCACGATAGAGTCAACAACTGTTGAACCGACTACGCTGGAACCCAGTACTGTTGGACCAACGACACAGGGACCAACAACTGTGGAACCAAGCACTTTGGATCCGATAACAACAGAATTAACTACACTTGAACCAGTAACGGTGGAACCTACTACTGCAGAACAGACTACTCTTAAACCGACAACAGCGCAGCCAACTACTGCAGAACCCACAACAGTAACCCCATCAATCTGCCCTCCTGGTTTCTTTGGGAATCTACCACACCCGGATCGATGTAATGCATATTTCTTATGTTCCAACGGCATTGCGATTGAATTAGTCTGTGTGGGAGGATTTGAGTTCGACCCTGTTGTAGGAGTAAGTAAAATTTTAAAAATATTTGTGACCAAGCTTGTCACCTTGTTTGTCATGTAACACAATTACAATAATAATTGTTATGTCATTTCAGCAATGTGTCAGAATTGCCGAAGGAGGATGCACTTCGAGAATAACAACAGAGGCACCAGTAACAGACCCAGACACTATTGGATCTACCTGGGAGTATGATAAGACAACGGTTGTAGAGGAACCTACAACGAAAGAGCACACCACGATAGAGTCAACAACTGTTGAACCGACTACGCTGGAACCCAGTACTGTTGGACCAACGACACAGGGACCAACAACTGTGGAACCAAGCACTTTGGATCCGATAACAACAGAATTAACTACACTTGAACCAGTAACGGTGGAACCTACTACTGCAGAACAGACTACTCTTAAACCGACAACAGCGCAGCCAACTACTGCAGGACCCACAACAGTAACCCCATCAATCTGCCCTCCTGGTTTCTTTGGGAATCTACCACACCCGGATCGATGTAATGCATATTTCTTATGTTCCAACGGCATTGCGATTGAATTAGTCTGTGTGGGAGGATTTGAGTTCGACCCTGTTGTAGGAGTAAGTAAAATGTTTCATATGTTGATGACGTAGTTTTTTAACCTTTTTCTTACTTAACACAATTACAAAAAAAATGTTATGTAATTTTAGCAATGTGTCAGAATTGCCGAAGGGGGATGCACTTCAAGAATAACAACAGTGGCACCAGTCACAGATCCAGATGCTATTGGCACTACCCCCGAGAACGATATAACAACTATCGAAGAGGATCCTACAACACAGGAGCCGACCACTGCAGAACCCACTACTGTAGAATGGGCAACAGCGGAGCCAACTACTACAACAGTGGCCCCATCCATCTGCCCGCCTGGTTTCTTTGGGAATCTACCACATCCATATCGTTGTGACGCATATTTCTTATGTTCCAACGGAATTGCGATTGAACTAGTCTGTGTAGGAGGATTTGAGTTCGATCCTGTTACAGGAGTAAGTTAAATTTTGATAATATTTATGACGTAGCTTGTTACCATGTTACTTATTAAACCCAATTACGGAAATAATTGTTATGTAATTTTAGCAATGTGTCAGAATTGCCGACGGGGGATGCACTTCGAGAATAACTACAGAAGCACCAGTAACAGACCCAGACACTACTGGAACTACTTGGGAGTATGATAAGACATCGACCGTGGAGGAACCTACAACGAAAGAGCTAACCACAGTTGAACCAACAACTGTTGAACAAACTACACTTGATCCCAGTACTATTGGACCTACAACACAGGGTCCAACAACTGTTGAAATAACTACACTTGAACCGGTAACAGCGGAACCAACTACTACAGAACCTACAACAGTAGCCCCATCAATCTGCTCTCCAGGTTTCTTTGGGAATGTACCACATCCTGACCGATGCGACGCATATTTCTTGTGTTCAAACGGTATTGCGATTGAACTAGTCTGTGTGGGAGGATTTGAGTTCGACCCTGTTACAGGAGTAAGTTAAATTTTGATAATATCGAATCAAATGAAAAATGTTTTATTTCGTAAGTTATAAGAATAACATTTGAAATCGTCATGACATACAGTTATCGCTCATTCACTAGGCAGTCTCCCCAGAGACGAAAGAGCAATAGACTCAGGGGTTGCTCTTTTGAAACAAGTCCTTACAAATACAATTTGAAATAATTGATTCGACAAAGAAAAATAAGAATAAAATATACTGGATATTGCTGAGCGGTTCATGTCCACGCTTTCTTATCATCGAAGTAGTCAGAAATTTTATAATAGCCTTTGGCACATAGTTTCCGTTTAATAGTTGTTTTAAATTTATTTAAAGGCAAATTTTGAATGTCTACCGGAACCTTATTATAAAAGCGTATACATTGTCCCTTGAATGAGTTAGTGACTTTGTGTAAGCGACTGCTATGGACAGCAAGTTTATTTTTATATCTTGTATTTACATTGTGTATTTCACAATTTTTCCTAAACAAATGCAGATTCATTCTTACGTACATTGAGTTTTCGTAAATATATTGCGATGCCAAAGTTAATATATTGATTTCCTGAAATTTATTCCTCAGAGATACTCGGGAACCTAATTGGTAGATCGCACGAATCGCTCGCTTCTGCAGAACAAAAATACAATTTATGTCCGCGGCATATCCCCATAACAGAATGCAATATTTATGACGTAGCTTGTTACCATGTTTCTTACTTAACCCAAGTACAGAAACAATTGTTGTGTGATTTTAGCAATGTGTCAGAATTGCCGACGGGGGATGCACTTCGAGAATAACAACAGAAGCACCAGTAACAGATCCAGACTATACTGGAACTACCTGGAAGAATGATATTACAACGATCGAAGAAGATCTTACAACGCAGGTGGTAACAACAGCGAAGCCAACTCCATCAACCTGCCCTCCTGGTTTCTTTGGGAATGTGCCACATCCATATCGCTGTGACGCATATTTCTTATGTTCCAACGGTATTGCTATTGAGCTGGTCTGCGTGGGAGGTTTTGAGTTCGACCCTAATATTGGGGTAAGTGTTTGCCCTAATTAAGTAGACGCTATCTGATAATCTTCATCGATCCCTTATCATTTTAAACTCTGTGTGGATATAATTAAAGACCACTTACCCACAGACAAATAATGACTCAATTACGATCATGAAACCTGAGATGCTTACCAGTGAAAGGTAAATTTGCCGTTTGCATGCCGCTCATGCCATCCAACTTGGCCCTCGCATGTAATCTATCCCACAGTCTACAATCCCACCTACTCAAATTCCATGATCATTATGAAGTACACTCACCGAATCCTTCCACTCGACTGAGCTAATAAGAAATCAAAATCACACACGCTCATTGATATGCTAAGTGTAGGCCCGTCTCCTTCGATGGCTGGTAGTCTCGTCTGTATTATATTACTCTTTGGCTTGTGATATTACGAATGATTATTATTGATGTGCAGACCTATACAATACCTATGAAATTGGCGTTTTGTATGAAGAATTTCATTAAGACTGTTTTCTCCATACAAACATTTTTGAAATTTATTTGGGTACGGCAAATAGCTAAACTTTGTGCGTATTATCGGATAACATTAAGTTAAATATAGGCAGTGTTTATTTTTAAAAGTATCCGCTTTATAAAAGTTTCTGCGAATCTAAGAAATAAATATGGGAAGCTCATGAAAAGAGCTGTGTTCAAGTTTTTTTTATTATGTGATTTAGCTCAGACATTAAAAAATATTTCATGTAAAACTTTGAAAATATATTCTATTTTCCAAATAAAAAACAAATTTGGAATTAGCTATAGAATCGTAGAAGTTGGTACATTATGATTAAGGTCAAGTACGAACCCGTCGTGCATAAAAAAAAAAGATCACTTCTCAAGAATTCGCCTCAGCGGCGAATGAATGACAGTCTTGAGTTTCGTTTATTAAATAAGGGCACCTCTTAAGTGAGTACTGCTTGAGTATGCACGTGCTTTTTAAATCTCAAGTTAGGTTTATTAGTCAACACGTTTACTTGAGACCGGTCACAGGACTGTTCTCAATCTTGAGAATGGTTTACTAATACAGGCCTAAGGTTCGATCGTATCGGAGTATCCTTTGCACATCGGTAACTAGCACTGAATTGAATTCTAAAATAGTTACTTATAAAATTTTCCAGCAATGCGTCCGTATAGCGGAAGGAGGCTGCACACTGGGATCAGGCACAGTCGCGCCTAGCCCAGACCCGAAGCCCGAAACAACAACGAAACCAACTACTACAGAATCAACTACTGTGGCTCCAGCAATATGCCCACCTGGATTCTTCGGGAACGTGCCACACCCTGACCGCTGTGACGCATATTTCTTATGTTCCAACGGCTTATCGATTGAACTGGTCTGCGTGGGAGGATTTGAATTTGATTCAAGTGTTGGGGTAAGTTCTTCTAATATTGATACCAGATAAAGACATTAGGGAGTCGCTTATGTCGGAGAAAAGGAAGGAAGCTTTTCTCTATGTTTCAAATGGTAAAGTAGAATTAAAGCAGTGGAAATAAGATCATTGAGAAGTATGAATGGGGTGACTTTGAAAGATAGAATCAGGAATAGTGTAATTAGAGAGCTATGCAGTGTGAGGGAAGAGGTAGTGACAAATATTGAAAAAGGTATGCTCAGATGATTTGGCAATGTGGAGAGGATGAATGAAGGAAGACTAACAAAAGAGACATACGAAGCGAATGTGGATGGTAGTGTTGGTCGGGGAAGACCACTGCGAACGTACCATGATCAAATCAGGGACATCTTAAAGAAGGCCAAGGCAAGAGTACCGTAACCCGACGAGCATGTATGAAAAACTTTTAGTGTGTGAATGAAACGAAAGAAATGTGTCAGGGTCGTCGCAAGTGGAAGTGTGTGGTCTCTGCCTATCCCTACGGGAGACAGGCGTGACATTATGTATGTATGTTAGATAGATAAGCATTTATTTGCATCCATGTAATGTATTCTTATTTTTCTTTGTCGAATCATAAATTTTACAATTATTTCAAATTTTATTTGTATTGACTTATTTAAAAAGAGCAACCCCAGAGTTTCTTGCTCGTTCTTCTCTGGGGAGACTGCCTAGTGAATGAGTGATAACTGTATGTCATGACGATTTCAAATGTTATTCTTATAACTTACGAAATAAAACATTTTTGATTTGATTTGATTAGCTTTTGATGTAAAATTAATAAATAATTGATTTAACCAATTAATTAGCGCGCTCATTCCACCGCTGAAGTGTCTTTTCTTCAGGGACGACTGAATGCTGGCCGATTCCAACCGGTCACTCAGGATATCTCATTCATATTCATTAATTCAAAATACTTTGACTCAGAATCTTAGATCTTGTTCTAAGACGTCACACCAGCCCCCCGTACTATGACAGGCGCGCGATAAACATTTATGTCGCGTGAGAATTTATTTTGACCTGCTTCTTTTTAATGCTGCGCGTTTGACCACAATCTCACCTGATGGGAAGTGACGATGTGGCCGAAGATGGTGCACGCGTACTCATTCGGGTTGAATCCTTCCCCACGCCTAGTAGTCCGAAGATGGAATGGCGATGGTGGAATAAGATTGTGTAATTCCAACGCACACTCACCGAAGTGCATCCTGTAAAGGACTGGAGACAGGCAACCTTGCGACGGTGTTCGAGGCACTGCAATTTAGCATGCTCATTCGTTTGGGCGAAATATACAACTCACTCTCACGTTGCGTCGCGAGCGACAAACGGTGTCATGCTACGCTGGCTGCCAATTATCTTATGAGAATTAATATATTTTCAGCAATGTGTAATAATAGCAGACGGAGGATGTACAATGAAATCTAAAAGAAACGACTTCAGACTGCCGACTGACTTGGTGAAACAGACTTTGTATAGTCCAAGAACGAATGCTCCATGTGGTGACGAAGGCCCTGTGCCTCATGAGGAACTGTGCAACTCATTCTATTTATGTGCAAATGGCAGTGTGATGCAATTGTATTGTGGGTACGGGTTCGAATTCGACCCTGCTTCAATGGTGAGTGTTATTTTGACCACAGATAGGAGCAGTGGCGTGCAGTTTTGTCACAGGATAGGCAGAATGATACAAATTGCTATTGCATGGAAAAAAAATACAACTATAAAATAATAACTGACTATTGGGTCTTTACCTATGAAATTGGAGTTTGTTTTCTTCGTTAATAATATGTACCAATTCCTGCGATTTTCAAAGCTATATTCAAATTTGTTTTTGATTTGGAAAATGGAATATTATTTCAAGGTTTCACATGAAATATTTTTTAATTTCTGGGCTAAATCACATAATAAAAAAAATTTGAACAGACCTCTTTTCATGTGCTTCCCATAATCATTTCTTAGATTCGCTGAAACTTTTATAAAGCGGTTACTTTTAAAAATTAACGCTGCCTATACTTAACTTAATGTTATCCGATAACACCGTTTTTCGGGGTAGTGTAATTTGATATACATCTCTATAAAATATTATAATTTTGTTACAGAAATGCGTTATATCCAAGAGCATTGAAGAGTACTGAAACAATTAAATGAAAAATTCACAACTGCACACCTAAAAACAGTACAAATTGAATTTAGAAGCGATATTATAAGCCTTTAAGTATAACCCTGTAATCTTAACGACTCAGATAAATCTCTGAAAAGCTTTATCTTATTTTATTAACCTTATTATTATAAAAATAAAAGTATTGTTTCTTATAATTATAACTTCGATTACATATCAAAATGTTAACGTTTTATCTCCTTTTTAAACCCCGACGAATAACGAGGGGTATAACGTGTGTCCAGTCTTTGCTCGAACGCATCGATTTTCATTTTTTTTTATGATGGACTGGATTCGCGTTTGACCACAATCTCACCTGATGGAAAGTGACGATGTGGTCGAAGATGAAGCACGCGATCCCAATAAATGCCTATTCACTCTGCTCTTGAAGATCCCAAGGTTATAGGATACAGAAAAGACTGAAAGGAAGGAAGGATTAAAGCATTCCGAGGATGTTTTGTGTAGTAGTTAGAAACTCTACCATACGGTTGCGGGTTCGACTCCCGCGAGGGGTAAATGCTTGTGTGATGAATACGAACATTCATTCCCGAGTCATGAATGTTTATATACAGGGCGTCCCAAAGTTATGGGACATGAAGGGGAAGTACCTTAAATATTGTAGATAGTGAATTTTGCTCAAAGAAGACTTTATGTTATTTTTAAAAGTTAGTAATTCTGCATTCATAGATTTTCTAAAAATTACTTGCTTCGGCTGGGAATCGAACCGACTTAAATGTGAAAAAAAAAACACCCTACTTTTATGATGCCAATCGAAAGAATAGCTAAAAAATAATAACTCTGCCTAAGTAACATAGTATTTTAAAAGAAAGGAACAACATAAAATGATTGAGTCAAATTTCAAGAAAGTTATTTATTGCTAAAGTGATTTCTTCTTTTGGGGATACGTGAAAGATATGCTATACAAAAAGCGATACGAGAACGTAGGCGAGTTGCAAACAGAATTGTGCCATATCACATCGAGTGTTCACCATAAAATGATTAGAAAATCAACAGGCAGCGGGCTCATTAAAAGATTGGCGATTTGCGTAAGACAAGAGGGATCACATTTTGAGCATTTAATTAATTAATTTACAAAAAAATACCTACTTAATTGACTACGGCAGTTTCATGTATGTTTTTTATTTGATTAAAATGATTAATTTCACGTTGTTCCTTTCTTTTAAAATACTATGTTACTTAGGCAGAGTTATTATTTTTTAGCTATTCTTTCGATTGGCATCATAAAAGTAGGGTGTTTTTTTTTTCACATTTGAGTCGGTTCGATTCCCAGCCGAAGCAAATAATTTTTAGAAAATCTATGAATGCAGAATTACTAACTTTTAAAAATAACATAAAGTCTTCTTTGAGCAAAATTCACTATCTACGATATTTAAGGTACTTCCCCTTCATGTCCCATAACTTTGGGACGCCCTGTATATATTTATGTATGTTCATGCGTTATCTAGTATCCATAGTACAAGCCTTGCTTAGTTTGGGACTAGATGCTTGATGTAGGTGACCCAAATATTTATTTTTTATTTATTTGTATAATGTATACAGACATGTGTCCCGAATTATGGATGTTTTTCATTTATACCGGATGAGTTTTTTAAGTCGGAGCGGTAAGGAGCGTCGGTGGCTCAGTGGTTAAGACGCGGTCTTCCAATTTAGGAGGTCCGGGTTCGATTCCCAGGCAGGCCATGTACCAATGAGTTTTAAATTTAATTTAATTACTTATGTGCATTTATCCGACTGCTCTCTTAAACTGTGAACGAAAACATCGTGAGGAAACCTGCATGCCTGACAAGTAAAAATTCTTAAGGCATGTGAAGTCCCCAACCCGCATTGGGCCAGCGTGGTGGACTATGGCCCATACTCCCTCATATACGAGGGAAGGCCTATAACCCTGCAGTGGGATGTTTACGGGCTGATGATGATGAGTTTTTTTACCGCAAGGAAAAAAATAGAGCATATTAGCTAAGTAGAAGTTATTGACATAGGTAGTTTAATTTTTTTTTCAAAACCATTATCAATTAACGCGTTAATTTTGTCATTTAACGATCGCGTTTGTAGCCTATTCCGCATAATTACACCATTAAATTAAATAAATTAACAAAACTTGGAGAAAATATGAGTTCCAAATAAATTTCGAATGAAAAAAAAAACCCAATAACTTCTTTTGATGAATGACCACTCCATGTTAAATCCTCTCTTTAAGTATTTCCTTATTTATATACATATTTATTTATATGTATTATTAGTATGTATAGGTATATATTTTATTGAGGTATAGTTATGTATTATTATATATTATTCTTATTACTTTTATATATATATATATATAATATATATTTATTAGTGTGTAGTGTAGGTATTTGCTTTAGTTTGAATTTGCTGTAATTTGTATACGCCCAATCTGCTGTTTTCTAACTAACCCAATGTCGACTGGAAGAAATCCCTCTTTGGGATAAGTCCGCCGTTGTACTCAATTTATGTATCAATGCAAAATTAATGTATTGCCTTTTTGTACAATAAAGCGTTTACAAACAAACAAACAAACTTCTATTTCACTAAACAAATATGCACTATTTTTTCCTTACGGTAGAAAAAGTCATCCGGTGTATGTATTAATTTACAAAATAAAATGTATTTGTGTAGTTTATCAAACATCTGGTATCCATAATACAATAGAATAGAGTAGAGCAGAGCAGAACAAAGTATTAATATAGTAATTTTTTTTTAATATGAGAGGGCGGCAAACGAGCATGCGTGTCACCTGATGGAAAGCAATCGCCGCCGCCCATGGACACCCGCAACACCAAAAGGGTCACAGATGCGTTGCCGGCCTTTGAGGAAGGTGTAGGTTCGTTTCTTGAAGGTTCCAATGTCGTACTCGTTCGGGAATACCGCTGCCGGAAGCCCGTTCCACAGGGTGGTCGTGCGTGGTAAGAAGTTTCTTGAGAAACGTACAGTGGTAGACTTCCACTCATCCAGGTGATGTGGATGGAAATTTAATTTTCGACGAGAAGTGTATCGGTTAAATTGAGCAGCGGGTATTAGCTCGAACAGTATGGTAGAGTAGAATAGAATACATTTATTTGCAATGATTAGGGTAAGTAAAATAATTGGTAAAATAGTATAAATTGTATCACCTAAATCAGCCATATACATTGGTGTCAATTCGGATGTACACAAACTAAACTAAACTAAAACTACTTTTAAAGTAGTACTGTCTCTTTCTCCCTGGAACAGTACGATGCGACGGCACCACTCCAAAACTGGTTTTAGTTTAGTTGGTGTACATCCGAATCGACACCAATAGCATGCAAAACTATAATTAGCCTGTCCTTCGTTAAACAATAAAAATACAAATTAAATTACACGATTAGTATGTCCTTCGTTTTACATATAATCAATACAAATACCATGTCAGTCATTCTCGATTAAATTAATTTTCTATTTCTTTCTATTGCTTTTATTGCCCAACGGGTTGGTACTTGACCTCAATCACACCTGATGTTAAGTGAAGATGAGGTCGAAGCTGGAAGCGTGCTGACCCGGAAACACAACAATGCTTAACATTGCTGCTTGGCGGCAGATTTAGATAAGATGGTGGTAGCTAGCCAGGCGGACATTTAATGCCCTTCCACCAACCAAGCCGAGTACTTAAACATGAACCCCGCTGAAATTTAATTAATTCACAATTTAGAGAAATAACGTCTAATAACAATATATTAGTTTAATTAAAACATGTCCTATTAATTTATAATTATAATTATTATTATTTTTTATGCGCAACTACCAAATCGAGTACTAAATATATACCCCGCTGGGGATCGAACCCGCGCCAGGAACGCGGTTAAATTATAGTTATAAGTTATATCGCCTATTCAGCCACTTGTAATGGCATACAAATATTTATAATTCTTAAAGCTATTACAGTTATTTATATAAATAGATTATTATTTGGATATTAAATACATTTTTATTATTATTATTATTTATTGTATATGTCTTTATTGCACAGATACATATAAGTATGTATACATTCATTTTTGTAATTTAGACCATAAGTACACAAAGAATTTTGTACATATTTACAAAAACTAAATAGTAAATACACGTTTACAAATAAAAAATTAAATTCATTTGCATAATTAAAGTCGATAACATTCACTGCTATTAAAATCATAAAATAAAATATATTACGTAATTCAAGTCAGATAAATATATTACACAATTTATTATTTCCACTTCATGATCCAAAAGTTCTTTAAATGAATAGACGTGTATTGGAGAAGCCAAGCCAAACCTTTTCGCGGAAACACACTTCTAATAGGTGCTACGGTAGGGATATTAGTGTTCACTGCTACACGTCCTAATGTGCCAGATACGTCGGTATGGCGTCAGAACCATTGTCCGTGCTACGTCAGTGCTACGACAGCTACGTTTGCCAGTGCTATGTCGACTCATTTAGTGCAGCGGCAATGCTACTCCAGTACTACGTAACTGCTATGATAATTGGAACACGTCATTTTACGTCTATCATCAGGGAAAAGTTCACGTTAGGCCTTCGAACGTATCCAGCACAAATCATAAAAACGTCCAAACGATAATCTGCTTGTTCTTTGTTCCACGAGTAAATTTTGAGATTAATGAAATGTTATGCATTTACAAGATAAGATTGAATATATATTCAGTAATAATTAATTCAGCCACTTAAAACGAATAATTTTTGTCACAATATCTGGTTATAAATAAATAAGATGCTATATTCCTTTTAATTGCAGTATTTTCTTTATTATTACTTTTCAGAATAGAATCTTGGTTGATTTTCCTTATTACCTTGCTTGCTTATCCGGAAGTTAAACTTTCTTTGCTGTTTCCATCACCAATTTTAATTACATTTCCAACTACATTTTCTTTATAGGAAAGGTCTGTTATAGCATCTAAAACCTCACTTGAATTACTTCTTTCCCTTACATTATTTAAATTGGTATTTTCACTCATTGTTTCGATTAAATTATTTGAACCATCTTTAACGTTACCAGTTGCATCACTTTGAAATACAAATCCACTTCTATCAACAACGTCTACGGTTGTAACTATTTCTTTATTATTAACACTATTCTTTTCAATATCAGAAGTATTTGGATATAATCCAATCATGCCAAAGAACGGTATTGTTAACTTTGACATAGGTTTGAGTAAATAAGTATCCACAGAACTCTTATCTGTTCCTGTATCAGTATTTTTGGAATCATCCTGTGGGTTATTATTTAGGTAAGGGAAAGTAAACAATGAGACATACTTATTGTACATTTTATAAATAGCAATAGCATTTTCTATGTCATCGATAGTTTTGGAAAATCGTGTCTGGGAAATCAGATTACGTAGTAATTCTAAAAAGCATTTGAACATATACTCAAGATAAGACCACAGTTTTGCTGCCAGCGGGAGATTTACAATTTCACGTTTAACAACATATTTACTGATTCCTTCGTTTATTTCAATGTTGTTAAGTTCTTCAATGACTCCAGCAGTGGGTACTTCAGGTTCTTCAATTGTATGTTTATTTTCGATAGATGTTGGATAGTTTCGTTCTGTATTGAATCTTGTAACTTCAAATGAAGGTGTAATGCACAGGAACATTATTGTAAAGATGTTCGCAAGTACTGGAAAGAAAAATACCTATCTTGACCACAGATGTCTTCAACTATATTATTTATTTATTTATTTATTTTAACACTTTATTGCATATATAAGTATACAAACATACATTAAACAAACATAGGACAGAAATTACAATACACAAAAGGCGAGCTTATCTCTGTAAGAGATTTCTTCCAGCAAACCCTCGGAAGGAAAAATGAAATTAAAATATTTTATTGCAGACAAAGAGCGATACTTACAAATATAGAACAAAACATTAACAAAACATCACTGTCATAGGAACACAATTGACAAAAGATAAAACATTGAGATTTATAGCAATAATGGTTTGAATATAAAATTATTTTATAAGACAAAAAATATATAGATATTAAACACAATATATACATAATATAAAGGCCTACATACTAAAATACATATTAATAAATACCTACGTATAATATATATAATATATCAAATACATCAAATACTTATATAGATATCTATAAATAGGCTGACTGAGTTACTGAGACAACTTGAGATAGTGTTCCTTTAGTCGAGTTTTAAAAATGGGTAGGGATTGGCTATCACGTATATCAGTGGGAAGTGCATTCCATAATCTGACTGCATGCATGGAGAAGGAGTAATTGTAATATTCCGTAGTCGGAGTATTGGGAAAGCGTAGGAGGGAAGCCATGTGAGAACGAGAAAGTTTGGAAGGAGAACGCATGAAATGGAATCGCTCACTTAAATATCTTGGCGAAGATGGATTGAAAAGAACTTTGAAAAGAAGACACAGAATATGACTCTCTCTACGGAGTCGAATAGGTAACCACTTGAGTTGAGATCGGTACTGAGAGACATGGTCAAATTTACGTAAGCCGAAAATAAAGCGTATGCAGAGATTTTGGAGTCTTTCTAACTTGTCTAACAGTTCTTCAGTTACATCCAGCATGCAAACATCGGCATAGTCAATAATAGGCAGCAGTAAAGACTGAGCCAAAACTATTTTGGTATTTAGAGGTAAAAAATTTTGAAGCCGTTTGAGGCAGTGAAAAGAGAAATGGACCTTTTTACTTAACATATCACAATGGGCCCTCCATGACAGATTGTTGTCAAACATCACACCGAGGTTCTTAGCAGTGTTGGTTAATTCTATAGCAACGCCATCAAGCATGATGGGGGGTATTATGGACTGTTGAACTAAATTGTGCATGTATCTACTACCAATAATCATAGCTTGAGACTTACGGGGATTCACTAGCAAACCAAAGGTCTTAGCCCAAACATTAATTCGTGTTAGATCCTCGTTAATCGCAGCCACAGCGTCATCGACAGTAGCAACATTGAAATGGCGATATATCTGCACATCGTCTGCGTAGAAGTGAAAATTTGAGGAGATAACATTGGAAAGAGTGTTGATGAATAGAGAGAAAAGTAACGGAGATAGGACGCCACCCTGAGGAACGCCCGCAACAAGGTCGCACCAGTTGGAGGAGACATCCTCCGAGCGGACGCATTGCGAGCGACCCCGAAGATAAGAGTTGAACCAAGCAATAGATGACTCTGAAATATTGATAGACCGAAGGATACCCAGCATTATGTCGAAATCCACAGAGTTAAATGCACTGCTGAAATCGAGAAGAATTAGGATGGTAAGTAATTTATTATCCATTCCATACCGAATATCATCTGTCACCTTCAGTAAGGCAGTAGCAGTGCTATGGCCGGGGCGGAAACCAGATTGAAATGGATTTAGTGAGTTATTAGTGACCAAAAAATCAGCCAGTTGCTTGTGCACCATCTGCTCCAAAGCTTTGGAAAGAAAGGGTAAAATGGAAATGGGACGAAAGTCTGAGAAGGATCTAGGTTCAGACAGTTTAGGTAGAGGGATCACATGAGGGATGATATATTACACACGAGTGAATAATTTTATGGAAAATAGTGTAGTGTATGGAAATAGTGTTCTTCTTAGTAAGTCGATGGCAAAATAGTGCTTGTTTATTAGCTTTGTTATGACAAGTTTTAATTCATTTCTGTGTCAATATATCTACAATAGATAGATATGTATTTCAATATTAGTTAAGAAAGCACTACAATTACATTAAGTAAAAAATAGATGTTTATGGGTAGTTGATATAGAGAGTTGTGTTAATATTAAGTGGTACAGTGGCAACACTCTGCCTTTCGGCTCCACAGAATACCAGCGTCGTGGTTGCTCCAACCCGACACATGCTGAGTGGAGACCTTTTTGGATTTAGTATAGGTATTGTAAACTTATGTATAAAATACTCTTATAACAGAAATCCAAATAAATACTTTCTTTTTCTTTTCAAACTATATCTGCACAACGAATGCAGAAATAGCAGTTTATTTGTATTTTTAAATATACATACATACATAATACATAATGTCACGCCTGACCACAGACTTCCACTTGCTACGATCCTGACACACCTCTTCTGCTTCCTTCACTCTAATAAGGTTGTTCATACATGCCCGTCGGTTTTGGGTACTCTTGACTTGGCCATTCTTTAAGACGTCCGCGATTTGATCATGGGACGTTCGCCGTGGTCGCCCCTACCAACATACCATCCACCATTCTTATTCTTATTATTTTTTCACAAAGTTTTCCTTTTTTAAGTGCGAGGAATGCAGTGGGGGTGAATCACGATGGGTGATGGCTTTGTTTTTGGATGCCTTTGACAAAAACAATTTGAAACTCAACATACTACAAGCCCAGCTTCTTCTAATCCGATTTAACTACACGTACATAACTTTAATTTCATATTGTAGATTTTATAACTAAAATACTTATACTATACCTAAAGCAAGCTACAGAAAACATTTTTATTCTATTATTGATGGGTACTCTTATCCTTCTGCAAGAAATTAGGAACTTCAAGATTGCGTTTAGGACCCGATTTCGAAAGACATATAAGCGAAAGCCAGATAATCGAAGTGCCATATGAACGAAACGCCATTTAGCCGATGGGCCATTTAATCGAAAAGACAAATATACGAAAGCCATAAGATCGAATGTACAGTTGTGCGATGAGTTCGAAAATATTACAAATATGTCAACCAAACATCGAAGGTTAACACCAACTAAACTAAAACCAGTTTTGGAGTGGCGCCGTCGCATCGTACTGTTCCAGGGCGAAAGAGACACTACTACTGTAAAACTGGTTTTAGTTTAGTTTAGTTGGTGTACATCCGAATCGACACCATCTACATATAAGATTATAAAACATAATTGTATTGTGTAGCTGTTAGTTGTCCTGAATAAAATAAAAAGAAATTCATTAAATCAATAAAATCATTGGTAATTTTGTGAATTGTGGTGAGAACAATCAATGAATTTGAATATTATTATCACTGACAGGTATGTACTCTATCCATGTGTAAAAAATCTATTTTAAAATTATATAGGAAGTAAAAATCGTTTCTTTACTGGACTAATATTTACATAGTCAAAATCAAATCAAAATCAAAAAAAATATTTATTTCGTACGATAAAAATTATCACTTGAAAACGTCACATTTTTATCTTATTATTAAAGTTTTGACATTATTGCTCATTCACAAAGCTGATTCCCCAGAGAAGAACGAGCGAGAAACTCAAGGGTTGCTCTTTTAAATAAGTCTGGGTTACAATTATATTGTATTGTGTAATTAGACTGATCACCGAGCGGTCTATGTCCATGCTTGCTTATCATCCAGATAGTCAGAAATTTTATAGTAGCCTTTGGTAAATAATGTCTGTTTTATGATGGTTTTGAATTTATTTAAAGGTAAATTTGAATGTCCACTGGAACCTGATTATAATGTGTAGTGTAAACGGACATCGGATCAGGAACAGAAATTAGATAGACGGTACACTTTCTTTTAATCCTCTCTGTTCAACAGCAACGAATAAAATGACCGATCATAAACAATACACAGCTATTTATAAATATTGATGACATTTAAAATTTTAACCGTCTCCGTGGCTCAATGTAAACAACATTAAGTTTACGATTCGGAGGTCGCGGGTTCGATCCCCAGCGGGGTACATGTTTAAGTACTCGGTTTGGTTGGTGGTAGGGCATTTTAAATGTCCGCCTGGACAGCTAACACAATCTTATCTAAATCAGCCGCCAAGCTACAATGTTAATAGCATTGTTGTGTTCCGGTTATCAGAGATAAGATAGCCAGTCCCCCAAATGTGTTGGAGTTTGCGGGTCAGTACCTACGCTCCCACCTTCGACCTCATCTTCACTTAACATCAGGTGTGATTGAGGTGAAGTACCAAACCGTTGTGTATAAAAAAAAATCTGTCCGATTTTTTTGTTTTTAAACACTTAAATAGTTATTAATTTGTGTTTAAGTCATTTTATACAAAAGTTTATCAATAAAGATACTAATAGGTGATACTTTCTTTATATTAGGTCCTTACCTATGAAATTGGCGTTTTGTATGAAGAATTTCATTAAGACTGTTTTCTCCATACAAACATTTTTTATTTTTTTTTGGGAACGGCAAATCCAAATTTAGCTAAACTTTGTGTTTATTATCGGATAACATTAAGTTAAGTATAGGCAGCGTTAATTTTTAAACGTAACCGCTCTATAAAAGTTTCAGCGAATCTAAGAAATGATTATGGGAAGCACATGAAAAGAGCTCCGTTCAAATTTTTTTTATGTCATTTAGCCCAGAAATTAAAAAATATTTCATGTGAAACTTTGAAATAATATACCATTTTCCAAATAAAAAACAAATTTGGATATAGCTTTGAGAATCGTAGTAATTGGTACATATGATTAACGAAGAAAAAAAAACTCCAATTTCGTAGGTAAAGACCCATATTATTGAGGTATTGACTTTTTTTAATATAAGTATTATACTTACCTCTCCACATGTTGGATGACTTGTTATAATCTCACTAACCAATGCAGATTAAATTAACAATGAAATAATGCTATTTATAGGATAATTCAACATTGCAATCAGATAGCTTAAGCCCTTTGGATTTGTTTGGATATTTTTATTATCAGCAAGTACCTGGGTACTGATTTGAACTTAAATGTTTGTATGGATTGTCGTGCGGGATATCTAACTAATATTATAAATGCAAAAGTCAAAGACAAAAATGTTTTATTTTGTAGCTACACAGAGTAAGCACACTTAAAATAGTCAATTTTACATTTTTTAAGCTACTGCTTGTTCAAAATGAAATTTTCCCCTGAGAAGAACAAGCAAGAAACTCGAAGGGTTGCTCTTTTAAAATCAGGCTTTGATTTTACATAAAGGTTTTAATATTTCATTATTAATTGTGAAATAGCCTGGCATGCGAACAATCTGAATATGTCCAGGGATGAGTATCATCTAAATAGTCTGATATTTTATAATATGCTTTATTAATAAGTTTCTGTTTTATAGTATTTTTTGAGAGGAAGATTTTGTATACCAACAGGAACCTTATTGAAAAAGCGTATACATAACCCTTTGAATGAATTACTGACTTTGCGGAGTGACCTGCAAGTTTATCTTTATTTCTTGTATTGACATCATGTCTATCACTATTTTTCCTAAATGATGCTATATTTTGTTTGACATACATTAGATTTTCATAAATGTACTCTGACGTAAAGGTTACAATGTTATACACTTTAAACCTATCTCTAAGTGACACTGCAGGTCTCAATTGATAAATTGCGCGAACGGCTCGTTTTTGTAAAACAAAGATAGTATTTATATCCGCGGTCTTTCCCCACAGCTAAATTTGGATGTTTGTTTGTTTGTTGTTCAATCACGGCGAAACGTATGAATATATTTGGATGATCGTGGTATATAGGTAGAACATACCCTGGATTAAGACTAGGACATTTTTGATTCCGACAAAGCGAGTAGTTCCCGGTGATGGAAAATTATTACATTATTGATCTTAACGAGTGAAAGGACATTGTTACGTTCCTGAACGTAAACTTGATAGTACGTTGTTTGTGAACGACATCACTTTTATCTATGGCTTCCTCTTCTGAACACCGGACGGGCCTTTGTAATAGGTGACCTAACCTCCAATTTAATCCTTGTTTATTAATCTAAGTATAAGTAATTATTGCATTGTAAATGCGGATATATATTCTCTGCAATGTACTAGTTAATCGAAGAACCTGATTTTATTCCATCGGTGCGCCCTGCCAACACTTCGCTCATCCTGCTTGATCTCACAGCGCAACGACTGGCTCCTCTGGTTTACGTTCAACACTCTGGGGATAAGCAAATTAAACATATCCGTGTTAAAGTTTTCCACGCAGGCGAAGCCGCGGGCGGAAAGCTAGTCTTCAATAAAACAATCACACTCAAATCGGACCACGTATTATTGCGATATTGCTGGACAAAAACTGGACACACAAACATCCAACCTTTCACATGTGTAATAGGTATTAGATTACAATAAACAATTACTTAAATGCGTTAAATTGATAATTTTGCGGCCATTGATTTAGAAATTATATGGTTATTTATAAAAACGCGTGGAAGCCTCATTGTATCACAATAGGATTTATTTTAAACGGCTTAGTAGTTAACAACAAACAAACTTGTCAAGTCCAAATTGTTGTAAATGAATATATATCGATTTCCATACAACTTTATACGTGCAGGATATATTAGGTCCTGAATACTGATTTTTTTATAAAGCGGTTACTTTTAAAAATCAACGCTGCTTATACTTAACTTAATGTTACCCGATAATACACACAAAGTTTTGCTAAATTTGGATTTGCCGTTCCCAAAAAAAAATCAAAGTTTGTATGGAGAAAACAGTATTAATGAAATTCTTCATACAAAACGCCAATTTCATAGGTAACGACCCAATACATGGATTGTTAGTTTTGTTATGTAGGTATCACACAATTTACAACAATTACAATTTGCCTGGAGATACACTACACTCAACTTTTTACCGATGATGGATGTATTCATCACACAAACGTGCAGGATATATGATTTAAAAACTTAGTAGAACACATTTTCAAAGTATCGAATTTTTAAGGAATCTACTGAATATTTCTGTTACTATGAAAAATTTAAAATCGATCTAATTTAGTAGTTCTCTTTTTCGAAAATATTCTCTACAACTTTTTAGATTTATGTACCACAGCTCCAACCATGTACTCTACGATCTATTCAACCTGTGTTCTTTTGACGTATTATTGCAAAACATCCGACTAGAATTTCCAATTGTTTAGTTACTTAGGTTAGTCGCTACAAAATTATGTATCGAGTAAAATTAAGTTAATTGACGTTTCTTATTTTAGACGATATTTAGTCATCCCGAATAACAAAATTATGATTTGAACTAAGTTGAATTCGATTAAACTAAAATAAGTCAAGTCCTGTCAAATTAGCTAAGTTTGTAATTTTTGGAATAGCAAACGTCATTTGACTTAACTAAAGCTAATTTTAGTGTAGTTTAGTCTAGTTGGTGTACATTCGAATCGACACCATTGTTGGTTTTATAACTAAATACCTATGCTATATTTAAAACAATTTACCTATTTGTTACAAAAAGTCACGGCCTTTACTAGAAAATCTGTCAATTTTAAAACAAAGGTCCGAAGAGTGTCTGTTGTGTGTGATGATGCTCAATAATTTTATGATATTTTTAATACTTTTGTTTGTTCTATCGCTATTTATAATTTTGTGTTAGCAACACAGCTACTTGTGCGTGATTGGCCGAGAGAATTCCGCCAATCACGCATGATTACGATCGACCAATCCGAGGGCTCGCCAATTTTAGTGCGGATTGATAGCGGGAAAGTCGAGTTGGTCGATCTATAGGGCAGTCTGGTTGCGAATCTTGACCTGAAAGGTTGTAGACGATGAGCTCTGTACCTTGTTACCATCTGTTCGCAATATATAAGGTCTAACAAAATTAACTCGACAAACGTTGCAGAGTGTATGTATAGGATGTACCTATTACGAAAAAAATAAAACATTCAAGTTAAAAGTATTTTATTCAAAAAATAAAATTTAGAAATGTAAATTTAGTGAGGTGGGCATTAATGGCCGCGCGCTCTAGTACTTTGCCACAACACACAAACACGTGCCGCGGTATCTTTGAAGACGCCTCTGGCGACCACTCGCCGCTCGCCGCCGGCGCTTGCTCCGGCGCCGCCGCGACTTGCTGTGATTGGTTGCGCCCTGTGCCCCGCCACCCGCCACCCCCTTTGACGTCTTCCATATCAATGGTACGTGGCCTGTTTTTTCTTATTGATAAAACAAGGTACAATCGAAATGAAGTTAGTCTGTTAATGTGTATTTTCATTTGCACTTACATTTAATTTTTTTACTCGGAAACAAAATTTTTAAGGCTAGTTTTCTTAATGAATATATTATTTTATTGTCATGTACGTGCAATTGCCAAAGTTTGTCGGGTTACTTTTGTTAGACCTTATATAATAATTGAGGATATAAATTATATGCCAGTGACTTGAATAAAGGAGTTTTACTTATATCTGAGTTTTTGATTCATCAAACTAGGATGTTGGGGAAGAATAAAATGCAATGAATTTATTTTAAAATTTGTTGTTTATTAATGAGTTTACCACTTCTTATACCTTAACACTTCTTTTGTCTTTATTTTCTGAGAATAAAAATTGCTTTCGTCCATTTTACACTTTATTTTGATGCAGTCATCTCCGACTCCGACTCCTAAACTATCTCTGCAGCATCCATTATTATACTCGTATTTTTTCGCCTTACTTATTTATTTTACGATATTTTGTGTATTCTGTTCGTTGGACTTCTTGGTTCTTGTTATTATTTATTGTCATATAATATATGTCATTGCAGGCGATAAATTTACTAGTTAGACACTTGTCTAATTCTCATGGTAACTAATTTGTTACGAAAACAAGTGAGAACCGCAGCGTTATTGACGCTGGAAGTACCCTACGTAGTTACATGTGCGCGTCAATAACAATACATAACTTAGTACATACAGTAGTGTAAATCACTTCATTTCTAAACTACTGGTTGTAGAGTTTAGGCAAGATGGATTATAGACTAGTCTAGTAATTCCACTATTGTATGCGAGGACCGATTTGAAAGGAGTGAGGGGCATGCAATTACGTCTACCCTAATTTCCACGGTCATGAGTGTTTGTAAAGTCTGTAAAAGAAGACTTAGTTGCACGAGGAAATTGGTTTGTTATCCCATCTGTGCGAGACAATTACTTGCATTTGTTAGAGTAATCACTGCTGAGATGTGCTGTAATGGTCCCATCGCTCACAATGCCCGATCAGAAAGTCGAATTTCAGATTTGTGCGACATGCTTTTGGTAAGGTTGGGTGGGTGCTGTGGAATAATAAAGATGCTACGCTTATTGGCTTTTATAGTCCTTGTAAAGTATTTATTGTTACAACTGCTTCTGAACTCAAAATCATTTTGAACGGTTCCTGCATAGTCGCCTGTGGTGTGACTTCACTTTATGCGGTATTATATTTGAAGATATGACTTGCGTTTGACTTTTTTACGTATAGTCAACTTAGAGAGTTGGGTGATGACTTGCGCATTCCATTCTGAAATTTAAAAAATACATATGTCCGATCAAACGAATATTTAGCAGTGTGGTTAACGGAACAATGGAATTGGATCAACAAATCACGACTTAAACTGTTTAGGGAATTGAAAATTCTCCCGCTACCTTGCTTGTACATACTTGAAATGGCTAAGTTCATTAAACAATAACAACAAAAAATTTATAAGTAAGCCTGAGACGTTCTTCAATTAAACAAAAGGCTTATACTCTGCAGGCAATCCGTTTATGGAACGCCCTTCCCGAGTCTATACGTCGTGCACAATCATCATTTACTTTTAGAGCACAGGTCAAGGCACATTTTCTAGCGTCTTGACTGTTGCCATATTCGTGGTTCTGAAATTTGATAATTATAGCATCCATTTAGCAATTTTCAGCGAATCTAAGAAATGATTATGGGAAGCACATGAAAAGAGCTCTGTTCAAATTTTTATTATTACGTGATTTAGCCCGGAAATTAAAAAATATTTCATGTGAAACCTTGAAATAATATTCCATTTTCCAAATAAAAAACAAATTTGGATATAGCTTTGAAAATCGCAGAAATTGGTACATATGATTAACGAAGAAAAAAAACTCCAATTTTATAGGTAAAGACACAATATTATCGCATACTAGGTTAGCGCCCGCGGCTTTGCCGCGTGGAACAATTTTATCGCGGAAATTTGTTTACGCCGTGGGAACTACTCACAGGGTATGTTCTACCTATATTCCAAATTTCATCCAAATCCGTTTCGCAGTGATCGAGCAACAAACAAATAAACATCCAAACTTTCGCATTTATATTAGTTGAAAGTTAGAACCGCCTCCGTGGCTCAATGTAAACAATATTGGGTTTACGATTCGGAGGTCGCATGTTTAAGTACTCGGTTTGGTTGGTGGTAGGGCATTTTAAATGTGCGCCTGGCTAGCTACCACCATCGTATCTAAATCTGCCGCCAAGCAGCAAAGTCAATAGCATTGTTGTGTTCCGGTTATCAGAGATAAAATAGCCAGTCCTCCAAATGTGTTGGGGTTTCCGGGTCAGTACGCTTCCACCTTCGACCTCATCTTCACTTAACATCAGGTGTGATTGAGGTCAAGTACGAACCTGTCATGCGTAAAAAAAAAGTTAGATATAACAGAAAGTTATTGAGCAAGTACTTACAATCCAGATTTTTCGTTGAGTTTACAGGGTCGTGAGGTAGTTGCAGTGGGTAAGGTATGGTGATGTTTGGTAGGGTCAGGTACGGTTATGTTTATACAAGGATCTACAGTAGGCTTTGCTGTCGGCAACGACCGCGGTTTCAATGTCGAAGTGGATGAGCTAGAGGTAGTCGATTCTGTGGATGTGGTAGTATTGTGAGGGGTAGTGGATTCTGTTGATGTGCTGGTAGTGGTATTCTCAGGCGGTAAGGGTCGCTCGGTTGTAGTCGTGGTTGAAGAGTTGTGAGGAGTCGTGGTAGTGGATTCTGTTGATGTGCTGGTAGTGGTATTCTCTGGCGGTAAGGGTCGCTCGGTTGTAGTCGTGGTTGAAGAATTGTGTGGAGTCGTAGTAGTCGATTCTGTTGATGTGCTGGTGGTTGTATTGTGAGGAGTCATGGTAGTGGATTCTGTTGATGTCCTGGTAGTGGTATTCTCTGGCGGTAAGGGTCGCTCGGTTGTAGTCGTGGTTGAAGAATTGTGTGGAGTCGTAGTAGTCGATTCTGTTGATCTGCTGGTGGTTGTGTTGTGAGGAGTCGTGGTAGTGGATTCTGTTGATGTGCTGGTAGTGGTATTCTCTGGCGGTAAGGGTCGCTCGGTTGGAGTCGTGGTTGAAGAATTGTGTGGAGTCGTGATAGTGGATTCTGTTGATGTGCTGGTGGTTGTGTTGTGAGGAGTCGTGGTAGTGGATTCTGTTGATGTGCTGGTAGTGGTATTCTCAGGCGGTAAGGGTCGCTCGGTTGTAGTCGTGGTTGAAGAGTTGTGTGGAGTCGTTGTTGTGGATTCTGTTGATGTGCTGGTAGTGGTATTCTCAGGCGGTGAGGGTCGCTCGGTTGTAGACGTGGTTGAAGAATTGTGTGGAGTCGTTGTTGTGGATTCTGTTGATGTGCTGGTAGTGGTATTCTCAGGCGGAAAGGGTCGCTCGGTTGTAGTCGTGGTTGAAGAGTTGTGAGGAGTCGTTGTTGTGGATTCTGTTGATGTGCTGGTAGTGGTATTCTCAGGCGGTAAGGGTCGCTCGGTTGTAGACGTGGTTGAAGAATTGTGTGGAGTCGTTGTTGTGGAGTCTGTTGATGTGCTGGTAGTGGTATTCTCAGGCGGAAGGGGTCGCTCGGTTGGAGTCGTGGTTGAAGAGTTGTGTGGAATCGTAGTAGTCGATTCTGTTGATCTGCTGGTGGTTGTGTTGTGAGGAGTCGTGGTAGTGGATTCTGTTGATGTGCTGGTAGTGGTATTCTCTGGCGGTAAGGGTCGCTCGGTTGTAGTCGTGGTTGAAGAGTTGTGTGGGGTCGTGGTAGTGGATTCTGTTGATGTGCTGGTGGTTGTGTTGTGAGGAGTCGTGGTAGTGGATTCTGTTGATGTGCTGGTAGTGGTATTCTCAGGCGGAAAGGGTCGCTCGGTTGTAGTCGTGGTTGAAGAGTTGTGTGGAGTCGTGGTAGTGGATTCTGTTGATGTGCTGGTGGTTGTATTGTGAGGAGTCGTGGTAGTGGATTCTGTTGATGTGCTGGTAGTGGTATTCTCTGGCGGTAAGGGTCGCTCGGTTGTAGTCGTGGTTGAAGAGTTGTGTGGAGTCGTGGTAGTGGATTCTGTTGATGTGCTGGTAGTGGTATTCTCAGGCGGAAAGGGTCGCTCGGTTGTAGTTGTGGTTGAAGAGTTGTGTGGAGTCGTGGTAGTGGATTCTGTTGATGTGCTGGTGGTTGTGTTGTGAGGAGTCGTGGTAGTGGATTCTGTTGATGTGCTGGTAGTGGTATTCTCTGGCGGTAAGGGTCGCTCGGTTGTAGTCGTGGTTGAAGAGTTGTGTGGGGTCGTGGTAGTGGATTCTGTTGATGTGCTGGTGGTTGTGTTGTGAGGAGTCGTGGTAGTGGATTCTGTTGATGTGCTGGTAGTGGTATTCTCAGGCGGAAAGGGTCGCTCGGTTGTAGTCGTGGTTGAAGAGTTGTGTGGAGTCGTGGTAGTGGATTCTGTTGATGTGCTGGTAGTGGTATTCTCTGGCGGTAAGGGTCGCTCGGTTGTAGTCGTGGTTGAAGAGTTGTGTGGAGTCGTGGTAGTGGATTCTGTTGATGTGCTGGTGGTTGTGTTGTGAGGAGTCGTGGTAGTGGATTCTGTTGATGTGCTGGTAGTGGTATTCTCTGGCGGTAAGGGTCGGTCGGTTGGAGTCGTGGTTGAAGAGTTGTGTGGAATCGTAGTAGTCGATTCTGTTGATCTGCTGGTGGTTGTGTTGTGAGGAGTCGTGGTAGTGGATTCTGTTGATGTGCTGGTAGTGGTATTCTCTGGCGGTAAGGGTCGCTCGGTTGTAGTCGTGGTTGAAGAGTTGTGTGGAGTCGTGGTAGTGGATTCTGTTGATGTGCTGGTAGTGGTATTCTCAGGCGGAAAGGGTCGCTCGGTTGTAGTCGTGGTTGAAGAGTTGTGTGGAGTCGTGGTAGTGGATTCTGTTGATGTGCTGGTAGTGGTATTCTCAGGCGGAAAGGGTCGCTCGGTTGTAGTCGTGGTTGAAGAGTTGTGTGGAGTCGTGGTAGTGGATTCTGTTGATGTGCTGGTGGTTGTGTTGTGAGGAGTCGTGGTAGTGGATTCTGTTGATGTGCTGGTAGTGGTATTCTCTGGCGGTAAGGGTCGCTCGGTTGTAGTCGTGGTTGAAGAGTTGTGTGGAGTCGTGGTAGTGGATTCTGTTGATGTGCTGGTAGTGGTATTCTCAGGCGGAAAGGGTCGCTCGGTTGTAGTCGTGGTTGAAGAGTTGTGTGGAGTCGTGGTAGTGGATTCTGTTGATGTGCTGGTAGTGGTATTCTCAGGCGGAAAGGGTCGCTCGGTTGTAGTCGTGGTTGAAGAGTTGTGTGGAGTCGTGGTAGTGGATTCCGTTGATGTGCTGGTGGTTGTGTTGTGAGGAGTCGTGGTAGTGGATTCTGTTGATGTGCTGGTAGTGGTATTCTCTGGCGGTAAGGGTCGCTCGGTTGTAGTCGTGGTTGAAGAATTGTGTGGAGTCGTTGTTGTTGATTCTGTTGATGTGCTGGTAGTGGTATTCTCAGGCGGTAAGGGTCGCTCGGTTGTAGTCGTGGTAGTGGATTCAGTGGATGTGCTGGTAGTGGTATTCTCAGGCGGTAAGGGACGCTCGGTTGTAGTCGTGGTTGAAAAATTGTGTGGAGTCGAAGTAGTGGAGTCTGTTGATGTGCTGGTAGTGGTATTCTCAGGCGGTAAGGGACGCTCGGTTGTAATCGTGGTTGAAGAGTTGTGTGGAGTCGTGGTAGTGGATTCTGTTGATGTGCTGGTAGTGGTATTCTCAGGCGGAAAGGGTCGCTCGGTTGTAGTCGTGGTTGAAGAGTTGTGTGGAGTCGTGGTAGTGGATTCTGTTGATGTGCTGGTGGTTGTGTTGTGAGGAGTCGTGGTAGTGGATTCTCTTGATGTGCTGGTAGTGGTATTCTCTGGCGGTAAGGGTCGCTCGGTTGTAGTCGTGGTTGAAGAATTGTGTGGAGTCGTTGTTGTTGATTCTGTTGATGTGCTGGTAGTGGTATTCTCAGGCGGTAAGGGTCGCTCGGTTGTAGTCGTGGTAGTGGATTCTGTTGATGTGCTGGTAGTGGTACTCTCTGGCGGTAAGGGTCGCTCGGTTGTAGTCGTGGTTGAAGAGTTGTGTGGAGTCGTGGTAGTGGATTCTGTTGATGTGCTGGTAGTGGTATTCTCAGGCGGAAAGGGTCGCTCGGTTGTAGTCGTGGTTGAAGAGTTGTGTGGAGTCGTGGTAGTGGATTCTGTTGATGTGCTGGTAGTGGTATTCTCAGGCGGAAAGGGTCGCTCGGTTGTAGTCGTGGTTGAAGAGTTGTGTGGAGTCGTGGTAGTGGATTCTGTTGATGTGCTGGTAGTGGTATTCTCAGGCGGAAAGGGTCGCTCGGTTGTAGTCGTGGTTGAAGAGTTGTGTGGAGTCGTGGTAGTGGATTCTGTTGATGTGCTGGTGGTTGTGTTGTGAGGAGTCGTGGTAGTGGATTCTGTTGATGTGCTGGTAGTGGTATTCTCTGGCGGTAAGGGTCGCTCGGTTGTAGTCGTGGTTGAAGAGTTGTGTGGAGTCGTGGTAGTGGATTCTGTTGATGTGCTGGTAGTGGTATTCTCAGGCGGAAAGGGTCGCTCGGTTGTAGTCGTGGTTGAAGAGTTGTGTGGAGTCGTGGTAGTGGATTCTGTTGATGTGCTGGTAGTGGTATTCTCAGGCGGAAAGGGTCGCTCGGTTGTAGTCGTGGTTGAAGAGTTGTGTGGAGTCGTGGTAGTGGATTCCGTTGATGTGCTGGTGGTTGTGTTGTGAGGAGTCGTGGTAGTGGATTCTGTTGATGTGCTGGTAGTGGTATTCTCTGGCGGTAAGGGTCGCTCGGTTGTAGTCGTGGTTGAAGAATTGTGTGGAGTCGTTGTTGTTGATTCTGTTGATGTGCTGGTAGTGGTATTCTCAGGCGGTAAGGGTCGCTCGGTTGTAGTCGTGGTAGTGGATTCAGTGGATGTGCTGGTAGTGGTATTCTCAGGCGGTAAGGGACGCTCGGTTGTAGTCGTGGTTGAAAAATTGTGTGGAGTCGAAGTAGTGGAGTCTGTTGATGTGCTGGTAGTGGTATTCTCAGGCGGTAAGGGACGCTCGGTTGTAATCGTGGTTGAAGAGTTGTGTGGAGTCGTGGTAGTGGATTCTGTTGATGTGCTGGTAGTGGTATTCTCAGGCGGAAAGGGTCGCTCGGTTGTAGTCGTGGTTGAAGAGTTGTGTGGAGTCGTGGTAGTGGATTCTGTTGATGTGCTGGTGGTTGTGTTGTGAGGAGTCGTGGTAGTGGATTCTCTTGATGTGCTGGTAGTGGTATTCTCTGGCGGTAAGGGTCGCTCGGTTGTAGTCGTGGTTGAAGAATTGTGTGGAGTCGTTGTTGTTGATTCTGTTGATGTGCTGGTAGTGGTATTCTCAGGCGGTAAGGGTCGCTCGGTTGTAGTCGTGGTAGTGGATTCTGTTGATGTGCTGGTAGTGGTACTCTCTGGCGGTAAGGGTCGCTCGGTTGTAGTCGTGGTTGAAGAATTGTGTGGAGTCGTTGTTGTTGATTCTGTTGATGTGCTGGTAGTGGTATTCTCAGGCGGTAAGGGTCGCTCGGTTGTAGTCGTGGTAGTGGATTCAGTGGATGTGCTGGTAGTGGTATTCTCAGGCGGTAAGGGTCGCTCGGTTGTAGTCGTGGTTGAAGAGTTGTGTGGAGTCGTGGTAGTGGATTCTGTTGATGTGCTGGTAGTGGTATTCTCAGGCGGAAAGGGTCGCTCGGTTGTAGTCGTGGTTGAAGAGTTGTGTGGAGTCGTGGTAGTGGATTCTGTTGATGTGCTGGTGGTTGTGTTGTGAGGAGTCGTGGTAGTGGATTCTGTTGATGTGCTGGTAGTGGTATTCTCTGGCGGTAAGGGTCGCTCGGTTGTAGTCGTGGTTGAAGAATTGTGTGGAGTCGTTGTTGTTGATTCTGTTGATGTGCTGGTAGTGGTATTCTCAGGCGGTAAGGGTCGCTCGGTTGTAGTCGTGGTAGTGGATTCAGTGGATGTGCTGGTAGTGGTATTCTCAGGCGGTAAGGGTCGCTCGGTTGTAGTCGTGGTTGAAGAGTTGTGTGGAGTCGTGGTAGTGGATTCTGTTGATGTGCTGGTAGTGGTATTCTCAGGCGGAAAGGGTCGCTCGGTTGTAGTCGTGGTTGAAGAGTTGTGTGGAGTCGTGGTAGTGGATTCTGTTGATGTGCTGGTGGTTGTGTTGTGACGAGTCGTGGTAGTGGATTCTGTTGATGTGCTGGTAGTGGTATTCTCTGGCGGTAAGGGTCGCTCGGTTGTAGTCGTGGTTGAAGAATTGTGTGGAGTCGTTGTTGTTGATTCTGTTGATGTGCTGGTAGTGGTATTCTCAGGCGGTAAGGGTCGCTCGGTTGTAGTCGTGGTAGTGGATTCAGTGGTAGTGCTGGTAGTGGTATTCTCAGGCGGTAAGGGACGCTCGGTTGTAGTCGTGGTTGAAGAATTGTGTGGAGTCGAAGTAGTGGATTCTGTTGATGTGCTGGTGGTTGTGTTGTGTGGCGTAGTTGTTGTAGATTCTGTGGTAGTGTTGGGTGGGAAACATGTTATTGGTGGGATAGTTTTGGCTGTAGGTAGTGATCGCCATGATGATGGGTTGATTGTTGGGGGGACTTCTGTCGTGGTGTTGGGCAAAGGTGGTAGAGTGTGATATCGAGGACATGGCACTTCGTTGTTTGGCCTGCATATCTGTAATAGAAGATATAGTATATAGTAATCTGGAGAGTGGAAGTAAGTATTACAAAGTACTGAGATTTTTGTGTCGGAAGCAACTGAAAGACTTTTCAGATGTGCTCCCATTACCTGTACCATAGTCTCATCTACAATTGTTATTGTGCCTCAAAGTTGAATGTGTGTGAGTAACTGGGGAAACAAATAATAAATAAATAAATATCCTTGGACATACATACAGCGCCATCTAGTTCCACAGTAAGCAACTATAGGCTTGTGTTGTGGATACCAGATGGTTGATATACTACATAAATATTTTTTTTTGTAAATAAATTCTTATTATACATGAAAACATCCATAGCTCGGGTACACGTCCGTATTCATCATACAAACATATGCCCCTTGCTGGATTCGAACCCGCGACATTTTGGTATAGTGATCAGAGATTCTAACCACTACACCAAACAGGTCGATAAATGCTCGATTTACCTATTTACTATAAATTTAGATTGCTTTGCAAGGATTTACAAATATATCAAAAACCTACCTACTGCTGAACTTCAATAGTGCGTATTTAAAACTCATGTACTACTCTGTGTAAAAAGTATCGGGGATATGTCAATAAAAAGACCCGCGTAAAAGAGGTCGTTCTAATTTTTTTACTGCATGTTGGTAGCACTGTACTGATTTAGCGCGCAAAATTTGAGCGGGATCTGTCATTTAATTTGTTTTAAACTACACTTTTTGTTGGTCATAGTTTTGAGTCCTCGGCGATTTTTACAATGGAAAATATTGTTGAACAAAGAGTGTGCCTTAAATTTTGTGTTTCAAATGATATTTCATGTGGTGAATCACTAAAAATGTTGCGAAATACCTACGGCGAATCGTGTATATCGAAAACAAGGGCTTATGAATGGTATAAGGCTTTTAAAGAAGGCCGAGAAGTAGTAGTAGACTTGCCTCGTTCTGGTAGACCTTCAACCGCTACGACCAAAGAAAACATCGACAGAATCAAGAAGCCAGTGCTCGAAAATCGACGTATGAGTCTGAGAGAGTTGGCTAGTGAGGTGAACATATCTTTTAAGTCCGTCCACAACATTCTCATTGACATTTTAGGCATGAAACGCGTCGCCGCTCGACTAGTTCCAAAAGAGCTCAATTTTGTTCAAAAAGCGCAGCGAAAGCATGTCGCTGAAGACATGGTTTCCCGAGCTTCTACGGATCCGACCTTTATGAAACGTATAATAACTGGCGACGAGACATGGGTTTATGAGTACGACATACAAACAAGCCAACAGTCTTCAGAATGGCGTCTCGAAAACGAGCCGAAACCCAAAAAACCGCGGCAAAGTCGCTCCAAAATCAAGGTGATGCTGACAGTTTTTTTTGACTACCGTGGTGTGGTTCACTCCGAATTCCTTCCAGAGGGAGAAACAGTGAATAAAGAATATTA
Organism: Oegoconia quadripuncta; assembly: GCA_949316235.1. Taxonomy (NCBI): domain Eukaryota; kingdom Metazoa; phylum Arthropoda; class Insecta; order Lepidoptera; family Autostichidae; genus Oegoconia; species Oegoconia quadripuncta. Next base: position 41,074,685 of record OX438741.1, on the reverse strand, counting down.
TTTAGGCGTCATGAAGCGTTTGCGTGAGAGTATCCGCCGAAAACGTCCAGATTTGTGGCAACACAACTCATGGATGCTGCACCATGATAATGCACCATCACACACAGCCATTATAGTGAAAGAGTTTTTAGCGAAAAATTCAACAAAAGTTCTCGACCAAGCACCGTATTCACCTGATATGGCTCCGTCTGACTTTTTTTTATTTCCCAAGTTAAAATTACCACTTCGAGGAAAACGTTTTGAGTCGATAGAAGCCATAAAAGAAAATTCGCTGAATGAGCTAAAGGCCATACCGCAAATAGCCTATGAAAAATGTATGGAAGACTGGGTGAAGCGGTGGAGATGTTGTATTGCAAGCGATGGGGCCTACTTTGAAGGCGATAAAATAAATTTAGATGAATAATTTGTATTTTTTGTTTTATTGACAAATTCCCGATACTTAGTACACTGAATGTATGTGTTTTTTTACAAATAGAAATAAGCAAAAACCTTGATGTTATCCAAAATATTTATTCTTATTCATTTATTTGTACAGTCAATGAAGTAAGTCATTTAATTTTTTTACTCGGAAACAAAATTTTTAAGGCTAGTTTTTTTAATGAATATAGGTATTACATTATTGAAATATACGTGCAATTGCCAAAGTTTGTCGGGTTAATTTTGGTAGACCCTATATAGCCGCCTCCGTGGCTCAATATACGCCACATGTTTAGTACAGTCATTTGGTATAATTATGTGCCCCTTTTAGATCTCTTTCATTTAGCCGTATTATTAAGAGGTTTCAACACGACCTTCATAGATGTCACTGCGAACGATTTCGTACCAAATGAATGAACAACTTCATAGAATTCCTATCCATGCAGTGGCAAATTTAATCGAACATTAGATGGTTTTTTTTATTAACTGAGTATTCAGTATGCGCGTCCAACGCGTATGCGTTGGACCACAATTTCACCTGATGGAAAGTGACGATGTGGCCGAAGACAAACCACGCTATCTCAGTAGATGCCTATTCACCCTGCTCTTGAAGATCCAATTGTAGGATTCAGGAAAGAAGAAGGGAGTTCCATAGCCTTGGCTGTGATAATCTTTAATCTCGCATAAGTTGAGATACAATTAAAAAAAAAGTCTCGTTCTCACGGCGGACACGGTAGTTCGCACTATGATCGAATCAAAAAGGACTGGATTCTCATTAAAATTATGAAATAATCTTAGGCCCGTATTAATAAACCTTTCTCAAGATTGCGAACAGTCTCGTGATCGGTCTCAAGTAAACGTGTTGATTAATAAACCTAACTTGAGACCTGAAACGCACGTGGATACTCAAGCAGTACTCACTTGAGAGGTGCGCCGAGTTTTACGTATTAATAAACGAAACTCAAGACTTTCATTAATTCGCCGCTGAGGCGAATACTTGAGAAGTGATCTCAGCTGAGTAGATCTCAAGATTGGTTTATAAATTAGCACGGAGCTTGAGATAGCGTCAACTGCTTAAGATGCATCTCGGGTGATACAACCTCAAGACATGTATTGAGATTGGTTTATTAATACGGGCCTTAGACTCTCAACTTTCTTATCTTGTACCGTTAACTCGATATCTTAATTCATTTAATTCATTAATTGTCTTAATCGTATTTGTAAGTTTTAATCGATTGAAGATGAGGCCGAACCCAAATATTTGGAGAACTGGCTATCTTATCTCTGACAACCGGAACACAACAATGCTATTAACATTGCTGTTTGGCGGCAGATTTAGATAAGATGGTAGTGGTGAATAAAAGTGTTTAAGTGTTCAGGACCCCTTATATTGGAAAAGGGTTCCTGAACCACATATTTCGTCGGGTTCCAGAGCTACCCCCTCAAATTCTACGGTTTCTGAATTGCCCCACAAATGTCGTCGGATTCCGGAGCTCTGTAATTTTCGTCGTGGTCGGATTCTGACGCCAGCTGCCCCGTGTCTCCGCGTCACCTTAACCCTTAAGTCCTTAACTTGAGAGGGCCGATCTTTCGGATTCGCACCCCTGAGGTTTAGAGTCACAATCTTGGCTGTTTTTTTTAAATAATATTATATGCGACAGTTTATCCCGGGTGACTTGTGTATTTAGTCCGAACCATATTTTATACAATATACGGTGAAACAATATAGGGTCTAACAAAATTAACCCGATAAACTTTGGCAATTGCACGTACATGACAATAAAAAAACTAGCCTTAAAAATTTAGTTTCCGAGTAAAAAAATTAAATGTAAGTGCAATTGAAAATACAAATTAACAGACTTACTTCATTTCGATTGTACCTGATTTTATCAATGAGAAATAACGCAACGTTCCATTGATATGGAAGACGCCAATGGGGATGGCGGGTGGCGGGGCACAGGGCGCAACCAATCACAGCGCGGCGCGGCGGCGCCGGGGCAAGCGCCGGCGGCGAGCGGCGAGTGGTCGCCAGAGGCGTCTTCAAAGATACCGCGGCACGTGATTGTGTGTTGTGGTAAAGTACTTAGAGTGCGCGGCCATTAATGTCCAACTCACAAAGTTCACATTTCTTTTATTTTTTTAATAAAATCTGTTAACTTTAATGTTTTATTATTTTCGTAATAGGGTACATCCTATACATACATTCTGCAACGTTTGTCGGGTTGTTGGGGATAAACGGCAACTGCGTGGTGATCGAGGGTTTATTGTTGGATGCTGCACCGATTGGTAGAGAGAGAAAAACTGGCCGCGCGCCAGTATATACAGGGCGTCCCAAAGTTATGGGACATGAAGGGGAAGTACCTTAAATATCGTAGATAGTGAATTTTGCTCAAAGAAGACTTTATGTTATTTTTAAAAGTTAGTAATTCTGCATTCATAGATTTTCTAAAAATTACTTGCTTCGGCTGGGAATCGAACCGACTTAAATGTGAAAAAAAAAACACCCTACTTTTATGATGCCAATCGAAAGAATAGCTAAAAAATAATAACTCTGCCTAAGTAACATAGTATTTTAAAAGAAAGGAACAACATAAAATGATTGAGTCAAATTTCAAGAAAGTTATTTATTGCCGACGACGTTCGAAAAGTAGCGATATTATCATTCCAAAGATAGCATTGATTATTCGTAAATAAGTACCCACTTCATAAAATAGGTACTAACATAGTTTTCCTTATTATAAGTGCACGTGTAGATGAAATGATAAAACTTGTATTTCAATACGTCCTCTGTAAGCTAGACAGAAGGCAAATTAAAAACAAAAATAAATAATTTATAATTTGAAAATGGAACAGTTTATGACAGCGTTTGTTTGAATGCATACTTTTAAGATATTTTAAAAAGAAGTGATATTTTTAAATGTTGTTCTTAAATTTGAAAATGGAACAGTATGTGCGAGCGTTTGTTTTTCGGATATTGATCTGTTTAGTCTCAATTCACTTACACAAGTGTTATTGTGTTAATTTATTGCGAACATGGCATATCAAGTAAGTTTTGATCTAATGGAAGCATATTTTTTGAACGATAAAGATATCTCTAGAAGTTTGCGGTGGTATGGCGTAAAATATCCTGATAGACAAATACCGTCTCGTAAAGTTTTGAAAAGGCTTGTGAACAATTTGAAAACTCTGGGACGTTTCGATAAACGCCCAAGAGAACCACAGCAAGAAAACCATACGATCAACGACGAAGAACTTGGTATTTTAATTTACTTTTCGGCTTTTCCGAAAGCATCGGTGAGAGAAGGAGAACATGAAATTGGAGTTTCAAAAAGTAAAATACACCGTGTATTAAAAAAACACGGTTTTAAGAGTTATGTTGAAGGACGATTGGTTCAAAAATTACTTCCGGGCGATACAGAAAGGAGAAAAAATTTCTGTCTTGATATCCAGGCACGATTGCTCGAAGATCCAAATTTTTTGGATAATATTATTTGGACAGACGAATCTAACTTTAGCAATAACGGTATGTATAACCGCAACAATAATCGTATTTGGTCTAAAGAAAATCCCCTACGAGTGACTGAAACTAATAACCAAGTGCGTTTTTCACTCAACTGTTGGTGCGGACTTTTAAAAAACCGGGTTTTCTTAATCCATTTTTACCAAGGAACCTTGAACACAGAAAAGTATTTAGGAATACTTCAAATTTTAAGGGATAAGATAAGAAACCATTCCGCGGCGGAGCAAGAAAACTTAATTTTCCAACAAGATGGAGCTCCGGCTCATAATAGTCGGAGAGCAGCAGATTTTCTAAATGAATGTTTTCCTACATGGATTGGTACAAATGGACCGATTAGATGGCCGGCCAGATCCCCGGACCTCACACCATTAGATTTCTTCTTTTGGGGATACGTGAAAGATATGCTATACAAAAAGCGATACGAGAACGTAGGCGAGTTGCAAACAGAATTGTGCCATATCACATCGAGTGTTCACCATAAAATGATTAGAAAATCAACAGGCAGCGGGCTCATTAAAAGATTGGCGATTTGCGTAAGACAAGAGGGATCACATTTTGAGCATTTAATTAATTAATTTACAAAAAAATACCTACTTAATTGACTACGGCAGTTTCATGTATGTTTTTTATTTGATTAAAATGATTAATTTCACGTTGTTCCTTTCTTTTAAAATACTATGTTACTTAGGCAGAGTTATTATTTTTTAGCTATTCTTTCGATTGGCATCATAAAAGTAGGGTGTTTTTTTTTTCACATTTGAGTCGGTTCGATTCCCAGCCGAAGCAAATAATTTTTAGAAAATCTATGAATGCAGAATTACTAACTTTTAAAAATAACATAAAGTCTTCTTTGAGCAAAATTCACTATCTACGATATTTAAGGTACTTCCCCTTCATGTCCCATAACTTTGGGACGCCCTGTATACATTAAGATTTGCGCCATCTATCGGATTGTCCTGAAACCCGTGAGAAGGGTACACTTGTATCTATTGAAGTGAATAAATTGATTAGTGATGGTTTCACGCGTTCGCCGATAGATGGCGCCAGTCTTTACATAATCGTGCCGACAGCGTCAGGCGAGTTCTATGCTGAACACGGGTTAATTTTGTTAGACCTCATATTATACAATGTATGGTATTATTTTGTTTTGCTCCCTGCCCCGGGGTATCCCGTCACAATGTAAAATAACAGAGTAAAAAAAATACTTACGAGTCTGACCCTGTCGAAGCGGTAGTTAGTAGGGCAAACATGAGCGATTGCCTTCCCACCGTCGCATACAATATATTTGTAGCATGATGTGGGATGAGGCAGGGTGCCTGCTGATCGGCTGATGCACGGATTCGGTCCCTGGCCTTTTACTAATGCTAGGTACAACAACAGCAGGGCGAGCCTCGGTCCTGGGTAACAGAGAGATATAGAGACACGTGACTCAGCTCCTAGACACCCGCTGTTTATATTAGGTCCTTACCTATGAAATTGGCGTTTTGTATGAAGAATTTCATTAATGCTGTTTGAGGTCTACTCAACTGACTTCACTTCTCAAGTATTCGCCTCAGCGGCGAATGAATGATAGTTTTGAGTTTCGTTTATTAATACGCGCACCTCTCAAGTGAGTACTGCTTGAATATGCACATGCTTTTCAAGTCTTCAAGTAAGGTTTATTAATCAATACGTTTACTTGAGACCGTTCTCAATCTTGAGAAAGGTTTATTAATACGGGCCTTAGTTTAGTTGGTGTACATCCGAATCGACACCATTATCGTTCAAACTTAGCGCGATCGGCCCCCAGCTCAATGTATATCCATAATAGCTGCAGAACTATTTGTTATCACAGAACTTACCCATAATAATGGACCAGCTCCGGCACTGCCGTCTATCGAGTAAAAGACTTATATAAATATCTTAATTTGTTTCTACTTCTCATATCATATTACCTACTAATACATACTAATTGAGTGGTTGGTACTAATTGGCGCGAATCGATTTTACCACATAATTGGGCATTTTTTTTATTTATATAACCTGAAGGTTTTTTTTAGGATTTTTCAAAACTACTTATTTATACCTAAGTAGGTGAATCCTGACATTTTTTCTTGTAAAATATTTACATTACATAATTTTTTTTTACAAAACTTAATCACTCGAAACACCTAAAAGCAAATCATAAATCTAAATATATATAACTCAAAGGTGACTGACATAGTGATCTATCAACGCCCAGCCCAAACCACTGGACGGATCGGGCTGAAATTTGGCATGCAGGTAGATGTTATGACGTAGGCATCCGCTAAGAAAGGATTTTGATAAATTCTACCCCCAAGGGGATAAAATAGGGGATGAAAGTTTGTTGTTTGTATTTTGATAAAATCTTCCACGCGGACGAAGTCGCGGGAGGAAAGCTAGTTATATATAAATATCTTTGATTCGGAGGAGCGTCGGTGGCTCAGCGGTTAAGACGCGGTCTCCCAATTTGGAAGATCCTCGTTCGATATCCAGACAGGCCATGTACCGATGACTTTTCAAATTAAATTTAATTTATGAAAAATAAATTGTAAGGCATGTGAAGGCCCCAACGCGTATTGGGCCAGCGAAGTGGAGTATGGCCCATACTCCCTCATTATACGAGGGAAGGCCTATATCCCTGCAGTGGGATGTTTACGGATCTTTGATTCTTACCATTTTGAAGAATTTAAAATTATATAATAATAAAAAAATTTCAATAAATCTCTTGAATCAAGCGATACTTGACGACCTGTTTGATGTAGTGGTTAGCAACTCTGACCACTATACCAAAAGGTTGCGGGTTCGAATCCCGCTAGGGGCATATGTTTGTCTGATGAATACGGACATGTGTACCCGAGTTGTGGATGTTTTCATTTATAATAAGTAATTATTTACAAAAAAAAAATTATTTATGAAGTACTTATATCAACCACAATAAAAGCCTATAGTTGCTTACTGTGGAACTAGATGCATTGTGTATACTAATGCTGTGTACACCTCTAATTGACATGCGTAGGTATATGAAATGTTACTATGTGTGTATTATTCATTCACTTAAGACTAAATCTGTTGGTGTACCTAATAAAAAATTCCAGATGCGTGTTTTTACCGTAAGGTATTTTTTGGCATGACAATATTTGTATTTGTATTGGGTTTACGATTCGGAGGTCGCGGGTTCGATCCCCAGCGGTTTAGCGATGTTTAAGTACTCGGTTTGGTTGGTGGTAGGGCATTTTAAAATGTCCACCTGGCTAGCTACCACCATCTTATCTAAATCTGCCGCCAAACAGCAATATTAATAGCATTGTCGTGTTCCGGTTGTCAGAGATCAGAGAGAGAGATCAGAGAGAGAGATCAGAGAGAGAGATCAGAGAGAGAGATCAGAGAGAGAGATCAGAGAGAGAGATCAGAGAGAGAGAGAGAGAGAGAAAGTTGTCACAACAAAGTGTTAGATGCGCCTTTTCAACTAACGGGGGCAGTATTGCATTCCTTATGTTTTGTTGTGACAACTTTCTCTCTCTCTCTCTCTCTCTCTGATCTCTGACAACCGGAACACAACAATGCTATTAACATTGCTGTTTGGCGGCAGATTTAGATAAGATGGTGGTAGCAACAACATTGGGTTTACGATTCGGAGGTCGCGGGTTCGATCCCCAGCGGGGTACATGTTTAAGTACTCGGTTTGGTTGGTGGTAGGGCATTTTAAATATCCGCCTGGCTAGCTACCATCATCTTATCTAAATCTGCCGCCAAGCAACAATATTAATAGCATTGTTGTGTTCCGGTTGTCAGAGATAAGATAGCCAGTCCCCCAAAGGTGTTGGGGTTTCCGGGTCAGTACGCTTCCACCTTCGACCGTATTTTCACTTAACATCAGGTGTGATTGAGGTCAAGTATCAACCCGTCGTGCATAAAAAAAACACGGTAAAACTGGTATGAAAATGGTACTAGTGGTCACCCATCCAAGAGTACTGACTATACCAGACGATGCTTAACTTTGCTTGGTAACAATAACGAATGCGACAGCGCAATGAGTGCTTCTCGCACGTGTGCAGTAAAATTAATGGCGTAACGATACGCTTTACCTATCGGTTTTGATAAAGTGACATTGTTGTATTAGATCTGCGTCTGGAAAAGTGACGCAATAGTAACTCGTGGATTTTAAGGAGTAATAATAGTACATTATTGCAAAGGCCGGGAAATAGGCAATTGCAGGTCGAGTATGAGTTTGAGGGTCGAGTCGTAGGCGAGGACTTCACTAACGAGACAGGCAAATGCCATTTACGCCGAGGCATATATTGTGCTTTTCTCAAAAGAATGCAGGGAAATAATAAATATTTAAATAACAAATCAAGACGAAGCCGATTTTCTATTTATCATCTGTGCCGAAAGGCAAACGCATTTACGCATACAGCCACGTGAACGCAATTTGTACTAAGCAAAGAGATTTTGGTATGCCAAGAATGATAAAAGAGATCCAATCAAAGAGTATATAATAACCCCAGCACGCCGTTTCATACAACATTGCTGGAGCGTTGTAATGTTCCAAATTCAAAAAACGCTCCTGCAATATGGATTTATTTTTCGCTGTCCGTAAATTAGATACTTCGCGTGTTCTTTTTTCGAAAGTAATGACAATATTTCCATGCATGTTTGAGAAAATATACCCTTACACCAATCATCTAGTCTGAGAGAAGGATTTTGTATATCAACTGGAACCTTATTGAAAAACCTCATACATAACCCTTTTAATGAATAACAACGGGATATTCGATGATGGTTTTGATTTGAAAAAAAAAATATTATTAAGAACCTTTATATTCTCTAATTGTAAAATGATAAAAACAATAAAAGACAAGGCTATGTATACATCTTGATGATATTTAGCAATGTCCTTTTATTCAACTGAAAGACTTATTGAATCGTAAATTAATAGCGATATAAACGTGTTTACGCCATTACCTTCAAACAGAAGGTAATGGCGTAAACACGTAAGTGAAACCACTTACCTAATAATGCCCTATTTTTCTCCTTAGGGTAAAAAATCCATGATTCGGGAATAAATGTCCGTATTCATCATACATTTACCCTTCGCGGGATTCGAACCCGCAACCGTTGGTTTCGCTGACAGCGTCACTATCCACTACACCAGTCGGCCGTCAAATGACTACGTACGTACGTACAATGAAAACTATGGTTCCTTAGAGAAGTAGTTAGTAATCAAAAATGGCCATAGAAAACAGTGACCATAGAAAATGACTGATACATTGACACGTACCTACGTTTTTTTTATGTATCGGCTGATTTAATTTATTGAAATTTTTTTATTATTATATCATTTTAAATTTTTCAAAATAGCAAGAATCAAAGAAGATAGACGACCTGTTTGGTGTAGTGGTTAGAAACTCTGGCCACTATACCAAAAGGTTGCGAGTTCGAATCCGGCTAGGGGCATATGTTTGTGTGATGTATACGGACATGTGTACCCGAGTTATGGATATTTTCATTTATAATAAGTATTTATTTACGAAAAAAAATATGTATTTATGTAGTACCTATATCTGGTATCCACAACACAAGCCTATAGTTGCTTAAAGTAGAACTAGATGGCATTGTGTGTATGTCCAAGGATATTTATTTATTTATCATTATCTCAGCCCGTAAACATCCCACTGCAGGGATATAGGCCTTCCCTCGTAATGAGGGAGTTTGGGCTATTCCACCACGCTAGCCCAATGCGGGTTGGGGACTTCAAATGTCTTAGAATTTTTATTTCTCATAAATTAAATATAAATTTGAAAACTCTCAAGCAGTGTTGCCAATGGTAGAAAAAATGCAACGCATATCTTATCCTATCCTATTGAAACCCCGGCGCCAACCGCCCAAACTAAAAATCTTTTATTTATAAGAATAAAACAAACCAATGCCTTTCAGTGTTTTACAGGATACATTTCGGTAAGTGTGCGATGGAATTGCACGATCTTATTCCACCGTCCCCTTTCCATCTTCGGACAACCAGGCGGGGGGGGGTTTCCATCCATATGTTGTCAACATACCGAACATCCGCACTAAGCGCTTTGCTTCATTTATAATGCGGACTGCTAAGGTATGGAACTCACTGCCCGCGTCGGTTTTTCCCGACACTTACAACCTTGGGATCTTCAAGTCTAGAGTAGGGTTACCAGATTGGCTGGACTTGGCTGGATTGTCCAGCAATATCACACGTTGTCCAGTGTCCCGGTTTTAGGCAAATTGTCCAGATAAAAATAAAAAGCCGCCACCGCCGCCTCACGCGAACAGCTCGCGGTACGTAGTTTCCTTTGTTTTTGTTTGCAAGTTTGTTTTGCTTGTTTGCAAATTTGTTTGTTTTGCAAGGTGTTTCAGTTGTTCAGCTCATTAGTTTATATTTTCGTTTTTATTATGATAATTATACCTAAGTAAGTACAAATTACTTAAATATATGTCTTATTTCGGCTGATTAATGCTGATTTTTATTTTGTCCAGCCTAAAATCCTTTTGTCCAGATATTTTAGAATATTGTCCAGAAAATTTGATTTCTCAATCTGGCAACCCTAGTCTAGAGTGAATAGGCATTTACTGGGTGCGCGTGATACATCTTCGGCTACATCGTCACTTTCCATCAGGTGAGATTGTAGTCAAACGTGAAACCAGTTTTTAATAAAAAAAAAAACAAACAATTTCTCTCACATATTTAATCATCGTCATCATTATCACTTTCCTCCTCATTCTGTCTCTTTAATTTCGCCTCCAGCTCTTTAGCAGGGTTGAATACGCCACTAGTTTGAGTATTACATATGAAACAACGCGTGGATTTCTTGTAGTTGTCCAAAGCGCATTTCTCACAGAAATAGTGTTTGCATCTGAAATAAAATGTACGTATTATAACATTTACAACTCACTGTGTGACAGGTGAGTAGGTGTTACCACTCACTATGTGACAAGGGTGTAGGTATGACAACTCACTGTGTGACAGGTGAGTAGGTGTTACCACTCACTATGTGACAAGGGTGTAGGTATGACAAGTCACTGTGTGACAAGGGTGTAGGTATGACAACTCACTGTGTGACAGGTGAGTAGGTGTTACCACTCACTATGTGACAAGGGTGTAGGTATGACAACTCACTGTGTGACAGGACAGCTGAATAGGTGTTACCACTCACTATGTGACAAGGGTGTAGGTGTGATACTTACTGTGTGACCAAAGTGTAAGTGTGACAACTCACTGTGTGACAAGAGTGTAGATGTTACCACTCACTATGTGACAAGGGTGTAGGTATGACAACTCACTGTGTGACAGGACAGCTGAATAGGTGTTACCACTCACTATGTGACAAGGGTGTAGGTGTGATACTTACTGTGTGACCAGAGTGTAAGTGTGACAACTCACTGTGTGACAAGAGTATAGGTGTTACCACTCACTATGTGACAAGGGTGTAGGTATGACAACTCACTGTGTGACAGGTGAGTAGGTGTTACCACTCACTATGTGACAAGGGTGTAGGTGTGACTTACTGTGTGACCATAGTGTAACTGTGACAACTCCATGTGTGACAAGGGTGTAGATATGACAACCACTGTGTGACCAGGGTGTAGGTATGACAACTCACTGTGTGACCAGGGTGTAGACGTTACCACTCACGTGTAACAAGAGTGTAGGTGTCACACATAACTCATTGTGTGTCAAGGGTGTAGATGTTACCACTCACTGTAGGTGTGACAACTTACTCTGTGACAAGAGCGTAGCGTACTTGTTACCACTCACTATGTGACAAGTGTGTAGGTACGACAACTCGCTGTGTGACGAGGGTGTATATGAGTTTTTTACCGTAACGAAAGAAATAGGGCATATTAGGTAAGTGTAATAGAAGATATTAGCATAGGTAGTTTATTTAAAAAAAAAACGCACCGGCCCTTGATTCATAAGCGACTGGCGGAATTCGTATTCGTATCTATCACGCAAAATTTATTTGGAACTCTCATATTTTTTCAAAATTTTCTTTCTTTGTTTACTTACTTTAATTATGTGGAACAGGCTACAAACGCTATCGTCAAATTAACACAATTAACACTAAAATTACACTATCTATACCTTCAATTTCACTTACCTAATATGCCCCATTCTTTTCTTACAGTAAAAAAAGTCAAAGTCAAAAGTGCTTTATTTTGTAGGTACACCGAGTACACTTAAAATAGTCAATTTTACATTTTTTTAAGCTACTGCTTGTTCAAAATGCAATTTTCCCCTGAGAAGAACAAGCAAGAAACTCGAAGGGTTGCTTTTTTAAAATCAGGCTTTGATTTTACATAAAGGTTTTTATATTTCATTATTAATTGTGAAATAGCCTGGCATGCGAACGATCTGATTATGTCCAGGGATGATTATCATCTAAATAGTCTGATATTTTATAATATGCTTTGTTAATAAGTTTCTGTTATATAGTATCTTTAAATTTATTGAGAGGAAGATTTTGTATATCAACTGGAACCTTATTGAAAAAGCGTATACATAACCCTTTGAATGAATTACTGACTTTGCGGAGGCGACTTATGTGACCTGCAAGTTTATCTTTATTTCTTGTATTGACATCATGTTTATCACTATTTTTCCTAAATGATGCCATATTTTTTTTACATACATTACTTTTTCAAAAATGTACTGTGACGAAAAGGTAAGGATGTTAACACTTTAAACCTATATCTAAGTGACACTGCAGGTCCCAATTGATAAATTGCGCGAGCGGCTCGGTTTTGTAAAACAAAGATTGTATTTATATCCGCGGCATTCATTCGGTATATATCAACTCACTTGGTAACCACGGGGTCCGTAAAACTACCCCTGCATATGAAGCAACGGAAGGGCATATCCTCGTCGCTATGCACCTCGTAATCGCTGTCCCCTCCCGCCGCGGCCGCCTCTGCCTCCTCCCGCTCCAGCTGCCAACCATGCTTGTAGTCAGAGCGGTCGTGGAGGAATTTGCAAGAGTCTGAGAGGAGAATAATAACAATGCAACTGTGATATTCAGTTCAGAATGTCCATAACTAGACATGACTAATAACATGTAGGGTAGTTTAGGCTTTAAAATCTCTCAAATCGGGCCACTAGTTTTAATTATTTGTTTTGCTAATAATTGCTTATTAGTCAAATTTGCTAATTGTAATGTTTAAGCCCTCCCATTACTAATAAACCTATCCTCCCGCCCTTCACCTCGGGGAGAAGGGGGGTGACTGAAAAACAGCGCTGACCGTGACATCTGTCCCGGTACAGCAAAGCTGATGTCACTCCCTTTTGCCTTGACTATTCAAAATTCTTACAATGTCAATAGCTTTAAGTTAAATAGGAACTAAGGCAATAAATAATTTTTATTATTATTATTATTACTAGTCACGTAGAAATACGCATTTTTTTTTTAATTTTCTTGGACGCAATTAAATTCACATTGGTAATTTTAATCATATAGTCTATATTTTATTGCCTAATATCGATATTATATCTAATGCAAATTATCGATTTTTACTCTATCCATGTGCAAAAAATGACGGCCTTTAAAATTATAGGAAGTCAAAAGTGTATCCTTACTGGACTACACGCATCACTGAGATACATCCGGACAAAGACTAGACACCCCCCACACTATTGCCTGGCTAGCTACCACCATCTTATCTAAATCTGCCGCCAAGCAGCAATCAAAGTCAAAGTCAAAAAATATTTATTTCGTAGGATAAAGATTATCACTTGAAAAAGTCACATTTTTTTTCTTAATATTAAAATTATTGACATTATTGCTCATTCGCAAAGCAGATTCCCCAGAGAAGAACGAGCAAGAAACTCAAGGGTTGCTCTTTTAAATAAGTTTGGGTTACAATTATATTACATTGTATAATTAGGCTGAATATCGCCGAGCGGTCTATGTCCATGCTTGCTTATCATCCAGATAGTCAGAAATTTTATAATAGCCTTTGGTAAATAATGTCTGTTTTATGATGGTTTTGAATTTATGAATGTTGAATGTCCACTGGAACCTTATTATAAAAGCGTATACATGTCAGAGATAAGATAGCCAGTCCCCCAAATGTGTTGGGGTTTCCGGGTCAGTACGCTTCCACCTTCGACCTCATCTTCACTTAACATCAGGTGTGATTGAGGTCAAGTATGAAGCCGTCGTGCATAAAAAAAATTGTAAAGGTCGGTAGTCATAGAAATAATACTAATAGATAGAACATAAAGTACGGTCGGCTACCAACCCGTTATTTACCTCCGAAACCACAGAATCCCGTTTCCTTGTAGTCTTTACAGATGTCTGGTTGGTAGTCCCATCTGTGGATGGAAATGTCAATGTCAATCATTTGTGACATCTACACCAATCATTTAGTCCCAAAATAAGTAAACCTTTTGCTATGGATACTAGATAATGGATAAATATACATAAATATTTATATAAACAGCCATGACTCGCGAGTAAATATAATATAATATAATATAATATAATATAATATAATATAATATAATATAATATAATATAATATAATATAATATAATATAATATAATATAATATAATATAATATAATATAATATAATATAATATAATATAATATAATATAATATAATATAATATAATATAATATAATATAATATAATATAATATAATATAATATAATATAATATAATATAATATAATATAATATAATATAATATAATATAATATAATATAATATAATATAATATAAATATCCTTGGACATACACACAACGCCATCTAGTTCCACTTTAAGCAACTATACGCTTGTGTTGTGTATACCAGATGGTTGATATACTACATAAATATATTTTATTGTAAATAAATACTTCTTATAAATGAAAACATCCATAGCTCGGGTATAAATGTCCGCATTCATCACACAAACATATGCCCTTAGCCGGATTCGAACTCGCAACCTTTTGGTATAGTGGCCAGTTGTTAACCACTACACCAAACAGGTCGTCAACAGTTTAAGGTACTCTTTCTCTAAGAGCCTTTCTCTAAGAAAATTAATAATTTTGCATAATTCTATTTTAAATTATAAATAATTACATAATACATGTATATGTATTCTTAAACCCTGTGTATATGGAGCACTGCATTGTAGCATGTGCTTAAAATGCCTCCTCTTTTTGTATCAACTCACCTGACAGTGGCTCTCAAATTTGCAGGAGCTCTGATTGGACCTTTCCTGACCAACCCTGAGCTGGCATTCCCAGCGGCAGTGTCGCGTTTCTTGTAATATTGGGCGTAGTTGTTTATACCTCGGTAGACCTGGAAATTAGTATTTGCGATAAGTGGTTTCACAATGATGAGATTGGAGTATACTCTTTGTATAAATTTCCTTAATCAAACATAAAGCTAATAATTTTTTATTAACCTTATCATCAGCCTGGCCCTGTAGTTCTTCGTTGATTTTCTGTGCCTTCTCGAAGATAGCTTGTGCATCTCTGTCCCTCTCTGTATCTAACTCGTATGTAGCCGTAGCATTCTCTCTCTGTTGCTGTACCGACAGGGTTGTACGCGACTCTGGTAACTGGAAAAAGATAAATTCAATGTATTTATTTCCAAAAGTCAGATAAACATGGTTACCAGATCCATGCCATTCGGTAAATTTGAAGTCCCCTGAGTAATTAACTATTGGGCGTTGATTCTTTTGTCTCTCTTCATTCATGAATTATGGGGTTGTACAAATTTTCTTAAATAATTTAATAACTTTGTATGGAAACAAAAATATGAGTTTTCCCCATTTATCTAATTGGCAATAAAACACTTATAGTGACTTAAGTAGTACCTACAATATATTGTAGTATAGTTTTTATGATTAGCTGGATACACGTTTGATCACAATCTCACCTGATGGAAAATGACGATGTGGTCGAAGATGATATGGTCAATACAAGAAATAAACTTGCAGGCAACATAAGTCGCCTCCACAAAGTCAGTAATTCATTCAAAGGGTTATGTAGGTTAGGTTCCTGTTGATATAGAAAATCTTCTTTCCAATAAATTTAAAGATAAAACAGAAACTTATTAAGAAAGCATATTATAAAATATCAGACTATTTAGATGATAAACATCCATGGATATGGAATAACAAAACATCAGAAACAAGATTATAGGAAGCTACACTATTCATTCACATTATTAGCAATAAATAAAAATAAATTGTCCATCATTCGTCATCAGCCACAGGAAATACTGCTGAACATAGGCTTTGTAACCACTAGAGGAAGCTGGTTCCACAAGCCAACATTAGTTTCCTATAATTTATGTGTCAGACTCGGCGGCTGTGACTGAGATTACGAAGTTAGGCATTCAATTATCCAAAAAAAAAAATAACTATCTTACTGTTTCATCATCGTCATTGCTGTCAACATCTTGTATGTCAGGCTTAGTTCGTTTCGGTCCACCTGTAGTCTGTACGTTAGGGTTAGCCTTTTGAGGCCTCTTTGTTGGCAATACAACGGTCTGCTCATCCGATTCGGAGCTGTTCTTCTCTGAAAATTTTAAACACAGCTTCAAGATCTTTGTTCCAAGCTGTCATAAGTAGTTCCATATGAAGTTAATCACACCTTATATTAAATGAAATTGAGGCCTAAGTACTGATAAGAAACTGATCTTTAAAGCAAACACCCACCTCAGCCTTCACACGATCAATAACAGAGTTGCGAGCATATAGAATCAGCTTCCTCAAGAGGTTGTTGATGCACCCTCCGTGAACAGTTTTAAAATAGAGAAGTGGTTTGAAGAGAACAAAGACTGAAATTATGGACTATTAATCCAAAATTGGGATTTTTTCCTTTTCTTTACCGCTTGGATATAGGCAGAGCAGCGTCTGCTGCTCGTCTATTAATCTAATAAAACAAGGGCAGCGAGAATCAAAACATATTAACATTGTAGTGGCTTGGGAGTCCAGCCATAGTGGTATTCTGGGAAACGAGACTGTGAACCAGTGTGCTAAATTATCTATTAATACTGGATCTCTTGAACACTACAAGCTCTACTCCCACGACCTTGGCGCTTCCAATTTAATGAGGAATTGGGGTTTGGAGTGGTTAATCTCCAAACAAAGCAAAGGCAAGCACTATGGAGAAATTCAACCATCTATCCCCACAAAACCATGGTTTTTCAAATTCCCCATGTTAGATAAAAGGACATGTTCTACAATCTGCCGCCTACGACTTGGCCATGTCTGTACACCGGTTCATCTCCATAAACTTAGGATTAGGGATAATTCCATATGTGAATGTGGACTAGATGAAGGCACTCTAGACCATATATTCTTCACCTGCCCCAAAAATAAATTTTCCTTGTATGACGTACTTCGCCCTGCCGATTTCCCTCGTCCTATTATATTTAAATCTCTCCTTACATATTCATTTATAAACTCCCCTATTACTTCTATTTTATCTAAATTTATTACAATTAACAATATAAAACTATAACAACTAACAAATTGTGATCGTCCTTGTGTTGTTGTTTGTTTTAGATATGGAGTGTGTCAGTGAATACCGTTCTTTGGCTAAACATTCGCTAGCCTCTTCAAACCAGTATTTGGCAGAATTACTACAAAGTAGTAGTTGCCATTAGTTATTGCCAAAAAAAAAAGAATTAGAAATTTTCGTACTGTGCTAAAAGTGTAAATCATCTGCGCCTTCTTATTCACTCTCTGACGCTGACCCCAAATTACTAAATAACTTATCATTTAAACCATTTATTTCCACACACCGAAAAAAAAAACAAAAACCACAACAACATACAAGATATCAAAAACTGATGTGACTAAAGCCTGTATCCCACAAACCGCTCTCGAGACTGAGACGCCACAAGCTGACGCTTGAAAATCTGTTGCACATTAACACAGTATCAAAAAAACAAAAAAGACAAAAAAGAAAACTATAATATTGAGACCGAGACACGATCCCAATCTCAAGATCGATCCATCAAAACGGCTCTATGACTAACTAGGTACTACAATGAGTGCGTGTGTGGGGGACAGTCTCAGTAAACACTCGAGTGACATAAATCACTCAGCACTGGTTTTCAGCCTGCCCTCAACATATGTTACAATTATATCTTTGTATTGCGGGCTTGTTACGCAAGTTAGCAAAACCTACGGGTTTGTAGATGTTAACACTGTTTTTTACAAGAAGTACATAGACTATTTTCATTAAGTTAATCAAAATTATATTGCATTTATCCATTATGTTCCATGTATCCATTATCGTGGAAGATAATAATGGGATCCTCAATTACATAACCTCAACTTTATCAGAAACACAATTCTACTATAAAGTTACACCAAAAAGCATATTTGTCGATATATTTACCTTCAGAGCTAGAAGTTTTGCGTTTCCTTCCGCCCCTTTTCTTTATATTACGTTTTTTAAACGTGGAAGGCACTTCAATCTCGACGTCGGACATTTTCACGAAATTTTACCAATTACTCTCTTAAATAGTTTTAAAATTTTATTGCGTCTCTCTTAAAATAGTGTAAATTTTATTTAAATAGTAGTTTTATACATAGTAAAACTAAAGTGCAATTACAATTAAATAATACAATATTTGTTTACATCGAACTAATAGATCGGTTGTTGACGTTTACATTTTTTATTTTTGGGTGTCAAAATAAAGGAAAAGAAATTTAGCGCACATACATCTTTGTCTGATGTATTTAACTACATGGATTTGGGGCGGTGTTGTTAAACCCCTATTAAAACCTAGGTACATTAACGCCAATAAAGTATGCCGCTGCAAGTTGCGACTAGCAGTACCCAGTTAGACAGTTTCGGTTCTGGAAATTAACAGGTTAGGAACAATAAAAAGACGTGTTTAAATGGAGCGTGTAATTTAGTACGTGTGGTAGGTGTCTTATTCTACCGATTAACGTGTTAATGCCCAGATATGCCGTTATATCTAGAGGTAGCGGGTTCATACTCAGCGTATACATAATATAAAACTAGTTGTCTATGACTAGAGCGCGCTGTGTGTATGCCCCAGACCATTTACCTATTTATTTATTCACTCAACCGTCCGGCCCGCGCGGTCAAATTCCGGTCTATACTGTCTGCTCCGCGCGGTCGCACTTTTGTGCTGCGCGCACGGTACCGTTATTAATAAAAACCTTCATTTCTGGTAAACTACAACAGCTATAACGAAAAAAGAAATACGGAAGTATACGTAAAGTATTACAGATTAAAACAATATACAAACGTTTCAACTACAGATAATAGGAGGAATTGTTTCTAACCGCATCAAGGTAGCTCTCATTGGTTACTGTTGCAACCACTGAGAGTAGACTAGTCTTTTTTTTTGGTTATAGATGTAACCGCGGACGGTTGAGTGGTTATTACACTGGAAGTGTGACAGTATGTAGTACATCCTATACTCATGTGCCTACATCCACGGGAAATTTATTTAGTCAGTTTTGAACTTGACCTCAGAGGTGACTAGGTGATCCCGTCGACCTGAATCAATCTATGAAAACGGTCTAACTGGGCACTGCTAGTCGCAACTTGCAACTGGGTTGTTGTTTAAGTGTTTGGTTTTACAAAAAAAAACAATAAATATATTGAGAATATATTAATCTAATGTGCAGAATCAGCGGGACGCTCCATCCGCAAAGCTTAGCGATTTTATTCACTCATTAAGTGATGTCAGAAACATGAAATAGCTAATAGTTGTCTTCAATATCTGGAACAAAATTAAAAAATATATAATATACATACATTTATGACTCTTTGGTGGGTTTATGCAGCATTACCAACTAACTTTTTGTGAGGTTGTGACGTAATTTCATCGGAAGTACCAACCAAATATAAATTAAAACGTAACAACTTAGCAAAATCATGACACATTGATATACAGGGTGAATTTGAATTCGTGTAATTCCCATTAACTGGTGACGCTCCTCTTGATTAAGAACAACTTTCCCCAAGGAACCATAGTCAATATCGATCAAAAAAATTTCGATTACCCAGACAAAGTAAAGCATTCTGAAACCACCTTTAGTATGGAAGTCCAACAATTTTCCGCTGGTGACTCCACTCCTGATTACGAACAACTTTCCACTAGAACCATAGCCGAATTCAGCCGAAAATTCTTGGACTTCCATAAGTACTAAAGAATGGTGGTTTCAGAATGGTTTACTTTGTATTGGTAATCGAAAATTTTCGTAATCGAATTCGGCTATGGTTGCTTGGGGAAAGTTGTTCGTAATGAAGAGTGGAGTGACCAGTAAACAGGAATTACACGAATCAAACTTCACCCTGAATATTTCCGTCTCTTGTAGATAGATAGATAAAGCGTTTATTTAGGTGTCCTTTAATTGGTATAATCTAATTGTCCTAATGTAAATCCGCATAACAGACTTGGCATAATGCAAATGCGCATAATATTAAATCCGCCTAATAATAAAATCACAATACAAAAACTGCATAATAATAAAACTGCATAATATAAATGTGCATATCATTATCTAGTATAACTTTAATATTTATAAAATCAATTTACATAACATATTACCGAGTACCCATACATAGTTATTTAAGGCTGTATAAAACTTGCTCATCATATTGTGGCGAGCTAGCGAGCGAAGCGTGCGAGCACGATGGGTCGGAGCACCCCGACACTGTTGGTTAGGTTCAGAAGATGTTAGGTTGACCGTATAATATAAAAATAGAAGCTTTATTTTAAAACAAATTCACAATTTATTTGGAATTTTTCACGAGTATGAAAACTAACATTAAACTACTTATTAAATTTATGCTTTGTTATTGTTATGAGTATTAATATTATGCACATTAAGATTATGCGTTCGCATTTTATAGAAATTAAGATTATGCGGTTTTAAAATTATGCGGATTATGTTATGCGAGTTAAAAATAGGAGTATTTAATGTATGCGTTTTAATATAGACCCCGTTTATTTGCATATTACAGAAACACATACAAAAATATTCGACGCAACAATCATTCTGCTTGGTGTTATTCTTACAAAATGTAGCCTTATTTCACAGTAATAAAAATAAAAACTAAAATTAAGTACAACTGTTACAACTTATAACAGAGTTGTATATGTATCTGTACCACAAATGGGCCATCGCTCAGTGTGGATCCTCACCAATAGCGGTAATTTTGTCAGGGCGGTTGTAATTACTGTCAGCGCTGTAAAAGACCGCAGTGTGCTGTTTAGTATTAAACGAGTTGTACTAGAAGATAAAATCAAAGAGAGTGCTGACTACGTTTTGGAGGAAGCATTACACTGTCGACCAAACAAGGCAGCCAAATCTCAAAAAGGGTTACCCAATACGAACCCCAACCATAGTGGTGATGCCCACACGGACTATACCCATGGCGGTGACCTGCAGAGGGGTCTGCATTCTGTGCAGTAGGATAATCACCGTGCGGCGGTTCCTCGTGTTCATATACTGCCACGGTGTATAGTACACGGATTTCGAAAGCTTTGCGCTCTGTAAGAAACATGACATGGTATCAACATCTTGATTTATTTCACAATATACCGATACAGTGATCCTTGGGTTGCCTCCGAGCAAGAACTAACTATCGCAGAAATTCATTTCTCATTCGAGTCAGCAATCTATTCAACAAACTATCTGAGGAACACAGAATTTTGGCCTTAATTAACACAAAACTTTCAGCGGTATCACAAATATTCACAACTAAATTCTTTGGCACCTTGAGCACGGTATACTCCTAGGCCCGTATTAATAAACCATTCTCAAGATTGAGAACAGTCTTGTGATCGGTCTCAAGTAAACGTGATGATTAATAAACCTAACTTGAGACCTGAAACGCACGTGCATACTCAAGCAGTACTCACTCAAGACTATCATTCATTCGCCGCTGAGGTGAAAACTTGAGAAGTGATCTCAGCTGAGTAGACCTCAAGATTCGTTTATAAATTATCACGAAGCTTGAGATAGCGTCAACGGCTTAAGACGCATCTCGGTTGGTACAGCCTCAAGACTTGTATTGAGATTGGTTTATTAATACGAGCCCTAGGGACCTCATCCCAGAGAGTTTATTTTTTCTTTTTGGTTTATAAATCAGAATGTATCTGCGAATACCTCTTACTGGCTTTGTTGAAATATTTTATGTGCCTATACCTTTTTATTTCTGCTGTTGGTGTTCCGAATAAAATAAAAATAATTATTTGTTATTTTTTTTTTACATTTACAGATGCCGAGAAAACTACATGCTACAAAGACGACAACCAGTGCTTGTGCGGTGGCACACCATAAACTATGGAGCATCCCGCCCGATACACAAGTATCGGGCGGGATGCTCGTAGAGGTCTTCTAGCGTACAAACGCTAGAAGACCTCTACGATGCCACAGACAATGCCGTATGCGTGGCCGCATGGTCCTCGAGAATTTGTTGTGTTTGCCATCGACTCGCTAAGAAAAAGAATTATTTGTTATGTCGTATGATGACCTTTTTGAGTTTTTTTTTATGCACAACGGGATGGTACTTGACCTCAATCACACCTGAGTATTTTGGTATGAGTATTGTCATTGGATAAATTAAGATTTCTTTATAATTACAGAATAAATAAATAAAAATCTGACCCTGACCTGCACTCGAGAAGCCCTATAGCTAATCTAACAACATACCATGATCAAATTGGGGACGTATAAAGAAAAGCTAAGTCAAGAGTACACAAAACCGACGAGCATACTCGTATATAAACAAAATTATGTGAGTGAATGAAGTAATATATGTGTGTCAGGATCGTAGCAAGTGTAAGTCTGTATTCTCTGTATTATATGTATAACCTCACCAATGTGTCGACTATTTCATACGTCACGGACATTAGGATGAGTTGGCCGAACACGTTGGCTGTCAGTGGGCCGAAGCGGAACATAGCATCCAACTGCAACAAGCAGTAAACTATAGACTTCTTTTTTTTTTATGCACAACGGATTGGTACTTGACCTCAATCACACCTGATGTTAAGTGAAGATGAGGTCGAAGGTGGAAGCGTACTGACCCGGAAACCCCAACACATTTGGGGGACTGGCTATCTTATCTCTGACAACCGGAACACAACAATGCTATTAATATTGTTGCTTGGCGGCAGATTTAGATAATATGGTGGTAGCTAGCCAGGCGGACATTTAAAATGCCCTACCACCAACCAAACCGAGTACTTAAACATGTACCCCGCTGGGGATCGAACCCGCGACCTCCGAATCGTAAACCAATGTTGTTGCTACCACCATCTTATCTAAATCTGCCGCCAAGCAGCAATGTTAATAGCATTGTTGTGTTCCGGTTGTCAGAGATCAGAGAGAGAGATCAGAGAGAGAGAGAGAAAGTTGTCACAACAAAACATAAGGAATGCAATAAATGATTTGAGTTTGAGTTTGAGATAAGACAGCCAGTTTCCCAAATATTTGGGTTTCCGGGTCAGTACGTTTTCACCTTCGGCCTCATCTTCACTTAACATCAGGTGTGATTGAGGTCAAGTGCTAACCCGTTGTGCATAAAAAAAACTTTTAGTTAATGTTTAAATTTTTTCATAGAGTAATAGTAATTAATTCCTTGGTGGCAGCAACTACTCTACTTGGGGGTGACTGAAAATCAGCAAATCTGCTGAGTCCCTACCTTTTCATCACAGTTTGACCTAATTTATTATCAATTAATTACTTGTTAAATTAACTTTGTGGTGAATAATTTATTTATTTATTTATTTATGATGTTTACGCTGGTAACTTTAATTTAATGTTGTAGGTTTTATAACTTTATATACATACCTATACTATACCTAAAGCAAGCTACGGAATGCACAGAAAACATTTTTAACCTGATGGAAAGTGACGATGTGGCCGAAGATTTAAGGAAGCGATCTCAGTAGATAACTAGGTATGCCAAGATAAATTCAAAACCACAGACATGATATGCATGTATTGTGGTCATTATTTTGACAACGTTCTTTGAGCACACTCGACTTTTACTTCTCTAATCGAATAGACACATGCAAAGTTGTATGGAATTTCAGTGCTTGTGAATTTCAGCCACCAGCAATTTCCTTTGGTGATTCATTATTGTCGAGTTTTGTTTCAAAAATATAGAAATATAGATGCAAAAACTTTTATTCAGAATTTGGCTGTATAGGCAGTACATCATTGTCTAATAAAAAAAAAAACAAAATCACGGTGAAAAGCATGGACTTATTATTTAAACAGGACTGAGTACTCGCCGCTGAAAAACGAGCCGAGCAGGATGTGTAACGTAGAGGCCGTTTGTCTCTGTCTAACAGGGTGACCACAATATATTTGTTACTTGGGACAAATGTTGTAATAAAATATTTGTCAAAAAACTTTGGCGTTTTGACATTTGCCGGCGTGAGCCATTTATTTCGCATTTCTTCATTTTTTGGAAAACTGCAATAATAGTACAACAGTCAGGACCCTAATCAATCACACATATTTGACATATTTCGACTCATTTCAAGAATTCATGGGCATCCTACTTCTTTGATTTACAAAAATATTATTTTTAGCTTACCTGTGGAAAGATATGTTGCAACCACCATAGGATTCACTTGGGCAAGTATAAACGCAACACTTTTTCACCATTTTACTCCTTTTACTTGTTATAATAAATAACAAAAACTTTAAAAAACTTTTAATGCAAAGAAAATTCAAAATCACACCGAACCATCACCGAACCGCCATGACATGACATGCTTTTCAGGGTTACCATAAAAATAACAAAATCGAAATAAAAATGTATGTTTTCTGTTTGATTTAAGAATATATGAAAAGAAATTAATGCCAATGTTATTTGTTTATTTATAATTGTTAAAATAACATAAAAATATAAGTGTTTCAATGGAATTTTTGAGTAGCCAAAACTGTTGATCATAATCATTTTTTTGCTGGCAAGATGTAAGAATGAGACACACGGCCTCCGTTATTTCTATCTCTCTCGGCTCGGATTTGCCTTTGTGTATGGTGCATCCAATTTAATACCTTATTGCGTTGACATAGTGATCATTTTCCTAAATGATTCTTTTGATAGTTATCAGTCCTGTTTAAATAATAAGTCCATGGTGAAAAGACACAAGTGCGCCATGTACAAACTTTTTTCCAAAACCCTGGAAAGGCGGTCCTAAATTTTAGTAGCTGTACTTTTAACAATTGTTACTTTAAATACATTATTTCTGTAATAGGCTGGTTTTATTTAGATTACTCGCATTGTTTGAGTAAAGCACTATACAAGTCTAAGTCCGCAATGGCAACACTGCTGGCCACACTATACGCTTAGCTTTAGTGTCCGCCTTTACTCCAGTTTGTCCGTCAAGGGTTGTGTTCATTTTTGTCAATTTACTTACTTTTGAATGGACTTTTTGGTCTCGGCGAGTGAAGTTGCATTTTTCTTTATAATTCTTATAATTTGTGCATTCTAACTTTTGAAGCTTAATAATGGCAGAATATTGTGCAGCAAACGTTAGTAATGGTGTACAAGTGAAGGGAAGTGTAAATTAAAGTGCGTAACGAAGCTTTCGGGTTCCCACAAGAAGCCGCCAAAATCTTTTGTAAAGCATTCTGCCACTTTACTGAAGAATGACTTGACCGTAACTAGACTCTGTATACGCCAAGTATACGACGAATTACTTGTTTTGACTGAGACTAACTTATAAACTGAAGAAATAAGAGAAATAAGACATGGCTGTATGGTCTTAGATCCCTTTGCCTTCTCCGAGAGGAGAGAATAAAATGAAAAAAAAAAAAACTTTTGAATGTGGCAACCCACGTTTTTAGTTTTTTTTTCGGTCGAAGCGAGTAAAAATTCCCGCGCTCTCTTGCTCTTTAACTATCGTGGAGATAACATCGTTACTAATTACATTTAAATTTCGTCGTTGAAATAGTGTTAAAATGCTGCCAACACAGAGCAATTAAACCGATTAGACCGCTGAGACTCTTTTATGATAAAGAGAAAGGTAAGTGGTAAGTGTTTTAAGGCAAATCGTGAGGAGCTGGACGCACACACCTACGAGCTGATCACCAACTTATCACAAAACCTTCGTTCATCAGGATTGAGGTGAGTCTGACCCCATTGTCCTTCCAGACAACCACGCACAACCTAACTTTCGATACAGTTCACTTAATCAATTCAATTCAATTTATTAATGTGAAACACAGGTATAAAAGATGTCAGTAAATATTATCGTTTATGTAACACTGTGATCTACCATTTTGGCATACAAAAAAAAATGGTTAGTTAGTTATCTAAGGTAAATAGGCTTATCTAAGATGGTAGGAAATTTTTGTAACAGAACAAATATATTACAGTAGATAGATACCCATTAGCTTAGTTTCGAAAATATTATAATTCCATGTCAGTTATTAAGGACAATGTTAAAATTGTACAATACGATTGAAATTGGTAAATAAAAATGTCAAATTGAAATGAGATTAGGTTAAAATCGAATTACGTTTATCCGCCAATGATCAAAAACACAAGAATTATTTCTCGTTCATCAAACAGGTTGAAATGCTGACCGCACTGTGTCATTACAGACTGCGGTAGTAACGTAATATTTTTAAAGTTTTCATTAAAGGATGCCTAGGTATGATTTACTGTAAAGTTCATTACTACAATTGCTAGTAATTTATCCTGTTAAATCCGTCATACAAATAATAAAGAGTAAATAATAAATGTCTTTGCACGAACACACAGCGCCATCTAGGTCCACAGTAAGCATCTAGGCTTATGTTATGGATACCAGAAGATTGATAAACTACGCAAATACTTTTTTTTTGTAAATAAATACATGTGTCAATGAAAAACATCCATAACTCGGGAACACATGTCTGTATTCATCATACAAACATAATGCCCCTAGCGGGATTCGAACCCGCGACCATTTGGTATAGTAGCAGAGTTTCTATCCACTACACCAAACAGGTCGTCAAACCAAACACCAAATGTATTTTGAGTTGTAACTATTATTCTTACCATACTTGGTAGTATCTACCTGTTACTGACAAATAGTGCAAGTTAAAAATATGATAGTGCCAACACGGATATAATTTGGTCATACCATAGAGGAATTCGAATTGTTAATTGACATCGAGCGTTGTAGCGAGGTAGCGAGTGGACAGTGTTGCAAATAAATCTGTTTAAATCGAGGACATCCTGGTTTCTGAGATAAAGAACTGCCTTTAATACTACACCCAGATTACATTATTAAAAAAAAAAGGAAGCTTTACACGTACGCCTTGTGCACATTCCAGCAGTAATAAACAGCAGCTCAATAAATGTATTCCATAGTTTAGAGCAAGGGTTGGTCCGAAGAAAGTCGACAACTCATCGGTGAATCTGAAATGATATTCACACTTCCAAAATAATGTTTTCTTCAGGCGACTGCGTAGTAATTTGCTTGCAAGTCTTCGGCCCGTATTAATAAACCAATCTCAATACAAGTCTTGAGGATGTATCAACCGAGATGGGTCTTAAGCAGTTGACGCTATCTCAAGCTCCGTGCTAATTTATAAACCAATCTTGAGGTCTACTCAGCTGAGATCACTTCTCAAGTATTCGCCTCAGCGGCGAATGAATGATAGTCTTGAGATTCGTTTGTTAATACGCCTACCGCTCAAGTGAGTACTGCTTGAGTAAGCACGTGCGTTTTAGGTGTCGAGTAAGGTTTATTAATCAACACGTTTACTTGAGACAAATCACAAGACTGTTCTCAAACTTGAGAATGGTTTATTAATACAGGCCTTTGACTATAACTCTCAGTGCACGTGCAGTATATAGTGAACATATCTTTTTCGCGCGTTTTTAATAGATAAAACTGCTCCATCTCTTAGTAAGACAGCTGAGGAATAAAAGTGCCAAAACAGCACCGCGCTCAATCAATTTTTTTTAGTCTGTGCTCACTATATGTCGGTAAATCGGCCACCAAAATGGCTGATTAAAAAATTACAATATTATATAGGACATTTATTACGACGTATGGACAGGGTCGTTGAAACCACCATGAAAATGGCATTACTTCATTGGTACTAAAACGGGAGTTTGTTACCAATGGGAACTCAGTCACAGACCGACTTCG
Source organism: Oegoconia quadripuncta (assembly GCA_949316235.1). Lineage (NCBI taxonomy): Eukaryota > Metazoa > Arthropoda > Insecta > Lepidoptera > Autostichidae > Oegoconia > Oegoconia quadripuncta. The sequence goes on along the minus strand of OX438741.1, from coordinate 41,046,614 downwards.
CGAACTGTCGTATCAAATGCTGATTAAGTTGTAAAAAATGCAACACTTACCACAGGGAAGTGACCAAAAACATGCGAGTATCTTGTTACTTATAAGGTACTGGTATGTTTTTTATTTAACTCTGTCATGAAAGAACCGGAAAAAGATCAATAATACACAAAATTAGTTATTCTTCCAAATTTTTTTTTATGATTGACTGGATTCGCGATTGACCACAATCTCACCTGATGGAAAGTGACGATGTGGTCGAAGATTAAGCACGCGATCCCAGTAAATGCCTATTCACTCTGCTCTTGAAGATCCCAAGGTTGTAGGATTCAGGAAAGACTGACGTCGGAAGGGAGTTCCATGCCTTGGCTGTTCGGATGATGAATGAAGAATCGAACTTATTAGTGCGAATATATATGGGTGGAATGGAATTTAATCGCCTTCAATGTATGCTCCTTCAGAAACGATACACTTACGCAACGAATAATCCAATCATCAAAACATTTTTTAAATGCTTTTTCCGGAATTGAGTTCAGTTCTCGTCGTGAATTCTCCGCCACATGGCGCCATGCCACTCCGAAGCTTGTTGACTAGTTTACATGTCAAGATTACAAGCTTCCAACTGAAACGCAACACAAGCACAAGCGTCTGCGCGCCAAACCGAAAAAAACGGACTATTTTTATTAATAATTAACCACTCAACCGTCCGGCAGTCATGACATGACCCAACGTAAGTAAATAAGACAAACCCCCTAAATTTAGAGGAGAATGCCTAAGAGGTAATGACATTACGTTTTTCACTTCGTCACTCAACACAGCAAACAGTCATGTGAACATTAAATGTAATTGATAAACTGGCAACGTTGCATCAAGTTAAAGAATGAATTACGCCATCTACCTACTATCCTGCCACTCAGAAGATATTTTAATTTGGATTTCGGATTTAGATTTATTTTGAATTAAATAACATGCCCATAAAGTGAATGTCGGGTTGTCCCTTACTTTTAACTTACTTAATAAGTATAGTTATTTATTGTATTCTATTTATAAATGGACCCCAGAAATATTTTAACTTACGTCACTATGAATCTGTGATGATTGATGCACTCCTCCAAAATCCGATGTACTTTTTCGTTTTCTTGATCATCAAACATTGCGTCTATAAGCTCAAACTCTGCATCACCCATACTGAATCTCACCTTACTCTGCTGCTTAGGTGTCTCCATTCTCTCCAAGTTATCACTCAATAACAGAATGTGGCCCATAATCTGGAATATCATAATATACAAGAGGCAGTCCATGGCGCATAGGTACGTAGCACACAAATGTGATCCATACAAATTTATGATAGTAACAAACATGAAGTGATCATATAAGGAAAACTTTGGGAAACTTATGTATATAGAGAAGTCCAGAGTTGAGTTTTCTTGTCTATGGTTCGAGAATGCGCCGATTTTGTAATTGTGATATATCGGTGGTAGGTTGAACAGTCCTGAACCACAGACTAACATCACGGCCATGAATATTGTGAAGTAATACGATGCTTTATCAATCTTGTTATATATCTGGAACAAGATCAAAAAATATATATATATATGTCGTAGATAGCGATAAATAAGCTACAGAATTTATTATTTCAATAATGAAATGAGTATCATAATACGCGGTTTGCAATGGGAAGTGGGCCTGGTGGCGCTGGTATCGCCGGAAATGGCGCGGTGACGACGTTAACAGTTAACTTTGCTACCAGCCGTCGAAGGAGTCGGACCACCACTGGACATCAACGACCATGAGGGACTCTGATTACCTACTACCATCGACGCTTGAAGAATCCGGTGAGTCGTTACTGAATAAGACTTTGATCATGGAATTTGAGCAAGGAGGAACTATAGACAAGGTACGGCTGAGTTCCACAGAGTGCACGCGGGGGCCCCGTTGTTTGGCACGAGAGGAAGTAAGAAAGGTTATTGCAGGATAGATGATTATTTAGGCGATAAGGAGGTCTGGTGTGCTGGTCGTTATGTTAATTGCTATTGTTTTGTAATATGTAATATAAAATGTAATATTATTGTAAAGATGGAATCTAATTGAAAAGATGTGTTGTTGCGGAGTTTCTTGTCGCTTCTTCTCCCTAACCATAACACCTTGTGAAGCGATGTAGATTAAAAAAAAATAACATGTTGACTTTCAATAAGTGATATTTTTGTATATTGAATAAAATATTTTTGATTTTTTCTTTGATTTTGAGGCGTGCACATGTTTTCTCTTCAACAGAAAGCATCTCAGGTTTCATGATTCACATTCGATTATGATTATGGAACCCGAGATGCTTACTGTACTGTATCACAAAATTATCACATTCATAGATATACCTATGTCTATGAATGTGATAATTTTGTGATATGCAATAAATCTTCTTGACTATTTGACTCCTAGTCAAAGAAATGTATCAATATAATGTCTTCTAAACATATAAATTCAAAAAATAAATTTTACGCTATAAAGAATATTTGTATTGTATTGTATAAATGTATGAATCTGTAATTTAGAATATTAAATTTGACAACTGAATAATGCTTAATTAGAAAATAAGTTAAGTAATAAAATTGTTGCATGCCGCATCGCTGGTAGAACATATTAAGATCCTAATTTGTGACTTTATAAACTATGTTCTTGCAAATAAACTATTCTAAAAAAAAAACTACCTATGCCAATAACTTCTGTTTCACAATACAATGCAATACAATACAAATACTCTTTATTGCGCAAAATAATTTACAATAATTTTTGATGATAACAATTAGAGCACAATTATTTTTTTATTTCATTTTAATTTTATTACAATTATATTTCACTTACCTAATATGCCGTGTTTTTTTTCTTACGGTAACAAAACTCATCCGGTACATAGACGGATCCTAATCTGCCTACCAACCAAATTTTATCGAAATCCGTCCAGCCGTTTAGCGTGAACAGGTACCTAACAAGTAGTTTGGTGTAGTGGTTAGAAACTCTGCTGCTATACCAAAAGGTCGCGGGTTCGAATCCCACTAGGGGTATACGTTTGTATTATGAATACAGACATGTGTTTCCGAGTTATGGACGTTTTTCATTTATTTCCAAAAAAAAAATATTTGTGTAGTTTATCAACCATCTGGTATCTATATTACAAGCCTAGTCGCTTAGTGTGAAACTAGATGGCGCTGTGTGCATGTATGTACAAAGATATTTATTATTATTACAATACAATGCAAATACTCTTCATTGTGCAAAATAATTTACAATAATTTTTGATGATAACAATAGAACACAATCAGGCGGTCTTATCACTAAAAGCGATCTCTTCCAGACAATCCACAGCCATGGGACATTTATAGGTAGAAATAGGGTGCACGATACTACCAACTAAAGAAATAATTATAGATAAGTATGCATAAATATAATAATAATATCATATTAATAGACTTACTTAATAATATAAATATATATATTGTTTATGTATACACACAAACTTTCGCTTTTATATTAAATCGAATTCCTAAGTTACTAACCTTTTGGTATTGGGCATCTTTCTTTTTGTAATGTATCAAATGAAACGTCATGAGGAACTTCTTTGTTATTGCCCCATAAGCTTTCAAATTGGGTATAATTGCTCTGGCCTGTAAAACGATGTGATATTTATTTATTTTCAACAAACTTTACAGCATATCCTTATATATTAATTAAAATTAAATTACATACTTATTTGCCAAGTCCCATATACAAGGAACTGCGCAAAGAGCTGGAACCGCGGCTGAACAAGCTCAAAGTAACAAGCGCCGTAAATATGCGTCAATCTCTATAAACCACGAGTTTACGGCGCTTGCAGTGGAGACTTTGGGCCCGTGGTCTTCTGACACGAAACATTTTGTAAAGGATTTATCCGTTAGACTGGTCCACGCCTCTGGATATGTGCTGGTGCCTACTTTGCTCAGCAGCTGAGCTTATGCATTCAGCGGGGCAATAGCGCTAGCGTACTAGGTACTATGCCTCACGGAAGCGAGTTGGACGGCGTATTTTTTCTATAAGATATAGGTATTTTAATTGTTTTTTATAAATTTCTTGTTTGAGCCAATTATAAAGTTTGACATATTACTATGCATGACACAACACGCGGTAAAACACGGGAAAATTAAACTAAAGCACAGATTACTACTAAGTGCCCTAAAATACAGAGACATCACTCGCAGAAATAGCTGATGATAGCATGGAACTTTTTTTTACATGTATTTATCATAGTACAAATACAAACGATTAATTATTTATGCAAAATTTTTGTTTTTATATCAAAGAAATAGAAATACGAATGACTAGAGTCGTATATGTGCGAATGACAAACAATGGAATGCGTTTTCCACCCTTCGTTCGAGGCCAAACTTTTGAGAGATCAAACACCAATTACCACGACCATAACAGTGAGAAAGGACACGACGATACAATGCCCTTTGACGAGGAAGTCGATTTCGCCCATGAACATCGACAGAAAGCAGATTTCGCCGAGCCAGTAGCCAGAGGAGACAAGAACTGTTAGCTTCCTGCTGATCCTCTGTATTGGGGGTAGCTTTATGTCAAACACCTCCCATGGCCATGCGCCCACTGTTGACAGCATTGCTGTTATTATCTTTATGTATCTCAATGATAGAGGGTGTTGTATTCTGTAACAAAAAGACAGCTTTTGTGAGCTGAACGATTTCTAGAGCGATCGGTTGGAACGGTCCTCGTCTGTCGATCTTTGTCCATGTTTGTGCGTGCTATTCGTGCCATTTATAAATTAGGACCTAGAGCGTCTCTTAGAGATAAGTTGAAGGAAATTAATATCTTAACAATGGCATCTCAATACATTTATGAGAATTTGTATGCAAAAAAAAAATGTAACTTTATTCGCTGAAAATAGTAATAGGCATAACGTTAATACAAGGAATAAGAACCAGTTATCTGTTTATGTTAGCCGACTTCACAAAGTTAGTAAATCCTTCAAAGGGCAATGTATACGATTTTATAATAAGGTTCCAGTAGACATTCAAAATTTGCCTTTAAATTTTAAAGCAATCATAAAACAGAAATTATTAGCAAAAGACTATTATAAAATCACTGACTATCTGAATGATAAGAAAGCGTGGACATTGGACATAGCTGTCTTATTATTCATATAATTATCAAATCACAAATTGTAATGTAACCCATAATCTGTTTAAAAGAGCAACGCTAGAGTTTCTCGTTCTTCTCTAGGGAGTCAGATTTGTGAATGAGCGGTAAATTTAAATGTAATATTAATAGTTAAATAATAATTTTATACATGAAATAAAACATTTTAATTTGATTTGTTTTTATTACACAAGTTTTATGCCTCAACGGTTTCAATCCCACGCATTATGTGCCCTGCCCACTGCCATTTAGTAATCTGCTGGGCTATGAAAGTATGGCTACTTTCCTGCTTTTACGGATGTCTTTATATTCTTTATTGCACCAAATAATTACATATAACAGAGTAACATTGATGGCAAGAGGCCGGATGGAGCGACATTGGTGCCATGGTCACTAGGGCGAACGTTGGTATGGGACGCTCCTTGCGTCGATACTTTGGCACCCTCTCACATACCCAAAACCTCTTCGAGAGCCAGAGCTGCGGCAGAGGAAGCACAACTGCTCAAGCGCCGCAAGTGCTCATCCCTATTGGGTAGACATGAGTTTGTGGCGCTTGCAGTAGAAACTATGGGACCGTGGTCTTCTGACACCAGGAATTCTCGACCAGATTGGTGCTGGCCTCGTGTGATTTACGGGCTGCCGCATACCTCGCTCAACGTCTCAGTCTGGCTGTTCAGAGAGGTAATGCAGCCAGTGTCTTAGGGTCCATACCGCAATCGGGAGCTCTGGATGACGTCTTTGCTTTATAGTTTTATTTTAGTTTTTATTTTTTATACCCCGTCTAAATTGTTCAAAATAAAATTTTCAGTATCCAAAAAAAAAAAAAAAGAGACAAAGTCTTAACTTTAAAAAAACAGAGTACAAACAACAGGTCATGTACAAAGGCGGACTTATCACTTTAAGAGATCTCGTTCACGTAATCTGAGCATTGAAGTAGGGAACGGAGTAAATTTGGGGTTTAGCAGTACGCTTTTTCAATAAGGTTACAGTACCTTTGGTGTCGATTCGGATGTACACCAACTAAACTAAAACCAGTTTTAGAGTGGTGCCGTCACATCGTACTGTTTCAGAGAGAAAGCGACAGTACTACTTTAAAACTGGTTTTAGTTTAGTTTAGTTGGTGTACATACGAATCGACACCAATGTCTCTTTTACAGCAGTTTTAATTTATTTAGTAAAGAGAGTAGTATAATTAAAAAGAAAGAAAGACGTGCATGTAGGTGATGGGTTAATAATGCATGATTATGGGCTATGCTAATAATTTTAGCAGGTCTTCTGTCTGCTAAAAATATTATTAATATATTATTATTTATACATACTGGTTATTCAACATGGCTAACGCAGCAATTCCCACAGTGTATCACCGAGTATTTCTAAGTACATAAATGACACTTTCTATTTTTTTCATATATTTTATTATAATATAGAATATCTATTAAAGAAATGGGATAGTGTCAACTTTGCCCTATAATTAAAGAAGGAAATTGCAGCTTTGTTAATGTATAATGTATGTCGCAGTTAGATAGTTAAATTAGGCATTCCATTGAATATCTAGCCGTATGGTTTAGTATGGTTGACATTTTACGGAAAACAGGGCTGCTCTGAGCGGGTTAGCTAGGTATTTGATTATTGGTATTTATTTATTTATTTTCAACAAACTTTACAGCATATACTTATATATTACTTAAGAATAAATTACATACTTATTAAGCCAATTATAAAGTTTGACATATTACTATGCATGACACAACACGCGGTAAAACATGGGAAAATTAAACTAAACTAAAGCACAGATTAGTACCAAATGCCCCAAAATACAGAGACATCACTCGCAGAAATAGTTTTTTTTTTCTTTTTTTACATGCATTTACCTGTTCTCCTGTCGTGTGTATGTGTGTGTGTGCGCGTAAGTTTGTTGTGGATGTGTGGGAATGTATGGGAGTATTAATGCTTTATAATCTGCGTCGACATGACTCTCTCCGGGACAGGTTTAAAGAAATTAATATTTTAACTGTTCCTTCACTGTTTATTTACGAAAATATTATGTACGTTCGAAAAAATATTTCTGCGTTCCCGAAAAATAGTGACAAGCATAATTTAAATTTGAGATATAAGAACAAATTGGCTACCCTTATGTTCAGACTAAGCAAAGTTAATACATCATTTGTGGGACACTGTATACGCTTTTATAACTTTATACCTGAGAATATCATTAATCTAACTGAGAAAATATTTAAAGATTATGTCAAAATAACATTAGCAAAAAAGGGTTATTATAAAATTTGTGACTACCTGAATGACAAACACGCTTGGTGTACTTCGACCAGCTCCCCGAAATTATAAAATTGTATTAGTTATATACTTTATTTAAAAAAAAGAACAACAATGATCCTGTGGGGGTCTTGCGCCGCTTCTTTTCCCTCAGATGAATTCCCTTTCCGAAGCGGTAGTAGCTTGGACATACCGACTGACAGATAAATGCAAAAAACTTTTTTTATTTCCAGTAGATTTAAAATGACATTCAACAAATGATATCATGTATCTTACGTTGAAATAAATGCTTGAACTTTGAAGTCCACATGTGATACTAATATACACCTAAGACTACAAACACCCATGTGAAAGCAAAATCGATTGATTAGGAACCTTCTTTTTTAAATTCGGTTTAATGTGGTGTAGCTTGTCCATTCTTAATCTTCAATCATTGTGTTAAATTGCAATGATAACCATAATGAATAAGCTAATTATATAATGAGTTCTAACCGCCTTAAGTGCTCTGTCTTTGATATTATCCCCTTTGATCTAACATTTAATACAGCATACTTACCATTTATAGTGAAATCTATCGTCGTATTCACTATGAACCATGACCTGATGAATGTAGTTTGCTTTGTTAATACGGCGATAGATTATTAAATAATTTGTCGTCGTATTCACTATTGGTAAGTATAGTACCCAATTATGTTTTACTAAATGTTACATCAAAGGGGATAATATCAAAGACACTCCACGACAGAGCACTTAAGGCGGTTAGAACTCATTATACACAAACACAACATGATGTCAATACAAGAAATAAAGATAAACTTGCAGGTCACATAAGTCGCCTCCACAAAGTCAGTAATTCATTCAAAGGGTTATGTACATATACGCTTTTTCAATAAAGTTCCTGTTGATATACAAAACCTTCCTTTCAATAAATTTAAAGATACTATAAAACAGAAACTTATTAAGAAAGCATATTATAAAATATCAGATTATTTAGATGATAAACAATCATGGACATAACCAGCCCGTTCGCATAACCAGGCTATTTCACAATTAATAATGAAATATTATAATATAAAATAATAATTTTGTAATATAAAAACCTTTTTTTAAAAGAGTGACCTCTCGAGTTTCTTGCTTGTTCTTCTCAGGGGAAAATTGCCTTTTGAACAAGCAGTAGCTTAAATCTGACTATTTTAAGTGTACCCTGTGTACCTACAAAATAAAGCATTTTTTGATTTTGATTTTGATATATCATTAGGTTATTCATTATGGTTAGCATCGTATTTTAACACAATGAAAGAGTGGACAAGATGAAGCACGCGATCCCAGTAAATGCCTATTCACTCTGCTCTTGAAGAACCCAAGGTTGTAGGATTCAGGAAAGACTGTTCTACCCTAACCCTAATAATATAAAGAAAGTTATACCCTAACATGTATTCTATTTTACTGAAGACAACTGTTAATTTGGTCGTTTCTCATACTATAAAATTAAAAATTGGCCAGTACATGAAGGATAGATTGAGTAGTCCAGTAAAAATATGTAATATTGTGATGTCACTTCCTATAATCTTAAAGTTTCTGATTTTTTGTAGTAGATTCTACCTACTATACCAGTCATAGAATAAAATGTTTCGTAACCATTCTGTAGCTTGCTTTAGGTAAAGTAAGGTTGCGGACGATTACCGAGGGGTACCCGTGGCCCCGCCGCCGTTTCGGTGCGCGCGGAGGAACATCGGGGGGTTTTTAGTGGGTAGGACCGCTCCCGTCTGGAGCGGTGAGTCCCACATATCCTCGCCGCTGACCCTCGTCAGCGGCAGGTCGAACGCGTAAACGGTTTCCGACTCAGCATGGTTTGTAGTCGTTCACTACAACGCTAGTTTGAGTCTGTCTGAGTCTTATTGAGTCATGATATAATTTTTTATAAACATTTTTTTTTATGCACAACGGGTTGGTACTTGACCTCAATCACACCTGATGTTAAGTGAAGATGAGGTCGAAGATGGTAGCGTACATTTGGGGGACTGGCTATCTTATCTCTGACAACTGGAACACAACAATGCTATTAACATTGCTGCTTGGCGGCAGATTTAGATAAGATGGTGGTAGCTAGCCAGGCGGTCATTTAAAATGCCCTACCACCAACCAAACCGAGTACTTAAACATTTACCCCGCTGGGGATCGAACCCGCGACCTCCGAATCGTAAACCCAATAAAATAAAATAATAAAAAATAAATAAAAAGGTTTAAAATAAAAAGTTTTTATTTCTTTTTAAAAATTTGCTTACAGGTAGTAAACTGGAGACTCCTTTTAAGCATAATGATGCCTGTGCTAGGAGACTCCGCTCTTCATGACAATTTTTTTTTTATATACGTATCTGTAGAAATGTATTTAATCAACACATTATCAGTGAAATAAAACTATGATAAAACTAAGATACAAAATAAAATAAAACTTATTCTAGTGTGTGTGTGTGTGTGTGTTTGTGTGTGTGCGTGTGTGTGTGTGTGTGTGTGCGTGTGTGTGTGTGTGTGTGTGTGTGCGTGTGTGTGTGTGTGTGTGTGTGTGTGTGTGTGTGTGTGTGTGTGTGTGTGTGTGTGTGTGTGTGTGTGTGTGTGTGTGTGTGTGTGTGTGTGTGTGTGTGTGTGTGTGTGTGTGTGTGTGTGTGTGTATATGTATATGTGTGATGTGTATGGTGTACCTATGTGTGGTGTGTGTGTGTTCGTCTGCGTTTGCGTAAGAGGTGCAGTTGTGCGTGTGTGCCAACGTGCATTTCTGTGTCATGTCATGTTTTGCAATAGTGCCTCAGTCTCATCATAGGTAAGTACTTTTAACCAGTTTATTATCATTTTTTTGCAGTCATATAATTGTTTAGTATACAGGGCGTCCCAAAGTTATGGGACATGAAGGGGAAGTACCTTAAATATCGTAGATAGTGAATTTTGCTCAAAGAAGACTTTATGTTATTTTTAAAAGTTAGTAATTCTGCATTCATAGATTTTCTAAAAATTATTTGCTTCGGCTGGGAATCGAACCGACTCAAATGTGAAAAAAAAAACACCCTAGTTTTATGATGCCAATCGAAAGAATAGCTAAAAAATAATAACTCTGCCTAAGTAACATAGTATTTTAAAAGAAAGGAACAACGTGAAATTAATCATTTTAATCAAATAAAAAACATACATGAAACTGCCGTAGTCAATTAAGTAGGTATTTTTTTGTAAATTAATTAATTAAATGCTCAAAAATCCCTCTTGTCTTACGCAAATCGCCAATCTTTTAATGAGCCCGCTGCCTGTTGATTTTCTAATCATTTTATGGTGAACACTCGATGTGATATGGCACAATTCTGTTTGCAACTCGCCTACGTTCTCGTATCGCTTTTTGTATAGCATATCTTTCACGTATCCCCAAAAGAAGAAATCTAATGGTGTGAGGTCCGGGGATCTGGCCGGCCATCTAATCGGTCCATTTGTACCAATCCATGTAGGAAAACCTTCATTTAGAAAATCTGCTGCTCTCCGACTATTATGAGCCGGAGCTCCATCTTGTTGGAAAATTAAGTTTTCTTGCTCCGCCGCGGAATGGTTTCTTATCTTATCCCTTAAAATTTGAAGTATTCCTAAATACTTTTCTGTGTTCAAGGTTCCTTGGTAAAAATGGATTAAGAAAACCCGGTTTTTTAAAAGTCCGCACCAACAGTTGAGTGAAAAACGCACTTGGTTATTAGTTTCAGTCACTCGTAGGGGATTTTCTTTAGACCAAATACGATTATTGTTGCGGTTATACATACCGTTATTGCTAAAGTTAGATTCGTCTGTCCAAATAATATTATCCAAAAAATTTGGATCTTCGAGCAATCGTGCCTGGATATCAAGACAGAAATTTTTTCTCCTTTCTGTATCGCCCGGAAGTAATTTTTGAACCAATCGTCCTTCAACATAACTCTTAAAACCGTGTTTTTTTAATACACGGTGTATTTTACTTTTTGAAACTCCAATTTCATGTTCTCCTTCTCTCACCGATGCTTTCGGAAAAGCCGAAAAGTAAATTAAAATACCAAGTTCTTCGTCGTTGATCGTATGGTTTTCTTGCTGTGGTTCTCTTGGGCGTTTATCGAAACGTCCCAGAGTTTTCAAATTGTTCACAAGCCTTTTCAAAACTTTACGAGACGGTATTTGTCTATCAGGATATTTTACGCCATACCACCGCAAACTTCTAGAGATATCTTTATCGTTCAAAAAATATGCTTCCATTAGATCAAAACTTACTTGATATGCCATGTTCGCAATAAATTAACACAATAACACTTGTGTAAGTGAATTGAGACTAAACAGATCAATATCCGAAAAACAAACGCTCGCACATACTGTTCCATTTTCAAATTTAAGAACAACATTTAAAAATATCACTTCTTTTTAAAATATCTTAAAAAGTATGCATTCAAACAAACGCTGTCATAAACTGTTCCATTTTCAAATTATAAATTATTTATTTTTGTTTTTAATTTGCCTTCTGTCTAGCTTACAGAGGACGTATTGAAATACAAGTTTTATCATTTCATCTACACGTGCACTTATAATAAGGAAAACTATGTTAGTACCTATTTTATGAAGTGGGTACTTATTTACGAATAATCAATGCTATCTTTGGAATGATAATATCGCTACTTTTCGAACGTCGTCGGCAATAAATAACTTTCTTGAAATTTGACTCAATCATTTTATGTTGTTCCTTTCTTTTAAAATACTATGTTACTTAGGCAGAGTTATTATTTTTTAGCTATTCTTTCGATTGGCATCATAAAAGTAGGGTGTTTTTTTTTTCACATTTAAGTCGGTTCGATTCCCAGCCGAAGCAAGTAATTTTTAGAAAATCTATGAATGCAGAATTACTAACTTTTAAAAATAACATAAAGTCTTCTTTGAGCAAAATTCACTATCTACGATATTTAAGGTACTTCCCCTTCATGTCCCATAACTTTGGGACGCCCTGTATATATATTCATCTGTTTATTTATTTTATTATAAAGTAAAGCTGAAAGTTTTTTAAATTGCATGCTAGCTAATCTGGTTTTAGTTTGTGGGCCTTTCGCTACAATGTCCTTCCTTCTTTTCGCTACTTTGTTAGCATCATAGGGTAGTATCTTATGTAACTTAAGAACAGTTTGAGTTATGTATAACTTTCTTACTGACAGTAAATCACTGATGATATAGAGGCGTTCAGTGGGAAATCCGATCTTTTTAAAATACATAACCTTTATCAGTGCACGTTGCGCTCGTTCCACTTCGATAAATTTAGTTTTCGCGGCCCCTCCCCAGATGGGGATGCAATACGTCAATACCGATTGAACCAGGGAAATATATATCTGGTTTAGGAGATTCTTTGGGGAGTTTTCATTTCTGGTCATATTTCTTGGGACAACATGTCTCAGCGCTTTGAATATCCATATTAATTTTCTTACTCTGCCATTTACTTGCTCAAGTTGGGGGTACCAAGATAGGCTCTGGTCAATCATAATACCCAAGTATTTAGTTTGTGTGATTTTGTTAATAATTGGGCAGTTACAACTTTCGTTATTAATATCATCACATGCGTGTATTTTTATATTAAAATCTTCCGATGGTTGAGTGCGATTATCAATGCTGAAACATATATAATGAGTTTTGGATGTATTCAGCGTGAGCAGGTTATTACTTAGCCAGTTATCTATTTGTGACATTCCTAGCTCAGCCCTGGTTTTAACATTATACCATGAATTCCCGTAGAACACAACAGCAGTATCGTCAGCGTAACAAAAGAGTTTTGCATTGCTTATTGTCTGATTGCAGAGATCATTTATATAAATCAGAAATAGTGTGGGGCCCAGCACGCTTCCCTGGGGGACGCCATACGATACCTCTGTACTGTCACTGGTATATTGTTCCAATTTAACCCTTTGCTTCCTATCAGAAAGGTATTCACTGAAAAGAGTCAGTGGTATCCCTCTTATTCCTGCTTTTTCCAGTTTGTTCAGTAGGATTGGGACAGAGACTGTGTCAAAGGCTTTTTTGATATCCAAGAACACCGTTAGACATTTATTGCCATTATCTAGTTGTTCTCCTATAAAGGAGGTTAGAGCAGTAATAGCATCCTCAGTGGATATATTTTGTCTGAAACCGAATTGTGAAGAAGATAATAGGTTAAACTTATTTAAATAATTAAGAAGCCGTGTGTTTATTAGCTTCTCCAATATCTTTGATATGGATGGTAAGACAGATATAGGCCTGTAGTTATTGACGTCGTCTCTGTCCCCGCCCTTGTGAACTGGAGTAATAATAGATTGTTTCAATAGGGCCGGAAAAGTACCGTTTTTAAAACATAAGTTACCAAGGTGCGTTATTATGGGAACAACTTCTTTTCTTACATATTTTAAATATCTAGTTGTAATATTGTCCCAGCCGGGGGCACTGTCAGATTTCAAGTTAATTAAGACTCTATCCACTTCGTCCGTGTCAGTGTCTAAAAATACAAAAGAACTTAGCTGCGCAGGTAATTTATGTTGTTTACATTGATCCACGGAGGCGGTTACATAAATAAGTTATTGATCGATTTTTTTGACACTGTTCTCACAGAAGTTCTAAATATATTCTCCGACGCAATGAAGTTCTCAGTTGTAATTTTAATCATATAAATAGTCTATGTTTTATTACTAAATTAAATTTAAATACTATTACGACTCCAGAGTCGTAATAGCTTTATGAAGTGCGTTGCTCCCGTACAAGGTGTAGCTTCGGATGCTCGCTGCACCCTGTGGCGGCAAAGATACTCTCTTGCGTCGTTCCTCCCGCTCAAGGAGTCTCTTCCTCCTGGCCACGATTTGCCATGGCCAACATGGAAATCCTTAAATCGGCTTCGAACTCAGGTTGGCCGCAGCAAAGATAATCTGTACAGGTGGGGCTTCTCCGATGGCGGAAGTGATCGATGCGAGTGCGGAGTCTCCCCACAGACAATGGATCTCGTATTGTCTTGCCCCGCGTGTCCTGACAGCTGCACCTTTGACGACCTCCTTAACGCCACAGATAGTGCTGTTAGAGTGGCTAAGTTTTGGTCCAATAAAATTTTAAACTTGCCTCGACACTAAAAGAAGAAGATTACTAACGGCAAATCCAAATTTAGCCAAACTTTGTGTGGTAACTAACTTAAGTATAGGCAAGTTTCAGCGAATCTAAGAAATGATTATGGGAAGCACATGAAAAGAGCTCTGTTCAAATTTTTTTTATTCCAGGCAAACCTTAGGGTAAAGATACAAGCTACCAGTAGGTGAGGTTTGCACTAATAGTAGCAATAGTGTATTTTATAGTTGGTAAAAAATATAACGTAAAGATAAAAATACATAAACTAAGCCTACAAACTATACCTAACTAGATAATTTAACTGCACTTAAACATATAACATATTATTGACTACATAACACACACAAATTTATATATATATACATATACATTAAATATATAAATATATAATATTAAATATATATATAAAAAAATAAAAAATAATAATAATTAAATAAAAAGATTCTTTCCTAATTTTTATTTTGCTGGCAGACCACTTAGGTTCAGGATACGAAACCCTGCCCTTAGATTATGTAACGTCATCGGTATCGTTATCGATTACGTTGACCAATGAGAAACCGTCAAATTGCCGAGCGAGCGATGAGCCAACCAATCATATGTCAGATCCAAACCGATGACGATAACGATGAAATTATATAATAGAACCTCTGGTCCAGTGAGTGAGCCGTAGAGGCTTTCCACCGGACCTCAAGGTTTCATAGAAAATTGATACTAAACATTAGTTTATTCCAATGATTTTTATTTAGTAATCACACCAAAATACATTGCTTTTTGCATTGAAGTCTTATGCGTGCTCTTTTATTCGACGTGACGTGTTTGATAATTTTAGTCACTAAGTGACAGAAGGAACATGAAATAGCTCAAAGTAGTCTTCAATATCTGAAACAAAACACATAGTTAGCCAAGAGGAAGTTGAAATCATAGAAAAATACTCCCGACAAATTAATCATCGTAACATCATCCGCGACTGTGTTTCGCAAAACTTCGTATTTGTGCTTTAATCGTTGAGAAGATCCTTTGGGAGACAATCCTGTCTACAGCATCAGGTTTTCGAGAAAAATGTTTAACTATCAAAGCTAATCGTGTATGCAAAATTTTGTATCCGTGCTGTTAATCGTTAAGGAGTTCCTCTCGTGAGGAGACAATCCTGACTGCAGCATCAGTTCAAATCAATCATATGAATGTTTTGTCATCAGAACTGAACGAGTATAAAACATTTTTGATCTTTAGATGAACAGAAAAGGTTCTAATTTTACTTGCAAATTTTGAAACGGACAAATTACACACGAAAATATCAAATTAAATAAAAGACAGATAGATCATTTGTTTATTTGCCTCTAAAGGACATTGCACAATGATAACAATTAGTAATACAGCACAGAACAGTATAGTAGTATTACAGGAATAAAAATTCTAAAATGTCAGTTATTATGTGCTGTAGGGACAAAATGGTTCCAACTCAGCATGGTGCTCCGCCCGCGGACGGATAGGGCCCTGGGCCCGCAGTCTCGACATAGATAGCAATCGATTTCGGTCGTTAACTCCTAACGATCTATAGTGTTCATAATCATATCGGTTTTTGTTGGAAGCCTGAATCGTAGTTTCAATGGAAACCGATATTTTGATACTAAAGACTCTAATTCTCCAATTAAAATAACATTGTTAGGACTTAGCGACCGAATTCAATAACATAACGATCGCTATCTATGTCGAGACTGCAGGCCCTGGTATTCTGTTGGGACCAGTTTGCAACTAGTGTGCGGTATGAGAACGCAAATGGATATGAAATACAAAAGCTTGTAACAAACAAAATAACAGTACAATTTCTTCTACTGTATTCTTAAATATAAAAAAAACGCACTTAAATCCGAGTACTCTTTATAGAGATACATTCGGACAAAAACTGGATACATACACGGATCACATGTGAAGGTCGCCGAAAGCCGTTGTGTTAATGTAAAATTAACACGGTTTATAAATCAAGTAATTATAAAATTCATTATTCAAATTATCGATTGATCAGATCCCACCTCCGCTCTCCTCCCACTGTAACTCCTGTAAGCCAGGATCAACAGTGGTACTCTGCACGGCGCCTACTGAAGGCAGACGGTACCCTACTTGGCTCTATTGCTACCTTGGACCCCAGACTAATTAAAGAAAGAATTTAAGGGTGAAAAGTAGGAAAGAAAGAAAGTCCCACCTCCCCCCCAGCAAATGGGAGTGTAGCTAATGTGACGCAAAAAGCCAAAGCGGCTAACCCTATAGGGAGAGAGTCAAGTGAAGCTCGACTCCCTAATTTGATACACCACGGACAGCGCCAGACCGCAGTGAGCGTTGAAAGTGGGGTAGCCAGGAGGCTACCGTAGGTAAAAGTGCCAATAGTAGGTATGGCAAAAGCGCTTGAACGCTCGGAAGTTGTGGCGGTTTTGTACTAGGTCGCCGTAATATACCGGCCGGATATCCGAATTTAGATTGTCAAGCATGAGTTTGTGGTCCAGACTCCAATTATTGCATTCCCACAGAATGTGGTGAGCCGTCTGTTCACCCGAGCCGCAATTACATTCTGGTGATTCCACCCAAGAAATTGAGATACGCAATGATCAATCCATCCATCCCTTGCTTAACCTATCTCTGATATTGGGAAAGAACAAGTGTAGATGACGCCCTTTCGAAGAGTGGTCCCAACGTACCTGTCACTCGGCCATTAAATTATCGATTGATCAGTTTGTCTGTTGCACTTTATTTGCCAGTCTTTCTGCATCAGAATAGGTCGCATTAGCAGTAGCGATAGCCATCTAGTGGCAAAATACGATATCTCTCTCAACCAACTCTTCATGGCGTAAACACGCCGCTTTCACACAAATTCACGAAATTCATTTTTAACTACAATAAAGGTGCAAATAAGTGGTTATCAACTGTTACACAATCGTCATCAACACACAAAACCTCAATCAAATCATCACATGTTCAAATCATTTCCAAAGTGCACCGAACCGCCATCTAGTGAGCCTAAGGCCCGTATTAATAAACCATTCTCAAGATTGGGAACAGTCTTGTGACCGGTCTCCAGTAAACGTGTTGATTAAGAAACCTAACTCGAGACCTGAAAAGCACGTGCATACTCAAGCAGTACCTACTCACTTGAGAGGTGCGCGTATTAATAAACGAAACTCAAGCCGTTTCGTCGCCGTTGAGGTGAATACTTGAGAAGTGATCTCAGCTAAGTAGACCTCAAGATTGGTTTATAAATTAGCACGGAGCTTGAGATAGCGTCAACTGCTTAAGACGCATCTCGGTTGATACAGCCTCAAGACTTGTATTGAGATTGATTTATTAATACGGGCCTAAATCATCATACATAGAACACGCTGGATGCAGGCCGTTTCCAAGGTCACTCTGGCAGTCTATGGGAGACGTTTATGTTCAGCAGCGTCTTGTGGCTGATATGATGATGATCTATTATAGAACTTAGGAAACCCTAAATAACCGTTATATTAGGTCCTTACCTATGAAAATGGCGTTTTGTATGATGAATTTCATTAAAACTGTTTTCTCCATAAAAACATTTATGATTTTGTTTTTGGGAACGGAAAATCCAAATTTAGCTAAACTTTGTGTGTATTATCGGATAACATTAAGTTAAGTATAGGCGCAGCGTTAATTTTTAAAAGTAACCGCTTTATAAAAGTTTCTGCGAATCTAAGAAATGATTATGGGAAGCACATGAAAAGAGGTCTGTTAAAATTTTTCTTATTATGTGATTTAGCCCAGACTTTAAAAATTAATTCATGTGAAACCTTGAAATAATAATCCATTTTCCAAATAAAAAACAAATTTGAAATATAGCTTTGAAAATCGCCGGAATTGGTACGTATATGATTAACGAAAAAAAAACCTCCAATTACATAGGTAAATACCCAATACTTTAGTAAGGAAAATTCTTTCCCCTTCCTCCAAGAGGCTCTTACCCCGACCATTGTTGTGACCCCTACTGGTACGATCCCCACGGCCGTGATCTGCAGCGGAGTCTGCATCCTATGCAGCAGTATACACAGGATGCGACGGTTACTAGTGTTCATGCACTGCCACGGTGTGCTGTAGAGTGTGTCCGGTAACTTTTCACTCTGTATAAAAATTTAAATACTTAAAATAGCTCACTGAGAGGCGTTTATGACGTGCATTATCATCATGTGATTGGGAAGAAGAGGAATGTAAGAAGGATTCGTGAAAAATTCACGGCAGTAGTTTTTACTGGATGAGTTTTTTTTACCGTAAGAAAAAAATTATTAGGTAAATCAAATAGAAAGTTTATTTTTTTTTCAAAACTCCGCCTCCGCGGCTCAATGTAAACAACATTGGGTTTGCGATTCGGAGGTCGCGGGTTCGATCCCCAGCGGGGTACATGTTTTAGTACTCGGTTTGGTTGGTGGTAGGGCGTTTTAAATGTCCGCCTGGCTAGCTACCACCATCTTATCTAAATCTGCCGCCTAGCAGCAATGTTAATAGCATTGTTGTGTTCCAGTTGTCAGAGATAAGATAGCCAGTCCCCAAAATGTGTTGGTGTTTCCGGGTCAGTACGCTTCCACCTTCGACCTCATCTTCATTTAACATCAGGTGTGATTGAGGTCAAGTAACAACACGTTGTGCATAAAAAAAAAACTATCATAGAATAAAACTTGGAGAAAATGTGAGTTCCAAATAAATTTCGCATGATAGGTACCCTGTGAATCACACCAGACGGATATACGAGTGCGATTTTGAAAAAGAAAAATAACCTATATTTATTATTATTATTATTATTAAGAGCCCATAGTGTCCCACTGCTGGGCAAAGGCCTCTCTCATCTGTTTCCAGTCGTTTCTGTTCTTGGCGAGCACAAACCATCACTTATTAAAACTGTCAAGTTCGTCTCTCGGGGTGCGAAGAATCCCCGGGCGTTGTTATCATCCAACCGTCTAACGACTCACGCTAGAAACCTATACCAATAACGAAATATATTTCATTTTAACATTCACCGGTATAATGAAGTTAGGGAAAATTAATGCTTCGTCCTCGAGATTATTACGTACATGTAAGTACAGCTAGGTGCCGCTATTCTCACACCGTATATGAGGAAACAATGGTGTCGATTCGGATGTACACCAACTAAACTAAAACCAGTTTTAAAGTAGTACTGTCTCTTTCTCCCTGGAACAGTACGATGCGACCGCACCACTCCAAAACTGGTTTTAGTTTAGTTTAGTTGGTGTACATCCGAATCGACACCAATCCCTTTATAAAGTAAGTAGCCTGTATGTATACACAAATCATTCAGTTAGGAGAAGTTCATTATTTATTTTCACAACTGTTAGTTAAGATGGTGATAGCTAGCTAAGACATTTAAAATGCCCTATCGCCAACCAAAGCGATTACTAAACGCGTAGCCCGCTGGGGATCGAACCAGCGATGTCCGATGTAATACGAGTATGTCTGTATTCATCTCAAATGCGTATCTACGACTGTTCTTGTAACTTGACTGCAAAAATATTGTACGGACTGTAACAAGGACTTAGTAGTTTGGACTGTACTTTTAATATTTATTTATTAACAAAATATTTTACACACATAATAGGTATTGTGAAGTCTCTGCTTCCCGAACTAGGTAGACACCTGTATCTCAGGAATCAGTATCTTATCCTATTTCTGTCCTTAAATATGTCAATAAACGGTACACACTGAAGATTATATGATGCCAAAAAATAATTTGATCTGATAACCTAAACATTATTTTTAGAAAAAAAATATAAAATTAAACTAACTTAATGAATTTCACAAGTTACCATAGAGGCTAAACATTGTTTTAGTAAGCATATTTAAAACGCCATAAATAACAAAAACTTTACACGTGATTCATGAAAATAAATATAAATAAATAAATACATAAGTAAATAATAAAATAATAATAAAATAAAATGTCCTTAAGACATACACACAGCGCCATCTAGTTCCACAGTAAGCAACTATAGGCTTGTGTTGTGAATACCAGATGGTTGATATACTACATTAATACATTTTTTTTGTAAATAAATACTTATTATAAATGAAAACATCCATAACTCGGGTACAAATGTCCGTATTCATCACACAAACATATGCCCCTAGCGGGATTCGAACCCGCAACCTTTTGGTATAGTGGCCAGAGTTGCTAACCGCTACACCAAACAGGTCGTCAAATAAATAATTTATATTTTTGGACCTTAACGTACCGTACGTACGTAACGTACTTACCAAGGTGTCGACTATTTCAAAAGTCACAGAAATGAGGAAAAGTTGGCCGAACACGTTGACGGTTAGTGGACCAATACCGAGCAGGCCGTTGAGATCCTGCAACAACATGTCAAAAAAATGTGCTTAATTGTACCACTGTTGTTTAAGAGATATTCCATAGTTCCACTGAAATATTCAAGTCCTACTAATAGTGTCTAATTCAAGAACAACGAAGTTTTAGCGCATTCGTGTTAAGAAAATAGTGCCTCATCGTTGTCACTCAGCTTAGCCACGCCCCTTGACCAAGTTGTCAGAGATAAGATAGCCAGTTCCCCAAATAAGATGAGGTTTCCGGGTCAGTACGCTACCACCTTCGGCCTCATCTTCACTTACCATCAGGTGAGATTATGGTCAAGTGCTAACCCGTTGTGCATAAAAAAAAAAAAACCTATCGCAACCAGCGAATCTGTCCATGCTTCAAATATATATTCAATAAGCGCAACACGTTGTTGAGCGAGCCCGTGTGAATCCAAATTGTTTTGAAGTCATTAAATTATTAGTATTGAAGGAAGACAACAATTGATTTAAAATTAGTTCTTCGAAAACTTTACTAAAAGTCGGTAGAATTATAATGGGTCTAAAATTAGTGGGGTCCGATGCACTACCAGCTTTGAATAATGGAATTACTTGACTTTGTTTCATCAAGTCAGGAAATGCATCCACTGTCTACACATTTATTAAAGATACAGGCTAGTGGTGCAACGCAATCAATGATAGAATTAACTATTTTAACAGAAAGACCATAGAGATCAGTGGTTTTTTTCATTTCCAGTTCCCGTTTACATTTTAGCCGGCAAGACATTACAAATTTTGTTAATTTTTTTATAATTCCCGTTACAATTCTTTTCACTTTTCTTATTTACCAATGGTTTTAGAAACCGTATTTGAAGTGATTCTATTTCGTTTCATATTCAATAGTTTCATTTTGAACTCCAGTATTAATACTATAGTTGAATAAAAAATGGATTATAGTTAGATGGTTTTGTGATAAAGACTTATTGTCGGCCGCGTACGTTATTGTATAGAATGCTATGCGTTCCAACCCTTTTAGTTTTTTCCATTGAGCACTATTTCAGCACATTTTTTTGACAATCAGAAAAGATCTGAAATCCACTTAGTGAATTCTAGCATCGTGGATGAGCAAAGCAAGAAAATACACAGATCCGGAATTAGGTCAATCAAAATTGTTTGTTGCGAAATGTTGGGTTGGAGTAATGTACTCACCGCTTTCCAGCATTCTAGCAGTAATAGGCAGCAGCATGTCAAATGCAGGGAGTAATTCAGTGCTAGCATAGGTCCGAAGAAGTCTGATAACTCTTTTGTAAAACTGTAAATTTAAAGGTTGTTCGGTATAGTAGAAATCACCAATATAGAAGATTATGTTGTGTTTATCTATTCAAATTCTTTCCGTTTCATTATTTACCGAAGATATCACAAAAAGGTATTTCGTTATTAGATGTGTGGTTCCCAGCAGGGTAGAATAGGACGTACCGCTCTCATCTCGAGCATCGTTAAAGGCGACTAAGCGGTCGTGAGCATAGAGAATAGACCAGTGATGGGCAGCAGTGTAAATGGCCCTCCTAGATATAATCTGCGGTCACTAACCCCTCCACTTGTGTGCAAGTAAAAACCCTGCAGCAGGGCTAGCATGCCTGACAAACGTTTTGTTTAAAGATTTTGTCTGCGTCGGCGCGACAGAGAAGATTTCACTACAGTCCCTCATGGCGTTCTCATGTATGAGCGCCAATAAAATTTATGCCTATGGAAAATATGGTTATACTGTGGTTTAGACATACCTGACAATAGTTCTGTGATGGTTGATGCAATCCTGCAATACTTCACGAATTGTACAATTCTCCTGTTCATTATAGAATTCATCAGTAATTTGGAACCCTTCATCACTGAAGTTCACAACAGTTTGTCGCGTGGGCTTCTTTATGCAATCCAACTTATTCGTCAATATGAGAATGTGACCGATAATTTGGAATATCATAACGTACAGAAGTAAATCTAGAAAGCAGAAGAATATTGTGCAGACCTGGCACGGGTAGAAGTTCACAATTGTCGCAAATGTCAGATGATTTTGGATATTGAAATTTGGATAGCTGTATATGGCGAAACTCAGCGTGGAGTTCTCTGCTAAGTTATTGGTATATGCGCCAGCTTTGTAGTTGTAAAATATTGGTGTCGCAAAGAATAAGCAGGAACCACACATGGCCATAACGCTCATGCATATTGAGAAGTAGTATGTTCGTCTATGAATCGTTTGATATATCTGAAATGATTAAAGTATTAGTTTACGGTGTGTAAAGGGGCGAGTGCAAGTACAATAATGCTGTGTACGAACTCGGGTATTTAGATTCATCAATTCGGTGTAACAGGGTTAATTCGTATTTAAATGATACTATTTATTATACCTAATATGAGATTTATTTATTTTTGTATTTTTCCATTAATTTAAAGGCTACCCTAAGTCAGGTAACTTTAGTTTTTTACTGAGCATGATAAATGGTCAATGAATAATTTTTGTGACTGAATATTTAAACTTTATAACTTGCGCAAACTGACTACTGACTTTCGTCTACGGAATCCTTAATTCATGATTTGATCAAGTACCGTCGTTGAGCATTGCCCCCTCCACAGATCGTTGCGAGTCTTTTTATGAAGCCCATAGTGACAGACCACGTTTCAGTGCCATAAGTTATCTCTGGTAGCACACATTGATTAAAGTCTTTCGTCGTCAGGCACTGCGGTATTTTTGTTGGTTTCCGCAACTCAAAGTCTAAGTGTGCGTATTTTTCGTACGGGGGAATACTTAATACTGCCACCTAAGCTCCTGAAGAAAGTCGAGTAACTTTGGGATGTTGCCACAGGCCTCCGGGAGAGACTCCGGTCCTCTAGTCCTCCTCCACCCAAAAACAGATGGGCGACTGATTCTTCGGCCTCCATGCACGCTCTGCACAGGGAGCTGTCTGTAACACCTATATTAAACAGATGTTTGTTGTAAGGACCGTGACCTGTTAGTGTACTCGTGATCAAACAAATTTGCGCCTTAGAGAGGCGCATTAGTTGGCGAGTTAAGCGCACACTCCGTGCTGGAACTGCCGCTCTGGTTTGCCTGCAGTCTATCCTTGAGGTCCAGTCATTATTGTGTTGCGATATGGCCCGCTGACGAAGCTACGATTTGATTTGGTTTGATTAATCCATTGAAGAGTTATGTCGTTTCGCGAGCACACCCCCATCAGAGACTTATGACATTCTAAGATGAGCCCAGAAGTTATGCTATTGCACTTTAGGGCTTGTAAGACTGCCGTATTTTAGACGAGAAGACGTTGCCATTTTGTACAATCACTTCAACACTTCAATGTATCGAGAGTCAATATGGCACTGTTAGAGAGACAGTAGCACCGCCGTCGTCGTCGATTGAATCGAAGGCTTTCTGATAGTGACTTGATGTATTCCTTGGTTTTCTGTATAAACTGCCATAGCATATGGATGTGCTGACTGAACCTTTTCAGAAACCGACTTGCTCGGCAGGCTGGAAGTCATCAAACCTATGTGCGAGAATGTTGAAGTTGAAAGCTTACGGGATTCTGAATATGGTCGCTAGAGCTGGACCTGACATTAATATTCAATACGCCTCACCTTTCGGTGATAGCTGAGACTTATGTGACCTACAAGTTAGTCTTTATTTTTTGTATTGACATCATGTTTATCACTATGTTTCCTAAATGATGCCATATATAGATTTTCAAAAATGTACTGTGAGGAAAAGGTTATTATACTCTTTAAATCTGTGTCTAAGTGACACTGCAGGTCTCAATTGATAAATTGTGCGAATGGCTCATTTTTATAAAACAAAGATCGTATTTATATCCGCGGCATTTCCCCACAACAAGATACCGTAAAACGTCAGGCTATGGAAATAACTAAAATATACTAATCTAGCAGTATTTACGTCCGATATTTGTCAAATTTTTTTGACTGCATACGCTGCAGAGCTGAGCTTCTTCACCAATTTATGGATATGAGGACCCTATTGTAATTTGGCGCCCAAAGTAATGCCCAAAAATACGGTGGAGTCAACAAAGTCTAGAGTGACATATTTTATCATTATATTTGTGTGCCCTGACATGAGGCAGTACAAATTTAATACATTTAGTTTTTTCTCATTAAGTAACAAATTATATTCTGTAAACCATGCTACTATTTGAGAAATAGCGTTGTTCACGTCGTCATAATTTAATTTTTATCTATTTACTGTAAATAATGCAGAGGTATCGCCAGCAAACAATACTATTTCATCTTTATCCTAGGTATACCAAAAACAAAAATGGTCCGAGAATGGAGCCTTGTGGGACGCCCTAACAGACTGTCGACCCTGACGATGTATTGCCACTGACATCAACCCTCTGAACTCGGTTACTCAAATAAGAATTAAGAAAGTCGAGAGCACGGCAGGTTACTTACACCATAATGACGTAATTTCCTGATTAAAGTGTCATGATGAACGCAATCAAAGGCCTTGGACAAGTCGCAAAATATTCCTATTGCATCCTGCGCATCTTCCCAAGCCTCAAAAATATATTGGTCCTCGCCTTGTACGACGACCACGGGATGGGTTGATTCTATTCTACTCTGCCGAAAACGACACGGCCAAACGGAAAAAATGTTAACACTTCTTAATTTTTGGTCAATTTTTAAATAACTAATAATACATGTAATTGATAATACTTGCCCCATCATCACTTTTGATTTTTGTCAATAAATATTTTTTTGACTGGATTATTAAACTTTATAACATGTGCAGATAGATATGACCTAAATTTTCAATGAAATTATTTCTTCCACGTCTTTATAACGATTATTTTTTATTCTCACATTACGTATTGCATTGTACATTTGTGTCAAATGTTATATGATGCAACGTCGCGATGTAGGGTAATGTCTTTAAACTGTAGTATAAATGTATAATGTCCGTTCCTTTGCCTGAATCCGGAACAGCTTGGTGGATTTTAATAAGTGAGGTGTCGTTGGATTCCTCATAATTGCGGGAGTGTTTTAAAGTATATATTTTTAAAAGAGAATAAATATGGCCGTCGTCAGCTACTATTTATAAGCTATTTACATTTTATTTACTGAGTTATTTAAAACGGACTCATACAAACCTTCTTATAATATTCATCCTTAGGTTCATAGTGAACCAAATGAAACGTTATGAGGAATTTTTTAATCAGGAATTTGTAATTTTCTAAATTAGGTATAATTGTTCGGATCTGAAAACAATGTAAATTGTATTATTGCACATCGATTTTCGACATGAAAATGTACATGAGGTTTTTTAACCGAGTACAAAAAGGAAGATGTTTTCAATTCGATTGTATTTTCTTTTGTATGTTGGTAACCGATTTTGTTGATCATTTCCGTCCGTCTGTCTGTCTGCCAGAAGGCTTAGCTCAGGGACTCTTAGTGCTGCCTAGATAGTATTGTGGCTTGAATAAATTAATCACACCGACTAAGTGATAAAATAAAATCTTTAAAAATAATATTTTTGGGTACCTCCCCTACACGAAATTTCAGAATGAATTTTCTTTTATTTTCAAAGTCACAGAATTTATTGCTTTTTCTCACCATTCTAGAGAGTTCCTAACCACTGTACCAAACAGGTAGTAATTCTATAAACATTATTTATTTATAGAATTATCATTATAAAATCTTTTGTATTTTTTTTAGTCGGAGTATTAAATAAAATTTATTTATTTAAAAACAGTAGTTACAAATAAAGAGATGGAATTACATGGAGACATTAAATAATCCGTGCACAATATTAATATTTTGTAATAAAAAAAAAATACGCCCCGAATACAGAACCTCGTCGTTTTTTGAAGTGGGTTAAAAATGAGACAATTTGGAGAACAAGAATGGAGTTGATCTAATGTTTAAAGAGAATGCATACACATGCATAATAAAGTCTGATAAATTAATACTAATTTAGTTATCTTGAATAGTTTTTCGATTTAGCGATCGGGTCTGTAGTGGTCGACCAAGAAGGACGTACATACGTCAATCAAGTGACTGACATGCTCACAAAAGGTCAGGTGCGGTCAACCAATAACCGACGAGCGTGTATGAAGCATTTGATGAGAGTGGAAGAAGCAAAAGTAGTAGGTATGTCAGGATCGTTGCAAGTAGAAGTCAATAGTCTCCGCCGACCCCAACGTAACAGGCGTGAGAATATGTATGTATATAAATGCAAAGCGAAATGTAAGTAATAAAGTACGTAAGTGTACCGAGTTTGGCGGATGTGGGGGTTTTGTCAGTGAAGTGCAATGTTGTACGAATATGTATGTTTATTACCCCTGTTATCACGCTCATAATTGAAGTCACATAGCAATGTCCCTTCAGGAGGAAATCGATTTCATTATTGTATTTTATGAGATATTGAATCTGCCCAATAAAACAAAACAACGTGATAAATGGTACTGCTTTCCCATGAATCCAAAATAGCAGGGGCATTTTCTCGCCGAAAATCTCATATGGCCACGCCCCCATTGGTGCTAGGAACAGTTTCATTATTTTTAAGTACTTAAATGACGTGAGGGTCCTTTTCCTGTAACAAGTGAAATTTAAATCATCATATTAATATTTTTTGTTTTCGCTTGCTTATTTTTTTTTATGTACAAAATTATAAATATAGTAAATAGTAAATTTTACATTTTTAAAGCTACTGCTTGTTCAAAAGGCAATTTTCCCCTGAGAAGAACAAGCAAGAAACTCGAGAGGTTGCTCTTTTAAAAAAAGGTTTTTATATTACAAACATAATTAATTAATTAATTAATTACACGGGAGGGTTCCCAATTACATAATTAATTACTATAAGAAATAATTAAATGTCAACAATAATACAAATTATAAAAGAAAACAAATAAATTTACAATAAGAATTAAAAGAGTTAAAAGAGCTAATTAAATGTCTATAAAATAATACAAATAAGTTAAAGTTAAACAACAAAAATGCAAAGAGAAAAATAAGATAAAGTATATCAATAATTATACAAAAGATAAGAAAAAAATAAAGATAAAAATCAAGGAGAATACAAATTATATGTCAGAAAACAACACAATGCAATTATGACATTCTTAAAAATAATATCTCCATTCATACATCTCGCTCACAGAAACTCGGGCAATCAGACAATATACTTTCCCATCCATCTACAAACACATCACAGTCAGGGACTGCCTGCAGGAGAGCATTGAGGGCGGTTAGCATGCGGTTGAGCGGGCATTGCGCGCGCGCCGTTGTTCGTGCATGAGGCGTTGCGAACAGCCTGTGGCGGCGACATGCCCGGTGTCTCACATACTTATCGGGTACGAAGAAACGAGCCAGAGCGTCGTGGACGTCGGGAGCGTCTATGACGCCGCGAAGCACTTTGATAGCGATAAGGAGCTCATCTCTCGCTCGCCTAACCTCCAATGAGTTCATTTCGAGAGTGCCCAGTAGGAATCTTGTGGGATACATGTATGGATAGTATCCATAAAGTCTTTTATAGAGAAATCTAAGAAACGTTTTCTGAACCTTTTCCAACATCAGCTTATAGGATTCTTCATGTGGATTCCACACGCATGCGCTTGCTTCCAGCTTACTCCTTACCAGGGTAGTAAAGAGCAACTTCATGAAATGGGAGTTGTGGAAATCACGCATGTTACGAAGGACGAAACCTAGGCGTCTGAAATATTCCTTGGCCAGCGCTGAGATATGAACGCTAAAAGTCAATGCGCGATCGAAAGTAACTCCTAGGTCTTTAATGGTTTCCGTTCGCGCAATTACGTTATCTTACAAAGTTATTAATTATTATTTTATATTATAATATATCATTATTAATTGTGAAATAGCCTGGATATGTGAACGTGCTGGTTAGGTCCATGAATGTTTATCATCTAAATAATCTGATATTTTATAATGCTTTCTTAATGGTTTCTGTTTTATAGTATCTTTAAGTGTATTGAAAGGAAGATTTTGTATATCAACAGGAACCTTATTGAAAAAGCGTATACATAACCCTTTGAATGAATTACTGACTTTGCGGAGGCGACTTATGTGACCTACAAGTTAGTCTTTATTTTTTGTATTGACATCATGTTTATCACTATGTTTCCGAAATGATGCTATATTTTTTTTTACATATATAGATTTTCAAAAATTTCCTGTGACGAAAAGGAAAAATACTCTTTAAATCTGTCTCTATGTGACACTGCATGTCTCAATTGATAAATTGCGCGAACGGGTCGTTTTTGTAAAACAAAAATGGTATTTATATCCGCGGCATTTCCCCACAGCAAGATACCGTAAGACATCAGGCTATGGAAATAACTAAATTATACTAATCTAGCAGTATTTACGTCCGATATTTGTCTAACTTTTTTGACTGCCTACGCTGCAGAGCTGAGCTTCTTCGCCTATTTATGGATATAAGGACCCCATTGTAATTTGGCGTCCAAAGTAATGCCCAAAAATATAGTGGAATCAACAAGGTCTAGAGTGACATTTTTTATCATTATAATTGTGGGCACCTCCCTGACATTAGGCAGTACAAATTTAAGACATTTAGTTTTTTTATCTTTAAGTAACAAATTATTTGCCATAAACCATTATTTGAGAAATAGCGTTTTTCACGTCGTCATAATTTTAGTTTAGCCTATTTACTTTAAATAATGCAGAGGTATCGTCAGCAATCAATACTATTTCATGTTTATCCTCTACAAGGTTTGGCAAGTCATTTATATAAACCAAAAACAAAAATGGTCCGAGAATGGAGCCTTGTGGGACGCCCATACAGACTGTCGACCCTGACGATTGCCACTGATATCAACCCTCTGAACTCGGTTACTCAAATAAGAATTCAGAAGGTCGAGAGCACGGCCGGTTACACCATAATGACGTAATTTCCTGATTAAAGTGTCATGATGAACGCAATCAAAGGCCTTGAACAAGTCGCAAAATATTCCTATTGCATCCTATTGCATAAATTGTTGTAACTCCCTACTGTGGTTTCAGAATGGTTTACTTTGTATGGGTAAAGCAAATTTTTTGATCGAATTCGGCTATGGGTCCTAGAGGAAAGTTGTTTGTAAGGAGTGAAGTCACCAGTAAACAGGGATTCGCCAGCTGGCGCGCTAACTAAAACATTCGCTCAGTAATATTTTAATTAAAAAAAATAGAATCAACAAATATTTTACTTAATATAAAAAGTACCTAACGTGTTCTAAAAGTGGTAAATGTGGAGTGATAGTGTTTTTGGCAATTTCCAACCTCATAACACGGATTTATAAAAAGTTAAAATTTTGTTCGTTAATCAGGGCCCAATATCTAATATATTGTAGAGGTTTCATTTGAAATTATGACATTATTAACATTTTTCTTCTTCAATTTAAGAGCTATGCTCTTGTCGGTGGAGTAATTACCACGTCTCTCTTCCGCCCTCGTTTTAACCTCTTGGTACGACACGACATTCACCTTTTCTTTCACTTGGTCAAAGTAATTACGCCTAGGTCATCCCTTTCCTCTCTTTCCTTCAATCTTTCCAATTATTAACATTATTGACATCTCATTATATTCGTTGAAATAGGATAGGGTGTACTTTCAATTTGCTATTATTTGTTTATTGTAGATTGACTGTGGAATTGGAGCACTTTCTTTGAACTTGCAAAATACATATGTAGCTTCATAAAAATTATAACTATTGGTAATTGAAACGACATTAATAACAGATATCCCTTTCCTCCATATTGCCATGCCTGACAAGGTACATGTGTATGTTAGTACTTACCTATGTATTGTAACTATGACATGTGTAATGCAATAAATATATGAATTATGAATAAATAATCTTAAATATAACGAAGTGAAATAACTGCATTACAACTAAATATTACTAGTAAAAAAGTGACAATTTAAAATCCCGAGAAATACCGAACTTTCAGTTTAAACAACTATAATTGTCTTATGATATCCATTAGTGCAGTGAGATCGTCCATATAAACTGTTAAATCACAGTCGTTTTACGATGACTTTTGTTAATTCATTTTGTGTTGAGCCACATTACGGAAAATCGGCTAAGCCGTTACGAAGATATATGCTGTAATCTTTGTGTAGTTTTTGTTAATTGTACATAAAGAGTATTTGATTGATTGATTGAAGATATTTATTATTATTATTATTATATTATTATAGACGAGCAGCATTACTGCTGGTATGTCTATGTCACAGTGTTGGAAGGTTCACATTGGTCATTCTGTTGTTATTCAGTCACTATTTAAGTCATCACTAGTTTTTTAAAAATTTGTCCAATCTATTCTTGAACGAATTCACTGATTGGGCGGAAACAACCTCTTCCGGCAGCTTATTCCAGGCCTGAACAACACGGTTGCTCAGAAAGTGATGGGCGACATTGATGTCAGTGTGAGTGCGGCTTATTCGCAGAGCGTGTCCTCGCAATGATCGTATGTCTTTCATCCTGAATATGTCGTGCAAATGAGGCTGGTTGTATTTATAGGTGAGAATTTTGAATGTCTCGATTAGGTCACCTCGTAAGCGGCGCTCCTCATTTAGCATTTTTAGGTATAGAATTCTATGCCTACTTGTGGAATAGTGGGTATAATATACGTACTAATCATTTTTATAATAGGTACTTACTGTTGTTCAGTCATATTAATTGTCATTGTAACGTTTTAATTATGCTACCCTTTTAATTATTACTTTCGCTTCGTTATGCTAGCCTGGTACCGGTGGTTGGCTTCCAAGTTTATAAAATCACGTCGGGCATACGCGGATGTCTCTCACTCGATTATGCTAGCCTGGTACCTATAGTAATTAATGAAAAGTTTTGTCTGGCTACGTAGGTTTGTAGACTGATTAATTGAAGTATGCGAGCCTGGTACTAAGATCACATTCTGCCTATTGGACTACCATTGCTAATCCTGGCCTTATATACTTACACACCTTGAAGCAAGTGTGAAAATTCTCAGAATGTTATATAATTAACATGTCAGTTAACTAACGGTTATATTAGTTAACACAAAAGTAGAATATTTTGCTCTTTAATTTGACGTACCTTCGTCCATACACAGGGTGTTCTAATAAACTTTAAATGAGTTCTACATTAAAGTTTTAAAAACACTCCATCATGATTATTATATATTATTCGAGTACAAAGACGAGTAACATTAAAAGGGTTCAGTGGTAATCTTCTGGCTCCATCTTCAGATCCTCGTCGTCATATGTAATGGAATGGCAACAGAACAAACTAGTCCAAATTCGACTAACTTGCCATTTACCATCACTGAGTTTCAGTCCTGTCGCCTGTCTCTCAGTTTTTTACACGATGCATTTCGGGGAGTGTGCGTTGGAATTACATAATCTTATTCCACCGTCACCCTTCCATCTTCGGACCACTAGGCGTGGGGAGGGATTCCACCCGTATATAGTTAATATACCGAACATTCGCACTAAGAAGTTCGATTCTTCATTCATCATCCGAACAGCCAAGGCATGGAACTCCCTTCCGGCGTCAGTCTTTCCTGAATCCTACAACCTTGGGATCTTCAAGAGCAGAGTGAATAGGCATTTACTGGCATCGCGTGCTTCATTTTCGACCACATCATCACTTTCCATCAGGTGAGATTGTGGTCAAACGCGAATCCAGTCAATCATAAAAAAAAAAATTCCACGCAGGCAAAGCGCAGGCGGAGAACTAGTCAAAGATAAAGTTTTAAATCACTTTTATTAAGTTTGACAATAATTAAAAAGTAACATCTAAAATTATTGATGATTTGCGGTGAAAATATTTTATTTATTTTTTTATTCACGACGGGTTCGTACTTGACCTCAATCACACCTGATGTTAAGTGAAGATGAGGTCGAAAGTGGAAGCGTACTGACCCGGAAACCCCAAAAACATATATATGTATGTATAGACTTGTCTGTTTATGGCTGTACATGCAGCCAGTATAAGCAGGTGGCCGGCAATTTTGTTAGCGGGTGGGCTAAAATCGCAAAATTTCTAATGAATTTTCTAAAATACCCAACGAGTCCAAGAAATTGTCGTAGCGAATGTTGATCTTTGCGGCGAGAAAAATCAAGGAATTTCTTAGTACCTGGTCGAACACAAGCAGCACAGCAAGGGTGACGGTGGAATAAGATTATGTAATTCCAACGCACACTCCCCGAAATGTATCCTGTAAAAAACTGAAAGGCAGGCGACTTTGCGACTATATAACTATAACAATAACTTTATTGCGGAAATTTGTTAATCCCGCGGCAACTACTTTTATCGGGATAAAATACCGACTGGCTAACATTTATAATAAATATCTAACAGATGTGGATATATTCTTTTTGTCTAAAACCCAATATAAGAAACAGTGTTTGGAAGTCCTGTCGGATATTGGTGATACTTAAGATTTAAATTAACTGGTTCGGATTGCTTTTCTGTCTTTGCAGTTTTATATAAAATTGTCGTGGATAACGGAGTTGGTTACACAATGACCTCCATTGTCTACATATAAGATAATAGAACATAATTGTATTGTGTAGCTGTTAGTTGTCCTGAATAAAAAAAAATAAAATAAAAAATAAAATAAAAATATCCTATGTCACAATCCAGGGTATATTCTACCTATAGTAAGATATTAGGGAGTAATTTAAGGACACGAGATAATAATAAGTCCGAATCAGCGACACAACTAGTTTATTTGCATACCGCGCCAAAGTATTTATCATTACCCACTTATATTCTACACCTCCACCCTTAAATTTATAATAAATCTTTTATAATTATTTAACTAATATTAGGTGTGAGAAAAAGTAAATTAAATAATCCCTTGCACAAGCAACAGATATTGTAAAGAAAGGCGCGCAACCAAACCAAAAATAAAAAAAAAGAATAAAGGACTAAATGTGAAATACATTATAATACTTTGTGATAACACAGTAGGTATAGTTATGGAAAATTGTTTTTGTATGCCAATGGTACCTATATACGGTACTTAATTTTATGAATGCAAGCTCGCCTAGGACGTGCGTTGTCTGTGTCGGTATTATTAGTTACTTGAGTTTCAGCATTTACTGATCTAGAGGCCAGTTCCGGTATCTCACTGTTATCGGGAACTGTTTCTTTCATAGAGGTGGGTTCAGAGCTTAATTCTACCTCGTTCTGGTCACTATAATAATCTAATTCGCTGGACCCTTCCGAATTGTCCTCCACTGTGATTGCTGTACCCCAATTTGTAGGTATCACTGTTACCGATTCCTCACCTTCATCTAATTCCGGTATGATCTGAGGAATTTCCTCATCATGTGCTGGCTCCGTTTGGATTAATGAAAGTATCATACTTTGTTTTTTAAGTGGAAGGAGTTGGTCGATATGTCGTTTCCACTCCTGACCGTTTGGCAGACGTACCCGGTAGGTCAGTGGGGCTTCCCGGGCTGTGACCGTGGCGGTTGCCCATTTGTCGGCCCGCGCGCGGTAGTCCCGCGCTAACACCTCGTCCCCTGGCTCTGCGCTGCGCTCGGCGCCCGGCCGCAGGCGCCCCGCGTGTTCTTGCGACTGCTCTGTTCTGTTTGCTGCACTCGGTCTCAACACGTCTAGTCTACCCCGCAGGCGACGGCCGAACATAGCTTCTGCCGGTGCTACGCCTGTAGTGGCATGCTCACAATTGCGGTATTGAAATAAAAATTTGCTCACCGCGGTATCGACATCAGCTCCTTCGTGTAATGCCTTTTTCATTGCCCGTTTTACGGATTTAACTGCATTTTCAGCCGCGCCATTTCCTGCCGGTCTGTACGGGCTTGTTATGGTATGTGTGATGCGGTTTTTACTTACAAAATCGGTGAATTCATGTGATCCAAATGGTGGTCCACCATCGCTCACTATTTGTGAAGGCAAGCCAAAACGAGCAAAGAGCTCTCGTAACTTGAGTACGGTCGCCCGTGCTGTAGTTGTCCCCATCTTCTGGACCTCGATCCACTTACTATGAGCGTCAACTGTAATTAAATAATGCTTACTATGGAATTCGGCAAAGTCTATATGTATCCGCTGCCATGGACGGGTTGGAAACGACCACGGGTGCAGCAGCGAGCGCGGCGGCGCGTCGCGCTGCTGCCGGCAGGCCGTGCAGTCGCGGCACAGTACCTCGATATCGGAATCAAGCTGTGGCCAGTACACGTAACTCCTGGCGATGTTCTTCATTTTTACAATGCCTAAATGACCCTCGTGTAATTCGCTAAGTATTTGGGTTCTTAAAACATTTGGCACAATTACCCGATGATTGTATAATATGCAACCACTGTCAATCGATAAATTGTCTTTACGATTGAAATACGCTTTTTCTTGTTCCACATCACAAGATGACGGCCATCCAGTACTAATATATTGTAAAATTTTACTTAATACATTATCCTTTTGCGTCCAAGACGCCACCTCTTTAGCACTAATTGGAAATGATTCCTCCACATAATTAATATAAGTTACCGAGTCCGGCCCTGTCTCAGTTTTGCGTTCGTGTGGCAGTGGCATTCTTGATAACGCATCAACGTTGCCATTATCTTTCGATTTAACAAATTCGATATCATAGTTATAGGCTGCTAACCTTGTGGCATACCTCTGCAGCCGACTTGCCGCCGTTTGAGGTAGGCCCACTTTCGGGCCAAATATGAATGTGAGTGGTTTGTGGTCGGTTTTGATTATAAAATGTCGACCGTAAAGGTATTGATGGTGTTTCACAACTCCATTGAATATGGCTAACGCCTCTTTATCGAGCTGACTGTATGCCCGTTCAGCTGAATTTAATGTTCGTGAAGCGAAACATATCGGCCGTTCCTCACCATTCGAGTATCTATGTGACAAAACGCTGCCAATGCCATAAGAACTACTATCCACAGATAACACCAAGGGAAGATCGGGGTCATAATGGACTAATACTTTTTCACTGAATATCGCACTCTTAACATTACTAAATGCTCTATCACAGGATTTTGACCAGACCCATGCTGCATTCTTACGTAGCAGTTGATGTAAAGGATACAACATCGTACTTAGTTTGGGGATGAATTTAGCATAATAATTTACTAGGCCAAGGAAAGAACGCAACTGTGTGGTATCCTCTGGTGCTGGTGCATTCACAATGGCTGTTATTTTATTTGGATCGGGGTGCAACCCGTTCTTATTTATTATAAAACCGACATAAGTTATGCTATCTTGTAGAAAGGTGCATTTTTCCAATTTTATTCTTAAACCGACCTCACGTAAACGCTGTAATAATGCCCGTAAATTGGCTAGGTGTTCGGACCTATTAGAACCCGTTACAGCTATGTCGTCTAAGAAACACGTTACTCCGCGTAGGCCACGTAACGTTTCTTCCATGAATTTTTGGAATTTTTCAGGAATACACGTTAAACCAAACGGTGTACGTCGATACACAAAAGTACCTATGTGTGTAGTTATGGCCGTACATGCTTGCGAAGTATCTTCTAATAATAATTGTTGATACGCGTTGGTGAGGTCGATTTTAGAGAACTGCTCCCCTCCACTTAGTGCTGCAAATAATTCTTCGATTCGTGGCAGCGGGTATGGCTCCCGCACTAACTTCGGATTAATGGTAACTTTATAGTCTCCGCAGATTCTAATTTCTCCTGATTTCTTAATCACTGGGACAATTGGTGTTCCGTAGTCGGAATAATCGACCTTATAGATCGTACCCTCTGCCTCGAGTCTTTCTAATTCTTTTTCTACGGGTGTACGCAATGCCAATGGCAATGACCTCGACTTAATAAAGACGGGGTTAGAATCAATCAAATTTAGTGTCAGTTTTTTAGTACACGTTCCTAAGCCCGGTGCGAACACCGTCGGAAATTCACGACTTAACTCGTCAATTAAGTTATCATCTGTCATATTTAGCAAAAAGTCGTTTATTTGCACTTTATCAATATTTAAAGCTCGCAACCAAGATCGACCCAATAGTGGCGGCCCTCCATTTTTAATTACGAATAATTTAAGATTCTCGGCATTTTTTTTACCTAGAATAACATTGACCACAATGTGCCCCATCGGTTCGATCAAGGTACCGTTATAAGAACGTAAACAAACATTATTAAGTTGTAATGCTGAACTCTTAAAATATTGTTCATAACAGTCCTGACTGATGGTAGATAACTTACTGCCAGTGTCCAATTCGAACGTCAAACTCATTCCATTGACACTCACTCGCACTAAATATGGTTTGTCATCTTTACCGCACACATTGAGGTTATAAAAATCACACTCCGATTCGTCATCACTATCCGCTATATAATTATGTGGACGCGGTCGCGTAACGCCCTCACGATTTCTTTTGCACATCACTTTGAGATGCCCCTTATCCCTACACACGTCACACGAGTAGTTTCGAAAACGACATAAATCGGCCCGATGATTGCGGCCGCATCGCCAGCACTGCTGCGAGCTCGTGGCCCGCGCTGCGCCCGCGCCCGCCGCCGCCGCCGTGGCGCCGCCGCTGCTGGCCGCCGCCGCCGCGCCAGCCCCGCGCGCACCCCGCGGCCCGCCCGCCGCCACTCGATGCAGCGGCACCGTCGTCGTCGAGTCCGTATAACGCGCCCCTGTCGCCGTGCAGCCCGAAGCGCTCGTCTGTGCGTGCCGCTCCGCCGCCTCCAGCGCTAACGCCAATTCCACAGCCCTTTTGTAGGTCAAAGTTGACTCGGCGAACAGCCGAGACCTCATATCCTCGCTCGCGAGGCCGGACACGAACTGGTCTCTTAAATTCTCCTCCAGCCCGATCCCGAAATCGCATGTACTAGCGAGGTGTTTGAGGGCTTGGAGATATTCACTGAGTGACTCGCTATTGTTCTGCCGCCGCTGCCTAAATACGTGGCGTTCCGCGATTTCGGAACGCTTTGGTTCGAGATGGTCGCCGACGATTTTCACTAATTCTTTGAATGTTTTTGACTCCGGGTTATCAGGTGCACATAGGTCACACATAAGGTCGTACGTAGGTTGACCGACCACGGTCACTAACGTGGCTACTTGCAGTTCCGTCTTAATTTCATTTAATTTGATGAACTGATCTACACGTCTTACGTAAGCTGACCACTTTTTACTCAACAAATCAAACGGTTCGACTTTTCCGATCGGCATTTTACAATGGTATAAACGCGCACGCGAAATTATATTAGTATATAACACTTTTGGCTATTTTCTCGTCGCCAGTAAGATATTAGGGAGTAATTTAAGGACACGAGATAATAATAAGTCCGAATCAGCGACACAACTAGTTTATTTGCATACCGCGCCAAAGTATTTATCATTACCCACTTATATTCTACACCTATATACCAAAGTTCATCCAAATCCGTTCATCTGTTTCGCCGTGATTGAGCGACAAACAAACAAACATCCAAACTTTCACATTTATAACATTAGTAGGATTTTCAAAAATGTGTTGTGACTAAAAGGTTAGAGTATTATACTCTTTAAACTTACCTCTAATGCCCGTATTAATAAACCATTCTCAAGATTAAGAACAGTCTTGTGCCTGGTCTCGTGTTTTTTTTTTTTTATTTATATGAGAGGGCGGCAAACGAGCAAGCGGGTCACCTGATGGAAAGCAATCACCGCCGCCCATGGACACCCGCAACACCAAAAGGGTCACAGATGCCTTGCCGGCCTTTGAGGAAGGTGTAGGCTCATTTCTTGAAGGTTCCAATATCGTGCTCGTTCGGGAATACCGCTGCCGGAAGTCCGTTCCACAAGGTGGTCGTACGTGATAAGAAGTTTCTTGAGAAACGTACAGTGGTAGACTTGGGATCGTTGTTGTTGATGTTGTTGATTAATAAACCTTAATTGACAAGTGATCTCAGCTGAGTAGACCTCAAGATTGGTTTATAAATTAACACGGAGCTTGAGATAGCGTCAACTACTTAAGAAGCATTTCGGTTGATACAGCCTCAAGACTTGTGTTGAGATTGGTTTATTAATACGGGCCGAAGTGACACTGCAGGTCTCAATTGATAACACGTAACCATATTGTACATATAAGATTGTACATGATTGAATGCTCGGTCTCTCCTTATTGCGACACACTAAGGGGTACACGTCTGATACTAATATTACATATAGCTGTTAAAACCTAATGTGAAAGCAATAAATGAATTGATTAGGAACCTTCTTTTTTTGAATTCGGTATAGTTTATCCACACTTAATCTTTAATCATTGTGTTAAATCGCGATGATAACCGTAATGAATAACCTAACGATATAATGACTGTCTTTGATATTTTCCCTTTTGATCTGACATTCAGTAAAACATAATTGGGTACTTTACCTTTTCTAGTGAATGCGACGGTAGATTATTTCGAACCCGTGACCTCCGATTCGTAAACCCTTTGTTGTTTACATTGAGCCACGGCGGCGGTTGATTATTTCGTGGCACTATTTTTTGGGATACAATCATAATCGAGCTTTGAAATGCATATAAAGAAACATGAGATGCATTTGGAGTCTAAGAAGTAAATGTTATTCTATTTTACTCAAGACAACTGTTTGGTCGTTTCTCATACTATAAATAAAGAATTGGCCAGTACTTGAAGGATGGGTTGGGTAGTTTTTGTGATGTAACTTCCTATTTAAAGTTCCTGATTTTTTGTAGAAGGGTAGAGTACCCATCAGTCATAGAATAAAATAATTTCTAACCATTCTATAGCTTGCTTTACGTATACTATAGGTATTTAGTTATAAAACATACAATATTAAATTAAAGTTACCACTGTGAACTTCATTGCTTTGTAGAAGATGCTAACTCCTTTTTTTTTTTTTTTTTTTTTTTTTACCAGGAGAAACGCTCATGCTTATCCGCCCTCCTCGGGGGAGGGGGGCGGATTATGTTAGACTTCGGCAGAAGGCCGACCTACCAAGTAAAAACTCCTGGGTGTTCCTTCGCGCGCACCGTTGTCGGCGTGGCCACGGGTACCAACTCGGTATTCGTCCGCAGCCACGCCAGCGCGGTGCCCGCCGCCAGGGCAACAGCGGCGGCGGGCCCTCCTCTGGGCTGGAGTAGGGAGGAATCGCCTAGTCCAGCCACCTCCTCTAGAAGGCGCGTGGGAACACCACGCGCGCCTTCTCGCGGGGCCTATGTGTGGGCGGTGATCCCCCCGGATCGCCACCCAGGCCCCGCAGGGTAGGGGGGGCAGAGGATCGCCTATCATTAAAGATAAGCTCTCCTCCGTGCCCCCCATGCGGCTGCGTCTCCCCTCGCTCTGCGAGTGCGTGATCTCGCAGAGAGAGAGAACCGCTTTCCACGGCCTCTCCTTGGCGTCCGCAGCTCGGTCTGGCTGCGGCCGGCAAAGAGTGGCCGTCCCGCACGGCTACGACTTCTCAACAGAGAGGTCGTCCCCTACCATAGCGGCCTGCAACAGCGGGAGGCCCGGAGGGGCGGCGATAAGGGAACACCGCCCCTCCAACCCTCCCGCCGTCTCCCCCTGCGGACATAGGGAGAGGGCCGCTTCCCACGACCTCTCGTCGACGGCCGCAGCCTTAGCTGCAGTCGTAAAGGAGAGGTCGCCCAAGTGCTGCAGACGATTCCACGGTGTCCCCTGCCCAGATGGGCATTCCTCAGGGAGCGCCGCTTCCTCGCCGCAGCCCGCTGTGGTGGAATATGCCCTCCACCTTCCCTCGTCGTTCCACTCCCGAAAACGAATTTTCGGAAGTAGAACGATGAGGGCATTCGGCGCCGAGGCGGGCCTCGGAGCCGAAACTTGGGCTGGTTTTTTATAGAGGTTTTCCTTCCTCGCGGTCCGGGCGGTTAAGCCAAGACCCTCGGTCCCGGACTGCAGCTGAAAGCCGCAGTCCCGGATTACGAGCCCGGCGGTGGCAAGGGGTAGGAAGTTCCCCCTAACCTCCTCTCCACGCCTGCTCGGCGGCAGTGCGAGTGC
Organism: Oegoconia quadripuncta; assembly: GCA_949316235.1. Lineage (NCBI taxonomy): Eukaryota > Metazoa > Arthropoda > Insecta > Lepidoptera > Autostichidae > Oegoconia > Oegoconia quadripuncta. The sequence continues at coordinate 41,005,772 of OX438741.1, read as the reverse complement.
ACACCGAGCCCACCCTTACTCCCCCACTAGGAGGGGAGCGTCTCCTGCTCCATCCGCAGTGCCCTCTGCTAAACCAGAGGGACACGCGGAGGAGCCCACCCCGTCAGACTATTAGCCATCGGTCAACAAGAACCCTTAAAGGGAAGTTGTTGACCGATGCCCAGGGTGCACCGGCCCAACGACTACCGTTCCCCCCAGACGTATCCAGGGGGACAAGTAGCCATCAGGCACACGAGGAGGTTGTCTGACATCGCACCTAAGATGCTAACTCCTAAAACAATTTTCTAAATAATTAATTAATAGCTACCTCGGTGAAATTTTCCATAAACATAAAGAAGTTATTGATCGATATTTAAAAATTAAATTATTATTTATTTGCCAGAATACAGGTATGATGGATGTTACTGTTACTTTAAGTACTTACATGTACTCAACCTGCATGCAGATGTGCAAATTTTACAATATTACCTATTATTCAAATTATTCGACAGTTTATTTATTTAGGTACAATGTTCAATATAATTATTAAATATTAGAAATTAGAAAAATTATATTATATAAGATACAATTACCTAACAAAATTATTTCGCTATGTCAACATAATCATTACACCAATGAATAATACCCATTTCATTCCTTACAATCAATAAAGTCACTAATTCAATAAAAACATTTTTCTAGTAGCCATCGCTCTCTCCTTCTCCGCTGGCGAGTACGCATGCCCTGTGTGGAGTCGTTCGGCTCATTCGAAACAGGTGGATATAGCTCTGAACGAAACGTGCCGGATTATAACGGGTTGTCTAAAACCGACTCCGGTACAGAAGCTGTATCCGCTGGCAGGAATTGCACCCCCAGATGTTCGGCGAGAAATAGCTAGCTCCATTGGGAAAGCTAAACCTTAGAGTGATGCTCGCCACCCGATGTACCAACATTCAACAGTGCCCCAAAGACTCCAGAGTCGTAATAGCTTTTTGAAGTGCGTTGCTCCCGTACAAGGTGTGGCTTCGGATACTGCTGCAGCCTGTGGCGGCAAAGATACTCTCTTGCGTCGTTTCTCCCGCTCAAGGAGTCTCTTCCTCTTGGACACGTATTATGGCCAACCTGGAAATCCTTAAATCGGCTTCGAACTCAGGTTGGCCGCAGCAAAGATAATCTATGCAGGTGGGGCTTCTCCGATGGCGGGAGTGATCGATGCGAGTGCGGAGTCTCCCCACAGACAATGGCTCACGTATTGTCCTGCCCCGCGTGTCCTGACAGCTGCACCTTTGACGACCTCCTTAACGCCACAGACAGTGCTGTTAGAGTGGCTAAGTTCTGGTCCAATAAAATTTAAAACTTGCCTCGACACGAAAAGAAGAAGAGTAGCCATTTCGTTAGTACGGATTTGAAAGATATACTTTGAGAAAATTTTGTTATTTCCACACATTGCTTTCTATCAGTCAAGTAGCTCTTCAACCAGTCGCATGCTTTTCCCCTTACTCCATATCTACCTTCTTAAGTAGTTGAGAATGGTTTACAAAATCAAACTCCTTGCTCATGTCAAGAAACAATACTACAACAACAATATTTTGAAAATAGTATACGGGATAGCGAGTGAAGCGGAAAGTAAAATGGACTGTATGAAACTAATTTAGCTAAATAAACAGGAAAACACGGATATGAGGCGAAAAAGTAATTAATATTGCAAATAAAAATCGTGTAAATCACAACAGAACCAGGAATCTTGACTAAAATCAAACGATGACAGTAAAGACGTATAAAATACAAAAGTCAAACAAAAAAGACAATTATAAAAACCAAGGAGTTTGCCACAAATAGTTACACGAGTTCTAATTTGTTGTAACTTTGCCGCAAAGCAGCAATGTTAATAGCATTGTTGTGTTCCGATTGTGAGAGATAAGATAGCCAGTCCCTCAAATGTCTTGGGGTTTCCGGGTCAGTACGCTTCCACCTTCGACCTCATCTTCACTTACCTTCAGGTGTGATTGAGGTCAAGTACCAACCCGTTGTGCATAAAAAAACTTTTATATAGTCTATGTTTTAGACTAACTGTAAGATTCGTTCCTAATTTTTATTTTATATGGCAGTCCACTGAGTTTTAGGATAGGAAACCCTGGTCCAGTGAGTCTTCGGACTACCTAACAGGCGCAAAGACTTTCCACCGGACCTCAAGGCTTCATAGAAAAATTATACTAAACATTAGTTTATTTTCATTTAAGATAGATATTTATTTAAGCATCAAACCAAAATACATTATATATTGCTTTTTGCATAGAAGTCTTGTGACGACGTGACGTGTTTGTCAATTTTAGTCACTAAGTGACAGAAGGAACATGAAATAGCTGAAAGTAGTCTTCAATATCTGGAACAAAACATATAGTTAGCCAAGAGGATGTTGAAATCATGGAAAATACACCCGACAAACTAGTCATCGTAACATCATCCAGGCATACAAAGCAACTGTATTAAAAATTAAATATAATCGAAATTTTCAAACTAACTTTCATAAAACACGGCGAGGAACAAACAAACAAACAAAATATATATTCTGCATTGCGCAACAATTTTAAACATAACATAAGGAAAAATAAATTTTACAATTAAAAACAAGCTTTTAATACTTCATCATGATTACATACATACATAATGTCACGCCTGTTTACCGTAGCGGTAGACAGACACCACAGACTTCCACTTGCTACGATCCTGACACACCTCTTTTGCTTCCTTCACTCTCATAAAGTTGTTCATACATGCTCGTCGGTTTAGGGTACTCTTGACTTGGCATTTCTTTAAGACGTCCCCGATTTGATCATGATACGTTCGCCGTGGTCTTAATCGTATATCTCTTTCATAAGTCTTCTTTCATTCATTCTCTCCACATGTCCAAACCATCTCAGTTATTCCTGATTCTATCTTTCAAAGTCACCCCCATTCATACTTCTCAATGATCTCATTTCCACTATACTAATTCTACTGTCATTCTTCTTTACCATACCCAGCATTCACTCTCATAAATCAGTGTTGGAATTAGCACTCCGCCATCAACAGCCAGACGAGCTTTTTTGGACCCATTCTGGATTCTCATAAAGCCATGCAATGCTCAATTCACCTGATTTCCGGCATTCAGTCTTCGATGTCCTTCTCACACTTTCCAGCTTTTGTAAACAGTGAATCCAATTACACAAACTGACGCACTGCTCCACTTTTTCTCCATCTATCAAAATATTGCAATCCGTCATAAAAACGCCTCTCTCAAATATCATAACTTTCATTTTACTCACATTGACTTTCATTCTTTTTTCTTTCAAAGCCGTATTCATAAGTGTTACCATATCTTGTAACTCCTCTTGATTACTTGATCATGGGCATGGAGGAGCCATTTGACGAGTAACCCATTCATTCTCAATTTTTTTTTCATACTCTTTTAATTCATACTTTTTCAATACTTGCAGACAACTGTCCATGAATAAGTTAAACAGCCAAGGGAACGCAACACAATCCTGTCTAACACCTTTCTCGATGTGAAACCATTTAGTATACGCCCCATTAATCCTGACACAAGCACTGGAATCTTCATAAAGTGATTTCAGTGCTCGCATCAAGGCGCTGTCTACACCATACATAGACAATGCTGACCACAATTCATTCCTCATCACTTTGTCATAGGCCTTTTCCAAATCCACGAAAGCGCAATAGACTGCTTGGTATTTTGACAAGAATTTTTCGGCTATTCATCGCAAGGAAAAGACCTGATTCATACATCCCATTCCTCTTCTAAATCCTGCTTGTATGTCCCACATTTTTCATCATCAAAATGACGCCTATGTCAGCAGCGCCTTGTGGCTGATATGATAATGATCTTATAGAACTCAGGAAACCCTAAATAACCGTCATACTTTAGTAAGGAAAATTCTTTCCTTACGGAAGAGGCTCTTACCCCGACCATTGTGGTAACCCCTACAGGTACAATCCCCACGGCCGTGATCTGCAGCGGAGTCTGCATCCTATGTAGCAATATACACAGGATGCGACGGTTACTAGTGTTCATGCATTGCCATGGTGTACTGTAGAGTGTGTCCGGCAGCTTTTTACTCTGTATAAAAATTTATATTTTTAAAATAGTTCAATGAGAGGCGTTTATGGCGTACATTATCATTATCTGATTGGGAAATTACGCTACTTTACTATTGCGGGCTGTGCCTTCGACCTTTTAAAATCAAATTTTTTATAATGGAGCTCATAGGGTTGATGCCAATAGTAAGAGACAGTCAGGGTCTCCAGTTTACACAGAGGTTCCACAGGGCTCAATTTCCGGGCCATTCATATTACTTGTTTATATTATATTTCTTGTAACTTGACTGCAAAAATGTTGTACGGACTGTAACAAGGACTTCGCGTTAGTAATAGGACATTTTCGACTGTACTATATAACGTACTTACAAAGGTATCGACTATTTCAAATGTCACAGAAATGAGGAAAAGTTGGCCGAACACGTTGGCGGTTAGTGGACCAATACCGAGCAGGCCGCTGATATCCTGCAAAAATGTGCTTAAATTGTACCACTGTTGTTTAAGAGATATTCCATTGTTTAAGTGAGTATTCCGGCGTCACATGTTGCTGCAATGCTCCTTATTAGAAATTTGTATCTCAAAAGAATGTGCATAAATAGTGCCACCGAAATATTCAAGTCCAACTAATAGTATCTACTTCAAGAACAACGAAGTGCATTCGCGTTAAGAAAATAGTGACTTATCGTTGTCACTCAGCTTAGACCAATTAGATCATAGTAAATTAGAACACCATGTTCACATTGACCAGTCGAAGTAAGCCATTTAGACTCAAGTAATAAGGACTTTTTGTCCGCCGGGTATGTTATTGTATAGAATGCCGATCGTTCCATCCCTTGGGCAGAGTTGGCTCAGTTTTTTCCATTGGGCCCTATTTCAGCACATTTTTTTGACAATATCACCTGAAATCCACTTAGTGTATTCTAGCATCATGGAAGAGTAACATTTATAGTGTCGTAGTTGTTAGACGAGTTGTTGAGGAACTTATCCAGCTCGTCCCGCTATCTCCTCGAACTGCCGTGCCGCCTTCTTTCTAAGGGACAGAGAGTCGTGGAGAGAGGACTGTGTCCTTTACCCTGCAGTGGGACAATATGGTCTTTTTCTCTGCTACATACAAGCCCACAGATCAGGAATTAGGTCAATCAAAATTATTTGTTGGATAATGTTGATGTGGAGTAATGTACTCACCGCTTTCCAGCATTCTAGCAGTAATAGGCAGCAGCATATCAAATGCAGGAAGTAATTCAGTGCTAACATAGGTCCGAAGAAGTCTGATAACTCTTTTGTAAAGCTGAAAATTTAAAGGTTATTCGGTATAGTAGAAAACACTAATATAGAAGATTGTGTTGTGTTTATCTATTCAAATACTTTTCTATTTCAATCCATTATTTATCGAAGATATCACACAAAGGTACTTCATTATTAGATGTGTGGTTCCCAGCAGGGTAGAATAGGACGGACCGCTCTCTTACCCGAGCATCGTTAAAGGCGACTAAACGGTCGTAAGCATAGAGAATAGACCAGTGATGGGCTTTAGGCATTAGCGCTCCTAGATATAATCTAGTGATGAGAGAGAGAGAGAGAGTGATGAGGGTTAGTGACCACTAACCCACTCCACTTGTGTGCAAGTAAAAACCCTGCAGCAGGACTAGCATGCCTGACAAACATTTTGTTTACAGATTTTGTCTGCGTTGGCGCGACACAGAAGATTTCTCTACAGTCCCTCATGGCGTTCTCACGTAGACTATTTTTCTCTATGATATTCTTGAGCGCCAATAAAATTTATGCCTATGGAAAATATGGTTATACTGTGGTTTAGACATACCTGACAATAGTTCTGTGGTGGTTGATGCAATCCGTCAATATATCACGAATTATACAATTCTCCTGTTCATCATAGAATTCATCAGTAATATGGAACCCTTCATCACTGAAGATCACAACAGTTTGTCGCGCGGGCTTCTTTATGCCATCCAACTTATTCGTCAATATGAGAATGTGACCGATAATTTGGAATATCATAACGTACATAAGTAAATCTAGAAAACAGAAGAATATTGTGCAGATCTGGCACGGATAGAAGTTCACAATTGTCGCAAATATCAGATGATTATGGATATTGAAGTTTGGATAGGTGTAATAAATGGCGAAACTCAGCGTGGAGTTCTCTGCCATGTTATTGGTATATGCGCCAGCTTTGTAGTTGTAAAATATTGGTGTCGCAAAGAATAAGCAGGAACCACACATGGCCATAACGCTCATGAATATTGAGAAGTAGTACGTCCGTCTATCAATCGTTTGATATATCTGAAATGATTAAAGTATTAGTTTACGGTGAGTACAGGGGCGAGTAGAAGTACAACGATGCCGTGTCACAACGAACTCAGGTATTTAGATTCATCAATTCGGCGTAACAGGGTTAATTCGTCATTAAATAATACTATTTATTATACCTATTATGAGATTTATTTATTTTTATATTTTTCCGTTAATTTAAAGGCTACCCTAAGTCAGGTAACTTTAGTTTTTTAACGCGGAGTAACAAATCTGCTGTATCGAAGTTATCATAGGCGCATGTATCACGCTCTGCTATGTTCATGTAATGCCAATCTGTGGTATATATGTATACTTGATATCGGCGTTACTGAGCATGATAAATGGTCAATGAATAATTTTTGTGACTGAATATTTAAACTTTATAACTTGCGCAATCTGACTACTGACTTTCGTTTATGGAATCCTTAATTCATGATTTGATCAGTGTTGTTGAGCATTGCCCTCTCCACAGGTCGTTGCTAGTCTTTTTATGAAGCCCATAGTGACAGACCACGTTTCAGTGCCATAAGTTATCTCTGGTAGCACACATTGATTAAAGTCTTTCGTCGTCAAGCACTGCGTTATTCGTATTCGTTGACGGACTGGTTTCCGCAACTCGACGTCTAAGTGCGCGTATTTTTCGTATGGGGGAATACTTAATACTGCCACCCAAGCTCCTGAAGAAAGTCGAGTGTACAATTAGGCGGCCTTATCACTAAAAGCGATCTCTTCCAGGCAACATTTGGGTGTAGGAGTATAACTTTATAGAACAGGCAGGTTGTGCAAAATACGGATGCAGATATGAAATACCTACATAATCAATTACTTATTTAATAAACAAAATTTAATAACGTAAATGTGGTACTGGTGGTGTGGTAACTGTGGTAAGTCGTCGGCGTTTGATTTCCGGTATGGGTCGCACGGATATTTTGAAGAAACTGAAATTACATCCGCTAGAAAGTCGTCGTCTGGTGGCTGATGTGATGTTTCTTCAAAAGGTGTTGTCTGGGGCGGTAGATTGCCCGCGTTTATTGGAGCAGGTGGGTCTGCGTGCCACTCCTTTACGTCTTCGTGCTCGGAGCTTATTTCACACCCCCAGAACAAGAACTAACTATGCTCACCACTCCACTATGATTCGATGTTTGCGAGAATATAATGGAGAATTTTCGGATTTGGACATTTTTCATCTGAGTCGTTTTCAGTTCAAATCAGCAGTATTGAAAGCACTGACATAGATTAGGTAATTGTGTACACATACACTCAACTCATATACACACACACACACACTCGCACATACTACTCTATACATTTTCTCTCTTCCTTACACCCACAAACACAACAATTTGATGTCTCGATAGATAAGGTAACAAAATAAGCTATGTATAAACTTAATGAGATCTAGTTTGGCTTCTAAATGTATAACTTATATTTTAAATTTGTAATTATGGCTGTGATTTCAAATAAATAATTAAAGGAAAAAAATAAAAAATTTTCAATGAAATTATTTCTTCCAAAAATACAAATACAAATTATTTATTTGCTATTGAATAGGGTACATTATAAGATGTTTCAGTACTGGTTCTATTGCCTATTCAGCCGCGTCTTTATAACGATTATTTTTTATTCTCACATTACGTATTGCATTGTACATGTGTCAAATGTCATATGACGCAACGTCGCGATGTAGGTAGGAAGAAGGGTAATGTCTTTTTCTATTTCTCCTCTGATTCGCCAAAAGAAAAGAAATCACAGAGTGTGGTAAGCAGTGACATTTTAATGTGTACACAAGGAGACACGGCAAAAGAATATCAAAAAATATTTAAAATATACTTCTTAATAAATGACAGGGTGTTCTATTAGAAAAAGAATAAATATAAAACGAAAATAAAAACCGTGCAGGTTTAACACCTCCCCGTAATGGAACACCCTGTATACATATCTACAATGTACAAATAAAGGGATTGTATAAATAAGTATCAAAGTCACTATACACTATACACTCATAGAACACACTAAACAAATATAATACACAAAACTAAAAACATCAACCTGTATATAACTATTCACAGAAGTACCTAATAATATACATACCTATAAAACCTAACTTAACTGTACATCTAACCATAGAGGAATAATCTAACTTAAACCTAATGACGTAGTGCATCTACAGTGTTTAATTTTTGATAATGGTTTAGTTAGGATGTCAGCTGTCATGTCATTGGTGGGTAGGTACTGTAGGTTGACATCCTGCTGTGAAAGTTCGCGTATAAAATGATGTCTGATGTCTATGTGTTTTGTACGAGCATGAAAAGTGTTATTGCGTGTTAGCTTTAGTGAGCTTTGATTGTCTGAATAAATGGTGATGGGATGAATTACATCAAAGATTTCTTTAATCAAAGTTCTTAGGTAGATCGCCTCTTTGCAGGCTTCACCTAGAGCCATGTATTCGGCCTCTGTAGTGGAGAGTGCGGGTGTACGCTGTTTCCTCGCTTCCCATGTTATACAGGCTCCATTCATCATGAAGACGTAACCGATATAGGAATGCCTATCTATGATGTTACTGCCGTAGTCTGCATCAGTATAGCCTGTAGGATAATTCTCACCATTATTGCTGAACGTGAGTTTTAAGTGTTTGGTGGCTTTCAGATACCTAAGTACCCGTTTTGCAGCTTTCCAATGCACCTCCCCGTAATGTACATTGAATTGACTCAGATATGATACAGCGTAAGATATATCTGGTCGTGTACCAATACAAATGTACATTAGTGATCCTATAAGCTGTTGGTACGGTAAGTCGGCTTTTTCATCTTCCTTAGCTGGGATCGTCAACTTCATACCAGCTTCCATGGGTGTGGTTACAGGAATAGCATCAGTCATTCCGAACTTCTCGATCAACTTTTCTATATACTTAGTTTGGTCGAGAGTAATGCCACCATTACTTTGTTTTACTCGCATACCTAAGCAATCTTGAAGTGGACCAAGGTCTTTGACGATGAATAATTTTTTCAGTTTACTTTTAAAGTCTTCCTTCATGACAAAACTATTACTGAGGATGAAGAAGTCATCGACGAAAACTGCTATCACGATTAGATCATTTCCATCTCGTTTATAGTATATACAGTGTTCACTTGATGCTTGAGTTAGCGAGAGTTTGGCCATGGCTTCACATACTTTTAGGTTCCATTGTCGCGGAGCTTGTTTTAGTCCATAGAGCGACTTTTTAAGTAGGCAGACTTTATCTTTGCGGTCAAATTGGAAGCCTTCAGGTTGTTCCATAAAGATTTCCTCGTCTAGATCACCATTTAAAAAGGCTGTTTCCACGTCAAGGTGGTCTAACTGGACGTTGAATTGTGCAGCAAACGACAGTAATAAACGAATTGATGACAGTCGAGCTACGGGAGAAAAAGTTTCGCCATAGTCCACACCATATATTTGTGTGAATCCTTTTGCGATAAGTCTGGCTTTGTACTTGACTATATCTCCGTTTGTATTCTTTTTAATATTGTAGACCCATTTACTTTTAATTGGTTTTCTGTCCGTTGGTCTATCGACCAGTATCCATGTCCCCTGCTTCATTAAAGAATTATATTCTGCATTCATTGCTTCTAACCAATTTTGTTTGTGACTGTTATCTAAAACTTCTTTATAAGTCTCTGGTTCATAGTCACTGGTTAAGTTCGCAATTTCAGGAAATCTCTTTGGTGGATTTCGCTCTCTTAGAGGATATCTCCTAATAGCATTTTCAGCGACATCTGGTTGAATTTCTACAGGAGTTTCTAATGGACCTGTGAAAATATTGTTTGACTCCGTTTGAGGAATTTCAGACTGAACGCTTTCTAAAACTTGTGAAGTTTCTTCACTATTAGCACTGCTATTTGATGAAGAGGATTGTCCTGGCTGAGCAACTTGAGAAACTGGAAAGTGCACTTCGATTAGATCGGGAGTTGAGGATGAACCAAGTAACTCAATTTTCTGGGGTTCTACAATGTTTGGTTTGTCTTCAATAAAGACAACATCTCTAGCAATGATTATTGCTCTTGGGTTCTGGGGATCAATCAGACGATAACCTTTGGACTCAGTAGAGTACCCTACAAAAGTACAAACTTGAGTTTTTGACTCGAGTTTTGTACGTTTTTCTTTTGGTACGAGCATGTGTGCTTCGCAACCAAAGACACGTAGGTGCGAAAGGTTAACCAGTTTTCCGGACCATAATTCCTCGGGAATTTTGTTTTTTAAAGCCTGAGTGGGTGAATGATTTTTTAGATATATTGCTGTGTTTACAGCTTCACCCCAGTACGCTTTAGGTAGTTTTGAGTCATGTAACATGGCTCTAGCCTTTTCTATGACAGTCCGATTTACCCTTTCAGCAATACCGTTTTGTTGTGGATTGTACGGAACAGACGTTTGGTGAATGATTCCGTTTTCCCTAAGAAAGGTTGACATCGGTCCATTTATATATTCACGACCGTTGTCCGAGCGTAATATTTTAATTTTAAGAAACGGTTTGATTTTCAACAAAATGTTTAAATTCAATAAATTTTGAAAAAACTTCACCTTTCGTTTTTAAAAGGTATCCAAAAGTTTTGCGTGTAAAATCATCAGTAAAAGTAAGTAAATATAGGGCACCACCCCATGAATGCGTACTCATTGGTCCGCACAGATCCGAATGAATCAATTCTAATTTGTTATTAGACCTACTTTTGGATATTTATACGTTTTTTTCGCTAATTTACCTTGTAGACATGGTATGCAGGTTTCACATAAATTACCAGTATAGTCTATGCCAACTGATTTATTTTTTAAAAGGTTCATAGCTTTGACATTTAGATGGCCAAGGCGTCTATGCCATAGTGATGCAGTCTCTTTGAAAGTAGTCAAATCAGCTTGCATCTCAGTTTCGCATACGTCAAGCTTGTACATGCCGTTGTGGTTAGAGGCTGAAGCTACGACTTTACCGCTAACTTTGCATCCGTCCTTTAAGAGGATAGAGGCTCCTTTGGAAGAAAATAAAACTACAAATCCTTTTTGTACTAGGTTACTAACTGACAATAAATTTGTAGCTAGTTGAGGTACATACAGGACATCTGAAATCTTATTAATATTATTAGAAACATTTAAATGAACAATACCTTTACCTTCGGTTAGGATTTGGTCATTGTTGGCAACTGTAACAGGCTTAATTAGTCTGAAGAGACTCGTAAAACAATCTTTCCTGTTGCACATATGAGTAGTTGCACCAGAATCTATATACCATGAGTCCTTATCAGTACCTGAGGGAAGGGAATGAAATGAGGATGAAAGTGTTATATCTGTTATGTAATTAGTAGAGTGGTTACTATTATTACTACTATTTACTACAATCTTCTTAGGTTGCTTGGCTTTCCGCTTTCGGAACTCAGATACTACATGACCTTGCTTTTTACAGTAGATGCAGAATTTTGATGTAGATTGATGTTTGACAGCCAAAGCATTTGAAGATTTGTTACTATAAGGGTCCTTGCGCTGTTCTTCCTTTAGTAGCAGGGTAGCTACCGAATCCGCTGTTATTTTCGAGCCAGAGTTCTCGAATGCCATTACGAGAGGATTGAAGTGATCAGGCAAACCCGTAAGCATTATTATCCCCACGATTTCCTCGTCCAAAGCTGAATTAATTTGCAACAATTGTTGCTGTGTACTCCTGATGGTATTGACATATTCTTCCATTGAATTGTATGTTGACAATTTGGAATTGAACATCTTCTTCAAAAGATTTAAACGCCTAAGCAGGCCACTGTCAGCGTATGTATTTTTCAGCTTGATCCAAGTATCTGCCGCTGTAGAGCTCCCTTGGATGATTGGATATATACAGCTCTTGACAGATAGGCAAATTTTTGCTCGTGCTTTCGAGTCAAATCGCTTAAATTCACTTGCCTCTTGTGATTCTCGCATTTGCTCAGGGTTGTCGATGTAGCTCCAAAGATCGCAGTCAACTAGGTGCATCTCCATTGCAAATGCCCATGTGCCATAGTTTTCGCTCCTTCTAATTTTTCTATTTGAGAAGCTCCCGTCGCCACAATATGGGGACGAGCTGCAGAAGTCGTGGCCACCGGTAGAGTTGCCGGTGATGTCATTTCTTTTCGATTGGACATAGCTCTACGTACTTCTAATAGATTAAATATATTACACACTTCTTTAAAAATATCACAAAAGGGCCATAACCTTCTATTTCTCCTCTGATTCGCCAAAAGAAAAGAAATCACAGAGTGTGGTAAGCAGTGACATTTTAATGTGTACACAAGGAGACACGGTAAAAGAATATCAAAAAATATTTAAAATATACTTCTTAATAAATGACAGGGTATTCTATTACAAAAAGAATAAATATAAAACGAAAATAAAAACCATGCAGGTTTAACATCTTTCAACTGTAGTATTTATGTATGATGTCCGTTCCTTTGCCTGAATCCTGAACAGCTTGGCGGATTTTAATAAGTGAGGCGTCGTTGGATTCCTCATAATTGCGGGAGTGTTTTAAAGTACATATTTTTAAAAGAGAATAAATATGGCCGTCGTCAGCTATTATTTTTGTCGCACACGATTTTATAAATTATTTACATTTTAATTATTGAGTTATTTAAAACGGATTCATACAAACCTTCTTGTAATATTCATCCTTAGGTTCATAGTGAACCAAATGAAACGTTACGAGGAATTTTTTAATCAGGCCTTGGTAATTTCCTAAATTAGGTATAATTGTTCGGATCTGAAAACAATTCAAATTGTATTATTGCACATCGATTTTCGACATGAAAATGTACATGAGGTTTTAACCGTGTACAAAAAGGAAGATGGTTTTCAATTCGATTGTTTTTTCTTTTGTATGTTGGTAACCGATTTTGATGATCATTTCCGTCCGTCTGTCTGTCTACCCGAGGCTTAGCTTAGGGCTCTTAGTGTTACCTAGATAGTATTATGGCTTGAATATATATTCAATAAGATATTAATCTTTAAAAATAATATTTTTGGGTACTTCCCCTACACGTAATTTCAGGAAGATTTTTTTTTATTTTCAAGTCAGAGAATTTATTGCTTGCTACATTGTAGGTGTATATCTAACTTATTATTGTATAGGATGTTGGATACATTTTAGCGCCCTATAAGGGCATTAGAATTTTGAAAAGGGCTATCTTCTACTCTTTACATTAATTACATAATGGCATTACATTATTAATATTTTAAACTTTACCTAATTAACATTACAATACTATAATTACTTTATTAAAATTAGGTTACATTTCAATTAAATAAATAAATAAATAGCCTTGGACATACACACAATGCCATCCAGTTCCACATTAAGCAACTATAGACTTGTGTTGTGGATACTAGATAGTTGATATACTACATAATTACATGTTTTTTATTGAAAATAAATACTTATTATAAATGTTCGTATTCATCATACAAACAAATGCCATTAGCGGGATTCGAACCCGTCACCTTTTGGTATGGTGGTCAGTTTCTAACCACTACACCAAACAGGTCGTTAATTCTATAAGCATTATATATTTATATAATTGACATTATATATTTATATTTTGTATTTTTTTTTAGTCTGAGTATTGAATAAAATTTATTTATTTAACTTTATTAAATTTATTAACAGTAACAAATAAAGAGATGGAATTCCTTACATCTACCTGGAATTACATGGAGACATTAAATAATCCGTGCACAATATTAATATTTTGGAATAAAAATGACACAATTTGGAGAACAAGAATGGAGTTGAGCTAACGTTTATTTTTGAAAGTGGAAGTCAATAATCTCCGCCTACCCCAACGTATCAGGCGTGAAAATATGTATGTATATAAATGCAAAGCGAAATGTAAGTAATAAAGTACGTAAGTGTACCGAGTTTGGCGGATGTGAGGGTTTTGTCAGTGAGGTGCAATTTTGTACGAGTATGTATATTTATTACCCCTGTCATCACGTTCATAATTGAAGTCACATAGCAATGTCCCTTCAGGAGGAAATTGATTTCATTATTGTATTCTATGAGATATAGAACCTGCCCAATAAAACAAAACAACGAGATAAATGGTGCTGTTTTCCTGTGAATCCAATATGGCAGGGGCATTTTCTCGCCAAAAACCTCATATGGCCACGCCCCCATTGGTGCTAGGAACAGTTTCATTATTTTTAAGTACTTAAATGACATAAGGGTTCTTTTCCTGTAACAAGTGAAATTGAAATCATCATATTAATATTTTTTGTTTACGCTTGCTTATTTTTTTTATATACAACGAGTTTGCACTTAACCTCAATCACACCACCATTCTCGCTCATCGTGACCACGGAGAACCCGCCGTAAGGATACGTTCGGAAGTTGATATAGAGAGGGTTTTTGGCCCCCGACCCGTTAGCGATAATTAGACTCGTTTTGCAATTTTTAGTTATATCACTTAATTATATTTTCTCTTTTAAAACAAAATTTATTAATTATTATTACTCTTGTTATAGTTTACAAAGACATTTTATTCTCTTGTTTATATTTTAGCCATTATTTTAGCAGAGTTTTTTGTGTAAATTTGCTCGCGGAGAAATATATTGTTTTTCAACGCTTCGCTAACATTACAAATCTTGAAATTTTGAAGCTAACTGACAAAAGACACGAGTCATGTCTTCGACTATTTTTATTACATTGCAAGTTGTCCCTGATACTCTATTCCAACATAATTCGTTTCATTAAAAATAAGTATTTATCGTTCGGTTTTCTGAATCCTGGGTCATTAGGTACAAAACATGATGAATTTCTTCTAGCTATGGAGCGTTATGCGGTTGACATCATGGCAATAAATGAAATATGGCTATGAACGGGAGAAGAAGCCGGTACGCCGGCGCCGCCCAACTATCGGTTACGGTATGCGCCGCGGATATCTGCTGCCGCCGGTGGTCGTGTTCAGGGAGGGGGCGTCGGCTATTACATCAAACGTGGCGTCAATGCGCGCCAGCTTAATCGCCCTGACACTTCAGGAATCGAACAAATGTGACTCAGTCTCAGTATTAATGGCAAAAAAAAATATAATTGGCAACATGTAGATACCTTTCATGATGCGCTTAGAGAATCAGTAACTGTACTGTCAAATTTCGATTATTTAATTTTGTCCGGAGATTCCAATGTGATTTTTTTATTTTATTTTTATTTTAACACTTTATTGTACACAAACACAAAGAAATGGCCATTAACAAAGATTTAAGAAAAATGTACAAAGGGCGAACTTATCTCTATAAGAGATCTCTTCCAGAATTTGTTACAGTTGAATGATTCTAACATCAAAAAACTCAATAATTTCATGAACTCAGTTAGTCTCTTATACAGCACGTAAACTCTCCAACAAACTTTACAAATAATAGCGAAACCCTTATTGATATTTTATGCTCAAATATTCAACCTTTTGATATTCACATTGACCGTATGCCTGAACTGGTAGCCACGCATTTATTACCTGTAAATTTCGTATGGTCGAAGATTTTAATTCACACATTCAATATTTGTATAATACACATGCTCCATTTAAAAAGAGCATATGTATCTTTGGTTAAGTTATAATAATAAAGAAATGGTTAAACTACGCGATAAAGCTTATTCCCGCAGTCGTAAGTTTAATAAGGCGTCGCATAAAAATTATTACAAAGATCTCAAAAATGAAGTAAAATTAGCCTTGAACTCTGATAAAACAGCTTATTTTAAAAACAATATTAACAATCATAAGAATAACCCTTGAGTTCTGTGGAAAAATATTAAACGAAATGTTCTCAATTTTAAATAAAAGTCTACAGAACTTCCGCCTCATTTTAATGATCCCAATGTTATTAACAATTCTTGCCTTGCCTTGCCTTGCCTGGTAAAAGCGATACATAGCAATACATATACAGGGATAAGTTCCCAATTAACTTATTTTAAATTCAATAGACATAGCACAACGGTTTTTAAATTAATCCCTATTGATGAAAATACTGTTTTAAAAATTATCAAATCTTTTTCTTCGAATGCAACGGGCGTGGATGGTATTATCCATGGATCTGATCCTGTTAACTTTGCCTCAAACATTAAATTTAATTACTGCTATTGTTAACACTTCAATCAGAATAATGACTTTCCCATCTTTATGGAAAACGGCAATTGTTAGGCCCATCCCAAAAACAAACCATCGGAATAAACTAAAGGATTTGCGACCTATTTGCATTCTGCCGTTTTTATCAAAAATAGTTGAAAAAGCAGTTTGTATAGTTACTGCATATTTAGAAGCAAATAATTCATTACTCACCTAAAACACAGTCTGGTTTTAGAAAGGATCAGACAAAGTACAGCAACAGCTTTACTAGATGTTGTGGATGATATTTTAACTGCTAGAGATGTTGGTAAGGGAACTATCTTGACGTTACTAGATTTTTCACGAGCTTTTGATACTATTAATATAAATGTTCTATTGTCAAAGCTTTCCTTCTATGGGTTTGATAATACTGCGATAAGATGGTTTGATAGTTACCTCATTGGATGCTCGCAATTTGTTGAACTTCGTAACATCGATGGCTCAGTATTATTTTCAGATGCTAAACCCGTGAATCGTGGAGTATCTCAAGGTTCCATTCTTGGACCGGTACTCTTTGTTTTATATAGTGCAGACGTCATACATAACATTGAAAGTTGTGAATACTATCTATACGCTGATGACTTACAAATATATGTAAACCTCAAACCCCATGAAACGTGTTTAACCTTAAACAAACTAAACCAGGATTTAGATCGTATAGCCTATTGGTTTGAAGTTAATAGCTTAGTCATAAACCCAGACAAATCAAACTTCCTTATAGCTGGTTCTAAAAAACAAATTCAAAAGATTAATTCCTTGAATCCTACCGTACAGATACTGGGTCTTCCCATGAAACAAGTTAATGAAACTCGCAATTGAAGTCTACACTTAGATGGTTCGTTAAATTTTGAATCTTACGTAAATAAAACTGCTCGCGATTGCTTTTATAGATTGTCTGTTTTATACCGTATACGAAAGTATTTAAGTACTGATTTTCATATTCAACACTGTGATGCATTGGTACTCTTTAAATTAAATTATGTTGATACGGTTCTTGGCAATTGTCTTTTGGCTCGTTCTAAGAAAGTATTACAACGCATACAGAACGCATGTGTCCGCTTTTATATGAAAATATTTATATGAAAAACTCTGTTTCTCTAACCGTCACATCTGTTTAGCTATTCGTTTAATATGTCCACGTTTTAGAACGACTGCATTTCGTGGTAGTTTCCTATATGCTACCACGAAATGTTGGAATAAAAAACCAACATAAAGACATATTTATTAAATTTACAAAGAACTCCGCTATAAACAGTCGTTCTAATACATGAAACTGTGTACAATAATTTTATTTTAACTATAATTTTATTATGGTCTTATAGTTTTAAGATTACTCACAACTATTTATTATTTCTATTTTATATATACATATTTGCGGCATTGCTTAGCTGCGGTTGCACACACTGCAGGTGCCGCGGAAGATCAGCGCTGCAACAGCTACCGCTACTGTGGCTTATGCTGGGTGGTAACCTTTTTTGATAATCAATTCTCCTGTGTTTAGTTACATTTGTACTACGTTTTACTATTATTGTTATCAAAATAAATAACTTTCTTTCTTCTTTCTTTCTTTACTAAGAAAATCCATTATTTTCTTGATTAACATTCGCTTTTATTTTATGCGCGACGGGTTCATACTTGACCTCAATCACTCCTCCTCATCCTCAATCACACCTGCTGTTAAGTGAAGGTGAGGTCGAAGGTCGAAGCGTACTGACCCGGAACCCCAATCTATCTTATCTTCAGAGATATTCAGAGAGAGAATAGAGAGTTGTCAGCAACCGGAACATAACAATGGTAATAACATCGCTGTTTGGCGGCAGACTAAGGCTCGTGTTTCAGAATGAAAAAAAAAAGTAGACTGAACAAATATTTTAATTTAAAAAGTACCTAACATGTGTAGTGATAGTGTTTTTGGCAATTTCCAACATCATATCAGGCATTTATAAACAGTGAAAATTTTGTTCGTTAATAAGGCCCAATATCTAATATGTATATTGAAGAGGTCTCATTTGAAATAGATAATCTTAAATATAAAGAAGTGAAATAACTGCATTACAACTAAATATTACTAGTAAAAAAGCGACAATTTCGAATTTCGAGAAATACCTAACGTTCAGTTTAAATTGTATAACTATAATTGTCTCATGATATCGATTAGTGCAGTGAGATCGTCCATATAAACTGTTTAAATCACAGTCCTTTTACGATGACTTTGTTAATTCATTTTGTGTTGAGCCACGTTATATCATGCCCCCGAGGAAACTAGTGCCAGCTCTATAAAAACATTAGATCTTTGGCATATCGAATCGACCTCTAGCACCACTA
Organism: Oegoconia quadripuncta; assembly: GCA_949316235.1. Lineage (NCBI taxonomy): Eukaryota > Metazoa > Arthropoda > Insecta > Lepidoptera > Autostichidae > Oegoconia > Oegoconia quadripuncta. The sequence goes on along the minus strand of OX438741.1, from coordinate 40,986,924 downwards.
TAAAATTTATAACAGCGCCTTCTCTATTTCTATCATCCGAACAGTGCTAGTGCACTGCTAGTGAGCTTAGTACTTAGCTTTCAAATTTGCGCCATCTATATAAATTTGTAAATAAATACTTATTATAAATGAAAACATCCATAACTCGGGTGCACATGTCCATATTTATCATACAAACATATGCCCCTAGCGGAATTCGAACCCGCGACCTTTTGGTATAGCAGTCAGACTTTATAAACACTACACCAAACAGGTAGTCTATGTCAGATAAAATAAAACTACTTCGATCTGATTATTATAAGCGATGATCTCATAACTATAAGTACAGTACAATAATAATAATTATAATTTATAAATAGTTATTGTTGAGGATCGAGCTACAGAGGGCGGTGGATTCGTTTAATTACGATAAATTATAACCACGAACGCTTGATACTGTAAATTGTATATTTTTCCACTTGACGTTGAGATTTGTCACATTTGTAATATGTTTCTAAAATACACAGAGTAGCTATACAACCAGCCATTATTTGTCCTCTACACTCCCCAAACGAAAGAGCGAGAAAACAAAGCTCACATCTGAAATTGTCGCGGAACTTTAACTATCCTACCACTGCGTTTACGCACCGTTACATTCTCGTCCTTGTGATTATTTGTTGACGATGGCACAGCTGACTCGTCCACTGAAGTTAGTTCACGAACTTCCCCGGACGGAGGACTCGAAATTTTCAAACTGTATAATCTCTTGTAGGGTCTTATCTTAACCCCATCCGTCGTTCTTATCTTCGCTACCCTAGCGTGGCCATCTCTACCAGGAAACACTTCTAGAATGTAATGTAATCTCTTACCATCTTTCCATAATAAACCGACTTCATACCTGCCATCTGCATTTACTGTCACTGTGCTCTTGAAAGATTCCATGGCATCCGTTTCTATCGACTTCTGTGTCTTGACTTCAATGGGGTCGGCAATACCAAGAGTCTCCAACTCCCATAACTTGCTAAGATCCGAATTGAAATAAGCGGATGTAGATGTTGAAGGACCGCATGATCCTATTGTCTGACCCTGTATAGTCCAGCCTAATTTCGTCTTTACTGCTACTAAATTATCGTTAATATTAATAAATTGGCTGGTAATCAAGGATCCCAAATAATCCGAGCCAATCAACAGACTTATTTCTAACGGTTCCTTTCCCTGATCCGACAACACAACGCTGTTATTCTTTAATAAAGCTATAGCTTCATTTGAACTCTCTATTCTTGGTACATGGCCACATATCTTTGCCTGGTCTAAGACCTTCATACGTAGACAGAAATTGTCTTCCAAGCTTTCTACATTTACCTCGTAAAGCTTGTGTACTTGCCGAGCCGTCTCCGAACCGCCAAAAACAAAATGACCGAGCATTTCTTCGCCAATTTTATTTAAACTCAATTGTTTAGCGAGTTCTCCTGTGATATACGATCTTTGCGATCCAGAATCTACTAACGCGCGCACAATTAATGCTCCTTTACACGACTTTATGCGAACCAGTAATGTTGGCAAAAGGGTTATATCATTTTTATAGCACAACATTACCCCCTGGTCCTTGCTATTTGCAACATCTTTCGTTGTCTTAATATTAATGATCTCTGCACACATAATAGCATGATGGCCTCTGTTGCATATAATGCATCTCACTATCGCCTTGCATTTAAAGGCATTATGCCCCACCTTGAGACATTTAAAACAAGCTCGCTTTTTCTTCAGCATGTCCTTCCTCTCTTGTAATGGCATCTCTCTGGCCTTCAAGCATTCTGAGCTGGTATGCGATAGCTTGCTACACCACAAACAAGTCTTTGGTTCCTTCATTTTGTCTGATGGTAATTGTCCTGCTACCATACATGCCGCAGTTGGCAGATGATCGGAGGTTGAAGATGATTGTGATGCTGTCTCAAAGCCCATTTTTGCCTTTTCTATCCTCTCCTCACTGTCTACCTCTCTGCCTAAAAAGCTTAATAATTCAGCCAACTGGTTAGTCTCATGCCCATCAGTAGTTGAAGAGCTAAACTGTCGACGGCATCGCTCCCAGGCGCGTAGGACATCCTCTGAGAGAGTGGACTCTACCATAGGATACAACATAGACGCATACTTCTCCTTCGTAACTTTCAAACTTTCAAGAGCATGTAATTGTGTCATAAGCTTGTCATATAAGACTCTAATGCTTGAAGTTTCCTTATTTAGAACCAGTTTCAAAAGCTCTCGAATGTGCATTTCTATGAGGAGATCGTCTCTAGCAAAACGCGACTTAAGCATCATAACAGCCTTCTTATAATTAGGACCCGAAGGAGGAAAACTTTCTACTAACTGTCTCGCCGACGTACCTGGGACAGTAGCCTGCATTAGATATTGGAATTTATCCTCCTCATCCAAGGATCCATCCTCATCAATTTTCTTAAATTGGCCCCAAAAACCCAACCAATTTTTTATGCAGCCGTCAAACTTTTTCAATTCTATTTTCGGCAATACATATTTCCGTCTTTCTATCGCCGTACTCGCCTCTGATGATGAATCGTTTACCTCCTTGAGGTACTTCGCGCATTCCGACTCTACTCTACAGTTATCATATAAGAATAGATAAAAAGAGTAAAATACCTAATATAGAAATAAGATAAACGCTTTTAATTAGTTTTAGGTTAATTAAATTTGCTACACCCTATAAGACAGGTTGCATGTACTAGTTTTAAGAACTTTGCATGTTAGCATGAACGAATAAATAAATAAATGAATTAAATTACAGACAAGTTGACTTTACAAGCTAATAGGTAATAGTTGAAAACTTACAAAATGTAATTTCCGATACAAAAAGCCCCCTTTTATATTGGATTTTATATTGTGAGGGGCTACTGCGGAACCCTACACTGCACGTGACCCGACACACACTTAGCCGCTTGTTTCTAATGAAAGACTAAATTAGGAGACAGGTTATTACCTGGCTAAGGAGCCATGATTAATGAAAATTGGCTAAGCCGTTACGAAGATATATGCTGTAATCTTTGTGTAGTTTTTGTAATGTACATAAAGAGTATTTGATTGCTTGATTGAAGATACTTAGCTTCTTCAGGTATAGAATTCTATGCCTACTTGTGGAATAGTGGGTATAATATACTTACTAATCATTTTTATAATAGATACTTACTGTTGTTCAGTCATATTAATTGTCATTGTAACGTTTTAATTATGCTACCCTTTTAATTATTACTTTCGCTTCGTTATGCTAGCCTGGTACCGGTGGCTGGCGTTCAAGTTTATAAAATCACGTCGGGTTTACGCGGATGTCTCTCACTCGATTATGCTAGCCTGGTACCTATGGTAATTAATGAAAAGTTTTGTACTGTCTACGTAGGTTTGTAGACTGATTAATTGAAGTATGCGAGCCTGGTGTTAAGATCACATTCTACCTATTGGACTACCATTGCTAATCCTGGTCTTATATACTTTCACACCTTGAAGCAAGTGTGAAAATTCTCAGAATGTTATATAATTAACATATCAGTTAACCATCGGTTATTTTGCTCTTTAATTTGACGTACTTTCGTCCATACACAGGGTGTTCTAATAAACTTTAAATGAGTTCTACATAAAAGTTTTAAAAACACTCCATCAGGATTATCGATGTCAGGTCGACCACATCGTCAGTTTCCATCTGGTGAGATTGTGGTCAAACGCGGATCCAGTCAATCCTAAAAAAAAAGTCCCTACATTCAGCTCCGTTCCGTTCCGTCCGTCCGTTCATTCAGTCACCGTACTTACATAATTATGCCAAATTTCAGCTGAATCAGGTACCAGTAATCTAATAATAATTAATTCTAATGTATACTAATTTTATAAAACAAGAGTAACTAAAAACCCGACTTGTATAACAAACCTAAAGGGCCTGTGTTACCTCATCACTTAATTTAGAAGGTGTCACGGAATCGGCCCGTATGGCAGAGTGTCCAAGATGCTGGCTGCATTACTTTGCTGGGCGGCAATGCTTAAGTGACGTCGGCCAGTCTAGTCGGCAGCTCATTATAAAGTGATAGAGTTCCGGGGTCTCAGTGACATGGAGTGTCAACTCTAAAAGAAATGAAGTTATATTAGGATCCTATGGCTCTTCATTTTGTTATCATCACCTTTTCGGCTGCTAGGATAGTGCTGCTGGTGTTCGACCAGGTACTAAGAAAATCCATTGTTTTCTTGATCAACATTCGCTTTTTTTTATGCACGACGGATTCAATTTTGATCTCAATCACTCCTCCTCCATCACACCTGATGTTAAGTGAAGATGAGATCGAAGGTGGAAGCGTACTGACCCCTAAACCCCAACACATTTGGGGGACTGGCTATCTTATCTTTGACAACCGGAACACAACAATGCTATCAACATTGCTGTTTGGCGGCAGATTTAGATAAGATGGTGGTAGCTGGCCAGGCGGACATCGCTACGACAATTTCTTGGACTCGTTGGGTATTTTAGAAAATTCATAAGAAATATTGCGATTTTAGTGCACCCTCTAACAAAATTACCGGCCACCTGCTTATACTGGCTGTATGTACAGTCTTCTTCTTATTTTTGAGGATGGCAACCAGTCAACCTCATTGTCGAGGGACATGTACAGTCTTAACAGATAAGTCTATACATACATATATATATTTTCACAGCAAATCATGAATAATTTTAGATGTTGTTTTTTAATTATTGTTAAACTTAGTAAGTGGTATAACTAAATAAAAAAATATCGAAAGTGTTTATAATTTCCAGGGAAAATTTAATTTGTAAGATGTAGGCCTGTAAAGGTTTAACTCGAGCCAAACAGTTTACCAATATTTGTAGCTAGAAACCTGACAAAGCTGCCGCCCGTCACCTTCGATCATATAGACGTGACGGCATTCCTTAAAGAAATGTCTGTACTAAAAAAGGAATTATCTGCACTTAAATCGAGCAAGCAGCGGAGTGCCGAGGTGGAGGGGTTCACGTCCGACCTCGAAGCATTGAAGGTAGATTTATTAGACATTAAGCGGTTACTCAATGAAACCCATTTTAATAAATTAGCCAACGATAATAAGATGCCATCTATAAACATCACACCGCAGCGACGACGCTCAACTGCCGAAATGAACGTGCAAGTGCCGCTCCAGCCGCCCGCGCAGCTGCCGCCGCGTCCTACACCCGGGCTGGCCCGCGCGTACTCCCCACCCTTACCTACACCTCGCACTCGGATCACAGCTGACTCACTGGAGCCGGTTCGCACGTCATCGTATCGTGATATGGTTATGCATACCGAGCAGCGCCACGCTAAAAATGACCATACGGGACAATGTAACAAAGTTGAAAATGTTAAAAGTAATGAGGAAGACTTTGTTCTAGTGGAACGACGGAAGAAATCCGTTAAAAGAATTAATAATATGTGCGGATCGGCTTTGCGCCCTAGCAAGATACAGCCCGCGGAAATGCCTCTTACGATATACGTATCACGGTTATCTAAGTCTACTACAGTGGAGGATATCAAAGAACATTTAAAAGACATGGGAGAGGAAAGTATTGACGTCCAGATTTTAGGCCAAAAGCATGAAACTGGTTTTAATTCTTTTAAGGTTCTCGTGTCAAGGAATAGGCTAAGTAATTTTTTATCGAATGACTTCTGGCCGGAAGGTATAAAATATAGGATTTTTCGTGAGCGCTCAGCTAGGATAGCCATGCCGATAGTAAATGTGTTAAGCAAATAATAATTATGGGTACAAGAACAACAAATAAAACCAATTTAACGTCGACATTTATGGTGACATACAACTGTAAATCCATAAAAAGATCCATTTCCCATATTCAGGAACTTTGTAAACATAACGACATCATCGCCCTACAGGAGACGTGGCTTCTGCCCTATGATCTGGACTACGTACACAGTATTGATGCTAGTTTTGCTTGTGTTGCCACATCGTCTGTAGATACTTCAGCGGGAGTCCTACGTGGTAGACCATATGGTAGACTCGCTCTTCTATGGAGGAAGGCCAAATTTCCGAATGTGTCTGTGGTGGACTGTGCGTGAGACAGGATTGCCGCAATTCGAATATCACTTGGCCTCTGTTCAGTGTTAATAATTAACGTCTATATGCCTACTGATGAGCCTGACAACCTCCCCGAGTTCACAAACTGTTTAGCTCGGGTGAGTGCTATTATAGAAGAATGTGATATACAAGCTGTTTTCGTGCTTGGTGACTTTAATTCGCATCCAGGGACTAGATTCGGCAGGGAGCTATCGAGCTTTTGTGAGGAACAGCGGTGGCGTTGTGCGGATATTGAAGTATTGGGGATAAATTCGGACGTCTTCACGTTTGTAAGTGAAGCACACGGTTCATGTAGGTGGTTAGACCACTGTATTACGACCCAGGTGGTATGGGATACTGTCGTATCAGTCAGTGTCTTAAAGGAGGTGTCGTGGTCGGACCACTTCCCATTACGTTTAGTATGTAACATTGATGGCATAATGGAGGAGTATACTGCAATTGACACGGAAATGCCAAATAAGATAAGATGGGGAAATAGAGACTCTAGTCAAATAGAACAATATTATAACTACTGTTACTCATTATTATTAAATTTAAACGATTATTTGGAATGCAAAGACAGTAGTGATTGTAACTTTAAACAGTGCTCAAAATTTAAGGAGCACTGTAAATTTATTAATGAATTATATATTAATATTGTACGTATACTACAGGATGGAGCCAGTACGACTTTTGTTTCTCGCTTTGGTCGTGTTAAAAAACACAAACAGGTCATGGGTTGGAACTTATATGTAAAGGACTCTCACCAGTTGTACAGATTGCATTATAACTGCTGGGTGCTAGCTGGTAGGGCGTCCTCGGTGATGCTTTTGAGAAAATGAATTTTCATCGCAAATTTTTTTTAAATAAACTTAAATGGTGTCAAAATAATCAGGAAAAAATTGAATTAGATATGTTGGCAGCGAATAGAGAAGGAAATAATTTTGGAAAATTCTGGAAACTTACTAAAAAAAAAAATAATTTTAAACAGAACTTACCTGTGTCAGTGGACGGCTTACAGGACCCAACACAAATAGCAAACATGTTTTCTACTAACTTTAAAATGACTCCGCAGCCAGTGTCGGGGTCTGTGCTTAGGGAGGTTGAAACCAGCTGTAGTAAGAGAAATGGCCTGGAGATTCAATTTACTTCTAATGACGTATCACAAGTTGTTCGAAAAATGAAGCGTGGTAAATCTCCTGGTTATGATGATCTGAGTCTTGAGCACATACTCCATGTGGGTGGGATCCTATATTCTAGATTATGCAGTCTGTACAACTTGTGTTTGAGGTATTCCTATTTGCCGCCGGATCTCATGAAGACCATTGTTATTCCCATAGCTAAGAACAGAACGGGTGACATGGGAGCTGCTAATAATTACCGCCCAATTTCATTAGGCACGGTGATTGGAAAGATCTTTGAGCGTCTATTGCAGCCCGAACTGTTGAAAAATTTATGTTTAGATGATGCTCAGTTTGGTTTCCGTCCCGGTTTGTCAACAGACTCTGCGATATTAAGTTTAAAGCACGCCGTTAATTACTACAGAAGTCGTAACACTACGGTCTATGCGTGTTTCCTTGACCTGAGCCGGGCATTTGATCTGGTGAATTATGAAATACTCTGGAACAAACTACTCGGCTCAAGGGTATCGGAAAAAGTTGTAGATCTGTTGATGTATTGGTACGGAAATCAAACGAACTTTGTGAAATGGGGTGATGCGACATCCAGCAGTTATAGGCTGGAATGCGGAGTTCGCCAAGGGGGGATAACTTCTCCGGACCTCTTTAATGTGTACATAAATGACTTGATAGTGGGGCTGAGGGGCACCCGAACAGGTTGTCATGTGAGTGGGTCTGTGAGAACAACCTCAGCTACGCTGATGATATGGTGCTACTCAGCCCTCTATCAAGGGCCTTAGAAAGTTGCTTTCAATCTGTGAGCTTTATGCCGATGCTCATGGATTGAAATATAATGTATGTAAAACTAACTTAATGATTTTTAAAGCAGGGAGAGGCCCGGAGAATGTGCCAGAAATTAAGATGAACAATTCAGTAGTTCGGGCTGTGGAGAAGTTTAAATACTTAGGCCACATACTTTCTACCGACCTGAAAGACGATCAGGACATGGAGCGAGAGAGGAGGGCGCTCTCGGTGCGGTGTAACATGCTCGCGCGCAGATTTGGCAAGTGTAGCAACATGGTTAAGGTAACATTATTTAATGCATACTGCCAGTGTTTCTACACGTGCCAACTCTGGGTTGATTTTACGCGTAAATCTTACAGCACCATGAGGGTGCAATACAATGACGCATTTCGCATCCTCATGAGACATCCGCGTTTCTGTAGTGCGTCGGGCATGTTCGCTGAGGCGAGGGTACCTGACTTTTTTGCTGTTATGAGAGCACGCGTGGCCTCTTTTTGGGAGAGACTTCGCTGCTCTGATAACAGCATTCTCAAGGCAGTGTGTGAAGGACTGGACGGTCCAATTTTTAAATATTGGCTAACTGTACATCGGAGCGAGAACCGAAAGTGAGAAATATGTGAAGTATACCACATTGACACCAACATTGGACTGACGAAATTTTAATTTTAATTTTAATAGTATTATTTACAATTTTACGCAATTTTACGCATTATTTTTGTACCTACTATGGCTTTATTGGCTGCAAATAAATGATTTTTTTTTTTAACTGTTTCTGACTGTACCTAGATTTTTTTTCTCTCATGTCTTGTTTCAGCTCACTGATGCAATCTGTGGCCATAGCTACAATTAACATCTTTTAACCGACTGACCCAGGAGGATACTGTTCTTCGATGCATTCTTCGACACTCAAAATTCAAAATACACAAGTCCAGGCAAAGTATATTAAAAAAGTACAAAATTTAATTTAATTTAATCCTTTGTAATAATAAAGTAATATATTAATAATAAAAAAAAATATATTAAATTGATAATAATAATAATTCGCGTGTTTTTATTTCAAATTCAAAAATGCTTTAGTTATTGCGGTACACCTGGTACATTAAAAATAGTTACATTTTACATTTTTTAAGCTACTGCTTGTTCAAAAGGCAATTTTACCCCGAGAAGACTATTCTATTGCAATGCAACTCTGTAAATAAACTATTCCATTCCATTCCATTCCCCTCCACTCCGCTCCGCTCCGCTCCACTCCACTCCATCCATCCATTCCATTCCATTCCATTCCATTCCATTCCATTCCATTCCATTCCATTCCATTCCATTCCATTCCATCCATTCCATCTATTCCATCTATTCCATCTATTCCATCCCATCCCATCCCATACACCCCATCCCATCCCATCCCTTACCATTCCATTCCATTCCATTCCATTCCATTCCATTCCATTCCATTCCATTCCATTCCATTCCATTCCATCCCATTCCATCCCATGCCATCCCATGCCATCCCATCCCATCCCATTCCATTCCATTCCATTCCATCCCATCCCATCCCATCCCATCCCATTCCATCCCATCCCATTCCATCCCATCCCATCCCATTCCATCCCATCCCATTCCATCCCATTCCATCCCATTCCATCCCATTCCATCCCATTCCATCCCATTCCAACCCATTCCATCCCATTCCATCCCATTCCATCCCATTCCATCCCATTCCATCCCATTCCATCCCATTCCATCCCATTCCATCCCATTCCATCCTATTCCATCCCATGGCAAATCCCAAAAAGGCACAATAATATTTCATTATTACTTAATTGTGAAATAGATTGGTACGCGAACGAGCTGGTTATGGCCAAGGATGTTTATCATCTAGTGTAATATTTCATAATAATAATATGCTTTCTTAATAAGTTTCTGTTTTATAGTATCTTTAAATTTATTGAAAGGAAGATTTTGTATATCAATATAGGAACCTGCTTTGCGGGGCGACTTATGTGACCCGCAAGTTTACTGTATTTTCCAATTTTCATCCAAATCCGTTCATCTGTTTCGCCGTGATTGATCAACAAACAAACAAACATCCAAACTTTCACATTTAAATATTAGTAGGATTTTCAAAAATGTGTTTCAAAAGGTTCTAAGTGACACTGCAGGTCTCAATTGATAAATTGCGCGAACGGCTCGTTTTTGTAAAACAAAGATTGTATTTATATCCGCGGCATTTACCCACAGCAAGATACCGTAAGACATCAGGCTACGGAAATAACTAAAATATACTAATCTAGCAGTATTTATATATCATATATGTAACCATGAAGCCTCGGTCTCTCTTTATTGCGGCACGCTAAGGGGTACCACGTCTGATACTAATGTTACGTACACATATTAAAACCTCATGTGAAAGCAATAAATGAATTGATTAGGAACCTTCTTTTTTTGAATTCGGTATAGTTTATCCACACTTAATCTTTAATCATTGTGTTAAATCGCGATGATAACCGTAAAATAACCTAACGATATAATGACTGTCTTTGATATTTTCCCTTTTGATCTGACATTCAGTAAAACATAATTGTGTACCTTACCTTTTCTAGTGAATACGACGGTAGATTATTTAAAATGTTATTCTATTTTACACAAGACAACTGTTTGGTCGTTTCTCATACTATAAATAAAGAATTGGCCAGTACTTGAAGTAATTTCAATGCTCAGGTTGACTGGAAGAAATCTCTTAAAGAGATAAGTCCACCTTTGTACGTGACCTATTGTTTGTAATCTGTTATTGTAATATTTTGGTGCAATAAAGAATGAAGATGGATTGGGTACTCCAGTGAATATACGTAATTTTTATGATGTAACTTCCCATTTAAAGTTCCTGATTTTTTGTAGAAGGGTGGAGTAGTACCCATCAGTTATAGAATAACATGTTTTCTGACCACTCTATAGCTTGCCATAGGTATAGTACATACAATATTAAATTAAAGTTACCACTGTGAACTGCATTGCTTTATAGAAGATGCTAACTCCTAAAACAATTTTCTAAAAAATTAATTAATAGCTACCTCGGTGAAGATTCCCATAAATAGGTATAAAGAAGTTATTGATCGATTTTTTTGAAAATTCTAACACGAGTTCTAATTTGTTGTAATTATGCCATCAAGCAGCAATGTTAACAGCATTGTGTAACAGCAGAGATAAGATAGCCATTCCCTCAAATGTCTTGGGACTTCCGGGTCAGTACGCTTCCACCTTCGACCTCATCTTCACTTAACATCAGGTGTGATTGAGGTCAAATACCAACCCGATGTGCATAAAAAAAAACTTTAATCATATACTACTCTGTGTAAAAAGTATCGGGAATATGTCAAGAAAAAGACCCGCGTAAAAGAGGTCGTTCTAATTTTTTTACTGCATGTTGGTAGCACTGTACTGATTTAGCGCGCAAAATTTGAGCGGGATCTGTCATTTAATTTGTTTGTCTTTTTGTTGGTCATAGTTTTGAGTCCTCGGCGATTTTTACAATGGAAAATATTGTTGAACAAAGAGTGTGCCTTAAATTTTGTGTTTCAAATGATATTTCATGTGGTGAATCACTAAAAATGTTGCGAAATACCTACGGCGAATCGTGTATATCGAAAACAAGGGCTTATGAATGGTATAAGGCTTTTAAAGAAGGCCGAGAAGTAGTAGTAGACTTGCCTCGTTCTGGTAGACCTTCAACCGCTACGACCAAAGAAAACATCGACAGAATCAAGAAGCTAGTGCTCGAAAATCGACGTATGAGTCTGAGAGAGTTGGCTAGTGAGGTGAACATATCTTTTAAGTCCGTCCACAACATTCTCATTGACATTTTAGGCATGAAACGCGTCGCCGCTCGACTAGTTCCAAAAGAGCTCAATTTTGTTCAAAAAGCGCAGCGAAAGCATGTCGCTGAAGACATGGTTTCCCGAGCTTCTACGGATCCGACCTTTATGAAACGTATAATAACTGGCAACGAGACATGGGTTTATGAGTACGACATGCAAACAAGCCAACAGTCTTCAGAATGGCGTCTCGAAAACGAGCCGAAACCCAAAAAACCGCGGCAAAGTCGCTCCAAAATCAAGTTGATGCTGACAGTTTTTTTTGACTACCGTGGTGTGGTTCACTCCGAATTCCTTCCAGAGGGAGAAACAGTGAATAAAGAATATTATTTAGGCGTCATGAAGCGTTTGCGTGAGAGTATCCGCCGAAAACGTCCAGATTTGTGGCAACACAACTCATGGATGCTGCACCATGATAATGCACCATCACACACAGCCATTATAGTGAAAGAGTTTTTAGCGAAAAATTCAACAAAAGTTCTCGACCAAGCACCGTATTCACCTGATATGGCTCCGTCTGACTTTTTTTTATTTCCCAAGTTAAAATTACCACTTCGAGGAAAACGTTTTGAGTCGATAGAAGCCATAAAAGAAAATTCGCTGAATGAGCTAAAGGCCATACCGCAAATAGCCTATGAAAAATGTATGGAAGACTGGGTGAAGCGGTGGAGATGTTGTATTGCAAGCGATGGGGCCTACTTTGAAGGCGATAAAATAAATTTAGATGAATAATTTGTATTTTTTGTTTTATTGACAAATTCCCGATACTTAGTACACTGAATGTATATAGTCTATTTTTGATTACTAAATACCTATACTATATATAAACATTGTTATTCTATCACTAACAGGTACTCTATCCATGTGCAAAAAATCATTGCCTTTAAAATTATAGGAAGTGTGTCCTATAGACCTGATGACCGATTGGTGTAGTGGATAGTCAGCGAAACCAACGGTTGCGGGTTCGAATCCCGCAAGGGGTAAATGTTTGTGTGATGAATACGACCATTTATTCCCGAGTCATGGATGTATGTTTATGTATGTTTATCCGTTATCAATATATACTTATATGTATAGTACAAACTTTGTTTAGTTTGGAAGTATTGTGATTGGTGTGTCCGAAATTATTATTTATTTATTTATGTAGTATATCAACCATCTGGTATCCACAACACAAGCCTATAGTTGCTTACTGTGGAACTAGATGGCGCTGTGTGTATGTCTAAGGATATTTATTTATTTATTATTATTATTTATTTACTTATTTATAGTATATGACGATCTGTTTGGTGTAGTGGTTAGAAACTCTGATTGCTATACCAAGAGGTCACGGGTTCGAATCTCGCTGTATGTATAATGAATACAGACGTGTGTTCCTGAGTTATGGATGTTTTTTTCAATTATATATTTATTTACCAAAAAATGTATTTATGAAATTTATCAACCATCTTGTATCCATAATACAAGCCTTGTTGCTTAGTGTGGATCTAGATGGCGCTGTGTGTATGTGCGATGATATTTATTTATTTTTTATTTATTAATCCTTAGGGTTATGGAGCAGTGTAGCCATTTCCAACCCCTAAAAGATTAGTTCTTAATTTTTATTTTATCTGGCTGACCACTGAGTTTCAGGATAGGAAACCCTGGTCCAGTGAGTCTTCGGACTACCTAACAGGCGCAAAGGCTTTCCACCGGACCTCAAGGCTTCATAGAAAAATTATACTAAACTTTAGTTTATTTCAATGATTTTTATTTTGGCATTAAACTATAATACATGACATTGCTTTTTGCATTGAAGTCTTGTGCGTGCTCTTTTATTCGACGTGACGTGTTTGACAATTTTAGTCACTAAGTGACAGAAGGAACATGAAATAGCTTAATGTAGTCTTCAATATCTGGAACAAAACACATAGTTAGCCAAGAGGACGTTGAAATCATAGAAAATACACCCGACAAACTAATCGTCGTAACATCATTCAGGCATACAAAGCAACTGTGTTAAAAATTCGAAATTTTCAAACTAACTTTCATAAAACATGTCGAAGAACAAAGAAACAAACAAACAAAATTTTCTGCATTACGCAACAATTTGAAACATAACATAAGGAAAAATAAATTTTACAATAAAAATACTATTAAAAACAAGCTTTTAATACTTCACCATGATTAGGTACATACACACATTTCGCTTTCTAGATCGCTCGTAGGCTCATGTATTCGGTGTCGCCCTCATTTGAAAAGACCACTAATTCGGCTCATTACCAGGAAGTGATCTGTGTCAATGCCGTCCTCCCTCATCATGATTCTTATATATTATTCTCGTTTAACAGTGTATGCAAAATTTCGAATCCAATACTTGAACCGTAGAGGAGATCCTTTCGGACACAATCCTGGCTGTAGCATCAGGTCATCGAGAAAATCATGTTTAACTACCAAATAAATAAATTAACTGATCGTGTTTGCTAAATTTAACATCCGTCGCTCTGGAAGTCTATGGGAGACGCCTATGTTCAGCAGCGTCTTGTGGCTGATATGATGATGATCTTATAGAACTCAGGAAACCTTAAATAACCGTTATACTTTAGTAAGGAAATCTTTTTCCTTACGGAAGAGGCTCTTACCCCGACCATTGTGGTGACCCCTACTGGTACGATCCCCACGGCCGTGATCTGCAGCGGAGTCTGCATCCTATGCAGCAGTATACACAGGATGCGACGGTTACTAGTGTTCATGCACTGCCATGGTGTGCAGTAGAGTGTGTCCGGCAGCTTTTTACTCTGTATAAAAATTTAAATTCTAAAAATAGCTCACTGAGAGGCGTTTATGGCGTACATTATCATCATCTGATTGAGAAATTACGCTACTTTACTATTGCGGGCTGTGCCTTCGACCTTTTAATATCAAATTGTGTAATGGAGCTCAGAGGGTTGACGTCAATGGTAAGAGACAAAGTTTCCAGTTTGCACAGTGGTTCCACAGGGCTCAATTCTCGGGCCGTTCATGTTACTTGTTTATATTAATGATCTAGGTGTAGACGGTGATTATGAGATTGCAATATTTCCTGACGACACTTCCTTTTTTCAAGGTAAAACAAAAATACTTGACGATGTAAATAGTGCTATCGCCGGTATCGTCTCGCGTTTTGACATCTTACTTATGTAATAGAGTTCAAAGTGTTCGCGTTAATGGTAAAAGTTCACTATGGTCTTCATTTTGACTAGATGTTCCACATGGCTCACTTCTTGGATCATCCTTATTTCTTACTTATATAAAAAAAATGTTGTGTGGTTACATTTTTTTCTGGAAAATTATTCAAATATATAATGTTGATCGAATGTTTAGAAAAATAGTTTCAGAAGTTCCTAGTGCGTTCTGAAACGCAGTGATTCACAGTTTGATATATTACTGTAGGTTTTACAACTAAACTAGCTTGCCGCCCGCGGCCTCATCTTTTTTTGCCTTTGTGTGTTATCTTATCTGACCTCATCTTGTATTATTATAACGAGCTTATGTCCTTCTACCAGACTACCTCTGTGCCAAATTTTTATTTCATACGTTTAGAGGTTTAGTCATTACAAAGTAAGAAACAGACACAATTTTGCATTTATAATAAAAGAAGACCTTTGACGTATGAATATTAGCAGACTGAGCATGGGGTGGAATTTTTTTTTAAGATTGACTGGATACGCCACACATTCGACCACAATCTCACCAGATGAAAAGTGACGATGTGGTCGAATATGTAAATGCCCTATCGCCAACCAAAGCGATTACTAAACACGATAATCGATCGAACCCGCGAACTCCTGTCTGTATTCATCTGAAATATGTATCGACGACTGTTCTTGTACTTGACTGCAAAAATGTTGTACGGACTGTAACAAGGACTTTGCGTTAGTAATAGGAAATTTTGGACTGCACAGTATAACGTACTTACCAAGGTGTCGACTATTTCAAATGTTATAGAAATGAGGAAAAGTTGGCCGAACACGTTGGCGGTTAGTGGACTAATACCGAGCAGGCCGTTGAGATCCTGCAAAAATGTGCTTAAATTGTACCACTGTTGTTTAAGAGATATTCCATAGTTTAAGTGAGTATTCCGACCTCACATGTTGCTGCAATGCTGCTTATTAGAAATTTGTATCCCAAAAGAATGTGCATAAATAGTGCCACCGAAATACTCAAGTCCCACTAATAGTATCTATTTCAAGAACAACGAAGTTATAGTGCATTCGCGTTAAGAAAATAGTGACAAATCGTTGTCACTGAGCTTAGCGACGCCCTTTGACCAATTAGATCATAGTAAGTTAGAAAGCCGTGTTCACATTGACCAGTTGAAATGAGCCATTCAGATTGTACAGACGTGTCTTTTTGTGAATTTTAAAAATAGATACCTCACCTGTTCGTAAAAAGCAAATCAATAATTCATAGCGGAGAAAAAAAGAGTGATTTGTAATGTTTTTAAGTACATTTAACGGTGTGGTGCTCAAAACGTGGAAGGTATAGTAGTGAAAACGGCTAATGCATGCGGTGTATCTGAAAATACCGTCTATTAAGTTATTAAAGAACAGAAGGAAACGAATACAAAAACGAATATCTCTGTCAATAACTCCACATTTAACTTAAACACGTGTAAGCTGTTTTACGACGCAATAGCAACAATAGACTAACAAATGGAAGAAATGCTGTGAACATTGTGGTCAGTGAAGAAAAAAACATGTGGGACTTCGTGGAACAGAATCCTTTAATTACAGAGATGTACAAAATACCCTGTACAAAGTATCTGCAATACAAAATGCAAGATACTTTTAAATAAAGTATTTCAGATACCAGATACAAAATACTTTCGAGAATAGTATCTGAAATACTAAATACCAAATACGTATCTTCTAAATACTTCTTAAGATACAAATACTTTTGTAAGAAAACAAGATTTTATTTTAATGAATTCTAAGTTTATTTTTCTTAATTGACATAACAGGAGCATAACACGATAACATAACACACACGTTACATAACATAACACGATTTATTCGTAAATAACTTAATGTTATTTACGTATGTAAATAACTTAACATTAAGTTATTTACGAATTATTCGTAAATAACTTAATGTAATGTAATATATACAAAAAGGCGGTCATCTTCTCAAATGAAATTACATTTCAGTTTTTTTTTTTTTAATTGTTTGGCTCGCACGACTTGTGCATTTGCCACATCTTGTATAGATACAGGCCAGTGCAGTGCAAAGAAAGAGTCGCCATCTACCAATGTGATGTTGGACTAATAATGACATGCTCAATTTTACGCATTTATTTTATATATTTCTACTAATATATTACTAAAAGTATTTTATCAGAAAAAGTATTTATAAAATACTAAGATACCAAACAAAATATATTTAAATACAAGATACAAAATGATTTTTAAAAAAGTATTTTAGATACAAAATGAAAATACGTATCTTGCATCTTGTATCTGTATTTCAGATACTTGTATCTTAGATAAGTCACACCTCTGTTTAATTATAAATGTGAATGAAACTTTTGACGATTCTGAATAAATGTTAAAATAATTACGTTATATCTACATTTGAAAGTAATGTGTAGTAATAAGATTGCTTTCTTTGAAGATTGATTTTTAAGGGACAGAGAGGCGTGGAAAGAGGAGTGTGTCCTTTGCTCTGCAGTGGGACAATATGGGCTTTTTCTCTGCTACATACAAGCCCACAGATCAGGAATTAGGTCAATCATAACTATTTGTTGGAAAATGTTGGGGTGGAGTAATGTACTCACCGCTTTCCAGCATTCTAGCAGTAATAGGCAGCAGCACATCAAATGCAGGAAGTAATTCAGTGCTAACATAGGTCCGAAGAAGTCTGATAACTCTTTTGTAAAACTGAAAATTTAAAGGTTGTTCGGTATAGTAGAAAACACCAATATAGAAGATTATGTTGTGTTTATCCATTCAAATTCTTTTCAATTTCAATTCATTATTTATCGAAGATATCACACAAAGGTATTTCGTTATTAGATGTGTGGTTCCCAGCAGGGTAGAATAGGCCGTAACACTCTCTTCCCGAGCATCATTAAAGGCGACTAAACGGTCGTGAGCATAGAGAATAGACCAGTGATGGGCAACAGTGTAATTGGCGCGGGTTTGACGCATTTGGTGCACTTCTCAATTTGTACACCATTCTCAAATGGTACACTTCTCAACTTGTGCAGTTCCCAAATGGTGAACTTAGCAACTGGTGCACTTCTCATATGGTGCACTTCTCAACTTGTACACCATGCTCAAATGGTGCATTTCGCAAAAGGAGCACTTTTCAAAATGAGTGGAGATTTGGAAAATTGTCAAAAAATGAAAGACTCTTTGGTTTTGCGCAGGTAATTTTCTTAAAAATACAATTAACAAACACTTTTCAATACAAAACAACACACTCAATAAAAGCCGTAGTCTTGACAGTTTTATGTTTTTTATTCTAACTACCCTCATTTAGTTTTATATCGCATGCATATTGGGTTACCACTCTATAAAATAAAAACACCTAATAAAACGCAATAAACAAATACTTCAAAATTGTATGTTTGTTATAGCATAATCACTTTGTTATTATTATATCTTTTTGCAGTAGGTAAATCTTTCTTACATATTTTTTTATTGCTTTCGTGTGACTTTTTATAATATTATTATTGAAAATTGTTTAAGTTTAAGTAACCCTTATTTACCTATTTGTAAAGTGTTTGTTGAGTGTATTTTTAAGAAAATTACCTGCGCAAAACCAAAGAGTCTTTAATTTTTTGACAATTTACAAATCTCCACTCATCTTAAAAAAGTGCTCTTTTTGCGAAATGCACCATTTGGGCATGGTGTACAAGTTGAGAAGTGCTCCATATGAGAAGTGCACCAGTTGCTAAGTTCACCATTTGAAAACTGCACAAGTTGAGAAGTGTACCATTTGAGCATGGTGTAAAGTTGAGAAGTGCACCAAATGCGTCAAACCCTGACAAACGTTTTGATTACAGATTTTGTCTGCATAGGCGCGACAGAGAAGATTTCTCTACAGTCCCTCATGGCGTTCTCATGTATGAGCGCCAATAAAATTTATGCCTATGAAAAATATGGTTATACTGTGGTTTAGACATACCTGACAATAGTTCTGTGGTGGTTGATGCAATCCGTCAATATTTCACGAATTATACAATTCTCCTGTTCATTATAGAATTCATCAATAATGTGGAACCCTTCATCACTGAAGTTCACAACAGTTTGTCGCGTGGGCTTCTTTATGCAATCCAACTTATTCGTCAATATGAGAATGTGACCGATAATTTGAAATATCATAACGTACATAACTAAATCTAGAAAGCAGAACAATATTGTGCAGCCCTGGCATGGATATAAGTTCACAATTGTCGCAAGTGTCAGATGATTTTGGATATCGAAGTTTGGATAGGTGTAATAAACGGCGAAACTCAGCGTGGAGTTCTCTGCCATGCTATTGGTATATGCGCCAACTTTGTAGTTGTAAAATATTGGTGTCATAGAGAATAAGCTGGAACCACACATGGCCATAACGCTCATGATTATTGAAAAGTAGTATGTCCGTCTATCAATCGTTTGATATATCTGAAATGATTAAAGTATTAGTTTACGGTGAGTACAGGGGCGAGTGCAAGTACAATGATGCCGTGTCACAACGAACTCAGGTATTTAGATTCATCAATTCGGCGTAATAGGGTTAATTCATCTTTAAGTAATACTATTTTATTATACCTAATATGAGATTTATTTATGTTTGTATTTTTCCGTTAGTTTAAAGGCTACCCTAAGTCAGGTAACTTAAATTTTTTAATGCGGAGTAACACAAAACTGCTGTATCGAAGTTACCATAGGCGCACGTATCACGTTCACTGTTCATGTAATGCCAATCTGTGGTATTTATGTATACTTGATATCGGCGTTACTGAGCATGATAATATGGTCAATGAATAATTTTTGTGACTGGATATTTAAACTTAATAACTAGCGCAAACTGACTACTGACTTTCGTCTACGGAATCCTTAATTCAGCGTTGTTGAGCATTGCCCTCTCCACAGGTCGTTGCGAGTCTTTTTATGAAGCCCATAGTGACAGACCACGTTTCAGTGCCATAAGTTATCTCTGGTACTTGTTTAAAGTCTTTCGTCGTCAAGCACTGCGTTATTCGTATTAGCTGACGGGCTGGTTTCCGCAACTCGACGTCTAAGTGTGCGTATTTTTCGTACGGGGGAATACTTAATACATAAGAAAGCCGAGTAACTTTGTGTAGCAAAATGTCAAACACCGTTTTCCTATCCATTCCTCGCATTGTACGACGACCACGGGATGGGTTGATTCTATCCTACTCTGTCGAAAGCCACACGGCCAAACGGAAAATGATAATAACTAATAATATATGTAGTTGTTAATACTTGCCCAATCATCACTTGTGATTTTTGTCAATAAATATTTTTTTGTGACTGAATAATTAAACTTTATAACATGTGCAGATGATATAAGGTAAATTTTCAATGAAATTACTTCTTCCACGTCTTTATAACGATTTTTTTTTAATTCTCACATTACGTATTGCATTGTATATTTGTCAAATGTCATATAACGCAACGTCGCGAGGTAGGTAGCAAAAAAGGTAATTTCAACTGTAGTATGTACGTATGATGTCCGTTCCTTTGCCTGAATCCTGAACAGCATGGCGGATTCCTGATAATTATGGGTGTGTTTTAAAATATATATTTTTGAAAGAGAATAATTATGGCCACCGTTAGCCACTATTTTGGTCGCACACGATTTTACAAACTATTTACATTTTAATTACCGAGTTATTTAAAACGGTCTCATACAAACCTTCTTGTAATATTCATCCTTCGGTTCATAGTGAATCAAATGAAATGACATGAGGAATTTTTTAAGCAGTTGTGAGTAATTTCTTAAATTAGGTATAATTCCCCGGATCTGAAAACAATTCAAATTGTATTGTTGCACATCGATATTCGACATGAAAATTTACATGAGGTTTTTTTAACGGAGTACAAAAAGGAAGTTTTGATTTAACTAAAAATCAATAAAAGTCAGCGAATCGCTAATGTTCAGTGATTGGGCGACAGCAGGAATTCACAAAAGCAGAAATAGATTATATATGAACTTTATGCTAAAAAATCATATAATAAAAATGATACCTCTGTTAGGAATTATTCAAAAAATTTTAAACGCGTTTGTTCTGAGGCTAAATCTTTGTTTGTTAAAATTAAAAATAGTTCTAACATCATTAAATCCATTTGGAAAGTCATAAATAGTGAGACAAGAAAGTCGAAGATCGGAATTTATAATTCAATTTGAAAATAAACGATAAAATTATTAGTAATGACTTACAGGTTGCCGGATCATTTGAAAAGTTCTTTACCAACATTCCAATCTCGACCAATAAATCTCTTAATTCATCTCCCGCTCTGGCTGAATCACTTATCTTACAAAATGTAGAACCATGTGAGATAGACTTAAAATTTACTCATGTAAATAGTAGTAGTGTACTGAAAGCCTTTAAATCATTGCAAATGAAAAAGACTGCTGACGTTCACGGCCTATCAGTTAAAATTATTAATTCCATAATTGATTGTATTACACCCCACTTGGCTACTATATTTAACAAATGTGTTAATCGTGGAGTGTTCCCTGATTTAATGAAACTAAGTAAAGTCATTCTATTTTTAAAGCAGGTAGTACATCCGATCCCACTAACTTTAGAACTATATCAGTACTACCAACATTTAGTAAAATTTTTGAGAAATTGATTTTAAACCAATTAATGTCTCATTTTTATCAAAACAATATCATGCATCCCAATTCAAACAATTTGGATTCACACGGGGTCGCTCAACAACTGATGCCGGTCTTGAGCTAGTTCAACATATTTTTGATGCCTGGGAGAATTCGCGGGATGCAATTGGGGTCTTTGTCAAAGGCTTTTGATTGTGTTCATTATGATATATTAATCAGGAAACTACACAATTACGGCATACAAGGTCAGGCTTTGAAACTTTTAAAACCATACTTGTATAATAGAATTCAAAGAGTAGCTGTTAATGGCACTAAGTCTTCTGGGTCTGAGGCCAATATGGGCGTACCACAAGGTTCAATTCTCGGACCATTTTTGTTTCTTGTTTACATTAATGACTTGCCTCATCTTGCCCGGAATAGATGTGAAATAGTATTGTTTGCAGATGACACCTCTGTGGTATTGAAAGTTAAGAGATATCAATTATCTTGTGACGATATAAACACTGCTATTTTTGAACTTGTTAACTAGTTTACAGTAAATAATCTTCTTTTGAATGAAAAAGAAAACTAAATGCATAAAATTTACTTTACCAAATGTTAAATAACTGCCTACTGACATATTTGTACGAGGTGAAAAATTGGACCTTATAGACACTACTGTATTTTTAGGACTGACATTGGATGCTAAGCTTCAGTGGGGGCCTCACATTGAGAAACTAGCGAAAAAGCTTGCTTCTACAGCGTATGCAGTCAAAAAAATCAGAAATTTAACAGACGTTCATACCGCAAGACTGGTTTACTTTAGCTATTTCCACAGCTTGATGTCATATGGCATATTGTTGTGGGGAAACGTTACTAACATACATCTCATTTTTGTTCTGCAAAAGCGTGCTATTCGTGCCATTTATAAATTAGGACCTAGAATGTCTCTTAGAGATAAGTTTAAGTAAATTAATATCTTAACAATGGCATCTCAATACATTTATGAGAATTTGTTATATGCAAAAAAAAATATAACCTTATTCGCTAAAAATAGCGATAGGCGCAATGTTAATACAAGGAATAAGAACCAGTTTGTTTATGTTAGCCGACTTCACAAAGTTAGTAAATCCTTCAAAGGGCAATGTATACGCTTTTATAATAAGGTTCCAGTAGACATTCAAAATTTGCCTTTAAATAAATTTAAAGCAATCATAAAACACAAATTATTAACAAAATGCTGTTATAAAATCACTGACTATTTGAATGACAAGCAAGCATGGACATAGCTGTCTTATTATTCATATAATTATCAAATCGCAACCTATAATCTGTTTAAAAGAACAACCCTACAGTTTCTTGCTCGTTCTTCTCTGCGGAGGCAGCTTTGTGGATAACCACAAATTTAAAATTTAAATGTAATATTAATAGTGAGGTTTTCAAGTGATAATTTTATCCTATGAAATAAAATATTTGATTTGATTTGAAGATGTTTTCAATTCGATTGTATTTTCTTTTGTATGTTGGTAACCGATTTTGTTGATCATTTCCGTCCGTCTGTCTGTCTGCCCGAGGCTTAGCTCAGGGGCTCTTAGTGCTACCCAGATAGTATTGTGGCTTGAATATATTAATCACACCGACTAAGTGATAAAATGAAATCTTTAAAATAATATTTTTGGGTACCTCCCCTACACGTAATTTCAGGATGAATTTTCTTTTATTTTCAAAGTCACAGAATTTATTGCTTGCCACATTGTAGGTGTATGTACATTGGAACTTATTATCGTATAGGATGTTTGGATACAATGTAGCGCCCTGTAAGGGCAATGCAATTTTCAAAATTTACATTAATTACGTAATGGCACTACATTATTAATATTTTAAACTTTACCTAATTAACATTACAATACTATAATTACTTTATTAAAATTAGGTACATACTATTACATTTCAATTAAATAAATAATTAAATATTCTTGGACATACACACAATGCCATCTAGTTCTACATTAAGCAACTATAGAATTGTGTTGTGGATACCAGATGGTTGGTATCCTACTACATTACATATTTTTATTGTAAATAAATACTTATTATAAATGAAAACATCCATAACTTGGGTATACATGTCCGTATTCATCATATAAACAAATGTCCCTAGCGGGATTCGAACCCGTCACCTTTTGGTATCGTGGTCAGAGTTTCTAACCACTAAACCAAACAGGTAGTTAATTCTATAAACATTATAATTTTTTAGAATTGACATTATATATTTATCCTCCTACATCTACCTAGAGAATCTGACATTATTAATAATTAGTTAAATTGACACATTGTTATGTATTGTTATTTAATTGTATTTGACACAACATATATGAGGTAAGATGATATTAATTCAGTTTAAATGTAACAATGTAATATTTAAAGTTATTCAGGGTTAACACAATGTTGTCGTTTAGCGTGTCTGCTTATAATCGTTGCATGATTTTTTAATTTTATTTTTATATTTCAAATATTTGTACGCCATAACAGGCAGATATTGTTGGACTACCTATCTACAAAATAAGACCTTTATCTGTATACCCAAAATCTAACAAATAAATAATTTTCTTTCTTTCTTTCTTTCTAGAATTACATGGAGACATAAAATAATCCGTGCACAATATTAATATTTTGGAATAAAAATGAGACAATTTGGATAACAAGAATAGAGTTGATCTAATGTTTAAAGAGAATGCATACACATGCATAATAAAGTCTGATTAATTAATATTAATTTAGTTAACGGACTTTCGGCAGCGGTATTCCCGAACGAGTACGACATTGGAACCTTCAAGAAACGAGCCTACACCTTCCTCAAAGGCCGGCAAGTGACCCTTTTGGTGTTGCGGGTGTCCATGGGCGGCGGTGATTTCTTTCCATCAGGTGACCCGCATGCCCGTTTGCCGCCCTCTCATATATAAAAAAAAAGTTGTCTTGAACAGTTTTTCGATTTAGGGATCGGGTCGGTAGTGGTCGACCATGAAGGACGTAGGTACATACGTCAATCAAGTGTCTGACATACTCACAAAAGGTCAGGTGCGGTCAACCAATAACCGACGAGCGTGTATGAAGCATTTGATGAGAGTGAAAGAAGCAAAAGTAGTAGGTATGTCAGGATTGTTGCAAGTGGAAGTCAATAGTCTCCACCTACCCCAACGTAACAGACGTTAGAATATGTATGTACGAGTAAATGCAAAGTGAAATGTAAATATGAAAGATACGTAAGTGTACCGAGATTGGCGGATGTGGGGGTTTTGTCAGTGAGGTGCAATTTTGTACGAGTATGTTTATTACCCCTGTCATCACGCTCATCATTGAAGTCACATAGCAATGTCCCTTCAGGAGGAAACTGATTTCATTATTGTATTCTATGAGATATAGAATCTGCCCAGTGAAAAGAAACAACGTGAAAAATGGTACTGCTTTCCTGTGAATCAAATATAACAGGGGTATTTTCTCGCCGAAAATATCATATGGCCACGCCCCCATTGGTGCTAGGAACAGTTTAATTAATTTTAGGTATTTAAATGACATGATGGTCCTTTTCCTGTAACAAGTGAAATTTAAATCATCATATTAATATTTTTTGATTTCGCATGCTTATTTTTTTTTATAAACAACGAGTTTGCGCTTGACCTCAATCACACCTGCTGTTAAGTGAAGATGAGGTCGAAGGTGGCAGCGTACTGACCCGGAACCCCAATCTTATTTAGAGGAACTGGCTATCTTATCTCTGACAAGCGGAACACAACAATGCTATTAACATTGCTGTTTGGCGACAGACTAAGGCTCGTGTGTTGATGATGCCGCTGTACAGGTTATATAAAGCTGTCCTTTTTAGCTGTCCTCAAGTGGAGATTAATTGGAGAGACAGTGAGTTATTCAACATTTTTATATGAGCATTCTGGCATCACGTGTTGCTGGACGCCTCATTCTCATACGCATTATAACCCAAAAAGTTTGTGCACAAATATGCATGTCCCCTAAATTGTTCTTCAAAAACAACAAAATAAATGAGCCGTGGATCTTTAGGACAAATATTTATGTATGTTTATCCTTTATCTAGTATCGATAGTACAAGCCTTGCTTAGTTTGTGACTAGATGATTGGTGTAAGTGTCCGAAATATTTATATATGTATCATCATCATTATCAGCCCGTAAACATCCCACTGCAGGAATATAGGCCTTCCCTCGTATAGTCCACCACGCTGGCCCAATGCGGGTTGGGGACTTCACACGCCTTTGAATTTTTATTTCTCCGGCATGCAGATTTCCTCACGATGTTTTTCCGTCACCGTTTAAGAGCAGTCGGACTGTCGCTGGATAGGTCGCTCAAAAATATTAGAGGTTATCTGAAATAGTTATTCGATTCAGGGATCAGTTTATGAAATATTAAGCTTTAAAGTGCTTATTGTTGTTAGAGTCAAGGGGACACTTGCCAGCTAAACGGTTGTTTTTGGATATCTTATGAAATTGACGGTAGTGGATACTGGGTGGATTTGAGAACTGGTGACGCCACTCTTGATTACGAACAACTTTCCTCAAGGAACCAACAAGGAAGGATTCAGGGATCGTTTAAGAAATATTAAGCTTTAAAGTGCTAATTGTTGTTAGAGTCAAGGGGACCGTTGCCAGCTAAACGGTTGTTTTAGGATATGTTATGAAATTCACGGTAGTGGTATATACTGCGTGAATTTGAGAACTGGTGACGCCACTCTTGATTACGAACAACTTTCCCCAAGGCACCATAGTCGAAATCCACTAGTTCTAAATTGTTGGACTTCCACACTAAAGGCGTTTTCAGAATGGTTTACTTTGTATTGAGAACACACCGCCTTCCATCAGATCATTCTCTGTAGGAAACCGAATTCAGGCCTGCTCTGACCAGAAACGAAAATGGGAGTTCGGCAGGATAGTGCGCGGTTGGGCCGACTTCATTATGAGGTGCAGAACGATGATGGCGTTGCGTGGCGCAGGCACCTTGAGCAACTGAACCCGGGAGTTCGGCAGCCAAGAATAGTAATAGAATACTCGACATTCTTCCCACTGACGGTTGATGACGTCGTCTTCATGTTTTCATATCACTTATTCCTATAAAATGTGTATTTAACATTATGTGTTTCTGTAATATGTAAAATAAACGTTTAATCTATCTAAGTTATTTAGATGTCCTTATGAAACGATAAGCAGCCCAGGCGACACACTTATTGTTTGATTTTCGTTGAATCTTGCATTCTTTTATGCACTAATTCATCCTATTTGGGCTTCCATACTATGGTTTCAGAATGGTTGACTTTGTATGGGTAAACGAAAATATTTTGATCGAATTTGGCTATGGTTCTTATTGGAATTTTGTTCGTAATCAGGACTGGAATCACCAGTAAACAGGGATTACACGAATTAAATCACAGATAAGTAGGCTTTACAAGCTGACCCACCTCCAGACCCTCCAACTGCAACTCCTGTATAGCCAGGATCAACGGTACAGCTGAACGTTGTCTACTGAAAGTAAGCTGGCCCCGAGAAAAGACTTTACGCTACCTTGGGTCCCAAATTTATTTAAGAGAAGGGGTTTAAAGAAGGAAAAATAAACTTATTTCCTCCTCCGCCTCTACAAATGGGAGTGTAGTAAGAGGAAAGCAAAAAACCCTCGTGTGAGGTTAAAATTATATGGGAAAAGGGGGTTGAGTGAGGTTCAGTCCCTAATTAATATAGAATACACCACGGACGGCGTCAAGGGGCGCAGTGAGTTATTGGTAAGTAGCTAATCTTTTCTTGTCTCAAGGTTTTTGTAAGCTAATTCGCATATTTATTTACTTATTTATTCCAATCTACAGTAACCGACAGTATATCTGTATCTATTTGAGTACCTATACTGCATTTCAATACATATATGTATACCTACGTGACATTATTCACTGATGCGTACAGTAAAATATGCTTGTCTGTTATAGCCGAAAATCAATGTTTTGCTCTCTGAGCATTTATACACACTGAGCTATGACCCATTTGTACGGCTGTAGCACACACATACTCTAGTGTATCCTGATGTTATTTTTATTTTTTCTTATACAATTTGTATTATGGCTTGCAATAATTGCCAAATATTATATCTTTTCAAGGGAATATACTTTTTTTCCACAAAGGGTTAAATGAATAAATAAATAAATATAAATATTTCGGACACTTACACCAATCATCTAGTCCCAAACTAAGCAAAGCTTGTACTATGGATACTAGATAACGGATAAACATACATAAATATTTATATAAACATCCAAGACGCGGGAATAAATGTTCGTATTCATCATACAAACATTTACCCCTCGCGGGATTCGAACCCGCAACCGTTGGTTTCGCTGATAGGGTGACTATCCACTACACCAATCGGTCGTCAAAATTCAATCAATTGACTTCAATCACACCTGATGTTAAGTGAAGATGAAGTCAAAGGTGGAAGCGTACTGACCCGGAAAACCCAACACAATTGGGGGACTGGCTATCTTATCTCTGATAACCGGAACACTAAATAAGATGGTGGTAGCTATCCAGGCGGACATTTAAAATGCCCTACCACCAACCAATCCGAGTACTTAAACATGTATGAATCGTAAACCCAATGTTGTTTACATTGAGCCACAAAAGCGGCTTGATACCTTATAATTGCAGTACCTATCTAAAGCGTTTAAACGGACAATAAACTAATTGCGTTTATGAGAACATTGGTGTCGATTCGGATGTACACCAACTAAACTAAATTAAAACCAGTTTTAAAGTAGTACCGTAAAACTAGGCAACTTTACCAAACCTGTGGCAAAATTACCATATCATAGGTATTTGATTTAAAGACAGTTACTGAGAAAACTTGTGCATATACAAGCTTTATTTTAATGGTAGGATAATTTGAACTGATTTTGGCAACATTTCGCAATAATTATCAACTGGCAACACTTAACGTTATGTCAATATGGCAGCCCAAACTGGACAGGTGTGATGACGTAAAAAATATTTATGGATAAATTCAAAGACTACAATGTATATGATAAATTGTGGTTGCAGCGTTGTCCCAACTTATGACAGGTAAGCTATTTTAACATATTATGTGTAAAATATAGTCAGGATTACAGTGATAATAGTAGTAACTGCTATTATCTATTTTTATTCAAATTATTTCCGTGGGTAATGTTACTTGGATTTAGGTAAAGTTGCCAGTGACTACTTTGTGGTAAGTTTACCTGTGGTTAGGGTTGCCATCAAGCTAAACTTGGAAAATTAGGTACCTATATAGGTACTTATCTACCTACATCTCGTTTGAGTGTAAATATATAGGTGTTCTTTTTGTGTTTATTTTGAGGATATTACAATCGGGATAAGAAGTTAGTTGTTTAAAAATACTTACTTATCTATCTATTATTACTTGACTGCGCCAGAAAGAGGGTAATGTTTTTCAAGAGTGTATATGTAAACTTATGTCTTAAGGTGGTACGATTTCCATACAAAAAAATAATTCACTTTGGTCGAGAAACATTCGAAAGTGTGAATATTTACTGCTTGTATTATGATTTATACTGATGACAAATGTACCCAAAATTGCGCGAATTTGGTTTCTAAACGTTAATAATGTAAAATAAACCAATGAAAAATAAAAATTATAAAATCTCGTAACAACGCCATCTAATTACTAATAGTTTTAAGTTTAAAGTAACACTTGTTGCAATTTTAAAGATTTATTACGTGTTTTTGTTACTATTCTATTTCATAGTTCTTTAATTAGATAGGTACCTAGGTACTAAAATAACCTTACCTTATATTTTGAGAGAATTGTGATATTGACAATTATAAGGACCTAATTTAGGTACCTATTTCTTTTTTTTTTGTAAGCAAAACTTTCTTTAATATAAATATGATAAAAAAAATAAACTGTCTTTCATTTTTTTGACAACCCTAAGCCAAAAATATTTTTGTATGAAAATTGCAATAATTCCTTGGCAACTTTACCTACAGTCAGTATTGCCATTTTATTAAATGGTTTCCTCCGCATTTTTCTTGTTTTATAAAAAAAGGCCCCATAATCTACACCAACTTTACCAGAATTTGCATTACAATGCAGTTTAACATGAAAAAAATCGCGTAGGTAATCTTGCCAAATTTGAGTTATCTTTACCCATGACCTATATCACTCTGTAGGATTGTTATTATAAAGTTTTATTGAAGAATAAATTAATGATATGATAGCCAAATGTCTAATAAAGCATATAAAAAAAAATACAGTTCTGTATGTCCCAAAACAAAAAAAATACATTGATTTTTGACGAAAAATATGGTAAAGTTGCCTAGTTTTACGGTAGTACTCTTTCTCCCTGGAATAGTACGATGCGACGCACCACTCCAAAACTCCACTCCACTCCAAAAACATGAGTTTACGCTCTTCTGTCCATCTCGGGCACTCCCGTAGTATGCTAAGCTAATGAGTAGTCGAAAATTAATGTAATTTCCGTTACAAAAAGCCCCCTTTTACTAGTACCCTAGTACTAGCTTTCCTAACGCGACTTCGTCCGCGTGGAAGATTTTATCTAAATACAAACAACAAACTTTCATCCCCTATTTTATCCCCTTGGGGGGTAGAATTTATCAAAATCCTTTCTTAGCGGATGCCTACGTCATAACATCTACCTGCATGCCAAATTTCAGCCCGATCCGTCCAGTGGTTTGGGCTGGACTTTGATAGATCACTATGTCAGTCACATTTGAGTTATATATATTTAGATTTTATATTGTGAGGAGCTACTACGGAATCCTACACTGCACGTGACCCGACACCCGAGCCGCTTTTTGGCTAAGAAGACATGATTAACGAAAATCGGTTAAGTATTTAGCTGTTTTAGGTAATTCTATGCCTACTTGTGGAATAGTGGGTATAATATACTTACTAATCATTTTTATAATAGATACTTACTGTTGTTCAGTCATATTAATTGACATTGTAACGTTTTAATTATGCTACCCTTTTAATTATTACGTTCTCTTCGTTATGCTAGCCTGGTACCGTCTGGCGTCCAAGTTTATAAAATCACGTCGCGCATACGCGGATGACTCTCGCTTGATTAGGCTAGCCTGGTACCTATGGTAATTAATGCCAAGTATTGTACTGTCTACGTAGGTTTATAGACAGACTAAGTGAAGTATGCGAGCCTGGTACTAAGATCACAGTCTACTTATTGGACTACCATTGCGAAACCTGGCCTTATATACTTACATACCTTGAAGCACTTGTGAAAGTTCTCAGAATGTTATATAATTATATATATTTCAGTTAACCATTGGTTATATTAGTTAACAGAAAAGTAAAATATTTTGCTCTTTAATTTGACGTACCTTCGTCCATACACAGGGTGTGCTAATAAACTTTAAATGAGTTCTACATAAAAGTTTTGAAAACACTCCATCATGATCATCACATATTATTATTCTTGTACAAAGACGAGTAAAATTAAAAGGGTTCAGTGGCAATCTTCTGGCTCCATCATCAGATCCTCGTCATCATGTGCAATGGAATGGCAACAGAACATACTAGTCCAAATTCGATTATCTTGCCATTTGCCATCACGGACGTCCAATCCCTACATTCCGGCTCCATCATCAGATCAGCTCGATGGTACCATAACATTGCCTTGTCACCGAAGTCAGCTGAATACCAGAAAAACAATAGTAAATTCATATTCAAATTATTTATTTTGCCAGAATATAGGTACACAATGGTGCTTTCATATTAAAAATAAGGCCCATTACATTCTGCCTTTTGAGCATGCAAAATTTAACGAATTATATGTAATTATAACTACCTATTATTAATTAATTATACACTTTAAATAACCAATTTTAAATAACCCAACCTGCAAGGAATGTGTAAAAATTGTCAACATTACAAAATTAATGTCAAATCTTCAAATGAATGTCAAAATTATAGAGAATCAGAAAGAATGTCAAAATCAATAAAAAGATTGAAAGAAAACTTCTTGGCACACTTTACTTTACCGTTTACATCTAGGTAGTTTGAAATCAAAGTCCACTTTTAAATGAATGTCAGAAATATACACAAAGAAATGAATGCATGTGGGTCAACAAAAGCAATTTCAAATAATATTAAAAAAAATCGATCAAAATTACAACCACAATTTATACAAATAATAATGAAGATTTATGGTCAACTCAAGATATTCTTTTAATGTATAGAAACATTTATCAGTTAACCAATTACGTAGCTTTGATTTAAAATGTTTTGGTGGCAACTCTCGAATTTGTTTAGGAATTTTGTTATAAACTTTTATCGACGTAATATAACAATTCTTATCAAATAGTGCAGTGCAGTAGTTCATTCTAATTTATAACCCAGGCCTCCCTACCTTATACCTTATGGCTTCAGGCCCTTCCATCGGCTAATATCGGTACGCTACTGGATCGCTTTGCGTTTAGAGTCGCCACGGCCCTTCCCTTAGGCGCCCCCTGCGTGACCCCTCATTAATGCAGCTGTGGCCATGCAGTGTCGCAACTCGGCCACCACGGGTTGTCATTCTGCAGGAGCGCCGGGCGTTTTCCACGACCTGCGGAATTATACGACGTTATCCGCCGAGCCTTTACCACGGCTGGGTGGAACCTAATGGTGTTTACATTGAGACACGAAGGCGGTTAATTCGTTAGGAAAGTAACTAACAATAACAATTCGTTCTGAATTTTGTAAATTACCCTGTATATCTACTTGTGTGTTATTATGACAGCTACAGGCCATATAAGTTAATATTTCTTAATAAATTAACGATTGACTTGAATATAAGATCAAAGTGACACAGGTAAAATGCCTTTTAAATTATGCATTATGTTGTTATCATTATACTATTATCATAATGTTAGGTCCAGGGGCTATATTTTTGTGTTTACGCGAACTCTGAAGAAGTCATGGGTACAGTGAGCATCAAAGATGCTTCTAGATGTTTAAATATACATTTTTTCTTCATGTTTTTTTTTCGTGTAATTCCTGTTTCCGTCACCAGGAAACTGTTATCTGGAATAGTTGATCGATTCAGGGATCCGTTTAAGAAATATTAGGTTACCTATGAAATTGGCGTTTTGTATGAAGTATTTCATTAAGACTGTTTTCTGCATACAAACATTTTTAATTTTTTTTGGGAACGGCAAATCCAAATTTAGCTAAACTTTGTGTGTATTATTAGGTAACATTAAGTTAAGTATAGGCAGCGTAAATTTTTAAAAGTAACCGCTTTATAAAAGTTTCAGCGAATCTAAGCAATGATTATGGGAATCACATGAAAAGAGCTCTGTTCAAATTTTTTTTGTTACGTGATTTAGCTCAGAAATTAAAAAATATTTCATGTGAAACCTTGAAATAATATTCCATTTTAAATAAAAAATAAATTTGGATATAGGTAGTTTTGAAAATCGCAGGAATTGGTACATATGATTAACGAAGAAAAAAAACTCCAATTTCAGTAAGGACCCAATATTGAGCTTTAAAGTGCTAATTGTTGTTAGAGTCAAGGGGACCCTAGTCACCTAAACGGTTGTTTTTGGATATATTATGAAATTCACGGTAGTGGTATATACTGGGTGAAAGTTCATTTTTCCTTCTTTAAACCCCTTTTTCGTCTTCTTAAATACATTTGGGGACCAAGGTAGCGTAAAGACTTTTCTCGGGACCAGCTTACACTCAGTAGGCGACGTCCAGCTGTACCGCTGGTGATCCTGGCTACAGGAGTTGCAGAGGGAGGATGTGGAGGTTTACTCATTAGCTTGTAAAGCCTATTTATCTGTAATTTAATTCGTGTAATCCCTGTTTACTGGTGACGCCACTGCTAATTACGAATTACACTACACCGATTGGTGTAGCGGATAGTGACCCTGTCAGCGAAACCAACGGTTGCGCGTTCGTATCCCGCGAGGGGTAAATCTTTGTATGATGAATACGAACACTCATTTCCGCGTCATGGATGTTTATATAAATATTTATGTATGTTTATCCGTTATCTAGTATCCATAGTACAAGCTTTGCTTAGTTTGGGACTAGATGATTGGTGTAAGTGTCCGAAATATTTATTTATTATTTATTTATAACTTCCCCAAGGAACCATAGTCGAATTCGATTAAAAAAATTTCGTCTATTTATTTATTTATTTACATAGAATCAACAGCATT
Source organism: Oegoconia quadripuncta (assembly GCA_949316235.1). Taxonomy (NCBI): domain Eukaryota; kingdom Metazoa; phylum Arthropoda; class Insecta; order Lepidoptera; family Autostichidae; genus Oegoconia; species Oegoconia quadripuncta. The sequence continues at coordinate 40,953,022 of OX438741.1, read as the reverse complement.
ATTGCAGAAATTATATTATAGTAAACTAATACCAAAGTTATGCCAATTAGTGATTCTTATTATGTTACCGACAGTGGTTATCGTTATAATTGAATGGGGAACGTTATAATTATATTACAAGAAAATTGGTACTTTTACATTATTGTTATTATATAGGTAACAATAAAACAATCCGCTGTAATATACGAGTCGTTATGTTAGTGAGTCCAAATTGCGTAGTGTTAAAAGTCAAACTAAATGAATTAAGTAATTTTAAGCCAAATAAAAATGTGAAAACTATAGATCTATGTAACAATTAAGTAATATTTTTTTTTTTTTATGCATAACGGGTTGGTACTTGACCTCAATCACACCTGATGTTAAGTGAAGATGAGGTCGAAGGTGGAAGCTTACTGACCCGGAAACCTCAACACACTTGGGGGACTGGCTATCTTATCTCTTACAACCGGAACACAACAATGCTATTAACAATGCTGCTTGGCGGCAGATTTAGGTAAAAAGGTGGTAGCTAGCCAGGCGGACAATTAAAATTTTTGGCCTTCCATACTTAAGATGGTTTCAGAATGGTTTACTTTGTATGGGTAAACGAAAATTTTTGGATCGAATTCGACTATCAAATCTAACGTAATGTATGTTTATATCTATTATTTACTATCTATTATTATATATATTTTTTAAATCATTAGTGCACAACCTACTTGCTTTTATCCCGCTCTACTTTTCTCTCTACCCAAAGCTTGTGATAAGACCGCCTGGTTGTACAATTATTATTTTTTTACATACTTTCTGACCAAACTAATTTCAGGCAGTGGCGGGCTTCAAAATAGGGCAATGTTGTCGACACTTCTACATAGTTAATGAAACTAAATAGGTATGTATGTATTGCCCCTTTTCTCTTTAATCTGCAGTTTCATATGCCTGCCTGTTATTTAAACAAGTATAACCAGGTGTAGGTACATACCTATTCCAAATTATAATGCAACATCAAACTTAAATTAGTGTACAAGTAGTGGGGTTTCCGGGTCAGTACGCTTCCACCTTCGACCTCATCTTCACTTAACATCAGGTGTGATTGAGGTCAAGCACCAACTCGTTATGCATAAAAAAAAACATAAACCAACAATCTAATGGTTTATGTACACTAATTGATATCCAAATTGAGTACTGTTAGGTTATATGAAGGTATCGCCACTGATTTCAGTATACAATAAATAACCTTGTATCGTATCAACGCTTTCCACGCGTCCAGTGATGATTGGCAGAGGCTCTTGGGTACAGACCCAGTGCCTAACAGCGGTAACAGTACCGCTAACCCGCTGGCCTAGCGTGGCGATTTTAGCACCCCCCCTATGAACGACAGGAGGAGAACCCAGACCTAGACCTCCAGTCACCAACGCCATGTGTATTTCTGGCTTTGGTAGCGGCCATGGTAACAACATACGGATATCTCTATACTTTGTTGTTCCGTAATATTATTATTAAATTCTTTATTGCACACAAAAACAAAATACAAAGAACATTTAACATAGATGATGAAGTGTACAAAGGCGGTCTTATCGCTGATAGCGATTTCTTCCAGACAACCTCAGTTAAAGAAGCTTTTTTAATAAGTAGTTGGATAGTGCGAAGTAAAAGCTGAATAACTTAAATATCCGTAGGTACATAGACGATACGTAGAAAATACATAGGTATAGTGGAATACATACAAAGATAAACACTTACTAACATAAACAAACCATATAAATAAGTACAATAATAAAATACACATAAATTTATATATAACAGTATATACAATTCATTAGAGAGATAAATAATATTCCTTTAGACGCAGTTTAAACACTGCAAGCGATTCTGCCGTATGTCGGAATTGTAACGTAGTTGGGGCGCTGGATTAATCAAACTTCTTTTCACACTTCACTATTAGGTTTATTGAAAAGTAGATATTAAGGTAATTACACAGATTGACTAGGTTTTACTATTTTAAAGTATAGAAAGATGTGGAGGCTGTGCTCGCGTGTTGAACGACCGAATGCAAGAGAGAGAGAGAAATAGAGTGGGTCAGAGAACGCACATTTAGATATATTCTGAACATTTACCCGCCACACCTTAAATGACATTGTACATCTTAGATTACTAAATTACTAGTTGAGTTATGCTACTGAAACCTGAAACGTGAGATCTCAATATGGACCCCATACGAAAGCTTAAGGTCATGCAACGAGTTACGGAGAGGGCGATGCTGGGCGTTTCACTACATTATCGAAACAGTGTGCGAAGTGCGAGTTTTGTCTCGTTTTTAACTTTATAATCGCGTTCGCGTTAACGCAAAAAGTATCTATGAAAAAAATCGTTTTGCAAACTACCCGCTAGAGGCGCTGCACATTTCTACATACAAATCGTTACGTAAACGTGAACGCGGTAGTAAAGTTAAGTCGAAACAAAACTCACACTCCGCCCTCAGGAATGAAATATAGATAAGCGAACGAGGGACACTGTTATAAATTTGTTTGCAGGTTTGCTGGAAGAGATCTCTTATAGTGATAAGTTCGCCCTTTGTACATTTGTATAACTCATTTTCAATGTATATTTTAATGAGTGTGTACAATAAAGTGTTAAATATGTATAAATAAATAAAAAATTGTGAAATAGCTTGGCATGCGAACGAGTTGGTTACGTCAATGGATGATTATTTAGTAGGCAGATATGAATTGTAATTTGATAGTAACACAGTTGGATACGCTTTAATAACATTTGTACAATATTTATAAACAATAATTATACAATTTATTATAAAAAAGAAATCACAAATAAAAACCTAGCCCCAAGTAATTTAATTGTTATAGTTTTCATGTACATATGTTACCACTCTTGTTTGTTAATGTGTTGTATAATATTGTGTTTCTTATATGTGTGCCTGTTTATCTATATGGTTCTATATTTATGTGTATCTATATTATAAAATATAGATAGATAAAAAGTTTATTGCATTTTCAATAAGGTTCCCGTTGATATACAATATCTTCATTTCAATAAATTTAGAGAGCATATTATAAAATATCAGATTATTTGGATGATAAACATTCATGGACATAACCAGCTCGTTCGCATAACTAGGCTATTTCACAATTAATAAGTAAAAACCTCTCGAGTTTCTACCTTATTCTAAGATGAAAATTGCCTTTTGAACAAGCAGTAGCTTTAAAAATATAAAATCTGAATATTTAATGTGTGTACCCTGTGTAACTACAAAATAAAGCATTTTTGATTTGATTTGAATAAGCTTTCTTAACAAGTTTCTGTTTTGTAGTAGGATTTAAATTTATTGAAAGGACGATTTTTTTTATCAACAGGAACCATATTGAAATAACAAATAGGGGTTCGTTATTTTATTGTCATCAGTATGTTAATTTCGTGAGGATTCTGCTCGCAATTGTCAGAAGTATAGTTTAAAAAAATAAGTTAATTGAATTTTGGTGTCGTCTATTAAAATATACGTGAAACAAAATCCGACACAGCACCACCTGAAAGCAGCGTCATCTGTTATCAAGTAGAAATACTAAAGAGTACTAATTGTGTTGGCGCCATCTCTCGGCCTTCATTCGCACGATTATAAACTTCGTGAGGTTCAGAATGATTATCAAACATTAACATAGATGGCGCTAAAATTAAATTGTGTAGTATGCACACTTCTTATTGCATGGTCTCCATAGCTATGAGTATTTAGGGTAGAATCTTTAATACGGAATGACTTTAAATTCGTGGAATTCCCATTAACTGGTGAGAGGCCCTTTTCGGCTGATAATGATGATTCTAAGGTAAGTGATACAAATAAGGCCTACCTAATTTCAAACACTCACATCTTTATAAATATTCAAAGAAGGTATTAAATAAAACCAAAGTGTTATTGTTCGGTTTCCAAATTTTAAGTAATTAAGAAAAAATATTATAATTTTTTATCAAAAACCACTTAAACAGAAGTAATTCTGGAACCTTAGCCTTAGGCCTTATTAAAACATAGTGATTTAACAAAGCCTGCATACTTAAATTGTAGGAATGTTGTTATTAGAGTCATAAATATATAAAAATATGTATTTCTGAGTCTTTTAATATGTGTTTCCATGAGATCCTTGCATAACTTTATAAGTTATTTTACTAAATATTTTGCTTCAATTGCTAGTCTTAATTGAAGTTGCATATTAATAAGAAATGAAAAATTATATTAAAAAAAACTTATCCATACAAACAAAAATTAGCAAAGTAACATATCTTCACAAAAATATTACAAAATATTTAAAAATTAAATATACTTTGATAGGCCTTAATTAAACGAGGTAACTAAATAAGGCCTTGGAACATAATAGCAAAATTTGCTTAGGAACATTAATCAGTCTTACTCATAATAGATACTGGTAAAGTAAACTAAGAAATCAATATTTGCTTAAATGGCTATTCAGACTTGAAGTTGAATGTTGATAAGAAATAAAGAATAATATAAAAACAACTTGTCAATACAAACAAAAATTTGCAAATAAACATATTTTCTGGGCTCGAGCTGGGTTTAGGAATTGTGCTTTTCGTTTTGCTAACTCTGGATTTCGGAAAATTTTATTATCGGCTGACGAAATCTTTTTCTTGCTCTTTCGTGAATTTAGCGTTTCTCCCTAAACTCTTGTGTAAAACACCACTTTTTAGATGATTTGTAATGGTTCTTCTAGGAACGCCATATTGTGCCGAAGCTTTATAAGTCGACAGTTGCCCACAACGTACATCATTAACTGCCACTCTTGAGCTTTCCTCGGACCACGTAGCCCGTTTTGGTCTTGGAGAAGACATACTAAGATAATCGATCTGTAAATAAACATAATAAGGTTAAAATTCAACAGACTTCTATTAAGGCCTATGGTCACAAATAAGGCCTATTATAAAAGCTAGGCCTTAATTAGTACATTACACTTCATAAACATCTTATGCTGTATTTAATTCGCATATTCTAAAAATTATAATTTAGAGTTATAGTTAGTTACCTTTTTAATGAGCTATATTGTGCTCTTCATTCATTACTTGTAACAAAACTTCAAAATACAACGTATTAAAACTCGATAGAAATTAGGACAATTTTATAACACGCCATGAAAACACCCATACTTCGTAAACGACCGCGCGGCCGCCACTATCACTGTGAACGCGAGCGAGCCGCTCGCGCACTGTTTGCCGAACCATGGCGCTGTCGTCTATGCGTGTGGTAAATATTTTTCATGTAAATATATTTTAATCAACTTTTCGGTACTACAGGCCTTAATTGAGCATATGCCTTATTTGTATCAGGTACCTTATATTAATTACCATTTGAAACCTCCAGGCGTCTATGAGAGAAAGGGCATTGACATACGGACAGACATTATCTGCCTCCACACTCCTCCTGTAGCCAGCATCAACAGTGATATTCTGCTGCCGAAGGTAGATCGTGACTCTATTGGGCCCTGGGACCACATACTCAGATTACGGACGGACAAACCGATAAAAAAAAATATCGATTGATTGTTCCGTTTCTTTTTTTTTCAAAAAGAGGAACAGAACTCTGAAAACATATTTAAAGCAAACATATATTTTTTTAATGCACGACGGCTGGGTTCTTGACCTCAATCACACCTGATGTTAAGTGAAGATGAGGCCGAAGGTGGAAGCGTACCTACTGATCCGGAAACCCAAATATTTGGGGAACTGGCTATCTTATCTCTGGCAACCGGAACACAACAATGCTATTAACATTGCTGTTTGGCGGCAGATTTAGATAATATGGTGGTAGCTAGCCAGGCGGATATTAACATGTACCCCGCTGGGGATTGAACCCGCGACCTCCGATTCGTAAACCATATGTTACATTGAGTCATGGACGCGGTTTTAAATTGTTTGAAGAACTGGTTTTACTGTCTCAATTGAAATCTTTTTTTTATTATTATTCATTTAGGACTAACAAACAGTATTACAATAACTGTTACTTATAGACTAATTTACAAACTAATATGGTTAATTGTAACACCAACACCATTAGCCACAGATTATAAAAAAATTACCTATCTTCAGCTACGGGGGTATGAGAATGAACGAATTAATTTTGGTGTATTTTGTGTGTATGCATGTGTGTGAGTGAGCATATGTGCATGTAGATGAATGAAAATATCCTGAAGAATGAAGAATCTGTGAATTTGGAATAGTGACTAATTGAGTAGTTTCTAGGCATTAATAATTTATACTCGTAAGTACGAGGGCGGTCCCATAAATACCCGACCAGATTTGGCCCCGTCAGATTATTTTCTGTTCCCAAACCTAAAAAAATGGCAATGGAAAAGATTTTCAAGCAACATATAGGTTGAGTCTTTGGTTAATGGCTATTTTGAAGAGTTCGACGATTCCTATTATATTCGTGGCATTGAAACTATAGAGCACCGCTGGGAAGTGTATCGAGCTACAAGGAAGTGTAGAGAAATAAATATAGTTTATCCCATTTATTTTGATTTTTCTTGGTTAGGTCGGCTACTTCTGGGACCATTCGTATGCTATGTTATTGTCTTTCAGTTAATAATTATATTTTTCTTAATGAATGTAATATAAATTGTAATAAAAATATAATATTATGTTTGTGTCATATTTGAGCGCGATCAACGCGATTTACATACAAAAAAGTAAACTTTCATTAAAAAAATATTGTTTCTTTGTCACAAAAGTATTTTATCTACGAAAAGTATTCAAACGATACGTATTTTATATCTAGTATTTCAAACACCATTCCACAAATTTATTTACATCTGGTGTCTGCAATACATACATACATACATAATGTCACGCCTGTTTCCCGTTGGGGTAGGCAGAGACCACAGACTTCCACTTGCTACGATCCTGACACACCTCTTCTGCTTCCTTCACTCTCATAAGGTTGTTCATACATGCTCGTCGGTTTCGGGTACTCTTGACTTGGCCTTTCTTTAATATGTCCCCGATTTGATCATGGTGCTTTCGACGTGGTCTTCCCCTACCAACACTACCGTCCACATTCGCTTTGTATATCTCTTTCGTAAGTCTTCTTTCATTCATCCTCTCCACATGTCCAAACCATCTCAGCATACCTTTTTCAATCTTTGTCACTACACCTTCATTCGTACTTATTTGCAATACTGGCGGAGAATGGAACGTACGAGGGTGGTCCCAGAAGTAGCTGACCTAACCAAGAAAAATCAAAATAAATGGGATAAACTATATTTATTTCTCTACATAGCTTCCTTGTAGTTCGATACACTTTCACTAAATATGCTTCAGAACAAATGCCAAATTACCTAGCGCGTTCGAATTCTAACTTTAAATTTCTTAATGTTCACGCTTAATAAAAATAGTATTTAATCAAATAAACACTGCCAGTAAGTAAGTAAGGACGGGTATTTATGGGACCGCCCTCGTATCAGCTGGACAGAGAAGAAAACGAACGAAGAGTTCTTATATGTAGTAAGGGAAAAAAGGAAATTGTTGGGAGTAATTGAGAATAGAAGAGGGAAAATGCTGGGACACCTTGACACGATGATTTCATCAAAACCATAATAGAAGGAAGAATAGAGGGGAAAAGAAAAAGAGGAAGACCGAGAATAAGCTACATGCAGCGGATAAAAGAGAAGTTGCTCTTAAATAAGATGATGATTTGAAATACTTAAATGTTTAAATGTATTTTGCATTATAAATTCTAGATACTTTATTTAAGGTAGCATATAATACATCACTGCCAAGAACTAACTACACCAGACATTGCTTAACTTCGTTAATGTGTGTGTGTGACTGTGCCACGAATGCTTCTAAGGCCCGTATTAATAAATCAATCTCAATACAAGTCTTGAGGCTGTATCAACCGAGATGCGTCCTAAGCAGTTGACGCTATCTCAAGCTCCTTGCTAATTTATAAACCAATCTTGAGGTCTACTCAGCTGAGATCACTTCTCAAGTATTCGCCTCAGCGGCGAATGAATGACAGTCTTGAGTTTCGTTTATTAATACGCGCACCTCTCAAGTGAGTGCTTGAGTATGCACGTGCTTTTCAGGTCTCAAGTTAGGTTTATTAATCAACACGGTTACTTGAGACCGGTCACAAGACTGATGAATTGAGAATGGTTTATTAATAAGGACCTAAGTGTTCTTACTGCATTAAAATATTCAAAACGTTCTATATAGGACAGCATATTGAAAGATACAGAGAAAACCACGCGAAGTCACATGTTATTGCATCTAGTCATAAAGTAAATAATTAGATTATTAACTACATAATAACTAGTGATTTATGATCGATTAGGTGACATTATTAGTATTATAAACTCATTACTTATTAAATATAATTCAGTGCTCGATATATTGAAGACTTGAATATAGGAATTCTCGTGATGTCCATAGTGATGGGACACCATTTTATACCAATATCGGTACTTATCGATAAATAATAATAATAAAAATCTTTATTGCAGGAACTTGTCCCATATCAATTTACATAAAAAATTAAAATTACATTTTAATTAAAAATTTAATTCAAATTTAAAAATTACATATTTTTTTCCAAATTATTACATTATACGATTATTGTTATAATTGTGTCATTAGTATCTATCATTATATATAAAAAAAATATCCTTAGACATACACACAGCGCCATCTAGTTCCACAGTAAGCAACTATAGACTTGTGTTGTGGATACCAGATGATCATTTAGTTACCAGTTACCAGAAGATCATTTAGTCATTTACATATTACATACTATTTATAAAATAGAAAGTTAGCACTATCATCATTTACACACGGACAATGGATTGGTGTAGTGGATTGTGACCCTGTCAGCGAAACCAACAGTTGCGGGTTCAAATGCTGCGAGGGGTAAATGTTTGTGTGATGAATACGTACATTTAACCGCCTCCGTGGCTCAATGTAAACAACATTGGGTTCACGATTCGGAGGTCGCGGGTTCGATCCCCAGCGCGGTACATGTTTAAGTACTCGGTTTGGTTGGTGGTAGGGCGTTTTAAATGTCCGCCTGGCTAGCTACCACCATCTTATCTAAATCTGCCGCCAAGCAGCAATGTTAATTCTTGTGTTCCGGTTGTCAGAGATTATTATTGTAAATTATTTTTCGCAATAAAGAGTATTTGTATTGTATTGTATTGTATAAGATAGCCAGTCCCCCAAATGTGTTGGGGTTTCCGGATCAGTACACTTCCACCTTCGACCTCATCTTCACTTAACATTAGGTGTGATTGAGGTCAAGAACTAACCCGTTGTGCATAAAAAAAAAAGAAAACGTGACGCCAGAATGCTCACTTAAAATATTGAACTACGTTGCTACAAATTTTTACCTCTGGACACTATTTAGCTCAATTTCAGCATAGTTTTTTGACATTATCAAAACAGCTGTATTCCACTGTGTGTATTCTAGCGTCACATACGTTGGGTTTGCTACGTTTTATTAGAAGTCTGTGCAGATATGTCAATAGGGAGAAAGAAAGAAATTCGTATCGATAACGATAAAAATACTATTCGCTTCAAGCACTATGCAATTGCTTTTGCGACGGCAAACCCTATAGCGGCATTGATTTGTGAAGAATAATTCATCTCTTCCCTTGTATAAGTGTGGCTTACTATTGGTTAAGCCATTTGAAGTGTTGGTTCTGCATCAACCTCTGGATCAAACTGACTGGCAGATTAACAATGACAGAACTTGCTACCACAACGGAAGATGCACCGTATGTATAAAACATAACGATTGACCACTTGGTGTAGTGGTTAGCAACTCTGACCACTATACCAAAAGGTTGCGGGTAGGAATCCCGCTAGGGGCATATGTTTGTGTGATGTATATACAGACATGTGTACCCGAGTTATGGATGTTTTCATTTATAATAAGCATTTATTTACAAAAGAAAAAATGTATTTATTATTATTATTATTAAATTCTTTATTGCACACAAAAATAAAATACAAAGAACATTTAACATAGATGATGAAGTGTACAAAGGCGGTCTTATCGCTGATAGCGATTTCTTCCAGACAACCTCAGTTAAAGAAGCTTTTTTAATAAGTAGTTGGATAGTGCAAAGTAAAAGCTGAATAACTTTAAATATCAGTACATAGACGATACATAAAAAATGCATAGTTATAGTGGAATATATACAAAGATAAACACTTACTAAAGTATTTGTGGTATATCGACCATCTGGTATCCACAACACAAGCCTATAGTTTCTTACTGTGGAACTAGATGACGCATAGTGTATGTCTGAAGATATTTATTATTATTATTATTATTATACCATAACTACCTTTATCCCAAATACGGTGGTCAGAGATATCCGATCAGAGATCAGACTTCTAATGATGCTTCCGACCGATTTCGGCCAAGGCGACCACTTTGACTCCTAATCGGTTTGGCGCTGGTGCGCTTGAAGTTGGCTAACATAGCCGATCTTTGCGGTGAACTCCGGTGGGCAATGTGGGCACGTATGCACACCTTCCACGTAGTGACAATGAAAGGCAGCGGGTGGACGGGTTTTCAGCTCGTCGTAGCGTCGAGATCAGCTTTACGCTGCTCCTCGAAATCGCGTACTCTCCTATGGACTACCCCGCGCCGTTCATGACGTTGTGCTACCCAAACCTTTCCATCGAGATGGCTCAGAGTTGCATCTCTTCATATGACGCTTCTGAACATCCATATGTTTGTACAGAACCCCATGCAGCTTATGTCAGCTACAAGATATTGTATTGTATAAATGTATGTATATAATTTAGAATATTAAATTTGACAACTGAATAATGCTTAATAAGGAAATAAGTTAAGTAATAAAATTGTTGCATGCCGCATCACTGGTAGAACATAAGATCCTCAAACTAATTTGTGACTTTATAATACTATGTACTTGCAAATAAACTATTTTATTCTATTCTAAGATTTCTAGGGTTCTGCAGTATTCCAGGAAAACATAAAGTTTCTCCTGTCCGTCTGTCTGTCCGAAGCTTAGTTTCGAGGCTCTTAATACTAGAAAGCTATAATTTTGCATTAATAAATTAAAGAGCGTCTGTGGCTCAGCGGTTAAGACGCGATCTCCCAATTTGGGAGGTCCGGGTTCGATTCCCAGACAGGCCATGTACCAATGAGTTTTTAATTTTAATTTAATTACTTATGTCCATTTATCCGACTGCTCTTAAACAGTGAAGGAAAACATCGTGAGGAAATTTGCATGGCTGAGAAATAAAAATTCTAAGGCATGTGAAGTCCACAACCCACATTGGATCAGCGTTGTGGGCTATACCCATACTCCCTCATTATACGAGGAAAGGCTTAGATCCCTGCAGTGGGATGTTTACGGGCTGATGATGATGATACATTAATCACGTTGGTATCAAAATAACATTAAAGGTTATTACAAAATTTGTGACTACCTGAATGACAAAAACGCTTGGTATACTGCGCCCAGCTCCCAAAAATTATAAAATTGAATTAGTTGTATACTTTTATATATATAAAAAAAAGAAAAAAAAAGAAAAATGATTTCTTGCACCGCTTCTTTTCCCACAGATGATTTCCCTTTCCGAAGCGTTGGTAGCTTGGACATACTGACTGACCGAAAAATGCTTAGCCCTATTTTTATTTCAAATATATTTAAATTGACATTCAACAAATGATATCCATGTATCTTACGTTGAAATAAATGTTAGAAGTTTGAAAGTTTAAAGGTAGGGGAGGTCATCTACACGTAAACTGGGGATGAATTTTCTTATATTTTTATTCACCATTGGGTTGGGTAGTTGGACAGGTCGTTGAAAAATATTGGAGGATATCTTGAACAGTTTTATGATTCAGCGTTTAGAAATATTAAGCATTGAAGTGGTAATTTTCGTCAGAGTCAACTGTCCCCCCTACCAGCTGAGCGGTTGGTTTTGGATACTTTGGGTAGTAAGTGTAACTTAAAAAGAAAACTATCACAGATAAGCTGGTTTTACATATTAATGAATAATAGTCGAAAAACTTGTAAAATATACTTTTCGTCGGAAAAAAAAAATTTTTCAATAAATATTTCGGACACTTACACCAATCATCTAGTCCCAAACTAAGCTTGTGCTGTGGATACTAGATAACGGATAAACAAACAATAAATATTTATATAAAAACATCCATGACTCGGAAATAAATGTTCGTATTCATCACACAAACATTTACCCCTCGCGGGATTCGAACTCGCAACCGTTGCTTTCGCTGATAGGATCATTATCCACTACACCCAATCGGTCGTCATTATGAAATTGTTTATCAAACAAACAACAAAAAGTCTCCTTCAAGTCTGCATATTGTAGAGGGCATACTGCGTGTGACCCGACACGCACTTGACCGGTTTTTATATATAAATATTGCCTGTTTTCTAACAAACGTAATCAAATAAAGCCACACAAGTAGAAGTCATTTCTAGACATTACCTTATTATCTCAAAGTCTTATTCATAAAAATTTACAAAGGCTTTATAAGCCTGTTTTTGTTAAAGTATGTTTTGTCTCTGTCGTTCATAAGGAAATGTTGTAATGAAAGAAAGTGACAAAACAAGTTTTAATTTACTTTAAAAAATATTATTATTATTATTTCTTTTATGTACTGTAACCCTTCTGTTTCAGCAAAGTAACCCCTTTAGGGTTGAAATATATAAGAGTTACCCGGATATTTCTATGGACTATAGGGGCTTGGCCTGGTGAAATATTGGGAGAAGTGTTGCCTCTACCCATTCGGTTCCATAGGCGATGGGGGCCTATCCAGTGCATCTTCTCTGTTGCTGGACAAGTGTACTATTTGTCCACAAACTATGCAATGGTGGACTTCTTTGTGAAGGGGCATTGTTTTATTAATATATTTCTGACCATTATGACCATAGTAAGTTACCAATCATTTGTATTTCTAATTCTTTTCATTTTTTTTTATTAATACCCTAAACTAATCCAGGGTATAATAAATAAATAAATGTCTTTGCAACAACACACAGCGTCATCTAGGCTTGTGTTATGGATACCAGATGGTTGATAAACTACACAAATACATTTCTTTTGTAAATAAATACATGTATAAATGATAAACATCTATAACTCGGGAACACATGTCTGTATTCATCATATAAACATGCCTCTAGCGGGATTCGAACCCGCTACCATTTGGTACAGTAGTAGAGTTTCTAACCACTACACCAAACATGTCGTCGAAATAGTTACAAGAGTGAGTGGAGCGTCGGTGGCCGCTCGAGTTATGGATATTTTTCATTTATACATGTATTTATTAAAAAAAAAAATTCTGCTCCGAGTTCCTTACGTCAACAAATGGCTATAACTCTTAAACTACAAGGTTATTGAGTTGAAATAAACTCATTTGTAACCGTGAATAACGTGATATGAAGCCTAAATGATAAACGAAACACGAGAGGTCATTGTTAATTAGAAATAAAAAGTTTTCGATGAAAAAGTCCGATTTTTTTGTAGTATTTCTTCATTTAATGCCAAATTTCTCAAAATAGTGATCCCAAAAATAATGTTTTTTATGAGCGTTACATAATCTCCATCTGTCTACCTTGCTATATAAAAAAAATCATGGTTGTATCTCAAGTACTCTTAATTCTATTAGCTAGTAAAGTTACTTAGGAGATTAAAGATTTTTCTTCCATATCAAAATCAATTTTTAACTGTAATTACTAGCTATTAAACTTAAATAGTACGTCCGATTACGTCAAATAACAATTTTCCGTTTTAGGCCAGAGCTACTCTGCCCAACCTGAGCCGATATAATGACGTAATAAAGGACTTTCTCATGTCATTCCATTTGATTCACTTCAGGCACAAGAGCGCATACTATGAGAAGGTAAACAATACTGAACACAGTATGAACCGCTATATTTAAGTGAAATTTGAGAATTTGAGAGAGAAGAATTTGAGAATGTTGACGAGGATGGATAAAATTAGGAATCAGAGGGCCGAGTGTAAGTTTTGTTTCGACTTAACTTTACTACCGCGTTCACGTTTACGTGAAGAATTGTATGGAGAAATGTGCAGCGCCTCTAGCATATAGTTTGCAAAACGATTTTTTTCATAGGGACTTTTTCCGTAAACGCGAACGCGATGGTAAAGTTAAAAACCAGACAAAACTCACACTTCGCACACAGTATATGTTTGCGCCAATGTGCAAATTATATAATAATGCTAACACTGGACTAGGTTCGATGTGGGGCGGGTATTACCATAGGTTAGAGAAAATAAGAGTAGAGAAAGTAAGGGTTAGGTAAGAGAATGGGGAAATTGGCTGCATCTACTGAAACGCTATGATTGGTACCTTGATGTAATGATGACTCTCGTTCATAGGGTCCATGTTCACAAGGTCCAAGGTTCACAGCCAGGCCTGGCAGCTTGTTCCCCACCTTCACTTCACCAGAAAACGGCGGATCCTTCAATAGTCAACTGTAGCAGACTTAAAATGCGAATCTAACGTAAGTTGGTAGGTGGAACCGGCGAAGACCACCAGCAACGTGAGAAGTCCGACAATCGACGATACGCGATGACGGTCAATCATAGACCGGTACTCTGTGTCATAGACTGGCTTAAAAAATGGCGGCCAGCTCAGAGATGCAGCCGATGTGTAAAAGTGGGTAAAAAAAAATAGAATAACTTAGAGGTGTTAACAGTATGTAAGAGGGAGTTTAAAAGTGGCACCCGTAACAGAAAAGTTGAACGAAAGCCCTTTGGCTTGGTTTGGACATGACATGAGGAGGGACGAATCGTATGTTACTAAGAGAGTGATACTAGAGAATATGGATGTCGATGGTTGCAAAGGAAGAGGAAGACCACGGAAAAGGTGAATGGATCGTGTGAAGTAACGGCTGATAGAGGAGATTTTTTAATTATTTTTTTATGCACAACGGGTTGATACTTTACCTCAATCACACCTGATGTTAAATGAAGATGAGGTCGAAGGTGGAAGCGTACTGACCCGGAAACCTGGACGGACTGGCTATATTATCGCTGAGAACCAAAACACAACAATGCTATTAACATTGTTGTTTGGCGGCAGATAAGATGCTGGTATAGCAAGCCAGGCGGACATATAAAATGCCCTACTACCAACCAAACCGAGTACTAAACATGTACCCCGCTGGGGATCGAACCCGCGACCTCCGATTCGTAAACCCTATGTTGTTTACATTGAACCACGGAGGCGGTAAATACGTACGAAATAAGAATCAGTAATTGGCATCAAATTAGTATAGTATTAAATATACTGTATAGATATTTTATGATTATGCTTTTGAGTCTGTATAAATAATAAATAAAAAATATATATATATTTTGATTAATTGGTCCTTTCAGATGTTTACGCTAATCGACCGAGTTTCCTTTGCCTTCTCACTCTTTCTGATGGTCATGATGGTCTTCGGGATGATGCTGTTCAACTTGTTCCCTGTCTATCACAACTTCAAGATAGGAGCCTTCACCGGCACCAGGGTAGAGAACACCACATTGGACTTTTCAGTATTCTACAGTTTCCCGAAGTTTGATTTGTTCGATCATTTTAAGATTGTCACGATGTTTAATATGTATCTGTCATATTTATGTGCGACAAATATATGCGCAATAGACTTACTGATGTCAGTCATGGTGTTCCAAATAATAGGTAAGTGCCTCTTTTGGTATCCTTTCGTTTGGCAAAATTTTTTTCGTCAAATTTTACTTCACAAAAAAAAATATTTTCCAAAAGAATCTTTAGCAAATTTATATTTCGCATTTTAATCACTTGGTCAAATATTAATTTGGCAACTATTTACTTGCTCAAGTTTTATTAAGTCAAAATATACATTAAGCGAATGCTTTATTTTGTAATTTCGTCCACGGTCTCTCGACCAGATTGGTGCTGGCCTCGTGTGATTTACGGGCTGGCGCATACCTCGCTCAACGTCTCAGTCTGGCTGTTCAGAGAGGTAATGCAGCCAGTGTGTTAGGGTCCATACCGCAATCGGGAGCTCTGGATGACGTCTTTGCCTTATAGTTTTATTTTATTTTTTATACCCCGTCTAAATTGTTCAAAATAAAATGATAGTCTAATAAATATTTGAAAATGAAATAAAATCATTTTGTAAAAAATTATATTCCAAAAATAAGTTCATTCAAATTTTCATTAGAATATGGGTGATAAATTGTAAAAATATGAAGTCTTAAATTAATTTCATATAGGTTACGTAGGTTACATTAGAACTGCTAGAAAAGTGGGTTAGGTTAGGTTAGAACTGTGACCCCAACGTGCCGCGGCAGCGGCCGGCGAAGCGCCGGAATTAATTATTTGACTACATAATACTTGGTAAAATTAAACATTGTCATGTAATTATTTGTTAAACAATAAATTGACGAAAATAGTATTGCTAACTGTAAAAATGCGAAAAGTTGTTTTGCCAAACGAAAATTTGGGAAACATACTTTGGCATGTGATACTTTGGGAAACGTTTTTTGCCCAAAAATTAGTAATCGACTTTTCTCACGAATTTACCGCCTTAGTCTCTCAATGTAAACAACATTAGGTTTACGAATCGGAGTTTAAGTACTCGATTTGGTTGGTGATTTTAAATGTCCGCCTGGCTAGCTACCACCATCTTATCTAAATCTGCCGCCAAACAGCAATATTAATAGTACGTGGGACACGTTTTTATCCAAAAATTAGTAATCCGCCTCTTTTAGTTATACCTAGTGGTTAAGTAAAAAGAAAAGAAGAAATAGTAAATTGTATAACAAGGGAGCAAAGTAATATTTTTACGGCAAGGGCGCTATTATGAATCCAGCTAAATCCATCACCATCCGCCGCCATCTATTTCGAATTATTTAAGAATCCTTCATATCGAAGGATTCTTAAATAAAATCCTGAGTGTAGCGAGGAATTCAATGTACAGTCAGAAACTAGACCCCCTACTCACATAATGGCTGCAAGTACGGAAGGTCCTTCATATCGAAGGATTCTTAAATAAGTCAAAATAGATGGCGACGGATGGTGATGGATTTAGCTGGATTCAAAATAGCGCCCTTGCCGTAAAAATATTACTTTGCTCCCTTGTTATACAATTTATTTATTTATTTTATTTATCATTCATTGCACACAAGAAAAGAAACATACAGATACAACATAATAGAGACGACACAACAGGTTCTGCTTATTTCTACAATGAAATTTCTTCCAGTAGACCTACGAAATTTCTACTATTCTTTTTACTTAACCACTAGGTATAACTAAAAGAGGCGGATTATACGAGTACCATAGGATATATCATAGGATTCATTTTATGGTAAAAAAATGCAACATGGCGCCCGTGAAACACAAAATATGCTACAATTATTTTGTGTCTTGTAGGCCACATCTTAATCCTAAGGAATGAACTGGAGACCATCACAAGACCCAAAAAACAGACGGCAGTTGAATTCAACGACACCAACAAATTATTCATTGAAATGTATGACCAAGAAGAAAACAAAAGTATACACACCATATTGAAGAACTGCGTCGACCATCATCGACTGATTGTCAAGTAGGTAAAGTGTAACAGCCGTTAGCTCAGTAAACTTATACGTTATGCAGTGGTCATGTAAGGCGCCAATTGATTTGATTGATTGAAAATCATCAACCTCAAAGACCAGGCTCGTAATAACTCTCTTACTGCAGGGAAGCTTTCAGCCAAGTACCAACTAGCTGCACTCGATTCTATGGAACAACGTGCCAAGAGACTTATAGGTGATAATTCGATGACTGCAAAATTGCAGAGCCTTGAACACCGTACAATAACTGTGTGAATTACCCCAATAAAAATGTAATGTGAAACAAACAAAGACTCCCTTACCCCAACAAACGTGTAATATGAAACGAACAGAGACCCCTAACACTGTACTGTGAAAGAACAAAGACCCACCTACCTCAATAAAAATGTACTGTGAAACAAGCAGAGACTCATCTACCCCAATAAACATGTAATATGAAAGAAACTATGAAAGAATTTCTGTAAAATTAAGAAATATAAAATAGGACTGCTCACATTCTTTCTTTCTTCTATTATATTTCAACCATCTGGTATCCATAAGACAAGCTTAGATACTTAGTGCGAAACTAGACGACGCTATGTGTTTAGGTATGCTAACTTTATTGCGTTTATCCCGCAGGAATCACTCAGTTTATTGGGATAAAAAATATCCTATGTTTTAATCCTAGGTATGTTCTACGTACATACCAAATTTCATCCAAATCTGTCCATCCGTTTCGCTGTGATTGGGCAACAAACAAACAAATAAATAAACAAACATCCAAATTTTCGCATTTATAATATTAGTTAGATCATTCGTCACCTTTATCCATCACCGTAATTTACCATTCATCATTAATCAGTCATCATTCATCAATCATAACTCATCATTCACTAAACATCAGTCTCATAATTTATTTCGAAATTGCTTTTAATTATTATTACTCAGCTTTACAGATTCGGTGTCGAACTTCTTCGGCCCTATGTTGGCTCTCAACTATTCATTCCATTTGGTGAGCTGTTGTCTTCTGCTGCTTGAATGTTCACAAGGGGTACGTATCTATCTTAGCCAGGTTTTTAACGATATAGTTGAACTCTTAAACATTTAGTTGATATGTTAGCAATCATATTTTGCACATCTGCATGCAGATTGAATACATGATTCCTAAATTTCTTATCAGACCTTATAAACTGTATTCTGGCAAATAAATAATTTCGTTCTTTCTTTCTTAGTTGAATTGTTAAACATTTAGTTAAATTGTGAGACATTTAATTAAGTTATTAGCCATTTAGCTGCATACCCGTCGGCAAGACAGTTATGTGGGTCTACCCACCCTTCCCAATAATCTGAATTGTTGTGCATATAGTTAAATTATGAGCAATGTAATTCAATCTTTATTAAATATTTCATTAGTTTAATTTAGTTAAATTGTTAGCCATTGAGTTAAATTGTTAGCCATTTAGTTAAATTGTTAGCCGTTTAGTTGAATTGTTAGCCATTTAATTAAATTGTTAGCCGTTTAGTTAAATTGCTAATTTTTCGACCGCCTCCTTGGCTCATTGAAAACAACATAGGGTTTATGAATCGGAGTCGCGAGGTTTATGTTTAGTGCTCGCTTTGGTTGGTGGTAGGGTATATTAAAAATGTCCGCCTGGCTATTTACCACCATCCAAGTCTGCCGCCAAACAGCAAAAGAGCATTGTTGTGTTCCGGTTGTCAGAGATAAGATAGCCATTCCTCCAAATAAGATGTAGTTTCCGGGTCAGTAAGCTTCCACCTTCGGCCTCATCTTCACTTAATATTAGTTGTGATTGAGGTCAAGTGCTAACCCGGTGTGCTTAAAATAAAAAATACCAGTTTACGATTTCCTCTCCTTTTCAGGACTTCGACGCCCTAATGCGTTTCGGACCTCTTACAATCATCATATTCGGTCAGCTCATTCAGATATCGGTTACGTTTGAAATAGTCAACACTGTGGTAAGTACAGTCGGTGGCGTGATAAGAACACACCTATTTCGGACTCTCACACGGAAAATATTTTCGATTACCCATACAAAGTAAACCATTCTGAAGCCGCCTCTAGTATGGAATTGCAACAATTTTCGGTTGGTGACCCCACTCCTGATTACGAACAACTTTCCACTAGGAACCATAGCCGAGTTCAGCCGGAAATTGTTGGACTTCTATATACTAAATGTTGTTTTAGAATTGTTTACTTTGTATGGGTAATTGAAATTTTTTGATCGAATTTGGCCGGCGCCCACTGCCGGCCCTTACAACCGGCCATTCTGTGGGAATGCAATAATTGGAGTCTGGAACGCAAACTCATGCTTGACAATCTAAATTCGGATATCCGGCCGGTATATTATGGCGACCTAGTACAAAACCGCCACAACTTCCGAGCGTTCAAGCGCTTTTGCCATACCTACTATTGGCACTTTTACCTACGGTAGTCTCCTGGCTACCGCACCATCAACGCTCACTGCGGTCTGGCGTTGTCCGTGGTGTATTAAATGGGAGGAGAGCGGAGGTGGGATCTGCCGGCACGGCACGGCGTGTCATGGCAAAGGATTTTATTACTAATCAAGTTATTTTGAATCTTATTTCAATGATCTTAGAATTCATGTTACTTTATTTCGATACCACGATGCAGCGACGTGCCGCGGGATGCTGCGGCGTGACGCGATGCGCCGCTGGATGCTGCGGCATGATGTGTCTTGCCCTTTCATTCAACGAGTTGCCGCGGCGCGCCATTGTATCCCGCGATCGTTTTGTGTCGAGGAATTACGATTGCTAAACTACTTGAAATAACGTTTAACCTTTAGACGCACACGGACACCGATCGGTGCCAAAAAATTTTGATCCCGTCAACACTCGCGGACACCGATCGGTGCCAACGGACACTCGATTTTCAACTCTCAATTGTTATGATTATAGGGTTCCAATTCCTTTGGACTGTATTTGTACTTGTTCTCTATTAAATTCCGCATCCAATAATGTGCGCCATGTTATGCTAGCTAATCTGTATTTCGGAAGAGAATTTTTTCTTTTTTGCTGGGAGTATAGGCATAGAATTCCAACTACTTTTTTTATTAGAACGGGCTTAGAAACCTGCCATAGAGCATCCGATTCTCATAACAATTTATTTAATTACCCGTTTTTAAGAAAAACATGAATTAAACTGTAATTGTTTAAAAAATACGAATTATATCGTGGATATAAGGCGATACCTACACATTACAACTCGTAACATTTTTCTGATATTTAGTATTAGAGCTGTAGCTGTGTTCATTCATTATATTTATAGACAAAATATTCCCGTAGCTGTTACTTTTCACAGATTGCAAATACACCCATTAGAAGATTATCTCTAAATGTTTTCAGCACAGCAGGTATTTTCGCAAAGATGACAGGTGCGCCGCGATACTTGACGGAGATAAATATGGCATATTGTTGTGGGGAAACGCTGCTGACATACATATGATTTTTGTTCTGCAGAAGCGTGCTATTCCTGCCATTTATAAATTAGGGCCTAGAGAGTCTCTTAGAGATAAGTTTAAGGAAATTAATATCTTAACAATGGCATCTCAATACATTTATGAGAATTTGTTATATGCAAAAAAAATATAACCTTATTCGCTAAAAATAATGATAGGCACAATGTTAATACAAGGAATAAGAACCAGTTATCAGTTTATGTTAGCCGACTTCATAAAGTTTGTAAATCGTTCAAAGGGCAATGTAGGTATACGCTTTTATAATAAGGTTCCAGTAGACATTCAAAATTTGCCTTTAAATAAATTAAAGCAATCATAAAACAGAAATTATTAGCAAAAGGCTATTATAAAATCACTGACTATTAGAATGATAAGCAAGCATGGACATAGCTGTCTTATTATTCATATAATTATGAAATCACAAATTGTAACCCATAATCTTTAAAAGAGCAACCCTAGAGTTTCTTGCTCGTTCTTCTCTGGGGAGTCAGCTTTGTGAATGAGCCGTAAATTTAAATGTAATATTAATAGTGACGTTTTCAAGTGATAATTTTATCCTATGAAATAAAATATTTTGAATTTGAATTTGAATTTAAACCTGTGCAGCGGTCATTTCGGTTAATGGGACGCAGTCCGGTCGGTGAGCGGGGGCAAGGGCAAGACGCACTGGCGCGCGATTTTTATACGCCATGGGACGCCGCGGGTTGCCGCAGCACAACCTGCCGTACCATGCTGGGCCACGCCTGCAGTCGGCGCCGGCCCTAACCAGGATTGAAGTTACCAGAAAACATGAATTACTCGAACTAAATTTCATCTTGTATTATCATTTTTATACAGACTCCTAAGAAGTGGCTTTGACCGTCTCAGATTATTTTGAATAGTTTTTCTTTTATTTTAAGAATGTTTATGACATTGACCTTCAATTTCAGAGTGAGAAGCTTGCCAACTCGGCGTATCTGACGCCATGGGAGTGTATGGACACTCAGAATCGTCGCATAGTTTGCGTCATCCTTCACAGGGTGCAGACGCCTTTGCAGGTCACCGCCATGGGAATCACTCCTGTCGGAGTTACCACCATGGCTGGGGTGAGTATATAGAAATGAAATGAAATTAAATATCCTTAGACATACACACAGCGCCATCTAGTTCCAAACTAAGCAACTATAGGCTTGTGTTGTGGATACCAGATGGTTGATATACTATATAAATACATATTTTTTTTGTAAATAAATACTTATTATAAATGAAAACATCCATAACTCGGTTACACATGTCCGTATTCATCAGACAAACATATGCCCCCAGCGGGATTCGAACCCGCAACCTTTTGGTATAGTGGCCAGAGTTGCTAACCACTACACCAAACAGGTCGTTATTTGGCTATTCATAGTCCAATAAGGATACATTTTTAACTTCCTTTTTTTTTATGCACAACGGGTTAGCACTTGACCTAATCACACCTGATGTTAAGTGAAGATGAGGCCGAAGGTAGGCGTACTGACCCGGAAACCCAAATATTTGGGGAACTGGCTATCTTATCTGTGACAACCGGAACACAACAATGCTATTTATAAATATATATAAAAGTGCAAGAAAGGAGTGTTACGTTTTTCGAGTGTACGAGAATGTATGTCCGTTCCTTTGGCGCATTGTTTTTTTTTTTTTATATGCAGCGTGCGGGTCACCTGATGGAAAGCAATCACCGCCACCCATGGACACCCGCAACACCAAAAGGTTCACAGATGCGTTGCCGGCCTTTGAGGAAGGTGTAGGCTCGTTTTTTGAAGGTTCCAGTGTCGTACTCGTTCGGGAATGCCGCTGCCGGAAGTCCGTTCCACAGGGTGGTCGTACGTGGTAGGACCTGTAGCTACTCGTAAACGATTTCGAAGTTCATGGTGTCATTAGATTCGTCTTGATACTTACAGTATTATAGTTTTATGGTAAAAATCGCGCCCGCAAAATAGGATATTTGCCGTCGGGTTTTTTTGGTTTTCAAATACTAACATGTTTAAGTACTCGGTTTGGTTGGTGGTAGGGCATTTTAAATGTCCACCTGGCTAGCTACCACCATCTTATCTAAATCTGCCGCCAAGCAGCAATGTTAATAGCAATGTTGTGTTCCGGTTGTCAGAGATAAAACAGCCAGTCCTCCAAATGTGTTGGGGTTTCTGTGTCAGTACGCTTAGTTAACTTGTGAGCCATTTAATTAAATTGTTAGCCATTTAGTTAAATTGCTAATTTTTCGACCGCCTTCGTGGCTTTTTGTAAACAACATAGTTGTTTGTTGTTTAGTGTTTAGTGCTCGCTTTGGTTGGTGGTAAGGGTATATTAAAAATGTCCGCCTGGCTATTTACCACCATCCAAGTCTGCCGCCAAACAGCAAAAGAGCATTGTTGTGTTCCGGTTGTCAGAGATAAGATATAGCCATTCCTCCAAATAAGATTGAGTTTCCGGGTCAGTAAGCTTCCACCTTCGACCTCATCTTCACTTAACATCAGGTGTGATTGAGGTCAAGTACGAACGCGTAGTGCATAAAAAAAACTAAATGGTTTACATAATAAATTAGCGTGTGTTACAACAGTTCGCGAATCAAGTCAACTGAGTTCTCATTAGTTCCAAACTCACGTTTTAACACCGATGAAGTGGTACCACTTTAATTGTTTCAACGACCCGGTCTATATGCTGTAATATGTCTATGCTTTTAACACAGTTGGTTTATTTATAAATGTCATAAATAAATAATAATACGATATAAATAGATGGATAATATCATATTAATAAATAATAAAAATAAAAATAATATAATTGGAATACAATGGTAGAAATACATATGATAATATAATAGGTCAAATATCTAGCTGGTAAATAATGTATTTAGAATTTTATGTAATCAGTTAAATTAGTGCATGCTACTCTCTCAAGTTGCTGTGCCTTCACAAGGTCCTTATTGATACAGTACACTGTAATCTCATCAAAACAAAACATAAAGAATGCAATAAATGATTTGAGTTTGAGATTTAGGTACTTACGACATTTTGAATATCCCGGCGGGTTTTTAATTTCTACATATAACTTATATACATATAACTTATATAATATAACTTATATACAGTATATTCTAGACTGTAACGACGAATTCAATATATAAATTTTATTTCATTAAGTATATACATGAAACAACAAATTTATAAAACACAACTAAAAATACCTATATCTTATAGAAAAAATACGCCGTCCAACTCGCTTCCGTGAGGCATAGTACCTAGTACGCTAGCGCTATTGCCCCGCTGAATGCATAAGCTCAGCTGCTGAGCAAAGTAGGCACCAGCTCTCACATCTCCAGAGGCGTGGACCAGTCTAACGGATAAATCCTTTACAAATAGTTTCGTATGGTTTATTTTGGTTTTTTTATAAATATGTTAAATTTGTTGCAGATCCTGAAGACCACGTTTTCATATTTCGCCTTCCTTAGTTCGCTGAACGTATAAGTGGAAACACGACAGTGCACCTGCAAAGTTCGAGCCGAACTCCTCTACCATACCTTTCCCACTTTATTCTTTTCGAATCTTTCAGTTTTAAATCGTGTATGTTTTATTTATTATTAGATAGTATTAACGGTTCATACTACACTCTCAGACAATTAAACTATAACATTGTTTGGTTTTTTTATTTTTTTTTAATGCACAACGGGTTGGTCCTTGACGTCAATCACACCTGATGTTAAGTGAGGTCGAAGGTAGAAGCGTGCTGACCCGGAAACCCTAACACATTTGGGAGACTGACTATGTTATCTCTGACAACCGGAACACAACAATGCTATTAACATTGCTGCTTGGCGGCAGATTTAGATAAGATGGTGGCAGCTAGCCAGGCGGACATTTAAAATGCCCTACCAACAACCAACCGAGTACCTAAACATGTACCCCGCTGGGGATCGAACCCGCGACCTCCGAATCGTAAAGCAGTCTGAGTTTCTTACCACTACACAAAACAGGTCGTAGTACACATATACAGTTAAAAAAAAAGTACATGGCCTGCGTGAGAATTGAACCCGCGATCCCAAATTGGGAGACCGCGTCTTAACCGACATACGACTACATTAATTAACAAAGGTAGATTTAATCGTATTAGTAACATGCGCATACCTACAAATTACAGCATTTGCTAATGGAATCCGAACGAACAGTTTAAAAAATTCTATGCACGTCATGTAACTTGCTCACCTATATTTGCGCACGCAACTAGAATTACTTTAAACTCTCGTACTTCCCTTTTACAACTGCAACGGCAAAACTTAAGACTTCTTGTGAAACACTTACGCCCTTTCTACAATTGGCCACAGAAAATAGTATACTACTTTTGCGTGGAACGCGTTGAGACGAATAAAGGCGTATGTGTATACGATTTATGTTACATTATATAACGTTTTTGTTCAATCAGGATGTTGATCTGGTTTAAAAATGGTATACCACTTTTACCGTGTGTCCTCACAGTTCCAAAAGGTAGTAATATAGTTGGAAGTGTCGCGAAAATGCGTTATTTTAATGTTGAGCTGAAATTTTGTCGCTCCAGTTTTTTCTTTGGGAATGTGTACATGTCGAAAGCGTCACAAAAAAATAGCGTTTGTGTACGAGATTGCAATTTTAATCGGTAAAATGTTTTTCGACTTGCAAAATACGACTTAAGGCCTTAAGAGGGTCCAGTTGTAGCCCTCATTAGATAGATTAGTTTTTAAATACAAAATAATTCAAAAACATCGCTCTGATCTTAAAGGTCGTGATTTTTTGCACATGGCTAGAGTACCTGTCAGTGATGGAATAAAAATATTTTCTAACAAATCGGTAGCGTCAGAGAATACACTTAGAACTCCAGTAACTATTTAAAATAAAATTGATTGGTGACCATTCGATCACTGCTAAATTGCAGAGCCTCGAACACCGTCGCAAGGTCTCCTGTCTCTCGGTCTTTTACAGGATACATTTCGGTGAGTGTGCGTTGGAATTACACAATCTTATTCCACCATCGCCATTCCATCTTCGGACCACTAGGCGCGGGGAGGGATTCCACCCGGATGTAGTTAACATACCGAACATTCGCACTAAGCGGTTCGATTCTTCATTCATAATGCGAACAGCCAAGGCATGGAACTCCCTTCCGGCGTCAGTCTTTCCTGAATCCTACAACCTTGGGATCTTCAAGAGCAGGGTGAATAGGCATCTACTGAGATCGCATGCTTCATCTTCGGCCACATCATCACTTCCCATCAGGTGAGATGGTGGTCAAATGCGTATCCAGTTAACCATAAAAAAAAATTAAAAAAAAATTGATCAATAACTTCTTTATATTTACGAAAAATTCAAATATCATGACTCAATGAACTATTTTCAGAAAATATGCAAATAAATAAATAAATATCTTTCCACATACACACAGCGCCATCTAGTTCCACACTAAGCAACTAGGCTTGTATTATAGATACCAAACGGTTGATAAACTACACATTTTTTTTTTGTAAATAAATACATATTGGATGAGTTTTTTTAGCGTAAGGAAAAAAATAGGGCATATTAGGTAAGTGAAATAGAAGTTATGGGCATAGGTAGTTTATATTAAAAAAAAAACTATCATAGAATAAAGCGTTAATTGTGTCATTTGACGGTCGCATTTGTACCCTATTTCCACATAATTACATCATTAAATTAAATAAAAATAAAAATAAATTAAATAACCTGCGACATGGAAATGATTTGACTGTCCCCTTCACAAAATATCATATCGTGAGCTCAGGTACATACCATATGTCTATTAAAATATATAATAAAATACCATTGCGCATCCAAAGAATAGATAAAGAATCCTTATTTCGTAATAGGCTAAAAGATTTTTTAATTTCAAAGTGCTTTTATACATTGCAAGAGTTTTTTGAGTATAAAGAATAATAATTTTTTCTTTCGCATGTTACAGATAAACGTTAAAAATTATTGAGACATTTGAATGTTATTTTATATGACTAATAACAATTTTGGTTGTAATCGATATTTATGTAATTATGTAATAGATACCTAAGACATTGCAGTGCCCTTACAGGGTTCGTGTGCGTTCAATGTAAATTGTGTATTTAACATCCTATATTTACCACATGAGCAATAAATGATATGACTATGACTATGACTAAATTTGGAAAACTTGGAGAAAAGATGAGTTCCAAATTAATTTCGCATGATAGGAGCCCTAAGATTCACGCCAGTCGCATATCAATATCGAGCAGGTTTGTCGGGCTGTCGAAGGTGGAAGCGAACTTACCCGGACACCCCCAACACATTTGGGGAACTGGCTATCTTATCTCTGACAACCGGAACACAACAATGCTATTAACAATACAATACAATACAAATACACTTTATTGCACAACAGATAAGGAAATACAGTTTCAGAAAAGTGGTAAGAATAGAATGTACAATTTGGCGACCTTATCACTAAAAGCGATCTCTTCCAGGCAACCTTTGGGTATAAGGACAGTACATTTGAAATAGGTGGGTTGTGCGGTATTAAATAGGGATGCAGATACAAACTACGTGAATACATTTCATATATTTACATACACATACATACATAGATCAATTGACAAAATTATACCTACTTAAACATAACATTTATAAAATAGCAACAAAATACAAACGTAAATATACAGGGCGTCCCAAAGTTATGGGACATGAAGGGGAAGTACCTTAAATATTGTAGATAGTGAATTTTGCTCAAAGAAGACTTTATGTTATTTTTAAAAGTTAGTAATTCTGCATTCATAGATTTTCTAAAAATTACTTGCTTCGGCTGGGAATCGAACCGACTTAAATGTGAAAAAAAAAACACCCTACTTTTATGATGCCAATCGAAAGAATAGCTAAAAAATAATAACTCTGCCTAAGTAACATAGTATTTTAAAAGAAAGGAACAACATAAAATGATTGAGTCAAATTTCAAGAAAGTTATTTATTGCCGACGACGTTCGAAAAGTAGCGATATTATCATTCCAAAGATAGCATTGATTATTCGTAAATAAGTACCCACTTCATAAAATAGGTACTAACATAGTTTTCCTTATTATAAGTGCACGTGTAGATGAAATGATAACAAGAGGGATCACATTTTGAGCATTTAATTAATTAATTTACAAAAAAATACCTACTTAATTGACTACGGCAGTTTCATGTATGTTTTTTATTTGATTAAAATGATTAATTTCACGTTGTTCCTTTCTTTTAAAATACTATGTTACTTAGGCAGAGTTATTATTTTTTAGCTATTCTTTCGATTGGCATCATAAAAGTAGGGTGTTTTTTTTTTCACATTTGAGTCGGTTCGATTCCCAGCCGAAGCAAATAATTTTTAGAAAATCTATGAATGCAGAATTACTAACTTTTAAAAATAACATAAAGTCTTCTTTGAGCAAAATTCACTATCTACGATATTTAAGGTACTTCCCCTTCATGTCCCATAACTTTGGGACGCCCTGTATAGGTGTACTAAATAAATATTTATTGATATATAAAATAATAATAATAAGCGACAACAGGATTGTGCTAAGGTATAGAGAGAAGCTAAGAAGAGAACACAGATTAAAGCACCAGGAAATGCTCCTTGACGGCGACTTTGAAAGCATTCAAAGTTTGAGCTCGTCTGATGGACTCGGGTAGGGAGTTCCAGAGACGTATGGCTTGAAGGGTAAATGATTGGCTATAGAATTTTGAGGTGTTCGGTGGAACGTAAAGCCTATTAACGTCTATTTAAAGTCTATTAACATTGCTGCTTGGCGGAAAATTTAGATAAGATGGTTAGCTAGCCAGGCGGACATTTAAAATGCCCTACCACCAACCAAACCGAGTACTTAAACATGTACCTCGCTGGGGATCGAACCCGCGACCTCCGAATCGTAAACCCAAAGTTGTTCACATTGAGCCACGGAGTCGGTTAACTTTAACTAAATACTTCAACTAAAACAGATTTATAAAGCGTTTGTAAATTTTTATGAAGAAGATGGTTTGGCTATAATTATAGTCCAGTAAAATTCGACCTCATCTTCATTTAACATCAGGTGTGATTAAGGTCAAGTACGAATCCGTCGTGCATAAAAAAGTATGTTTTGTCACTTTCTTTCATTACAACATTTCCTTATGAATGACAAAGACAAAACATACCATAACTAAAACAGGCTCGTAAGCGTTTGTAAATTTTTATGAATGAGACGGAAAGACTTTACGTCCATTTTAATTTTCAATCAGGGTGACCAGCTCTTGTCAAGGAAAAGAGGCGTATCAGCCGGTAATCGGTGAACGTACTAAACTACCTACAGCCTTCGCCTTCGAGTATTTGCAATGAACCGGCTTTCATGACCTGGCTCAACATTATAGCTGCATGTTGCGATTATATCGATAAAAATAATCGATGTTTTTAATGAACGGCATCGAAAGAAATTTTGAGAAGATGGAACACATTTTTTTTTCTCACACATAAGTGTAGGTATGTGGGAACGCGCCTGACTGCTGTTTTATGTTGAAAACCTAAGTGAGAGAGGGGTTGCGCTGAAAACCAGCGCTGTCAATTGCCATAAGACATATTAGCAGCAAATGCTGACGCCCAATCCCTTTGCCACAAATACATACATTTAAATAAGGAAAATCTTATACCTTACGAAATTTTCTGTATTTGTTGGCAATAAATACTTTTCTTACTTTCTTTCTTAGAAAAGTAACTTGCGGGTTGCTAGAATTCACTCAGTGGAAATCAGCTATTAGGACTATGTTTTTTTTTTTGAATTTATGCACAACGGGTTGGTACTTAACCTCAATCACACCTGATGTTAAGTGAAGTGAGACCCGGAAACCTCAACACATTTGGAGGACTGGCTATCTTATCTTAAGAATCGGTTATGTTATGATGAACCTGTGACCCTTGCATGGAACCCCAGGGTTCTGCGAACCACCATTTGGGAACCGCTGCTCTAGATAAGGTAAGAAAGTCAACTTTTTGCCGAATATTACGACTAGGGCTGGGTTGAACCATCAAATGAAATGAAATGAAATGTTTATTTGTGCATAGAACCAGGTTAAAAAAAAGATATACATAATTTTGGGATGATCTCTGGATCTGGCCTCTTCAGGCTTATACACTACACACTATAACTACAATAAAAATTAATCTATGAAAAGGGCTTTTAGATGCGCTGCCAATAATTGATGATGCTCAAATGTTGCTTATTAAAAATAAAGGTTTTGAGTATGAGTAAATTTAACAGTAACAATAATAATTTCCAATTGACTCATAATATAACAATAACTGATTATAGAGATGTCATTAAAACTAAATGTCATAACAACTAAATGTCATAAAAATTAGATGTCATGAAAAGTTATAAAAAGTATAGATGTCATAAAAAGCAAGCAGTTTTTGAGCTTACGAGACATAAACGACCTGGAGAGCGTTGAGTTCTGGTTTGAGTTTCTGCTACAGTTTTAAACATATCAGGGTTTGTTTTTACAAATACAGCTGTCTCATATATGTACAGACAGGGAAGTGTAAGCAACTTATGCTTTTTAAAGCAAAGGTTTATGTTAATTTTAACAATAACAGTAACGCTGACTTTAACGGTTATTGTAAAATTTGTTGCATCAGCGTGTTCATTACCTTAGATAAAGTTATGTCAGTTGCAAGTCAACTCTTTGATAGAATTTAACGTGAGCAATAACATTAACCACCTAAGCTTGGGCGGTTACATTTAGTGGTGTCGATTTGGATGTACACCAACTAAACGAAACTAGTCTAGACTGGACTGGACTGGACTGGACTGGACTAAACTAAACTTAAACCAGTTTTGGAGTGGTGCCGTCGCATCGTGCAGTTCCAGGGAGAAAGAGACAGTTTTTTTTTTTTTTATGCACGACGGATTCGTACTTGACCTCAATCACACCTGATGTTAAGTGAAGATGAGGTCGAAGGTGGAAGCGTACTGACCCGGAAACCCCAACACATTTGGGGGACTGGCTATCTTATCTCTGACAACCGGAACACAACAATGCTAGTAACATTGCTGCTTGGCGGCAGATTCAGATAAGATGGTGGTAGCTAGCCAGGCGGACATTTTAGAATGCCCTACCACCAACCAAACCGAGTACTTAAAACATGTACCCCGCTGGGGATCGAACCCGCGACCTCCGAATCATAAACCCAATGTTGTTTACATTGAGCCACGGAGGCGGTTAAAAACAGTACTACTTTAAAACTGGTTTTAGTTTAGTTTAGTTGGTGTACATCCGAATCGACACCAGTGTCAAGTTATGACGTCATTTTGACTTAATTGTCAAATGGTGCTACCCATTTTTCCCCTAACCGTTAATTTAACTGATCTATTATTGTTAATTAAGTAAGTTGGTGCAACCCAGCCTCTCACATAGTTATGATGAGCTGTTGCTAAGGGGCATGTCTCAAAATGTCTGCTTGTCAGTTTCAATAAATGCCAACAACGTTACCTATACCAAATAGTCCGATACACAATAATCAGCTGTTTATTATTCTTTCTGTTTTTATCGTACGAGATATGACATTGGAGTATGTGGTTTTATTCAACGCAATATGATTGAGTATAACATGGAGGTCGCAGGTTCGATTTACGCATGTTGTTATCAGCAGAGATGTGTGGAATTTTTCGCTTTAAAAATAAAATAAAAGTACTTTATAAACAAGCTTTTAATACTGCATTATGATTTATAATAATAAATGTCCTTAGACATACACACAGCGCCATCTAGTTCCACAGTTAGCAATTATAGGCTTGTGTTGTGGATACCAGATGGTTGATATACTACATAAATTCATTTTTTTTTTATAAATAAATACTTATTATAAATAAAAACATCCATAACTCGGGTACACACGGTTGTATTCATCACACAAACATATGCCCCTAGCGGGATTCGAATCCGCAACCTTTTGGTATAGTGGTCAGAGTTGCTAACCCCTACACCTGCTAACTACATACGGACGGAATCCCTCCCCACGCCTAGTAGTCCGAAGATGAAATGGCGATGTTGGAAGGGGCCTACATTTAGCGACTTCCCGAGACCTTCATCAGGTCGTCTATACACCTTCTGAGTGGACGTCGTGCTGGTCGTCCTAGGGGACGGCGAGAAGGTTATGTGGGACTTCCCTCCCTACCGGAAGGGATACCTACCAAATCCCGCGGCGACCTTCCTCGACAGTAAGGAGGACCTGGGAACGCATAAGCGGCCCCAGGTCCCCCCTCGCCCTGCCCCCCCCACTAGGGGAGGCCCGTTCCCGGAAGGCGGCTGGCGCGCCCTTCCGGGGGGCGCTGTCGTGCCTCACACCGCGATCAGTGAGCGGTATGAGGCGAGACAGGGCCAGATGCGACGACACCCCCCGGTGGCACCTCCTGAGTGACGGTCTGAGTGGACGTCCTACGCTGCCCTTGCATTGGCCTCCATTCGAGGACTTGAATGCCCCATCGGCCAACTTCGAGCTATGTGACCTGCTCATTGCCACTTCAACTTCCTAATCCGCTGGGCTATGACCTTCGTTCGCCTACGAATTTCTTCATTCATCGTTATCGTCATCGGTTACGTTCTGACATGGTGATTGGTTGACTCATCGCTCGCTCGACAATTTGACGGTTTCTCATTGGTCAACGTAATCGATGACGATACCGGTGAAATTACATAATCTAAGAGCTCATAGCTCATTGCGTGACGTTGAGCTTTCTTATGCAGCCTAGTGAGAGACCACGTTTCAGTGCCATCACTGGTAACATACGTTGATTAAAGACTTTTGTCTTTTTTTTTTAGCACGACGGGTTCGTACTTGACCTCAATCACACCTGATGTTAAGTGAAGATGAGGTCGAAGGTGGAAGCGTACTGACCCGGAAACCCCAACACCATTGGGGGACTGGCTATCTTATCTCTGACAACCGGAACACAACAATGCTATTAACATTGCTGCTTGGCGACAGATTTAGATAAGATGGTGGTAGCTAGCCAGGCGGACATTTTAAAATGCCCTACCACCAACCAAACCGAGTACTTCAACATGTACCCCGCTGGGGATCGAACCCGCTACCTCCAATTCGTAAACCCAATGTTGTTTACATTGAGCCACGGAGGCGGATGAGGCGGTCTTCAAGCACTGAGGTATTTTGGACGAGAAGACGTTGCGCAGCTTCCCGAATGCTGCCCATCCGAGTTGGACATGTGGTTTCCGACAGAGGAGAATAGAACAAACCAAGTACATCCCGTGGGTGTTGTACTAGGGGTAGTACGTAGGCGACTAGTGGATAAGAAGAGGATTTTTCACATCTTGGTACGGTGATGGACAGCAGCGTCACTGGCCTGAAGAATCCGCTTGCCTTGCATGGCGATTATGACAACAGCTTGTAAGAACAGACAATTATTCCTATGTGATTTGGTAGCATCCTATATATTAGGTCCTTACCTATGAAATTGGTGTTTTGTATGAAGAATTTCATTAAGACTGTTTTCTCCATACAAACATTTTTGATTTTTTTTTAGGAACGGCAAACTTTGTGTGTATTATCGGATAACATTAAGTTAAGTATAGGCAGCGTTAATTTTTAAAAGTAACCGCTTTATAAAAGTTTCAGCGAATCTAAGAAATGATTATGGGAAGTACATGAAAAGAGCTCTGTTCAATTTTTTTTTGTTATGTGATTTAGTCCAGAAATTTAAAAAATATTTCCTGTAAAACCTTGAAATAATATTCCATTTTCAAAATAACAAACAATTTTGCATATAGCTTTGAAAATCGCAGGAATTGGTACATATGATTAACGAAGAAAAAAACTCCAATTTCATAGGTAAAGACCCAATATATACCATGTTTATCTGGGGGCACGGCAGTGCCCCCGCCAAGTCGAGCGCGAAGCAAACACTGCCGTACCATCCTTTACTGGAACCATTTCGCCGCATTTTCAGGCCCCTATTTTAGAAGCTCTGGATAAGACTAGAACGCAGAAATTTTCGTCATCCAGTAAGCTATAATCACATACTTAAAATCCAAAATTTCAAGTATGTAGGTCATTTAGTTCCGAAGTTAAGCGAAAGCAAAGTTTCGCATTTATGACACTCACTCACTCACTCACTCACTCATGATCATCAAAATAGAACTAGTACTTCCCATATACTCAGAGAGCTGAAATTTGGTACAGAGTTATGGTTCAATGGCCACATAAAGGGAAAACTATAAAAACTAGGATAATCGAAGATCTGGAGTACCTGGTGACCCTGATTAGGAAACACAAGAGCCCAACCAAACTATTAGAGATCGACATATACCGCCTTTACAAAAAATATTCAACTTGGTGGGCCGCTTCATTTGATGTCAAAAATCGAAGGTCTGAAGTATCTGATGAAGAACCCTCAGCTGGTCTCAGCTGTATTAGAGATATGGTAATGCCCCCTTCTACTATTGGTACATAGAAAAATCGACTGTCATTGCAAAAATCCAGCGTAGTGGGACACATCTTCTAATTTAATCTAGCCTATAGCGTCCCACTGCTGGGCGAATGCCTCCCCTTCTGCTTTTAATACGAATATAAATAAAATTAAAGGAAATCTCTGGATAAGACTAGACTGGCTCTTATACTTATACTTACTTATACTTATTACAAGTTTATAAGAAGAAATAGTCAAACGATTAATTTTATTCTACTCGAACATTACACAAATTAAATAAACAAACGAAAATTTGGTCAAAATATAATGCATTGGCTAAGAGTGGCGGTGATACCCGCACGCGTCGCTAGATGGCGTTGACTGTATTTTAAAACGCGCTTACGTTTTGTTTTTCCGATAACCTTATATGGCAAAGTGGCAACCGGCCGCGTTACAGTCGTTTACGACATTCTTCTATTGCGCTTGAAAATGTTTGCTAGGGATTAGGAGGGATTATTTGCATTTCGTTGATTTCGCTGATTATTTCGTGAGGTTTGCTAAGGTTAATTGGCAGGTTGTTATTATATTAATTCAAAGATTTAAACAGGTTAGGAATTATATGGTTAGTGACGGATTACTGATTATTACTTAATTATCAGTATCGACGATAGCTAAGAGCGGTGCGCTGGTGGAAGAAATAACTACTCGTTTTCGTATAGACTGTGTTTTAATATTAATAAAATAAAGAAAATATATAGAGAAAGCAACTAAAGCAAAAACCGAAACGCAAAGAATGCCAAAAATTATGTGTTGTCAATTTAGAATTTGCTCGTTCTTAAAAAGTAAATATGAACATTGGTGGCCAGTTATAGGCCTCCCTAATCAACCTCCACGCTCTTCGCGTGGTCTGCGGTATCCACGGCCTCCATCGCTGACAATCAGAATTAAAAGAAGTTTCAATTGAATACTTTATTTAATTGTTAATTATTTAGTACCTACTTTTAGTTTTCTAGGTTTAATTTACAGTTAGGCAGTACTTCGAATCGCATTCGTGTTTATAAGTACTTTTCTAGTATTCTAGTTTAGTTTATTTAGTTAGATATTACTTCGTTTCGTTTAAAAATATCATTAATTTAGCTGTATTTCAGTACTAGTAGGTAGTACCTTTGGTAGAAAGTTCATTGATAATTAATTATATTGACACTTGTCTAATAATTAAGAGTTAACGTTTTGCTTATAGTTTGTATAGATTGAGTAGGCAGAGTAATATTTTCTTTAAGTTTTTTTTATTAAGACAAAAGAAGTCTTAAAGATATAAGTAGGTTTTAGTCTAAATATTATCGGTATTTCTGATTTGTTGTCCATATACTAAAGGTCGTTGAGTTTAATTGTGTTTGATTTCGCAAGATAATAATTATCGTAAAAAATGTCGATATTATTAAAAGACGACGATGAACTTAGTGGCTACCAAGTAGTTGGTATGCCCAAAGACGGGTCTTGTCTCTTCCATTCAATATCTTTCTTGGTGTATGGTAGAACTGACTCAACTTGCAGTATCAAGTATATTTGTAGAAACGTGGGCATATATGTAATATGCCCACATTTCTACAAAAAGAAGTGAAATCCCACCAAAAACATTCTGTAAAAAACTAGCCAAATCTCGATGGAGCTGCTTGATTATCTCTAAAAAGTAATGAAAACTATATAAAGTCGTGCCAAGTGTAAGGTTCCTTACTGCGATTTCTTTATTATTATAGTTAATGTTGTGTGACTTGGCCGTTGAAGGGTACACAGGGGTACAAAACCAGGTGCTCCATGACACCATTGCACCAATCTGTCGCCAGAACCGCTACGCATTGACGATGGAAAATTGCCACTTGGAAAACGTTGATTCAATAACCAGTCAATTGTAGGCTTGATAAAGCCACTAACGTATAAAGAATGTTATGTAAACGCCACACAGATTATTCGCTAATAGTTTGCCGTTGAACATTCTTAATAACATAATTAATAACATTAATAGCGGTTCTGGCGACAGATTGGTGCAATGGTGTCATGGAGCACCTGGTTTTGTACCCCTGTGTACCCTTCAACGGCCAAGTCACACAACATTAACTATAATAATAAAGAAATCGCAGTAAGGAACCTTACACTTGGCACGACTTTATATAGTTTTCATTACTTTTTAGAGATAATCAAGCAGCTCCATCGAGATTTGGCTAGTTTTTTACAGAATGTTTTTGGTGGGATAAGATTTTCAGGTAATATTTACAAGTCTTCAATCAACGTCATTTAAAAATAGAACGCGAAAAATGCGAAAAATTACTGCCAAATACAAACATAACTAATTATCACAACATCAATGAACAAACCCTCTACCTTCCCATGGCCCTGTCAACCACCTTGGTTATATCTTTGGATACACTTTTTATAGTTATGTAAATATAATATATATATTACTTTTGTGCATTTAACCGACTGCTCCTAAATAGTGAAGGAAAACATCGTGAGGAAACATGCATGCCTGAGAAATAAAAATTCAAAGGCCTGTGAAGTCCCCCAAGCCGCATTGGGCCAGCGTGGTGAGCCGTATCCCATATTCCCTGATACACGAGGGAAGGCCTGTATAAATGCAGTGGGATGTATACGGGCCGATGATGATTACCATGACATGCTTTGTTATGTATATTATCGACGATAGCTAAGAGCGGTGCGCTGGTGGAAGAAATAATACTGTAAAAAGTACTGAATACTGAATAACTACTCGTTTTCGTATAGACTATGTTATAATATTAATAAAAATAAAGAAAATACATACAGAGAGCAACTATAGCAAAAATGTAAATTTAGAATTTGCTCGTTCTTAAAAGGTTAATATGAATATTGGTGGACAGTTATAGGCCACCTAAATCGACCTCCACGCTCTTCGCGTGGCCTGCGGTGTCCACAGCCTCCATCGCTGACATATACTATTGCCATGTTTAAAATATTGTTTATAAGAAATACAAATAATACGTAATTGTTTTTTTAATACCTATTACTCTCAATACAATGTCATAATATAAGATTACTTAGATATGAAGGTAGGTACTCAATTAGTACGTAATCACTGGGGTAGCAACTGATTAAGTAGGTAGGTACCTACCCAGGGTAGGCATGTGGACATACACAACCGTATTTGCAACAATGTTTGCCACGGAGTGGAAATATACTCTATTATAGCTGGAGAGTCAATGACATAATAATTTATAAATTTCTGTAGTTCAAAGAACTCCGCTCGAAAGTACCATTATTATACGTATTATATAATAATATGATGATTTGTAATAATATACTGATTGTAAAGTGTGTCTAGATAAAGATAGATAGATAGATAAAAAGTTTATTGCATAAACTGGCACACATACAAGGGAGAAATACGAACAAATAAGAAAACAACAATTAAGAGACATACAATTTTTAAGAAATACAAACAGATGTAAACAAATATACCATAACATTAAAAATACCTTCAAGACTTACTGCCGATTCATTATATGTGAGTATGTGTGCAACAGTCATGCAACAAGGTCATAGCATAGGTGTCTGTCTGTCACCTTTTCATTACTAAACTATATATTGAAACTGTATGTTGTATGTATTCAATTAACGTATGTATTTGTATGGGTGATTTATTTATTTAATTAAAATTAGTTTAACCTTTAACCTAACCCAAAGGGTGCCTGGAAGAGATCGCTTTTAGTGATAAGGCCGCCAAATTGTACTATACAGTTTTTTATTTTTATTTATCGTTGTGTTACGCGTCTTATTGTTGTACAATAAAGAATATTTTGTTGTTGTTGTTGTTGAAATTTGGCTTCTATATTATTAAGTATAAGACAAGACGATACATTAGATACAAGAAAGATGCAAGGCACAACTAGGAAATTCTTACGTACACGATTATAGAATACATAGTGTGGTACTAACTTATTTCTAAAAAGAAATTTCTTCCAGCAAGACCCTGCAATTATGAAGGAAAACAGGTTCTATACGATAGACATTCATACGTGCACTGAGAAAAAAGTGAAAATAATGAACTTAAAATCAAAAGACTATATAATAATACTTCAAATATAATTAAATAAATACCTATTTAATTAAAAACTACGTACGTGAGTTTTAATTATAAAATAAATAGGAATGTCCGTATATTTTTATACAACATCCACAAATCATTCTTTTTACGTGCGCAATTATAATTAGATTATAAATTGGACAATCTTAAAAAGTGTTCACCAGCTCTTGGTCTACATAGGTCACAGCAGATGTCAGATGAGCTCGCAATGACCGTAATTGTTTGCAAAGTTTGTTGGTGCATTGTGATTACTAGGAACTATGGATAACAATATCAATCGAGTTTAGGAGCATTATTTCTTTTATGGTCTGTTGTCGTATCTTTTTTGCGTTCGGTCGCTAAATTTGGTACTACGTAAGGTTGCCGTTTGGTTCGTCGATTATATATATTCCACGTTATTATATATTTCATATTTTCTAGAGAAGGGTTATTAGTCAGTATCGGAATTTCTGAGCGACAAATAATTTTATTTTCTTTTATTGTGTTTTTTCTCACATTTAAATTAATTAATTTATCGTTAATAACTAATAGTGATTTAACTTGTTTAATAATTTTCCATATTTGGCAGAAAACGCGGACGTGCTTTATTATATTAAAATATCATTGTTGGACCATGTTCTTGTGAATAAATATTTCATTTCCATCACTAAATACGGTACCACGTAAGCGCCCTAGGAGTATGGATCTATCCAATAGACGCTTAGCCACTTATCCTTCTTCTTAATCTTAATGGATATATCCCCTTATCTTTACTTCTAGGGCTCTTACCAAAAGCGTCGAACGGAAGCGAGCTAATCAGTAAAAATTATATGCGATGGAATGCAAAAAAGTTTTTTCATTTTAAAATATATTGTGCTGTATATTCGTTCCAATGGCGCCTCATTTGATAATCTAAGATTTCTTTTTAACGGTTTACAAAACTGGACACATTTCAAAATATTTTTAGCTTACCCAACATTACGACATAATTAATTGAATGTATCCTACTTGATGTGAACACAGCATGCACACAGGTAAACAGTCTCAATACTTAAGAGTGAAATAGGCTATTAACTAAATCACTGAAACTATACAAAAAGACCTATTTATAATTGTTGTACAAAATTATGTATACATATGTATTTAAGGATGATTAATCCTTAATGCATATACAACCATAAATAACTTTCTTAGTGGAGGCGATTGTTCCTGAAAATATATCAATCTGGTTTCTCGTACTATTACATAATACATACATATACAGGGTGGAATTTAATTCGTGTAATTCCTTTTTTTTTTATTGAAGAGGTGGGCAAACGAGCAAGAGGCGCACCTGTTTACTGGTGACTCCACGCCTGGTTAGGTACGAACAACTTTTAACAAGGAACCAAAGCCGAATTCAGCCGAAAATTGTTGGACTTCCATATTATAGGTGGTTTCAGAATCGTTTACTTTGTATTGGTAATCGAAATTTTTTTCATCGAATTCGACTATGGTTGCTCGGGGAAAGTTGTTCGTAATCAAGAGTGGCGTCAACAGTTAATGGGAATTACACGAATTCAAATTCACCCTGTATAGGTAGAACTTACTCTGGATTAAAACATAGGATAATTTTTATCCCGATAAAGTGAGTAATTTAATATTTATGAGTGAGTAATTAAAATAATAAAATATTTATGTATGTTTATCCGTAAAAAAAAAAAAAAAAAACCTGCGGGTAAAACAAATTTATTCTATCTGGTATCCATAACACAAGCCTAGACGCTTACTGTAGACCTAGATGGCGCTGTGTGTTTGTGCAAAGACATTTATTTATTATTATTTATTATAATATAAATCACTATGTCATGCATGAGTGTCCGATGAAGACATGTATTGGGTCTTTACCCATGAAATTGGTGTTTTTTTTCTTCGTTAATCATATGTACCAATTCCTGCGGTTTTCAAAGCTATATCCAAATTTGTTTTTTATTTGGAAAATGGAATATTATTTCAAGGTTTCACATGAAATATTTTTAATTTGTGGGCTAAATCACATAATTAAAAAAATTTGAACAGAGCTCTTTTCATGTGCTTCCCATAATCATTTCTTAGATTCGCTGAAATATTTATAAAGCGTTTACTTTTAAAAATTAACGATGCCTATACTTAACTTAATGTTATCCGATAATACACACAAAGTTTGCCGTTGCCAAAAAAAATCAAAAATGTTTGTATGGAGAATACAAAACGCCAATTTCATTGGTAAGTACCTAATAAATACGGTGTTCGGATAAACCTATATAAGTTATTGTGACATCCCTGTAAATATATCTTTGTAACATTTTAGATAAACAAATAAATACAAATACTTGACACATTGATGCAGCGTCCCCAGGTCGACCATGGCCTCCGACACTAGATCACGTCACTGCTCGCAGTCCTGTGCGATTTCTTATCTGTAGTTAGTCGTAACTCAGCAAGCTTGTGACCCAAATCTATATTATAAAAAAACTTAACATAATTGTGAAATATATACCTGCCTATAAAAAGTCGTATTCATCACACAAAAATTTACCCCTCGCGGGATTCGAACCCGCAACCGTAGATTTCGTTGACAGGGTCACTATCCACTATACCAATCGGTCGTCAAATAAACATAATATATCTGTGACCCTTGTGGTGTTGCGTGTCCATGGGCGGCGGTGATTGCTTTCCATCAGGTGACCCGCATGCTCGTTTGCCGCCCTCTCATATAAAAAAAAAATAAAAAATTTTTTGCTTTTATGCCATCATATTATATTTATATATAAAATCAAATCAATTTATTTATTTATGTTATTTTTATTACTCAACAGCATTATTTACTATACTAATTTAATAAAATTTGATTGCTCACGTTATTATTTTTCGGCAAAACTGCTCCAAAGTTGGTAACCCTAGTTACAGGTGTCATGGCTTTACTAATCAATCACTTTCGAACAGTAAACTGCGTGCTCGTTTGTCGTACTTGAAACCATTTTTTTTTGGTGGTGGTAGGGCATTTTAAATGTCCGCTTGGTTAAAATAGGTCATATTAAGTAAGTGAAATAGAAGGTAGGTAGGCATAGGTAGTTTAATTTTTTTTTCTTCGAAACCATAATATATAATAAAACGTTGTATGTAGCCTATTGCACATAATTACACCATTAAATATTAACGGCGCAAATATGCCAGCGACCGGGTGCTCACACTTTTAGGGAGTTATCTGAGCGTCTGGTTGATGCATCTCACGATCGGAGGGCTGGCCAATACTTTAGTCAGAGAATCAGCCTCGCTATACAGCGAGGCAATGCGGCCAGCCTTCTGGGTACCTTTCCACCAACCAGAGACATGGGGCTAGTTTTTTATTTGTGATATTTATTTTTTTATAATAAATTGTATTACACCATTAAAT
The DNA here is from genome assembly GCA_949316235.1 of Oegoconia quadripuncta. Taxonomy (NCBI): domain Eukaryota; kingdom Metazoa; phylum Arthropoda; class Insecta; order Lepidoptera; family Autostichidae; genus Oegoconia; species Oegoconia quadripuncta. Next base: position 40,910,969 of record OX438741.1, on the reverse strand, counting down.
TAAATAAATAAAAAAAGAAATATTTTCTCCAAAGAAAATAAATGAGTTCCAATTAAAATTCGCATGATAGTAACCCTAGGAATCCCGCCAATCGCATATCAATCTCCGGCAGGCGCGTGAATCGATGATGGTTTTGAAAAAAAAAAATAAAGTTCCTATGCCAATAACTTCTATTTCACTTACCTAATGTGTTGGGGTTTCCGGGACAGTACGCTTCCACTTTCGACCTCATCTTTACTTAACATCAGGTGTGATTGAGGTCCAAAAACCAACCCGCTGTGCATAAAAAAAAATCTGTCGTGGGGGCCTGGTGTCCTGCACTACAGGATCCTCCTAGTATAGGCACCAGTCTCCATAGCAATGGATTATTACGTCATAGTAAGCTAAGCTTATAGTACACTGCACAAAAGTATTTGTGATCTGATGTGAAAAGTATTGATGATAGATTAAATGCAAAAATTGCCATGTACCACCTTATCTACAGTCATAATAAGAAATTACTACAAGATTTTCTTCAAAATGGATACACAGAAGTTATTGACTTTTTTTTTATTATTTTTTTTTTGTATGAGAGGGCGGCAAACGAGCATGCGGGTCACCTGATGGAAAGCAATCACCGCCGCCCATGGACACCCGCAACACCAAAAGGGTCACAGATGCGTTGCCGGCCTTTGAGGAAGGTGTAGGCTCGTTTCTTGAAGGTTCCAATGTCGTACTCGTTCGGGAATACCGCTGCCGGAAGTCCATTCCACAGGGTGGTCGTACGTGGTAAGAAGTTTCTTGAGAAATGTACAGTCGTAGACTTCCACTCATCCAGTGACTGTCTTGAAGTAATCTTTAAGCATAGATTTATTCTGTATATCTTCTTCATTTATAGATTTTTAGCTTACATCTATATGATTATATTATTTTAAGTCATAGAAGCCCTAGCTTCGCCTGAAACACAGGATTTTCCTAGTTCAGGCACTCCAAGTTGCAATTAAGTATTATTATATAGATTTTATGTTTTAATGATTTAAGAATTAATAAATATATTTGATTGATTTTATTGATTGATTCTATTTTCAATACCTTCAAATCAAATCAAAATATTTTCTTTCATAGGATAAAATTTCACTTGAAAACGTCACTATTAATATTACATTTAAATTTACTACTCATTCACAAAGCTGACTCCCCAGAGAAGAACGAGCAATTAACTCTAGGGTTGCTCTTCTATTTGACTTACCCAATATGCCCAAAATTACCCAATAGAATAGAATAGAATAGTCTTTATTTGCTAAATATGTGGTACACATGGTTCTTATTTATAAAATAAAGTATCACACATTTTACCAGGAACTGGCATGCAGAATAGAATTAATAATAAAATAATAGATTTAAATACCTAAACAATTACAATCAAATAAAAAATTCTAATAATAATCCAACAATTACAATAATGCTAGGTTATTTGTGATAATAATAAAATGTCAGTTAATTTAGTCAAATGTCACAACAATTCAAAATTTAAATATATATCCGATGTCATTAAAATAATATAAAATTTAAAAATAAATACCTGTTTTGTTTAATCATAATCATAATTCATTTATTTGCCTAATCATAGGTACAGAGAAAAGATGTAAACTATTATAAATAATGAACAACCATGATTTGCCTTTATGGCGTGCAATAATTATTAAAATTTAAAAAAATTAGATTAAATTAATAATAAATAATGAAATTAAAAACAAATTAAATATAAAAATCAAAAGTAAAAAAAATAAAAAAATTCAGACTTCTTTCTTTCTTTTATATGAGAGGGCGGCAAACGAGCATACGGGTCACCTGATGGAAAGCACTCACCGCCGCCCATGGACACCCGCAACACCAAAAGGGTCACAGATGCGTTGCCGGCCTTTGAGGAAGGTGTAGGCTCGTTTCTTGAAGGTTCCAATGTCGTACTCGTTCGGGAATACCGCTGTCGGAAGTCCATTCCACAGGGTGGTTGTACGTGGTAAGAAGTTTCTTGAGAAACGGACAGTGGTAGGTTATTTGTGATAATAATAAAATGTCAGTTAATTTAGTCTAATGTCACAATAATTCAAAATTTAAATATATCCGATGTCAATAAAATAATGTAAAATTTAAAAATAAATACCTATTGTTTCCTTACGGCAAAAAACTCATCCGGTATATTATATTTATGTAAGTTACAGATTATCAAGCATCAACTTAAAGTCATCTCAATCTTAAAAACAATTCATTAATACGCACCTTAAACAATCGCTTAACATTTATCGACTGAACGCTAAACTTTCGAGTAACTTTAGATAAAAATAAATACGCGCAAACCACTTCTCACTTGACGTTCGCGTTCGCGCCAACACAGACGTTTTACTTTTCGCGCGCAAAGGGCATTCTAAGTGAAGGAAAGAGTTTTTATTGTGTTCGCGTGCCAGTGACATTGTGTGGAAACTTGCGTTAGGTGTTTAATTAGGTAAGTTATTTTTTATTTTGCCTTTATCGTTCTTACCTATGCCGGTGTCTGTTTTAAAAAAAAGACGTTTATTTTCATATTACAGAAAAACATACAAAACTATTCGAACGCATAATTATTATTACAATATGGGTCCGCTTTATTCTTTTTTAAACACCGACTCAAAAGGGGCACTACATTGCTCTTAAACTGGTGAATCGATGTAGGTGCGGTTTTTTTTATTTAAAAGCAGGTTTTCTACCGGTGGTTCCTCTAACTGGAACTGAAATATAAGATAGACAAGATAAGATAATAATCCACCACGCGGGCCTAGCGCGGTAGATTTGTGTCTGACTATTGGCCTATAGGGGCCACCTGACAGTCAGTGCCTTCAAGTGAAATTAACCATGGACCATGTCCTTCGAAGCACGGAAATACTAGCATTAAAATGCCAATAGTGGTCACCCATCCAAGAACTGACCGCGCCAGACATTGTTTAACTTCGTGGATTTGTGTCAGCGTAAATTTAAAGATACTATAAAATAGGAACTTATTAAGAAAGAATATTATAAAATATCAGATTATTTATATGATAAACATTCATGGACATAACCAGCCCGTTCGCATAACCAGGCTATTTCACAATTAATAATGAAATATAATAATAATAATAAATAAATATCTTTGCACAAACACACAGCGCCATCTAGTTCCACACTACGAAGCAACTAGGCTTGTATTATGGATACCAGATGGTTGATAAACTACACAAATACATTTTTTTTTTGTAAATAAACACATATAAAATGAAAAACATCTGATGCATGTGCAAAGATATTTATTATTAAAATTCCACTAGTGGTCACCCATCCAAGGACTGACCGCGCTAGACATTGCTTAACTTCGGCAATCGAAAATTAATAGGGAAAACGACTGCGCCACGACTGCTTCATACTCATAAATACCTTTATGGTTAATCTTCAGTTTTTGGACTAAATTTTTTTTAATTTATCTTGTTATAGAAGAGCAATGTTTTAGAAAACATGTTAAAAAAACATTGCTCTTCTACAAGAAAACCATTATACTAAATACGAACAACTTTCCCCAAAGAACCCTTCTGAAACTATTAATATGGAAGCCCAACAATTTTTTTTTGACCTCAATCACACCTGATGTTAAGTGAAAATGATGTCGAAGGTGGAAGCGTACTGACCCGGAAACCCAACACATTTGGGGAACTGGCTATGTTATCTCTGACAACCGGAACACAACAATGCTATTAACATTGCTGCTTGGCGGCAGATTTGGATAAGATGGTGGTAGCTAGCCAGGCGGACATTTAAAATGCCCTACCACTAACAAAACCTTGTACTTAAATATGTACCCTGCTGGGGATCGAACCCGCGACCTCCGAATCGTAAACCTAATTCTGCACGAAATAGCAATGTTAATAGCATTGTTGTGTTCCGATTGTCAGAGATATGCAGTCGCCCCAAATAAGATGAGGATTCCGGGTCAGTACGCTTCGGCCTCATCCTCACATCATCAGGTCTTTTAGATTGTTCACTCTTTTTAGGGGGTATCGTTTTTAATATGTTTCACATGTATGTAGTCTTATAATTATAATAAATATTTCGGACACTTACACCAATCATCTAGTCCCAAACTAAGCAAGGCTTGCACTAGCTAGTTAACGGATAAATATTAATATAAATATTTGCATACTCATCACACAAACATTTATCCATCGCGGGATTCGAACCCGCAACCGTTGGTTTCGCTGACAGAGTCACTATCCACTACACCAAGAGGTCGTCAAATCTAGTCCTGCAACAACATTGTTTTGCTTATGCTTTTTCGACTGTATGTTTGTATATATGCCCGTTCCTTTGACGCATCCTGTAGCCTGAACGGCTTCACAGATTTGAATAAATGAGGTGTCGTTGGATTCGTCCATAATTGTAATGTTTTAGGATAATATTGCAATCGTTTTTTGTAATTACTTATATCTTGTTACATACAATCCCCCAAATATGTTAGGTTTTCCGGGTCAGTACGCTTCTACCCTCGACCTCATCTTCACTTAAGATCAGGTGTGATTGAGATCAAGTACCAAGGGTGAATAAAAAAATACTCAATAAGGTTGAGACTCTAGTAAGTATGAAAATACTTGCGACAGGAAAATTATTTCCAAAAGTGGTATTTTTCTCTGAATGTTTTTTTTAACTTGTGTGTAGTATTTGTCGCGTGTGAGCCCGAGGGTGATGAGTGAGAGAGTGAGATGCCCTTGCCGAGCTAATTCATCACCGACTTATCTGACAAATTTTATCACATTTGGTTCAGGGACTCGTGAAACCGAAAACATCAAACAGACAGAGTTTCTTTCGCTTTTATAATATTAGTATGTTGTAATCAAATTCATTAACAACATCACTTGATAGGTAACCTGTTCGAGATTGTAACAATAACATTAATTGTAATGTAAAACGAGTTTTATTATCAATTAAATTACACTTAATTAATTAGTCACATATTTATATAGTAATTGGTGTAATCGTCCATTTTCCAAATTTTTCCTTACTTATAATTTAAAACAAAATACTACACGTAAAACACACACACACACACATAAACACACACGCGCGCGCACACTTATTCCACCATCGCCATTCCATCTTCGGACCACTAGGCGTGGGGAGGGATCCCACCCGTATATAGTTAATATACCGAACATTCGCACTAAGAAGTTCGATTCTTCATTCATCATCCGAACAGCCAAGGCATGGAACTCCCTTCCGGCGTCAGTCTTTCCTGAATCCTACAACCTTGGGATCTTCAAGAGCAGAGTGAATAGGCATTTACTGAGATCGCGTGCTTCATCTCCGACCACAACTGACTGATTTCGCGTTTGACCACAATCTCACGTGATGGAAAGTGACGATGTGGTCGAAGATGAAGCACGCGATCCCAGTAAATGCCTATTCACTCTGCTCTTAAAAATCCCAAGGTTGTAGGATTCAGGAAAGACTGACGCCGGAAGGGATCCATGCCTTGGCTGTTCGGATGATGAATGAAGAATCGATCTTCTTAGTGCGAATGTTCGGTATATTAACTACATACGGGTGGAATCCCTCCCCACGCCTAGTGGTCCGAAGATGGAAGGGTGACGGTGGAATAAGATTATGTAATTCCAACGCACACTCTCCGAAATGCATCCTGTAAAAAAATGAGAGACAGGCGACTTTGCGACGGTGTTCAAGGCTCTGCAATTTAGCAGTTATCGAATTATCACCTGTGAGTCTCATGGCACGTCGTTCCACAGAATCGACTGCAGCTAGTTGGTACTGTCCTATATCCCCACCCTAAAACTACAATGGCACTAGTATTGACACAACATTAATATTGACAAGGAATGTGTAGATCACAGCCCTATACATAATAATATCATATAATAGACACTCCATTGCTCCACTTCGGCGGATATATCTAGAAACAAAACAGGCGGACGCACGTAACAGACTTTATCATTGTTTTTTAACCTATAACCTTTATGATGAAAGCTTCACGGTTCAATTTAATAGCATTATTATTGAATGGAGGTCCATCATTCATAACAGGTATCTATTTAAGTAGATTGTTTGTTACCCCACAGATAACCTTAGCAGTTGTAACCAAACTTTTAGTATCTCACAATCCTGCCAAATTTCCACAATGTCAGATTTCAATGTTCGTTAGGGCTTCCAGGATCAAGGAAACTTGAATACTTACCTAATGAATCAGGAACAGGTGGTAAGACGCACTCAATGAGATTAGGGAATAGAATAAAATAGTTTATTTGCAAGAACATAGTTTTTAACCTCTCTGTCGCCCGTTCCCACGCAAAAAGTGTAAGGGTCAAGTAGCTCGGCGCGCCTGTCATATTTTCGAAAATACCTGCGGTGTTAAAAACGTTTATAGATACTCTTCTACTGGGTGTATTTGTAATCTGTGAAAAGCAATAGCTACGGGAATATATTATCTATGGACATAATGAATGAACACTACTACAGCTATAATACAAAAAATCAGAAAAATGTTACGAGTTGTAATATGTAGGTATCCCTATATCCACGATATAATTGGTATATTTACGGAAAGTACAGATTTATTTCATGTTTTTCTTAAGAAACGGGTAATTCAATAAATTGTTATGAGAATTGGAAGCTCTATGGCAGGTTTCTAAGCCCGCTCTAATAAAAAACAGTAGTTGAAAATTGTTGCATGCCGCATCACTGGTAGAACATAAGATCCTCAAACTAATTTGTGACCTTAACTTATTTTCTTATTAAGCATTATTCAGCTTTCAAATTTAATATTCTAAATTACAGATTCATACATTTATACAATACAATAGAAATATTCTTTATAGCGTAAAATTTATATTTTTGAATTTATGTTTAGAAGACATTATATTGATACATTTCTTTTACTAGGAGTCAAATAGTCAAGAAGATTTACTACATATCACAAAATTATCACATTCATAGACTTAGGTACCTCTATATATTTAAAAGTAAGTAATAGTACTTATTAATCTTTGTGTTTGATAGTTAAGCAATGTCGGGCCCGGTCAGTCTTTGGATGGGTGACCTCTAGTGGCATTTAATACGAGTGTTCCCGTGCTTCGGAGGGCACGTTGAATAGTCGATCTCGATTGTTTTCAATCTCGTTAAGCCATGTCCGTGGCCTATAGGGGCGACTTGAGATGACTGAGTGTCAGGTAGCCACTAGTCTGACACAAATGCACCAATCAGCAATGGGCCCGCGTGGTGGATTATAGCCCAGAGGAGGTTGTAATGTTGGAAATGAAATGAAAATCATTTATTCATGTAGGCAATACAATATGCACTTAGGAACGTCATTTGTTTTTTAAACTACCACTAGCTCGGAACGCGACCACTACTGAGAAGAGCTAGCGAGACATTCAGAGAGTTTGTCTCTTTTCAATCAATCATTTACAATCAAGAAAGGTTACAACAATTTTTATATATCGTGTAGTGGACCCGTTTAAACCCATGGATTACTTTCATTAATGTAGTCTGAAATTTTGTAATATCCCTTTTTAAATAATTTGTGTTTTATAATAAGTTTAAATTTATTAAGCGGAAGATTCCGTATATCCATGGGAACCTTGTTGTAGAAGCGCACACAATTGACCTCTGAATGACTTACTAACTTTACTAAGTCTACTAAAAGGTTACAGCTAATTGGTTTTTGCTCCTTCTATTGACATTATGTCGGTCACAATGTTTCTCGAATGAATATATATTTCTCTTGACATATACAAGATTTTCATATATATATTGTGAAGAAAATGTTAAAATATTAAAATATATTGGGGGACGTGTAACGTTGATGCTGATTCAAAGCGCGTTAAAATATTTGCGTGGAATAAGTTTATCGCGATATATTTAATTTGCTTTTCCCGCTGGAACTACTCATTTAATCGGGATATAAAATATCCTACGTCTTAATCCAGGTTATATTCTACCTATATACCAATTTTCATCCAAATCCGTTTCGCCGTAATTGAGTAACAAAGAAACATCCAAACTTTCGCATTTATAAGATTAGTTAGATGCTTAACTGGATGTACGTTTGACCACAATCTCACCTGATGGAAAGTGACGATGTGGCCGAAGATGAAGCACGCGATCTCAGTAAATACCTATTCACCCTGCTCTTGAAAATTCCAAGGTTGTAGGAAAGTCTGACGCCGGAACTCTTGTTCCATGCTTTGACTGTTCGCATTATGAATGAAGAGTCGAACCGCTAAGTACGAATGTTCGGTATGTTAACTACATACGGGTGGAATCCCTCCCAACGTCTAGTAGTCCGAAAAGGAAATAGCGATGGTGGAATAAGATTATGTAATTCCAACGCACACTCACCGAAGTGCATCCTGTAAGACTGAGAGAATGGCGACCTTGCGACGGTGTTCGAAACTCTGCCAGCAGTCACCGAGTGGTCACAAATTAGTCACAAATTAGTCTTTTAGCATTGCAGAGTATTTTTAATCTAGAAATATTTTTTTTTTTTTTCACAGATTCATTATCATGGATGTGGAGAATGCCAATTGCAAATCTAAACTGTCAGAATGCACTGACATGGAGATACTATCAATAGAGAGACCGATCAAGGTTGATCAGTAAGTAGATCATTTTATTTTGGTTTAATTTAGAAACAGTTTGCTAATGTAGGTATATTAAGTCCTTACCTATGAAACTGGCGTTTTGTATGAAGAATTTCATTAAGACTGTTTACTCCATACAAACATTTTTGAAATTTTTTTGGGAACGGTAAATCCAAATTTAGCTAAACTTTGTGTGTATTATCGGATAACATTAAAAATATAGGCAGCGTTAATTTTTAAAAGTAACTGCTTTATAAAAGTTTCTGAGAATCTAAGAAATGGAGGCTCATGAAAAGAGCTGTGTTAAAGTTTTTTTATTATGTAATTTAGCTCAGACATTAAATAATATTTCACGTGAAACCTTAAAAATATATTTTATTTTCCATATAAAAAACAAATTTGGAAATAGCTATAGAAACGTAAGAGTTGGTATATATGATTAACGAAGAAAAAAATCTCCATTTTCATAGGTAACGACCTATTATAAAGTCACGACTAAAGCCCAAATAGAATGATCAGAATATCCTAAACATTAATGTTTGAAACAACATCCACGGTGGAAGGGTAGCATGACCACACGTCATCGCGCGCATCTGTCAAAATGCTGTTTTTACATTTTATACAGTGTATTTTGACAGATAACAATGATAAAATGTGTGCCGCCAAAATCTTTTGTAAAGCATTCTGCCACTGTACAGAAGAATGACTTGACCGTGACTAGACTCTGTATATGCCAACTATACGACGAATTACTTGTTTTGACTAAGAGTGACTTATAAACTGAAGAAATAAAAGAAATAAGACATGGCTGAATGGGCTTAAACCCCTTGGCCTTCTTCGAAAGGAGTGAATAAAACGAAAAAAAAGGTCCTTGGATGGGTGACCACAAATAGCATTTTAATAAGAGTGCTTCGGAGGGCACGTTAAATAGTCGGTAACGAGAAGAGAGAATAAAACGAAAAAAAAACTCTATATAAGAAATATAAATCATGTTCCAAATTCAAAAGTCTTTTATTCCTTGTTCTAAAATATCTTGGAGAAAAGACTTTGGGTCCACTTATTGAGCGACCAATCACTGCTTTTCGAGTAGATGAGATGAAAAAAAATTGAGAACTTCCTCCTTTTGAAATCCGTTAAAAATTATGACACATTGTTGTGATGATTCAAATAACATCTTTACTTAACAGTAACTTTACTGAGGCACTTTCGTTTCACACGATTAAAGGTTCATTCACATATGACGCCTTAAAGACAAATAGAGGTGTTAAGTTGGTATTGGATCAGACATACCTATATACAACGCTACGACGTTTATCTTAAATAGGGTGGTCAGAGATATCCCAAACATTGTTGTTTGAATGTTCCAAACATTAAGAATTTAATACTTGAATAAACATCCATGGTTCAACGAAATATACATGCAAGGTTATGTTTTCTATACCAAAAAGCCTGTACACCCCAATTAGATCATGTATTTTGTAATCAATAAAAAAATAAAATATACACAGCGCCATCTAGTTCCACACTAAGCAACTATAGGCTTGTGTTGTGGATACCAGATGGTTGATATATTACATAAATACATTTTTTTTTTTGTAAATAAATACCTATCTACTTATTATAAATGAAAACATCCATAACTCGGGTACACATGTCCGTATTCATCACACAAACATATGCCCCTAGCGGGATTCGAAACCGCAACCTTTTGGTATAGTGGCCAGAGTTGCTAACCATTACACCAAACAGGTCGTCAATCAATCAAATCATAGACATAGACATTTATTTATTTGCCTCAGACTATAGCAACAACAATATTAATAAAAACAAGAAAATTAACACAATATACAGAAACAAATTTTGAAATGCGGTGAGTGCAGTGTGATGTCAAAAATGGACTCCATCTCTCAGCATATGCTGTAGAAAGAAAGAAAGAAAGAAAGAAAGAAAGAAAGAAAGAAACATTTATTTAAACCCATCTCATGACACAAACAATCAGGTACAAATATTATGCAGTCGAGACACATACAAAAATAACATTCTGTTTGCCATCTAATTGTCGGTGTCGCAAGGTGGAGTCAAAAAGGTCTCCAACTCAGCATAGGTTGTAGCCGTTCACTACAACGCTGGGTTTCAGTGGAGCCTTCAAATGACGCACAGACACTGGTCAATTGCTGGAAATTGCTGGACACGGTAGCAATTGTTACAGTGCTGGTTTTCAGAGGAGCCCAACATCAAGTGCCTCCGACACGATGCGAAAAGTTGTACTAGTTGTGCAAGTCCATCCACATAACTAAATATAACAGTTGCATATAGATAAAATTAAACATTATTTATATTGAATATTTTATACAGATAATTTATAAAATTATGACGAAGGAAAGAATAACATAAATATATGAAAGAGTAATACAGTAATATGGGGAAGCAGTATGATAATATAATATCATTGGTTTGTCGCCACGTCAACGCAGGTATGATGGAACAACTCGGCCACCCAAGGGCAAGTTAATTTGGTAATTTAATAAATACAACTTAAGTTTTTGTTTAAATGTGCCAATGGACCTAAGTTGTCTGAGAGGAGGCGGCAGGTTGTTTCAACATTTGGTGGCCGAATATTTTTTATTTTTTTTATTAAAAGTAATTTAAATCTCCACAGACACATGGTCCGTGCTCTTGTTTACAAAAATATCATTTATAAATTAATTTGTTTCTTTTTACATTTTATACTCTAAAGACTACCACTAGGTATGCTTAAATCTAAAACAGTGAGTTCTTGTTCTTTATGTATATACAGGGCGTCCCAAAGTTATGGGACATGAAGGGGAAGTACCTTAAATATCGTAGATAGTGAATTTTGCTCAAAGAAGACTTTATGTTATTTTTAAAAGTTAGTAATTCTGCATTCATAGATTTTCTAAAAATTATTTGCTTCGGCTGGGAATCGAACCGACTCAAATGTGAAAAAAAAAACACCCTACTTTTATGATGCCAATCGAAAGAATAGCTAAAAAATAATAACTCTGCCTAAGTAACATAGTATTTTAAAAGAAAGGAACAACGTGAAATTAATCATTTTAATCAAATAAAAAACATACATGAAACTGCCGTAGTCAATTAAGTAGGTATTTTTTTGTAAATTAATTAATTAAATGCTCAAAATGTGATCCCTCTTGTCTTACGCAAATCGCCAATCTTTTAATGAGCCCGCTGCCTGTTGATTTTCTAATCATTTTATGGTGAACACTCGATGTGATATGGCACAATTCTGTTTGCAACTCGCCTACGTTCTCGTATCGCTTTTTGTATAGCATATCTTTCACGTATCCCCAAAAGAAGAAATCTAATGGTGTGAGGTCCGGGGATCTGGCCGGCCATCTAATCGGTCCATTTGTACCAATCCATGTAGGAAAACATTCATTTAGAAAATCTGCTGCTCTCCGACTATTATGAGCCGGAGCTCCATCTTGTTGGAAAATTAAGTTTTCTTGCTCCGCCGCGGAATGGTTTCTTATCTTATCCCTTAAAATTTGAAGTATTCCTAAATACTTTTCTGTGTTCAAGGTTCCTTGGTAAAAATGGATTAAGAAAACCCGGTTTTTTAAAAGTCCGCACCAACAGTTGAGTGAAAAACGCACTTGGTTATTAGTTTCAGTCACTCGTAGGGGATTTTCTTTAGACCAAATACGATTATTGTTGCGGTTATACATACCGTTATTGCTAAAGTTAGATTCGTCTGTCCAAATAATATTATCCAAAAAATTTGGATCTTCGAGCAATCGTGCCTGGATATCAAGACAGAAATTTTTTCTCCTTTCTGTATCGCCCGGAAGTAATTTTTGAACCAATCGTCCTTCAACATAACTCTTAAAACCGTGTTTTTTTAATACACGGTGTATTTTACTTTTTGAAACTCCAATTTCATGTTCTCCTTCTCTCACCGATGCTTTCGGAAAAGCCGAAAAGTAAATTAAAATACCAAGTTCTTCGTCGTTGATCGTATGGTTTTCTTGCTGTGGTTCTCTTGGGCGTTTATCGAAACGTCCCAGAGTTTTCAAATTGTTCACAAGCCTTTTCAAAACTTTACGAGACGGTATTTGTCTATCAGGATATTTTACGCCATACCACCGCAAACTTCTAGAGATATCTTTATCGTTCAAAAAATATGCTTCCATTAGATCAAAACTTACTTGATATGCCATGTTCGCAATAAATTAACACAATAACACTTGTGTAAGTGAATTGAGACTAAACAAATCAATATCCGAAAAACAAACGCTCGCACATACTGTTCCATTTTCAAATTTAAGAACAACATTTAAAAATATCACTTCTTTTTAAAATATCTTAAAAAGTATGCATTCAAACAAACGCTGTCATAAACTGTTCCATTTTCAAATTATAAATTATTTATTTTTGTTTTTAATTTGCCTTCTGTCTAGCTTACAGAGGACGTATTGAAATACAAGTTTTATCATTTCATCTACACGTGCACTTATAATAAGGAAAACTATGTTAGTACCTATTTTATGAAGTGGGTACTTATTTACGAATAATCAATGCTATCTTTGGAATGATAATATCGCTACTTTTCGAACGTCGTCGGCAATAAATAACTTTCTTGAAATTTGACTCAATCATTTTATGTTGTTCCTTTCTTTTAAAATACTATGTTACTTAGGCAGAGTTATTATTTTTTAGCTATTCTTTCGATTGGCATCATAAAAGTAGGGTGTTTTTTTTTTCACATTTAAGTCGGTTCGATTCCCAGCCGAAGCAAGTAATTTTTAGAAAATCTATGAATGCAGAATTACTAACTTTTAAAAATAACATAAAGTCTTCTTTGAGCAAAATTCACTATCTACAATATTTAAGGTACTTCCCCTTCATGTCCCATAACTTTGGGACGCCCTGTATATATATATCTTCCCTTTGTCATGTTCTTATTATTATTATTTTTAATTATTCCTATTCCCGATACAATTATGATATATGTAAAATTTTAAATATTTGCTTATTTCTATGATGATGTCCGAAATCGGTGGCCGAATATTTAAAACTGCCTCGAAAAGCCATCGTCAATCGAAATCGAAATCAATATACAACACTTTAGTCAAATCACACCTTTATATACCAAGTAGAAATTTGGGGCAGTGCATTTAAAACCAAACTGACAGAACTACAAAATAATACAGAATAAAATAATTAAAATGCTTTTCCATTATCCTTACTTAACACTTACATGTAAAATATTGGGTTTTTACCTATGAAATTGGAGTTTTTTTTCTTCGTTAATCATATGTACCAATTCCTGCGATTTTCAAAGCTATATCCAAATTTCTTTTTATTTGGAAAATGAAATATTATTTCAAGGTTTCACATGAAATATTTTTTAATTTCTGGGCTAAATCCCATAACAAAAAAATTTGAACAGTGCTCTTTTCATGTGCTTCCCATAATCATTTCTTAGATTCACTGAAAGTTTTATAAAGCTGTTACTTTTAAAAATTAACGCTGCCTATACTTAACTTAAAGTGCCTTATTTGACTTATAATGATGATCCAAATAAATTGTATAACACTGTATTTGATTTAACTAAAGATCAATATGAAAAAGTTTTTAAGTCAAAAACAATAAAAGTCAGCGAGTCGCTAATGTTCAGTGATTGGGCGACAGCAGGAATTCACAAAAGCAGAAATAGATTATATGAACTTTATGCCGAAAAATCATATAATAAAAATGATACCTTTGTTAGCTATGTTAGGAATTATTCAAAAATTTTTAAACGCGTTTGTTCTGAGGCTAAATCTATGTTTACCATTAGTAAAATTAAAAACAGTTCTAACATCATTAAATCCACTTGGAAAGTCATAAATAATGAGACAAAAAAAGTCGAAGATCGGAATTTAGAATTCAATTTGAAATTAAACGATAAAATTATTAGTAATGACTTACAGGTTGCCGAATCATTTGAAAAGTTCTTTACCAACATTCCAATCTCGACCACTAAATCTCTTAATTCATCTCCCGCTCTGGCTGAATCACTTATCTTACAAAATGTAGAACCATGTGAGATAAACTTTAAATTTACTCATGTAAATAGTAATAGTGTACTGAAAGCCTTTAAATCATTGCAAATGAAAAAGACTGCTGACGTTCACGGCCTATCAGTTAAAATTATTAATTCCATAATTGATTGTATTGCACCCCACTTGGCTACTATATTTAACAAATGTGTTGATCGTGGAGTGTTTCCTGATTTAATGAAACTAAGTAAAGTCATTCCATTATTTAAAGCAGGTAGTACATCAGATCCCACTAACTTTAGACCTATATCAGTACTACCCACATTTAGTAAAATTTTTGAGAAATTGATTTTAAACCAGTTAATGCCTCATTTTTATCAAAACAATATCATGCATCCCAAACAATTTGGATTCACACGGGGTCGCTCAACAACCGATGCAGGTGTTGAGCTAGTTCAACATATTTTTGATGCCTGGGAGAATTCGCGGGATGCAATTGGCGTCTTCTGCGATTTGTCAAAGGCTTTTGATTGTGTTCATTATGATATATTAATCAGGAAATTACACCATTACGGCATACAAGGTCAGGCTTTGAATCTTTTAAAATCATACTTGTATAATAGAATTCAGAGGGTAGATGTTAATGGCACTAAGTCCTCTGGGTCTGAGGTCCATATGGGCGTGCCACAAGGTTCAATTCTAGGACCATTTTTGTTTCTTGTGTACATTAATGACTTGCCTCATCTTGCCCGGAATAGATGTGAAATAGTATTGTTTGCAGATGACACCTCTGTGCTATTTAAAGTTAAGAGATATCAATCATCTTGTGACGATGTAAACACTGCTATTTTTGAACTTGTTAACTGGTTTACAGTAAATAATCTTCTTTTGAATGAAAAAAAAACTAAATGCTTAAAATTTACTTTACCTAATGTTAAACAAATGCCTATTGACATATTTGTACGAGGTGAAAAATTGGACCTTGTAGACACTACTGTCTTTTTAGGACTGACATTGGATGCTAAGCTTCAGTGGGGGCCTCATATTGAGAAACTAGCGAAAAAGCTTGCTTCTGCTGCATATGCAGTCAAAAAAATCAGAAATTTAACAGACGTTCATACCGCAAGACTGGTTTACTTTAGCTATTTCCACAGTTTGATGTCATATGGCATATTGTTGTGGGGAAACGCTGCTGACATACATATGATTTTTGTTCTGCAGAAGCGTGCTATTCGTGCCATTTATAAATTAGGACCTAGAGAGTCTCTTAGAGATAAGTTTAAGGAAATTAATATCTTAACAATGGCATCTCAATACATTTATGAGAATTTGTTATATGCAAAAAAAAATATAACCTTATTCGCTAAAAATAGTGATAGGCACAATGTTAATACAAGGAATAAGAACCAGTTATCTATTTATGTTAGCCGACTTCACAAAGTTAGTAAATCCTTCAAAGGGCAATGTATACGCTTTTATAATAAGGTTCCAGTAGACATTCAAAATATGCCTTTAAATAAATTTAAAGCAATCATAAAACAGAAATTATTAACAAAAGGCTATTATAACATCACTGACTATTTGAATGATAAGCAAGCATGGACATAGCTGTCTATTCATATAATTATCAAATCGCAACCTATAATCTGTTTAAAAGAGCAACCCTAGAGTTTCTTGCTCGTTCTTCTCTGGGGAGTCAGCTTTGTGAATGAGCAGTAAATTTAAACTATAATGTAATATTAATAATAATAGTGACGTTTTCAAGTGATAATTTTATCCTATGAAATAAAAATATTTTGATTTTGATTTTGATTTTATCCGATAATACACACAAAGTTTAGCTAAATTTGTATGGTAATAAAAATGTTTGTATGGAGGATTTCATAGGTAAGGACCTAATATATTATGAAGAAATTGAGCTTGTGAATATTAAGCAACTTTACATTTACAACACATGCATTCTTATTTGGAAAATACTAAACAAACACATTCACACATCAATCGTTACTCACCCAAACCAAACAAGTATCTAAACGCTCCACAAGGCGACCTAGCTACATTGTATTGCCCAAGATTCGTAGCAAATATCCGTGAATTGATGAAAAAAGTAAATTTAGTAGTTTTTTTTTCCTTTTATGCACGACGGGTTCGTACTTGACCTCAATCATACCTGATGTTAAGTGAAGATGAGGTCGAAGGAACTGGCTATCTTATCTCTGACAACCGGAACACAACAATGCTATTAACAATGCTGCTTGGCGGCAGATTTAGGTAAGATGGTGGTAGCTAGCCAGGCGGACATTTTAAAATGTCTTACCACCAACCAAACCGAGTACTTAAACATGTACCTCGTAAACCCAATGTTGTTTACATTGAGCCACGGGGGCGGTTACGAAGGAGGAGTTCAATTAAATGAATTAATTTATACTAAAAATTCATGACTATAAGCAAGCCCTAGTCAAAATTAAATACAAAATGGTTACAAATTAGCAATATAAACGGGAGATAGAGGTAATTTGCTGAAATTCAAAGGCTATTGAACATGTTTGGCCCCTGTCTGGAATAAATTGTTTTCAAACGGCCTCCTACCAAACTTATACCAATCGAAAGAGAATATTTTATAAAACAGAGAATGTTTCTGTATAAAATCATGTAATTTATTATACTTTCTGAGATAATTGTGTTTGAAAATGGCATATCAGTTTTTACTTTTCATTTGAATACCTTCAAAACTATAATTTCAAAACCCAACGAGGATCTTAATATCTTCATGAAATCGTGCTTTGAGAAGTTCAAAGATATTTTTCGACCCAGTAGGCATCTGTTTTCGGGAAACCCCTTACCCATTATGACACACAAGCGTAATGTTAACCACATTACCACAAAATTTTTATTAATTTAATTTAATTAGCACTAATTTAATTTCATTTCATTTGACGGATTTTGTTATCTGACTATAAACGAATTTATTTATTTCATATTCAGATTTATAGTCTTACAATGTCAATCATTAAATTATTCAACCTTGTCAATATTTTATAATTTGTCTATTCAATTTAGCACAATGAAATATCCCTTAATATAATAAACAATTCAATAAATAAATTTTAATAGTATAGAATGGATTGTGCTCACTCGTCCAGGAATACATTTACTGAGTAGTAGGCCTTCTTTACTAAATGCGTTTTTAATTTTGTATTTCGTACTTTCCTTTAAAATTTAGATTACTAAGATTGTTTTATCGTATTTTTCTCCATACACTGTACACACAACGAATGGCAGCCGCGTCATACCAAGTCGGCCATTTGTGAGAGACAGTGGTACTAACCTCCCGCAATACAGTATTTTTACTAGTGCGGAGGTTAGTTTGTCATTGTTTTTCACTGCTAATAAGTGCTAATTGCTAATAATAATAATTACCTAAACAAATGTTGTAAATTAGTCTGTGCAATAAATAATATTTGATTGATTTGAATTTGTTATGGAATTTAAAATACACAAGGCGATCGAGTTTTTAAATTTTTATTTGTTTCTTGTCGTAACTAGTATCTTTATTACAGCTTATACTAGTAACAAAAATGTTAACAGTAATTTACTGTCGTTCTTCTTTTAAATGGTTTTCTTTCCCTCATTTAATTGTTATACGTTTCCTAATACAATTTATATTTATTTGCTTACAGAGAGATAACGGGACTGGAAATGCTAGTGTCAGAGCTTCACAGGGTGTTCTCTCATGACTATGTCAATGTGCAAGATGTCCAGAAACTCATGGCTGGCTACAAGTCTGATCCAAAAGATTGGAGGAAGTACGCGAAATTTGACCGTTTTAGGTATGTGTGATTATCATAATTATCATTATCCTAGGATAATCACATCGCATTTTGTGGGAGTGTGTAAGCTGGCGGGAGGAACGTGAACTCATGCTTGACGGTCTAAATTCAGTATTACGTCCGGTGTTCTACAACGACCTGGCGAGACTCAATTTCCAAGCTTTCAAGCGTTTCTGTCACTCATATTACTGGCACTACTACTCGCGGTAGCCTTCTGATACCGTCCCGCTCACTGCATCTAGGCGCAGTCCGTGGTGTATACAAAGCAGGGGGCCGAGCTTCACTCGACCTCCTTCCCCATTAGGGTTGGCATCACTGCCGTTTGCATTTCATTGGCTACACTCCCATTTGCCGAGGGGGGAAGTAGGAAACTTCTTTTCCTACTTACACACCCTATTCCTTTCTTTAATTAGTCTGGGGTCCAAGGTAGCAATAGAGTCACGTAGGGCACCGTCTACCTTCAGTAGGCGCCGTGTCGAGTACCACTGTTGATCCTGGCTTACAGGAGTTACAGTGGGAGGAGTTTGGAGGCGGGATCTTAGGATCTTAGGATCCAAGGGAGCACCACTGTCTGTATAATAAAGGTATTAAAGAAATTGTTATTACTATATGCATTTTAGAGATAATGTTTCCTATCTTCAAACTTTACAGACAGTGTTTTTGGATTGGGTAGAAAATACACTTAATTTAAAGATTATGCGTTATTGCTTTGTTTATTGGAAACGAATAGCGACTGCCACACTAGTGCTTCTCCATATTCTTCAATGCTAAATTCGAGGAAACACGGGCGTGGCTAGCGATTGGGACGGTGCCAGTATCTCGTGGTGTAGGGTGGCTCGGACAATTGCGATATTATGTCAAGCTACTAAATGCGAATATAGGATATCAGAATTTAATGGAACAAGGCAATGGTCTGCCACTGATGGAATACGGGCCCGATACCTTAAATCTTTAAGGAGGCAATTACAGGCCACTTACCCACACACAAATTGTAAGATTCAATTATGATAATGGAATCTAAGATGCTTACCGTTGAAGGGAAAATGTTTACATGCCCCTCATACTATCCAACTTGGCCCTCGCTTGCAATCTGTGGAATTCAGTCAGAGTAAATTACTCTCCCTCCTAATCAAATTTCATGATCCTCAACGTCGTAGATAATAGGTAATCAAAGTCTCTCACGCTCAGCTCTCAGGTGATCCGTCTCCTTTGATAGCTGATAGCAATATTTTTATTTTATTTTATTTTATTTTATTGATAATACAGAATCAACAGCATCATTATACAAAATATTACACAAAATTTACAAGCCAAAGTCATGCCAATTACATATTATTCTCATTTTTCATTACAATTATCTTAAAAAAATAGTTAGGTGGAAAGTCACTATTAAATAATAATCATTATGCAATCTAGAGGTAAAAGTGAATAGTGAGACAAACTAAGTAATCTAAATATATAACTCAAAGGTGACTGACATAGTGATCTATCAACGCCCAGCCCAAACCACTGGACGGATCGGGCTGAAATTTGGCATGCAGGTAGATGTTATGACGTAGGCATCCGCTAAGAAAGGATTTTGATAAATTCTACCCCCAAGGGGATAAAATAGGGGATGAAAAAGTCGCGGGAGGAAAGCTAGTAATAAATAAATATGAATATTCATTTTCGATGTGCAGACCTAACATTACTGTAAACATCACAGCGCCATTTTCAGCGATACTAGCGTCACCAGGATCACATCTTGTAGCAAACTGCGTATTAAGATAGTCATACGACCGTCCAAATTATAAATTCCGTCGCTAATTTATTGGTATCTACGACATACATAATTAAGCCCCAAAACATTAGCAAAACAATCGACTTCAGTAAAGTTCCCATATCTTTATGTGATCTTCATCAAATTTATGGCATTTGTCCACAGGTATAAGTCAAAGTCAAAAATATTTATTTCGTAGGATAAAGATTATCACTTGAAAACGTCACATTTTTTATCTTAATATTAAAATTATTGACATTATTGCTCATTCGCAAAGCAGATACCCCAGTGAAGAACGAGCAAGAAACTCAAGGGTTGCTCTTTTAAATAAGTTTAGGTTACAATTATATTATATTATATAATTAGACTGAATATCGCCGAGCGGTCTAGCTTGCTTATCATCCAGATAGTCAGAAATTTTATAACAGCCTTTGGTAAATAATGTCTGTTTTATGATGGTTTTGAATTAATTTAAAGGTAAATTTTGAATGTCCACTGGTCAAAGACCAAGCTTATGACAAACAGCAGTAAAAGCAAAATTGAAATAAATGGCGAGAGAGTTGAATATGTCCATGAGTACATTTACCTGGGTCAAATAGTCTCCTTTCAGGCACGACAAGATAAAGAAATAGCGAGACGCATTGAAAATGCCTGGAGGAGCTTTTGGTCCATGAAGGAACACATGAAGGGCGACCTTCCACCGTCACTAAAGCGCAAACTCATGGACGTGTGCATTCTCCCGATCCTCACATATGGCGCTCAGACTTGGTCTTTGACAGAAGCCCAAAGGTCCAGCCTCAAGGTTTGCCAACGAGCCATGGAGCGCAGTGTACTAAATGTTAAACTGACCGATCGCGTCCGAAACACTACACTTCGCCCTAAGACCCTTGTTGCTGACATAGCCACAACGGCCGCCAAGCTGAAGTGGGACTGGGCAGGCCATGTTTGTCGCATGCCAGACGATATGTGGGCCAAAATCGCCACCACCTGGAGCCCACCATTAGAAAGAAGGCGTCGCGGCAGACCGAAAAGGAGATGGAGGGATGAGTTGGATAAGTTCCTAACCAACTGGTCGGAGGAGGCCTGCAATAGAGAGCCGGGGAGAGAGAGGATGGAGGCCTTTGTCCAGCAGTGGGACAGTATGGGCTCCTAATAATAGAAATAAAATACATTGCCCCTTAAATGACTTAGTGACTTTGTGTAAACGGCTGACATGAACAGCAAGTTTATTTTTATCTCTGGTATTAACATTATGTATATCACTATTTTTCTTAAACGATTCTATATTTTTCCTTACTTACATTAAGTTTTCGTAAATATATTGCGATGTGAATGTTAATATATTAATTTCTTTAATGAAAAAGAACCGTCGAATTAACAATAAATTTTAGGGAGTTCGTTAATATAAAAAAAACTCGTCGTTATTTTTCCAGATACACTAGAAACCTGGTTGATGCTGGTAACGGAGCTTTTAATATCATGATCATATGCTGGGGTCCTGGTCATGCGTCAGCCATCCATGACCACGCTGACTCCCACTGCTTCATGAAAGTGCTGAGCGGGAACTTGGAGGAGATCAGGTGAGATGAACATTTTATACTTTTAAACATCGTATATCATCTATGTTAAATGTTCTTTGTATTTTATTTTTGTGTGCAATAAAGAATTTAATTATAATAATAATTGCTGTTTGGCGGCAGATTTAGATAAGATGGTGGTAGCTAACGAGGTGGACATTGGCTATAGTACTCATACCTACGGTACTCAATTCGACTGTGTTGCTTCACTTTTAAATTTCATCGTCCTATTGTCAATTGTCAATAAAAATAGCATTATTCATAATTATGTGAATTAGGATGGATGAACTTTTTTTATGCTCAACGGTTAGCACTTGACCTCAATAACACCTATTGTTAATTGAAGGTGAGGCCGGAGGTGAAAGCGTGCTGACCAGGAAACCCCATCTTATTTGGGGAACTGGCTATATTATCTCTGACAACCGGAACACAACAGTGCTATTAACATTGCTGTTGTGCATGTGCTATAGCATTGTGCAGTTGTGGAATGCACTACCACAAAATATTCGTCACGCAGAATCGCTTGCAGTGTTCAAACTGCGTCTAAAGGAATATTATTTATCTCTTTAATGAAATGTATATACTGTTATATATATTTATGTGTATTTTATTATTGATTAGCTTTTTTTTTCTTCTTTAATTTAAGAGCTATGCTCTTGTCGGTGGAGTAATGTCCACCTTTTTTTAGTATACTACTCTGTGTAAAAAGTATCGGGAATATGTCAATAAAAAGACCCGCGTAAAAGAGGTCGTTCTAATTTTTTTACTGCATGTTGGTAGCACTGTACTGATTTAGCGCGCAAAATTTGAGCGGGATCTGTCATTTAATTTGTTTTAAACTACACTTTTTGTTGGTCATAGTTTTGAGTCCTCGGCGATTTTTACAATGGAAAATATTGTTGAACAAAGAGTGTGCCTTAAATTTTGTGTTTCAAATGATATTTCATGTGGTGAATCACTAAAAATGTTGCGAAATACCTACGGCGAATCGTGTATATCGAAAACAAGGGCTTATGAATGATATAAGGCTTTTAAAGAAGGCCGAGAAGTAGTAGTAGACTTGCCTCGTTCTGGTAGACCTTCAACCGCTACGACCAAAGAAAACATCGACAGAATCAAGAAGCTAGTGCTCGAAAATCGACGTATGAGTCTGAGAGAGTTGGCTAGTGAGGTGAACATATCTTTTAAGTCCGTCCACAACATTCTCATTGACATTTTAGGCATGAAACGCGTCGCCGCTCGACTAGTTCCAAAAGAGCTCAATTTTGTTCAAAAAGCGCAGCGAAAGCATGTCGCTGAAGACATGGTTTCCCGAGCTTCTACGGATCCGACCTTTATGAAACGTATAATAACTGGCGACGAGACATGGGTTTATGAGTACGACATGCAAACAACAGTCTTCAGAATGGCGTCTCGAAAACGAGCCGAAACCCAAAAAACCGCGGCAAAGTCGCTCCAAAATCAAGGTGATGCTGACAGTTTTTTTTGACTACCGTGGTGTGGTTCACTCCAAATTCCTTCCAGAGGGAGAAACAGTGAATAAAGAATATTATTTAGGCGTCATGAAGCGTTTGCGTGAGAGTATCCGCCGAAAACGTCCAGATTTGTGGCAACACAACTCATGGATGCTGCACCATGATAATGCACCATCACACACAGCCATTATAGTGAAAGAGTTTTTAGCGAAAAATTCAACAAAAGTTCTCGACCAAGCACCGTATTCACCTGATATGGCTCCGTCTGACTTTTTTTTATTTCCCAAGTTAAAATTACCACTTCGAGGAAAACGTTTTGAGTCGATAGAAGCCATAAAAGAAAATTCGCTGAATGAGCTAAAGGCCATACCGCAAATAGCCTATGAAAAATGTATGGAAGACTGGGTGAAGCGGTGGAGATGTTGTATTGCAAGCGATGGGGCCTACTTTGAAGGCGATAAAATAAATTTAGATGAATAATTTGTATTTTTTGTTTTATTGACAAATTCCCGATACTTAGTGCACATATAGTTGTGCGATGAGTTCGAAAATATTACAAATATGTCAACCTAACATCGAAGGTTAAGGCCTTAACCTTCTGAACCTAACCAACAGTGTCGGGGTGCCCCGACCTATATGGCTCGCTCGCTACAGATGAGGGGTCTGTACATTCGATCTTATGACTTTCGGATATTTGTCTTTTCGATTCGAAATGGCGTTTCGTTCATATGGCACTTCGATTATCTGGCGTCGCACAAATGGCTTTCGCTTATATGTCTTTTGAAAGCGGGTCCTAAACCCAAAAACTAGTGCCGTAATGGATATATTGAATATTTCCATTTAGGGGAAGTAGCCAAGTAAAGCACAGTTATTCACCCAAAGGGTTAATTACCTTTAAATGTAAGAGTTATCTCTCTTATTATTCATTATATAGTAATAAAAACAACATTATTGATGTAATACGTATTATTAGTTACCTAAGTACTTATCATTAAGAAAATAATGTTGTTTTAATCATTCATTATAAATATTTACATTAGATAAATATAATTATTGCAATTGTAACATCAATATTTGTAAAAAGGGATGGATAGAAATCGCGGCGTGAATGGAAAAACATTCTATCTTTAATCCATTGATTTATATGCTATAGATAAGGTCGCGTATGTAGATAGTAGATAAAACAGCGCCATCTCTTAGAATTCTTGAGAACTAATAGGACTTTTTTTTATGCACAACGGGCTAGCACTTGACCTCAATCACACCTGATGTTAAGTGAAGATGAGGCCGAAGGTGGTAGCGTACTGACCCGGAAACCCCAACACATTTGGGGGACTGGCTATCTTATCTCTGACAACCGGAACACAACAATGCCATTAACACTGTTGCTTGGCGGCAGATTTAGATAAGATGGTGGTAGCTAGCGTATTCTGTTTTCTCGGTTTGTAATTACTAAATTTGTTTAATTGTCCTTAGATATGATTGGCCAGAGCATACAGAGCCGGAGATAGTCAGAAAACTAAAAAACAATAAATCCAGGAGACGGTGTTGTTCAGAAAGTGAAGACAGAGTACTGAACGAGACCGCGGACGTCAGTGTGAACTGTCAAAATGACAGCTGTCACAATTTCGGCGGGAGAATTGATCAACAAAATGGCCACCACGACAGTAATCAAAATGGGGAAAGCGAAGGTTACGATATGCAAAATATGGATGAAATTGGAAGGACGCGATTGGAAGCTAATGATGTTTGTTATATAAATGGTAAGTTATTCTTTTTAGTATTTCAAGAATTTCATATTACTGATAAAATCGGCCACTTTTATTATAATCGTGAACTAAACTATATAACCGTTATCAAAGGTATAATATAGGTATTATTTATAATTAGCTTTTAGGCTTCTCTAGTGAAGGTCAGAGCGATTTATTTGATTTATTCTGTATTTAAAAATAAATCTTAATTTAATTTTATCCAATGACGGAATAAACACTCTCAAGATGTTTCCACTGATTTACAAAAAAAAACCCTGTATATCACGTTATGATTAATCCTAAAAACACGCATACGTCACAGTTAGGTCGCCGTACTAAATAGGTACATAACAACATATCTTATGAAAACAATCTACCTACTTGGAAAAATACGTAACTATGTTATGTATAACAGAGTCATTATCAGTAACTATTACATCAGATATTTGCGGATGTTGCTAGGTACAGTCGATAGCACGACGAACGTTACCAGTCACCATCTTCTTGCCCTTACGTATTTTTCTTCCAATCTCCTCTATCAGCCGTTACCTCCTCATTCACGCCCTTTTCGTTCATATCACCCTTAGAATAAAATAGAAAAATTTTATTTGACCCAATAAACGACACACAAACTAACATGATACAACTTATATATAAATTAACATTTCAAATATTTTTTTTTTTTACAAACCCAAGTAACTAATTTCATGGTAAATGAAAATCACAAAGGAAAATAGACTTCGATTTCTTAGACATATTTTCTGGTGTCGCAAAGTGGTGCCAAAAAGGTCTCCATCTCAGCATGAGTTGTAATTACGTAATAACTACAACGCTGATTTTCAGAGGAGCCTCACATGACGCACGGACGTCAACCAACACAGACATTAAATACATGAAATATTGAAAGTTTAGTTTTCCATACATTAATAATAAACAAAGATGACAATATACAGATAATTAATCTGAATGTGATAATAGGTGGGAATAATAAACAATAGTGACCAATAATTTACCCTAAAATAATTTATTTACTGCCGATTTTCGAGTGATGGGACGAAGGCCAGAGCCCACTAGGTTTTCTATGTATTAAACACATCGCGAATAAGGTAAGTACCTTCACACAATCCATCCATCTTTTCCGTAGTTAGTCTTCCTCTTCCTTTCCAACCATCGCCATCCATATTCATCACTCTCTTAGTAACATACGTTTTATCCTTCTTCAAAACATGTCCATACCAAGCTAAACGGTTTCTTTTCAACTTTACTGTCACGGATGCCACTTTTAAACTCCCTCTTACATACTCATTCCTTATTCGCTCATCCATCTCAACATTCTCATCTCGGCTGCAAACAATTTTCTTTCATCCGTCTTCTTCATGGCCCAACACTCCGAACCATATATTACGACAGGTCTTAATACGGATTTACACTACCGTTTCACTACCAGTGTAAGTTATTATTAGGTCCTTACCTATGAAATTGGCGTTTTGTATGAAGAATTTCATTAAGACTGTTTTCTCCATACAAACTTTGTGTGTATGATCGGATAACATTAAGTTAAATATAGGCAGCGTTAATTTTTAAAAGTATGCTTTATAAAAGTTTCAGCGAATCTGAGAAATGATTTCTTTTATGCGCGACGGGTTCGTACTTGACCTCAATCACACCTGATGTTAAGTGAAGATGAGGTCGAAGGTGGAAGCGTACTGACCCGGAAACCCCAATACATTTGGGGGACTGGCTATCTTATCTCTGACAACCGGAACACAACAATGTTATTAACATTGCTGCTTGGCGGCAGATTTAGATAAGATGGTGGTAGCTAGCCAGGCGGACATTTAAAATGCCCTACCACTAACAAAACCTTGTACTTAAATATGTACCCTGCTGGGGATCGAACCCGCGACCTCCGAATCGTAAACCTAATTCTGCACGAAATAGCAATGTTAATAGCATTGTTGTGTTCCGATTGTCAGAGATAGGCAGTCCTCCAAATAAGATGAGGTTTCCGGGTCAGTACGCTTCGGCCTCATCTTCACATCATCAGGTCTGATTTAGATATTGTTCACTCTTTTTAGGGGGTAACGTTTTTAATATGTTTCACATGTATATAGTCTTATAATTATAATAAATATTTCGGACACTTAAAATGCCTTACCACCAACCAAACCGAGTACTTAAACATGTACCCCGCATGTACTTAAACATGTAACATCGAACCCGCGACCTCCGAATCGTAAACCCAATGTTGTTTGCATTGAGCCACGGAGGCGGTCAAATGATTATGAAAAGAGCACATGAAAAGAGCTCTGTTCAATTTTTTTTTATTATGTGATTTAGCTCATGTGAAACCTTGAAATAATATTACATTTTCCAAAAAAAAAACTAATTTAGATTATGGCTTTCAAAATCGCAGGAATTGGTACATTATGATTAACGAAGCAAAAAACTCCAATGTCATAGGTAAATACCCAATATTACACTATCCTAATTTCGGAGCCTAATGCAGTATTCTGCTAAACTAGC
This sequence comes from Oegoconia quadripuncta, assembly GCA_949316235.1. Taxonomy (NCBI): domain Eukaryota; kingdom Metazoa; phylum Arthropoda; class Insecta; order Lepidoptera; family Autostichidae; genus Oegoconia; species Oegoconia quadripuncta. Next base: position 40,883,392 of record OX438741.1, on the reverse strand, counting down.
TTGTCTTTATACACAATAACTTGGCGGCTGTCGGCCCTCCAGTCCAATAAGGATACACTTTTAACTTCCCATAATCTCAAAAGGTCATGATTTTTTGCACATGAATTACCTGCCAGTGATAGAATTAAAATATTTTCTAACGAATCGGTAGCTTGCTTTAGGTATAGTATAGGTATTTGGTAATAAAATTACATTATGGTTCATGAGTGCATATCCCATCGTGGTTCAAACAACTAAGTCTTCAATTTCCTTTGCCTCTGAATTTCCTTTAACTTTACATATTATTTTTAATATGTTTAATTCTTGTACAGTCAACCGTACAATCCAATCATCCTAAAAGTATCACATGGGCTAAAGTGCCGCGGCATCGACATCTATTAGAAACTATTCGCATTACAACAACCACGAAACCAACTACACTAGCTACTCACAGAGCAAAGTGTTTACACGTATAGAAGTATAGATACCATCCATAAACATCCGCTACTGAGATGTGTAGCAAAATTTCGTCCACATTGTTAATAGACGTCGTAGTATAGTGGACAGTAGCATTAGTCATTAGTTGTGCAAGTTCAGACCTCAGTAGATGCTGCAGCAGAGCTGACGAAATTTTCTTACTCATTCATATGTGACATAATATTATTATTGATTTGGTTTGAGTGTTGATATTGTATGAATACTTTCTAATAGATGGTGCTAGAGTGCTTCGGTCCATACGGTCCATATAATACTTTTAGGAAGATTCGACTGTACTACATGAAACCAGCAATCGATATTTGCTTTTATTTCAAGTGCGGTTTGTGAACAAATCTACTCTCTGTTTTATATATTTTGTGGTTAACTTTTATTAGTCTATACAATTTAAATAATATCTAGTTGTAAATCTGTGTTTTAAGACTGCTGTTAACCTGAATAAATAAAAAAAAAAAAAAAACATAGACTATTAGATTAAAATTACTACCGTGAATTTCATTGCCGCGTGCATTTAAAAACAAATCGATCAATATCTTCTTTATATTTATGAAAAAATTCTTGTCGCTTCTTCTCCCTAACCATAACACCTTGTGAAAACATATCGGCTTTCACTAAGTGACAATTTTGTATTCTACGTTGAATAAAATATTTTTTGATTTTGGTCCTGTATAAGTAACTTTTGTTAAACAAACATGTTTTGTTTGAGAACAAACGAAGAGGTGTTAAAGATGGTAAAGGAGAAGAGATGTCTGTTAGCCACAGTTGAGAACCGAAGAGGAAAGATGATAGGTCACTTGATACGACACGATATTTTTTGAAGAACATAATTGAGGGAAAGGTTGAAGGAAAGAGAGGAAGGGTAAGACCTAGGCGAAATTACTTTGTAATGAAAGAAAAGGTGAATGTTGTGTCGTACCAAGAGGTTAAAACGAGGGCGAAAGTAGAGAGACGTGGTCATTACACCACCGACAAGAGCATGGCTCTTAAATTGAAGAGAGAGATAAGAGATGAGTAACTATTACGCCGACTGTACATCACTTGGTTGGAAACCTTTTACCTGGAATCTATAATATAGAGTTGTTTACATCATTGAGCATTTCGCACGTATTCGCAAATGAAGTGAATAAGTGAACCAAAGTATAGATAGACCACCTAGACACCAGTAGGTTACGCCTCGTGGTGTTCTTTGATGCCTCTTTCCCGTGGGAATTTTACAAAATCCTTTCTTAGTACATTTTTTTTAATTACAATTTTTTTTATTTAAACACATTTTTACAGTACTTTATTTAGGTCTAATCTTTTGTTATTACCTCTAAGTTTTTAATGTCCTAGTTTCTGGAATTTAACCTCAACTTTTGATTCCCCAATAGACATATTCGACTTTAGAACCGTACTATTTAAAAGGCTAGTAAAAGATGTCCTCAATTGAGCTCTATCCCAATTTTACTTTGATGCTTAGCTACATGGTCCGTCAAAGCTAAAAGTGTTTTAATCTGTAAGGTTTAAGTAGTCTTAAAAAAATATATTAAAATTGTCGGGTTAATTTTGTTAGACTTTATTTAACTCTTTTTCTTCACAGATGCTCTAGGCCTCCACCGGATGGAGAACCCATCCCACGTAGATGGCTCAGTCTCACTTCACCTCTATTGTCCACCATTTGACAGCTGTCGTGTTTTCGACGCGCGCACGGGCAAGCCAACAACTGTACAAGTTACCTTCTGGTCGATGTACGGAAAGAAGGTGAAAAGGGTTAGTATTATCCTCGCAATTAGAGATAAGTTTAAGGAAATTAATATTTTAACAATGGCTTCTCGATACATCTATGAGAATTTGTTATATGCAAAAAAAAATATAACCTTATTCACTAAAAATAGTTTTTTTTTTATGCATAACGGGTTGGTACTTGACCTCAATCACACTTGATGGTAAGTGAAGATGAAGTCGAAGGTGGAAGCGTACTGACGTACGTCCGTCGCGGGTTCGATCCCCAGCGGGGTACATGTTTAAGTACTCGGTTTGGTTGGTGGTAGGGCATTTTAAATGTCCGCCCGGCTAGCTACCACCATCTTATCTAAATCTGCCGCCAAACAGCAATGTTAATAGCATTGTTGTGTTCCGGTTGTCAGAGATAAGATAGCCAGTTCCCCAAATATTTGGGTTTCCAGGTCAGTACGCTTCCACCATCGGCCTCATCTTCACTTAACATCAGGTGTGATTGAGGCCAAGTGCTAATCCGTTGTGCATAAAAGAAAAGATTTGAACTCTTTTGTAAGTCTAAAAGAGAGCTGAATTTTTGAAATTTTCATTTATAATAAGTATTCATTTACAAAATAAAAATGTAATAAAAATAATTATAACAACCATTTGGTATCCACAACACAAGTCTATAGTTGCTTAATGTGGAACTAGATGGCGCTGTGTGTATGTCTAAGGATATTTATTTATTTATTTATTACTGAGAAGTTGGCCCCTCTTTTACATTCACGTTTTTGATGGGATTTACATACGTTAAGTCTAAGTTTTGTTAATAGGCCTATTTCTTATTTCCAGGTCATCCAAGCCAACCATGTAGCTGACAGTCAGTGAAAATGGATTATATACGATAATGTCAACAATAAAACCTTATGTTTATAATAATACTTATATACAAGTAAGCATTAGGTAGGTATGAACAGATAAATTATAAAAAACTTGTCGGACTTCGCCCATTAATTTAGAGATCCTAAGGGTCAGGATTTACCTGTGCTACGCTTATGCGTTTGACCACAAAATTAAGTTGATTTGTAATTGCACAATGAGGGATTTTAAGATAAAATACCAGATTTATCAATATATTGATATGTTCAGTATAGAATCGCGCCTGACGCTGTCGACACAAAAATGTAATGAAAAGCAAGAATATATTATCTATGGACTCTAAAAGTCAGAAAAATGTTACGAGTTGTAATATGATATAACCCACGATATAATTGGTATTTTTACGGAAAGTACAGATTTATTTTATGTTTTTCTCAAGAAACGGGTAATTCAATAAATTGTTATGAGAATTGGAAGCTCTATGGCAGGTTTCTAAGCCCGTTCTTACTAAAAAACAGTAATTGGAATTCTATGCCTATACTCCCACCCAAAGAGAAAAAAATTATTTTCGCAAATACAGACTATATTTAATCATAGCTAACGTAACATGGCGCACATTATTGGATGCGGAATTTAATAGAGAACAAGTTCAAACACAGTCCAATGGAATTAGAACTCTATAATCATTACAATTGAGAGTTGAAAGTCGGGTGTCCGTGGGCACCGATTGGTGCCCGTGAGTGTTGTCGGTATAAAAATTTTTTTGGCACCGTTCGGTACCCGCGTCCGTCTACAGGTTAAGCTTTAAAGTGCTAATTGTTGTTAGAGTCAAGGGGGGACCCTAACCAGCTAAACAGTTGTTTTTGAATGTTATAAAATTCACAGTAGTAGTATATACTGGGTGAATTTGAATTCGTGAAATTCCCAGTAACTGGTGCGGCCACTCTTGATTACGAGCAACTTTCCCCAAGGAACAAATAGTCGACGTCGGTCAAAAAATATTATATTACCCATACAAAGTAAACCATTCTGAAACTACCTTTAGAATGGACATCCAACAATCTTCGGCCGGCGACTCCACTCCTGAATACGAACAACTAACTAATAGGAATCATAGCCGAATTTTTATAGAATGTATTTCGGAGAGTGTGCGTTGGAATTACATAATCTTATTCCACCGTCGCCCTTCCACCATTAAGCATCTGGAAAGATTCCACCCTTATATATTTAATTACATTCGCACTAAGAAGTTCGATTCTTCATTCATCATCCGAAAAGCCAAAGCATGGAACTCCCTTCTGGCATCAGTCTTTCCTGAATCCTACAACCATGGGATCTTCAAGAGCAGAGTGAATAGGCATTTACTGGGATCGCGTGCTTCATCGTCACTTCCCATCAGGTGAGATTGTGGTCAAACGTGAATCCAGTCAATCATAAAAAATACCAACTACTTTTCAATAGAAATCATAGCCGAATACAGCCGAAAATTGATGGACTTCCATACTAAAGGTGGTTTCAGAATTATTTACGCCTACCCACCCGCTGAGTCTGATTATCAGAGGCTCAAACAAAGTAGTCTTCTCACGCGTGGGGAGGCTCGTCAAGTCTGTAGACCCCTATTGGCGTGCCATCTTGGCGTGGTCATATCTGAGGCCATCTATTGGCGTAGTGGCCGTTAATTATATGTTCAGACAACGACGGGGCAGGGGACTCTGTTGTGTGTAAAATGTCTCTTGGGAGGCTGGATAAGCGAATGAAACTGCATGCGTCGCACGCGCCCGCTATCAAACCTTGCGTGATTTGTGTTGTAGAGGCGCACTAAATATAGTAACTGCATGCGTGCGGCATGCGTTTCCATACCGCTTAGTGTGTATGCGCTCTAAGGCCTGTACTTCAGAATGATGCTTAAGCATAGAACTGCGCTTGAGTATAGTTAGAGATGCCGCCATACAAGTTACATAAAGCTGTCCCTTTTTAACTGTCCTCAAGCGGAGATCTCTGCTTGAGTAACATTCTGTAAACCTTATACCCTCTGTTCAGAGTGGGGTAATGAATGCCGTAACATTCTGAGTACGAATACCACCACGAGGTGCGAGATTTTTTATTTATACGTAGTTAATTTTTAAATGTTTTACCATTTTAATTTTGTATGTTATTAATTTGAATATAGATTTGTAAGTAATATATTATTTTTTTATTGGAGTTTTGATCAAAAAATTTTTTGTTTTTGATTACAATATAAATATGTGTTAAATACTAGTGTTTCATTTGATATCCATTTTCTTTACTTGATAGATATACTTATATATACAGGGTGAATTTGAATTCGTGTAACAGTCATTATCTGGTGACGCCACTTTTGATTGCGAACGACTTTCCCCAAGGAAAAAAAATCGATTACCCATACAAAGTAACCGCCTCCGTGGCTCAATGTAAACAACATTGGGTTTACGATTCGGAGGTCGCGGGTTCGATCCCCAGCGGGGTACATGTTTAAGTACTCGGTTTGGTTGGTGGTAGGGCATTTTAAATGTCCGCCTGGCTAGCTACCACCATCTTATCTAAATCTGCCGCCAAGCAGCAATGTTAATAGCATTGTTGTGTTCCGGTTGTCAGAGATATAAGATAGCCAGTCCCTCAAATGTGTTGGGGTTTCCGGGTCAGTACGCTTCCACCTTCGACCTCATCTTCACTTAACATCAGGTGTGATTGAGGTCAACCTATTTGTCCACTAAGTTTGAAAATTTTACTATAATTAATGATCATGTAGTATATTTTTTTTAAGTGGATGAATAAATATCCTTTTATTTATTTATTTATTTATTCACTCTGCTCTTGAAGATCCCAAGGTTGTAGGATTTAGGAAAGACTGACGCCGGACGTTTGCTTGTTCGGATAATAAATGAAGAATCGAACTTCATAGAGCGAATGTTCGGCATATTAACTATATACGGGTGGAATCCTTCCCACGCCTTGTAGTCCGAAGATGGAAGGGCGACAGTGGAATAAGATTATGTAATTCCAACGCACACTCTCCGAAATGGATCCTGTAAAAGACCGAGAGACAGGCGACTTTGTGACGGTGTACGGGGCTTAGCAATTTAGTAGTCATGGAATGATGACCTATGAGTCTCGTGGCTCGTCGTTCCACAGAATCGAGTGCAGCTAGTTGGTGAACCATCTCAGAGGTGACAGCATATTCCATACATGAGCGGACTTGAGCCCGTTAAATCACCAAAATAATAATAATAATAGCACATATACACAGCGCCATCTAGGTCCAAGTAAGCATCTATTCTAGGCTTCTATTATGGATACCAGATGGTTTTAATAAACTATACAAATACTTTTTTTTTGTAAATAAATACATAAAAACCTCCATAACTCGGGAACACATGTCTGTATTCATCATACAAACATATGTCCGTAGCGGAATTTGAACCCGCAACCTTTTGGTAAAGCAGTCAGAGTTTCTAACCATTACACCAAACAGGTCGTCACTGTTTTGATGACGTGTTGTTTGTGTAACAGTGTCTGGGGTCCTTGTGTGTGTACTTGTGGGGTGTAAGTGTGTATTCTCAAATAAGTCTTTTGTTATTACAAACTTTTCTGTAGACTTTTCTGTATTAGTATGTTTTAGTGTTTTAACCATTTTGTGGTTTAAAGTTTGATTTCTTTAGTCAACTGATAGATTTCCAATTCTTTATCTATTTTAGGCTTAAAACATAAAAATGTCTTTAACTATAAAAGATCAATAGCAAGGATTGAACGAGCAAATGCAACCAGTGAGGCGCCAACTATTAAATTCAAACGTTCTATACACTTTCAAATCAATTCGGCAGCCTTCGTTCATTTCCCCGTTCGTCTATTCAGTCCCCGTTCGACTATTTCCCAGTTTGTCATTTTCCCCGTTCGCCCATTTCCTCATTCGTCTATTTCCCTGTTAGTCCATTTACTCACGTTTTCACATTGATCAACATTAACTTGAGTATCTGTTTTCTATTCATCCTGAGTGGATTTGCTTTAAGAAGTCTTTATGTTTAGGTATCTCTTATAGGCGGCTAAGAATAGTGGCCAGTAGTGTGACACAAATCCAGCAATACGCATTGGGCCCGCTTAGTGGATTATGGCCCATGCCCTCTCTTAGTAAGACGAGGTTGTCCCACAACAATGGGGATGTCTGAGACTGTAGATGGTGATGTCTTTATCACCATCATCTTTTGCCCTGATCCCAATTTAGATACCAAGTCTTTACGTGGAAATAAAATGAATATCTAATATCAAATCATTTATTAAGTTACATACAAAATTACAAAATTTGAATAAATAAAATATGTGCGAAATAATTTATTTTACATTATTCGTTGGCCGGTAAACATGACATTATTTCAATTAAACATTTACAACATTTTTTATTCATTATACTTCTTCGATAATCACAATGTCACGTTCCAAACCCACAAAATCATTATACAAAAATATTGACTGACTTGCAAACATAAAATTGGTCTACATAATATTTCAACTAATAAATAATTTATATGCAAAATCCTGGTTTTAGCCTCGGTTTATGGAACTCGAGATTTTGTAAGTCCAAAGTATTCTAATCAATAATTTTGTTTATAAAAATAATAACAATAAATAGCCCTACCCCATACGCCTTGTGTACTGCAGCGATACTGTTTGCTGATGTGTTTGATATATCTTTATTTTATAATGTTTTAATAAACAAAATTGTTGTCTGGACCACTGTGGATTACACAATCACGTCTTCAATGGATTGAGATTAAGAATAATACCGTTATATTTGATCAAAAATACTTAACGCCACTTTTAGTCGCTAAGTTTGGGTCCAATAAAATTTGAAACTTGCTTCGACTCGAGAAAATCAGAAAGAATTCTGTGTTAATTTCTAAAAATGTTGATTAGAGACAAATATTGTGTAGGCCAATTACGATGTTCGTTGATTAATTTTTATCACTTTTATTATCACAATTTATAACATAATCCATAATATTATTCTTTTACATACACAGTTAGAAAAGCTTACTGTTCCTGGAGCAAGAGGTTGTCAATCAAAGTATCGACCTTATCCCAAGGCAAGAACACTTTCAAACCCTGGGAATCGGCAGTCGCTTGGACGTGATCTCTGACGCAGTTGGCATTGCATATGAAGTCGCACGTTCCAGTGTGCGCGTTGAAATGGAGTCCTTCAGCGCAGACGACTAACACAGCTCTGTCTCCGTCACACCTCCAGTACTTGTCGCAGTCTGTTTCGTGTCCCCATGGGTGAACGTTGCAGGATACACTGCATATGCTGTCAGGGCCCTCAGGATCTACAGGTTCTTCTGGATCAACAGGTTCTTCTGGGTCAATAGGGTCCTCAGGATCTACAGGTTCTTCTGGGTCAACGGGCTCCTCTGGGTCAATAGGATCCTCAGGGTCTACCGGTTCTTCAGGATCTACTGGTTCATCAGGTTCCACGCAGCCAGCGCTGGACGGCCAGTCGCAAACCTAAAGCAAAAATTATTCATTATATTTGTACCATGTGCTTTCTTTCGAAGTTCTCTTTCGAGGTGACATCAGGTTTCAGTTAAAGCAGTGGCAGAGTTATCAGTACTGCAAGTGCACTCAACGTTTGCAGCGTTAGCTGAACCAGCAAATCCTTCACTGCCACAATCACATTGAGCATTGTTCTAAGGTGTGTTTCTGTCTAATATTATGTTTTGTTCGTTTGTATTTTAGCATTGGATAGAAGTTTCCATGTTTATATCTATTATGTGTCTTACGGCTTAAAATTTGAGTGTCAACTTACTGCATAATATAATGTACTTCAATAAAATAAATAGAGATTATTATATAACACAAGAGCAGTGCAATGAGACAGACTTGTGGTTATTGGTGCCAGTATGACAACGTAGACTTCAGGTTAATAAAATTAGCTGGAATTATCTGGGCAGTAGCATTAAAGTGAAGACCATCAGGTCATCTCCTCGGGCCCAGCACAAGAACATTTCAGGTTAATTGAATTCTCAACCACTTACCTGGGCGGTAGCATTAAAGTGAAGACCATCGGGACATCTCCTCGGGACCAACTCGCCGAAGACGCAGTAGTAGAACTTGTTACAGTTCTCATGAGGTAGCAGATGGTGGACTTCGAAGTCTCTTGGGCAACCATTAGGTAGCCATTCTCCTTCGGGGTCTGTGGGATCTTCAGGGTCTACAGGGTCTTCGGGGTCGACAGGGTCTTCGGGGTCGACAGGGTCTTCGGGGTCGACAGGGTCTTCGGGGTCGATATCTACGCATCCAGCATTGGCGGGCAAATCACAGACCTGACAAAAAGGAATAAAATTTGAATAATACAGGTTATCAAATCAAGGATGACTTGTCATAATTTGAAGAGATTTAGTCAAAATAATTGCATTTATAAAGCGAACGGTAATTTGACTTGGTTTAACTATAATTTTCTGATGCTTGAAACATATACTTGTAAATTATTATTATATTGTTTAAATTCTAAGTTAAGTCCTAACTATAAACGCCTAATGTAACTCTCAAGTGTTGCAATGTCGTCAAAGAATAGCTAAGTACAACTATATCTTAGAATAAAGATTTTTTTACTTGTTATGTGTATGTAAAAATAAAAATATGTTAATTGGATCGAAAGTTCTTTTGGTTGGGGTATATGAATTTAGTGACAATTACTAGAAACCGCAAATAATGACTAATAACTTTAACTAGCCTTTTGTATTAAAATAATCTATCTCAGCATAGTTAAATAATTAGTTATTTAATCACCTTGTCAGTAGGATTAAAGTGAAGTCCATTTCGGCATCTCCATGGGACTAACTTTCCGAATACGCAGAAATAGAACTTGTTACAGTTCTCATGAGGGAGCAGATGGGAGACTCTGAAGTCTCTTGGGCAACCATTCGGCAACCATTCTCTATCGGGATCGTCGGGGTCTTCAGGATCTACGGGGTCCTCAGGGTCTACGGGGTCCTCAGGGTCTACGGGGTCCTCAGGGTCTACGGGGTCAGTGCCAATGCAGCCAGCGCTCCATGGCCAGTCGCAAACCTGAAGACAAAATATATGCCCATTATAACTTATTATGTGTACTCCATACATAAATTCTGCTGTATAAAATATGTGTGCAACATGTGCATGCAGAATTCCATTCAGCAATAATGTAGTTCTATGTTGAAACGGAAACGTGCTCTCGACTTTTATTGAACGTCATTTTGTGAGTTGAATGAGTAAGTCACCTAACATGAAATGACGTAGAGTAGTGAACGATGCAATCACACGGCCGAAAACCTATTTCAATTTAAATAAATTCGCAGTAGATTACCTGAACGGTAGCATTAAAGTGAAGACCTTCTGGGCATCTCCTCGGAACCAATTCGCCGAAAACGCAGTAATAGAACTTGTTGCAGTCCTCATGAGGCAATAGATGGTGAACTTCGAAATCTCTTGGGCAACCGTTCGGCAGCCATTCTCCTTCTGGATCTACGGGATCTACAGGATCTACGGGGTCTGGGTCAACGGGGTCTACTGGGTCTACGGGGTAATCTGGATCTTCTGTGCCCGTGCATCCGGCGTTGGCAGGCCAGTCACAAACCTAGACAGAAGTGCACACATTGTAACAAGGTTCGTATTACAAATACAGAAATACTTGATAATTTATATGAGTAAATAATAATTATTATAGCCATTTACCTGTATAGTAGCATTGAAGTGAAGACCAGGTGGGCATCTCCTCGGAACCAACTCTCCGAAAACGCAGTAATAGAACTTATTACAGTTCTCATGAGGCAACAGATGGTGAACTTCGAAATCTCTTGGGCAGCCGTTCGGTAGCCATTCTCCTTCAGGGTCTACGGGATCTACAGGATCCACGGGGTCTGGATCTACAGGGTCTACTGGATCTACGGGGTAATCTGGATCATCAGTGCCTGTGCATCCAGCGTTGGCAGGCCAGTCACAAACCTGCAGAGACGTACACATATTGTAACAAGTTATGTAGGTAATACACACAAAAAAATATTATAATTTATCTGATTAAATACAATTATCACAGCCATTTACCTGTATAGTAGCATTAAAGTGAAGACCAGGTGGGCATCTCCTTGGAACCAATTCTCCGAATACGCAGTAATAGAACTTATTACAGTTCTCATGAGGTAATAGATGGTGAACTTCGAAATCTCTTGGGCAACCATTCGGCAGCCAGTCGTCAGGGTCTACAGGATCCACGGGGTCGACGGGGTCTGGATCAACTGGGTCCGGATCTACGGGATCTGGATCTACGGGGTCGGGATCTACAGGGTCTGGGTCAACTGGGTCTGGGTCAACTGGGTCTGGGTCAACTGGGTCTGGGTCAACTGGATCTGGGTCAACTGGGTCTGGGTCAACTGGGTCTGGGTCAACTGGGTCTGGGTCAACTGGGTCTGGGTCAACTGGGTCTGGGTCTACTGGGTCTGGGTCAACTGGGTCTGGGTCAACTGGGTCTGGATCAACGGGATCTGGATCAACGGGATCTGGGTCTACTGGATCTGGATCTACGTTACCCGTGCATCCTGCGTTTTCAGGCCAGTCACAAACCTAGACAGAAGTGCACACATTGTAACAAGATTCGTATTACAAATAAAGAAATACTTGATAATTTATATGAGTAAATAATAATTATCACAGCCATTTTACCTGTATAGTAGCATTGAAGTGAAGTCCAGGTGGGCATCTTCTCGGAACCAACTCTCCGAAAACGCAGTAATAGAACTTGTTACAGTTCTCATGAGGCAACAGATGGTGAACTTCGAAATCTCTTGGGCAGCCGTTCGGTAGCCATTCTCCTTCAGGGTCTACGGGATCTACAGGGTCTGGATCTACAGGGTCTGGGTCTACTGGGTCTGGATCTACGTTACCCGTGCATCCTGCGTTTTCAGGCCAGTCACAAACCTAGACAGAAGTGCACACATTGTAACAAGATTCGTATTACAAATAAAGAAATACTTGATAATAATTATATGAGTAAATAATAATTATCACAGCCATTTACCTGTATAGTAGCATTGAAATGAAGTCCAGGTGGGCATCTTCTCGGAACCAATTCTCCGAATACGCAGTAATAGAACTTATTACAGTTCTCATGAGGTAATAGATGGTGAACTTCGAAATCTCTTGGGCAACCATTCGGCAGCCAGTCGTCAGGGTCTACAGGATCCACGGGGTCAACGGGGTCTGGATCAACTGGGTCTGGGTCAACTGGATCTGGGTCAACTGGGTCTGGGTCAACTGGGTCTGGGTCAACTGGGTCTGGGTCAACTGGGTCTGGGTCAACTGGGTCTGGGTCAACTGGGTCTGGGTCAACTGGGTCTGGGTCAACTGGGTCTGGGTCAACTGGGTCTGGGTCAACTGGGTCTGGGTCAACTGGGTCTGGGTCAACTGGGTCTGGGTCAACTGGGTCTGGGTCAACTGGGTCTGGGTCAACTGGGTCTGGGTCAACTGGGTCTGGGTCTACTGGGTCTGGGTCAACTGGGTCTGGATCAACGGGATCTGGATCAACGGGATCTGGGTCTACTGGATCTGGATCTACGTTACCCGTGCATCCTGCGTTTTCAGGCCAGTCACAAACCTAGACAGAAGTGCACACATTGTAACAAGATTCGTATTACAAATAAAGAAATACTTGATAATTTATATGAGTAAATAATAATTATCACAGCCATTTTACCTGTATAGTAGCATTGAAGTGAAGTCCAGGTGGGCATCTTCTCGGAACCAACTCTCCGAAAACGCAGTAATAGAACTTGTTACAGTTCTCATGAGGCAACAGATGGTGAACTTCGAAATCTCTTGGGCAGCCGTTCGGTAGCCATTCTCCTTCAGGGTCTACGGGATCTACAGGGTCTGGATCTACAGGGTCTGGGTCTACTGGGTCTGGATCTACGTTACCCGTGCATCCTGCGTTTTCAGGCCAGTCACAAACCTAGACAGAAGTGCACACATTGTAACAAGATTCGTATTACAAATAAAGAAATACTTGATAATAATTATATGAGTAAATAATAATTATCACAGCCATTTACCTGTATAGTAGCATTGAAATGAAGTCCAGGTGGGCATCTTCTCGGAACCAATTCTCCGAATACGCAGTAATAGAACTTATTACAGTTCTCATGAGGTAATAGATGGTGAACTTCGAAATCTCTTGGGCAACCATTCGGCAGCCAGTCGTCAGGGTCTACAGGATCCACGGGGTCAACGGGGTCTGGATCAACTGGGTCTGGGTCAACTGGATCTGGGTCAACTGGGTCTGGGTCAACTGGGTCTGGGTCAACTGGGTCTGGGTCAACTGGGTCTGGGTCAACTGGGTCTGGGTCAACTGGGTCTGGGTCAACTGGGTCTGGGTCAACTGGGTCTGGATCAACGGGATCTGGGTCTACGGGATCTGGGTCTACGGGGTCTGGATCTACGTTACCCGTGCATCCTGCGTTTGCAGGCCAGTCGCAAACCTGAACAAAAATGCATCCGTCTAAAGCAATTAAGACTCACTCTCAGAATAATAAAAACTATTGAATGATTGAATTAAAAATGACAAGATATATATACAACTTTCTTTCACAGGTTAAAAAATTAATATGGTAAATGAATTACATACTAGGTAACCTATTTTCAGGGTTACGTAGTCAACAAGGAAGGTTAGGGATCCGTTGAAAAAATATTACGGTTTCAAGTGCTAAGTTTTGTTAGAGTGAAACAACAAAAATCCACAAATTGTGAGGGCAAGTACGGAACCCTTCACTGCTCGTGGCCCGACACGCACCTGGCTCTTTAATACAAATGTTGTTGTTGTCGGTTTTTTTTTGGAAAAATTCTTTAATTACGCTTTTATTAAAACAAGAAATGTTTCAGTCGGTTCAGTTAATAGATTCATTTCTAGTGGAATAGACAGTTCCTCGCGGAAGGTTTCAATGGCCGAAGATCTGATGAGAGCTAATGGATGACAATCTCATGTTGCAACCACACAGTTACCGATCAGATCTAGAAGCGACTGGCTCAACTTTGCTTATCAGTCTCTTCGCCAGTCGTTTTCGCGAAATAACGAAGAGGCCAGTAGACTGGGTGTGATTAAAGATTTAATCAAGGCACAATTTACCTCTTGAACTGGGTTAAAGTGTAAACCATTTGGGCATCTCATGGGAACTCCACAGAAGTAAAATTTATTACAATCTTCATGAGGCAGCAGATGATCTACACCAGGTGGGCAGGTAGATGGGGGCAGCCATATTATATCATCATCGGGATCTTCAGGACTTTCGGATTCCTCGTTGCGAATGCATCCAGCATTGGCAGGCCAGTCGCAAACCTGAAGAGAAGCATAACCATCATTACATGAAGTAATGCATTATGCCCCTCGAACAGTGTCTCAAGGAATATACCGTATCTGAAGCATATGGTATAGAGCCTGGGCTTGTGTATGACTCCCATAAGAGTGAAGTTAAGAAAGGATCAGGAAAGCGTAACAACATCCACCCTGTATCATTAGCAAGTACTGAATATAATCTTTTAATTTAAGTACTAGATCACATTGTACTTGCAAGTGATATGATAGAAGAACCAAGTATAGAACGGGAACGGAGAGCATTAGCAGTAACATATTGGCCCGTTGGTTAGCTCGGTTTAGTCAACGCTATTTAAAGCGTTAGGCGTGCTGCAGCCTGTGCCTCAAATACACTAAAGGCTTACATGATCTCCGGGTTCAGAACAACAATGCCTTCATGGTGCTGCTGAGGTTGCTTCGCTATTGTCGTGCACCACTGAAGTCACCATAGGAGCTAACTGATGAATTGTGTATGAAACGCAAACGCTTCGTGTCTTTAATGGATCAGAAAATAGACTATGTGGGATTATTGACAAAAACTGAAATATTTTTTAAATTTATCTTGAATTTTCATTTTTTTTTATCTTATTTAAAGAGCTTAGTCATTTCAATGACTATGCCGCTCTGTACTGACTCAGTGAATATTTACACCCTGTTATTTTTATCGACTCCGACTAATTTATATATTGCCCTGGCCATTTGGGATGTAGGGAATGCCAATACAATATTACAGCCCCCAACAGCTTCAAGTGGATGGCCATATGTAACATTAATTTGTCTTCAAAAAAATGAAGCATTCATTCCGGTCATGAATTTTCATAATATATAAAATCTAACAACGAATGAGCTTCTTTTTGTTGTCTGATGAATAAAAATTCACGACGTAGAAGAATAAGGCCAACCCGTCTCTTCTATTGGTGACGATGAAATCGTGAGAATAATAGAGCAAAATCATTGGTGCGTAACTTCCTAAAAATCTGGGAATATGATACTTCAATTAGGATAAATTGGGTAAATCGTCCGCCGCCTATCTCAAACAAATTGTAAATTATTTGCAGTTGCCTTCTTTCTGCATCGTTTCGAACACACTCCATTGAAATATGATATACCTCCTCCTTTGAAGCCTATCTTTAACTGTTTAATTTTGTGCCTGCCTATTGTGGCTTTATATAGCCAAAAGGGCTGAACCTATTTGTAAACGTATATTATTTTCCAAAAATTCTTAACTATGTTTAATTAACGCTGGTATTTACGAGATCGTCCTTAGCTAAGTTGGCGGGATATTGGTTTAGATGTTCCAATGATATTTATCTTTAAAGACAGTGCATTTGTTTAGCTAGATTATATTTTCATTTCACGGGAATCTCGGGGATTTTCAAAATATTAAGTTCTCTTTTAAGTTGTGTATGATAAACAACATTTCTCCTTTCTTTCCTCGGAAAGCGTGTCGTAAGGATTTTAATCTCATGCAAGGCAAACCGATCGAATTATTCAAAACCACTGCACTGAGTGCACTGCACTGCATCAGTTATTTACCTGTATGGTAGCATTAAAATGAAGGCCTTCAGGGCATCTCCTAGGGACCAACTCGCCAAAGTTGCAGTAGTAGAACTTGTTACAATCCTCGTGACGCAGCAGATGATGGACATCGAAATCTCTTGGGCAACCATTCGGCAGCCAATCAGGGTCGACGGGGTCTACTGGGTCAACTGGATCTACAGGGTCTACGGGATCAACAGGATCTACCGGATCTGTGCTGCCAGTGCATCCAGCGCTGGCAGGCCAGTCGCAAACCTGAAAAGGCATGAACACATTAGACATAGTTCAATGGTAATTTGTGATTCGACATCAATTTCAAAGCTCTATATGACATACCCGATCTATCAACTTTTTACTTAATGTATTGTTATTATTATTTAACTATATCAGACTAAAAGCCGCGGGATGAATTTATAAAATTAGATAGAGCGGAAAAACCACTCTCTCACTCTCGCTGTTGAAAATTTCACGAGAACACGAAAAAGGGTTATTTGTGTGATAAATTTCTATTTATTTCGATAACCACGAAACTGTGGGTGGAAAGCTTGTATCATATATAATTAGGTACCTGTACGGTAGCATTAAAGTGAAGACCAGGTGGGCATCTCCTCGGGACCAATTCTCCGAACACGCAGTAATAGAACTTGTTACAGTTCTCATGAGGTAGCAAATGGTGGACTTCGAAATCTCTTGGGCAACCATTGGGTAACCAATCTCCTTCCTCGGGTTCCACTGAGTCGGGGTCTACTGGGTCCTCAGGGTCGGGATCTACGGTGCCAGTGCATCCTGCGTTAGCAGGCCAGTCACAAACCTGGAGACATATGACGTGATCATTAAGTCATATATTATGCAGAGTTCGGTATGAAACAAAAGTTAGAATGAGGTAGTATTAGTATAGTTTTATATACGGCTTATATATTTTTTTTAGATTTTATATAACCCATGGTTTAGGTATCATCGGAATCACAATCGGATCACATACTCGATACCGACTTCCAAGAGAATGCAAATTCAATAAAAAATTGTTGTTTGATAATTACAACGGAAGTATCAAATCAAATCAAAAATATTTTATTCAAAGAAGGATACAAAAATATCACTTATTGAAAGTCAACATGTTATTTTTTTTTAAAGTAAGTGTTTATAACATAGCATTATAATAATTTACCTGTATGGTAGCATTAAAATGAAGACCTTCCGGGCACCTCCTCGGGACCAACTCGCCAAAGTTGCAATAGTAGAACTTGTTACAGTTTTCATGCGGCAGCAAATGGTGAACTTCGAAGTCTCTTGGGCAACCATTCGGTAGCCAATCGCCATCAATATCTTCGGGGCTACTGTCTTCGGGGCTGCTGTCTTCGGGGCTGCTGTCTACGGGCCTGCTGTCTTCGGGGCTGCTGTCTTCGGGGCTGCTGTCTTCGGGGCTGCTGTCTTCGGGGCTGCTGTCTACGGGCCTGCTGTCTTCGGGGCTGCTGTCTTCGGGGCTGCTGTCTTCGGGGCTGCTGTCTTCGGGGCTGCTCTCTTCGGGGCTACTATCTTCGGGGCTGCTTTCTTCGGGACTATCAGGGCGGCCGGTGCCGGCGCATCCAGCGCTAGCAGGCCAGTCGCAGACCTGAAGTTTGTATAAACCATTAGATAACATTAAAAAGTATCACTTGCTTTCAAATCGCGGTGTCCGTGGAATAGCCTTGGGCTATTTAGTGAAAGACTGGTACAATACATATTAAGGTAAATGTATGTGTATGACCGTGGAAAAAAATAAAAATCCAATTGTTTCAAGGAGGTCACATGCCTGCTTTTTAGAATCCTTTGAAGTTGAATCATAGCTTCTATGAGCATCTTCGACGATATCATATCAAGTCACACCAATATCCTATAAAAGCACAAACTGATCCTTGTCCCCGTGAGGATAGATAGGTACATAAAAGAATTTATTTACGCCACTGCGTTCACACAAGTACACAACTTTTAAATTACAAAGAAATATACATACAAATAAAAGTAAAGAATAAAAAATACAAAGAGCGAGATTTGTCCTAACTGCTACATAAGACAGGCGGATTAGCGGATTATTCGGGAGCTCCGCATTAATGACGCTGCTACTCATCATTGATCTTTGTCTTGTACTCAGGAGCCTTTAATCGCCTTTTACGACATCAATGGGAAGAGGCGGGTTGGTCTTATTACAATCTCCCGAGAATCATACGGCCAATTATTCAATTTAATGCACTTAACTTAAACAACTCAAGCAATATCACAGTCAATTACCTGTACGGTAGCATTAAAGTGAAGACCAGGTGGGCATCTCCTCGGGACTAACTCTCCGAACACGCAGTAATAGAACTTGTTACAGTTCTCGTGAGGCAACAGATGGTGAACTTCGAAATCTCTTGGGCAACCATTGGGTAACCAATCTCCTTCCTCGGGTTCCACTGAGTCGGAGTCTACTGGCTCAGGGTCGGGGTCTACGATGCCAGTGCATCCTGCGTTAGCAGGCCAATCACAAACCTGGAGACATAATGTCGTGTACATTAAGTCATATATTACACAGAGTGTTTGGTATCAACCAGAAGTTAGAATGAGGTAGTATTAGTATAGTTAGATATATAAGACCATAGAGATACATATTTTTGATACATAGCCTTTAATTTTTTTTTCTTAGAAATTTTATAAACTTCAGTCTAGGTATCGTCGGAATCAGGTAACTGGATTACTTACACCGACTTCCAAGAGAAAGCAAATTCTATAAAAAAAGAAAGTTGTTTGAAAATTACAACGGAAGTATTATATAACATAGCATTGTAGTAATTTACCTGTATGGTAGCATTAAAATGAAGACCTTCCGGGCACCTCCTCGGGACCAACTCGCCAAAGTTGCAATAGTAGAACTTGTTACAGTTTTCATGCGGCAGCAAATGGTGAACTTCGAAATCTCTTGGGCAACCATTGGGTAACCAATCTCCTTCCTCGGGTTCCACTGAGTCGGAGTCTACTGGCTCAGGGTCGGGGTCTACGATGCCAGTGCATCCTGCGTTAGCAGGCCAGTCACAAACCTGGAGACAAATGTTGTGATATCATTAAGTCCCATATTACACAGAGTGTTCGGTATAAAACAGAAGTATGAATGGGGTAGCATTAGTATAGTTAAATATACCAGATGAGTTTTTTTACAGTAAGGAAAAAAATAGGCTATATTAGGTAAGTGAAATAGAAGTTATTGGCATAAATACTTTTTTTTCAAAACCATCATTGACCCACGCGCCGAGATTGATAAAAGCGACTGGCGGGATTCCTAGGATTCCTAACATGCGAATTTTAATTGGAACTCCTAATGTCTCCAAGTTTTTAAATTTATTTAGGTAATTTAATGATGTAATTATGTGCAATAGGCTACAAACGCGACCGTCAAATGCCGCAACGTCTCAATATATTTTATTATTTTGATGAAAATAAAATTAAACTAATTATGCCAATACCTTCTATTTAACTTATTTAATATGCTCTATATTTTTCTTTACGGTAAAAATCCCAACCCGTATGACCATAGATGCACATATTTTTGATGCATAACATTAAAAAATTATATTTTAGATTTTATAAAACCCTGGTCTAGATATCGTCGGAAGCAGGTAAGTACATTACTTGATACCGACTTCCAAGAGAAAATAAATTCTATATAAAAAATGTTGTTTGAAAATTACAACGGAAGTATTTTATAACATAGCATTATAATAATTTACCTGTATGGTAGCATTAAAATGAAGACCTTCCGGGCATCTCCTCGGGACCAACTCGCCAAAGTTGCAATAGTAGAACTTGTTACAGTTTTCATGCGGCAGCAAATGGTGAACTTCGAAGTCTCTTGGGCAACCATTCGGTAGCCAATCGCCATCAGTGTCTTCGGGGCTGCTGTCTTCGGGACTACTGTCTTCGGGGCTGCTATCTTCGGGGCTGCTGTCTTCGGGGCTACTGTGTTCGGGGCTGCTGTGTTCGGGGCTGCTGTGTTCGGGGCTGCTGTCTTCGGGGCTGCTGTCTTCGGGGCTGCTATCTTCGGGGCTGCTCTCTTCAGGGCTGCTATCTTCGGGGCTGCTTTCTTCGGGACTATCAGGGCGGCCGGTACCGGTGCATCCAGCGCTAGCAGGCCAGTCGCAGACCTGAAGTTTGTATAAACCATTAGATAACGTTAAAAATATCACTTGCTTTCAAATCGCGATATCCATGGAATAACCTTAGGCTATTTGGTGAAAGACTGGTACAATACATATTAAGGTAAATGTAAGTGTGTGACCGTAGAAACAAACAAAAATCCAATTGTTTCAAGGAGGTCACATAACTAAATGAGTGCTTTTTAGAATCCTTTGAAGTGGAATCATGGCCTCAATGAGCATCTTCGACGAAATCACATCAAGTCACACCATTATCCTATAAAAGTACAGACTGATCGTTGTCCTCGTGAGGATAGATAGATAGATAAAGCATTTATTTACGCCACTGCGTTCACACAACTACACAACTTTTAAATTACAAAGAAATATACATAAAAATAAAAGTAAAGAATAAAAATACAAAGATCGACATTTGTCCTAACTGCTACATAAGACAGGCGGATTAACGGATTATTTGGGAGCTCGGCATTTATGACGCTGCTACTCATCACTGATCTTTGTTCTTGTACTCAGGATCGCCTTTATTTAGTCGCCTTTTACGACATCCGTGGGAAGAGGCGGGTTGGTCTTATAACAATCTCCCGAGAATCATACAGCCAATTATTCAACATAATGCACTTAACTTAAACTACTCAAGCAATATCACAGTTAATTACCTGTACGGTAGCATTAAAGTGAAGACCAGGTGGGCATCTCCTCGGGACTAACTCTCCGAACACGCAGTAATAGAACTTGTTACAGTTCTCGTGAGGCAAAAGATGGTGAACTTCGAAATCTCTTGGGCAACCATTGGGTAACCAATCTCCTTCCTCGGGTTCCACTGAGTCGGACTCTACTGGCTCAGGGTCGGGGTCTACGATGCCAGTGCATCCTGCGTTAGCAGGCCAATCACAAACCTGGAGACAAACGTCGTAATATCATTAAGTCCCATATTACACAGAGTGTTCGGTATGACACAGAAGTCAGGGGGAAGCATTACTATAGTTAGATATATATGACCATAGAAATACATATTTTTATGATACATAGCTTTAATTTTTTTTAGGATTTATATAAACGTTAGGTATCTCGGAATCAGGTAACTAGATTACTTGATACCGACTTCTAAGAGAAAGCAAATTCTATAAAAAAAATGTTGTTTGTAAATTACAACGGAAGTATTTGATAACATAGCATTATAATAATTTACCTGTATGGTAGCATTAAAGTGAAGACCTTCCGGGCATCTCCTCGGGACCAACTCGCCAAAGTTGCAATAGTAGAACTTGTTACAGTTTTCATGCGGCAGCAAATGGTGAACTTCGAAGTCTCTTGGGCAACCATTCGGTAGCCAATCGCCATCAGTATCTTCGGGGCTGCTGTCTTCGGGGCTCCTGTCTTCGGGGCTCCTGTCTTCGGGGCTCCTGTCTTCGGGGCTCCTGTCTTCGGGGCTTCTGTCTTCGGGGCTGCTGTCTTCGGGGCTCCTGTCTTCGGGGCTGCTGTCTTCGGGGCTCCTGTCTTCGGGGCTCCTGTCTTCGGGGCTCCTGTCTTCGGGGCTCCTGTCTTCGGGGCTCCTGTCTTCGGGGCTGCTTTCTTCGGGACTATCAGGGCGGCCGGTGCCGGCGCATCCAGCGCTAGCAGGCCAGTCGCAGACCTGAAGTTTGTATAAACCATTAGATAACATTAAAAACATCACTTGCTTTCAAATCGCGATATTCATGGAATAGCCTTAGGCTATTAAGTTAAACGTATGTGTGTGATTGTGGAAAATTACAAAAATCCAATATTTCAATGTTTCAGAGAGCATTGTAGATGGCCATGAGAGAAAGCCACAAACCTTGGCAGTGAAATTATATCCTGGGTGTTTTGGCCTATATCACATCAACTCACACCAATATCCTATAAATGTCCAAAGTGATCGTCATCCTCGTGGGGATTTGTCCAAACTGCCACATAGGGTAGATTAGTGGCGGATTATTTGGGAGCTCCGCTTTAATGACGCTGCTGCCGATCTCTGATCTTTGCTGTTATACTCAGGGTCCTTTAGTCGCCTTTTATGACATACATGAGAAGAGTTAGTCCTATTATACTGTGCCGAGAATCACACAGACAATATTCGATCTTATGCACTTAGACAACTCAAACAATATCACAGTCAATTACCTGTACGGTAGCATTAAAGTGAAGACCAGGTGGGCATCTCCTTGGGACCAACTCTCCAAACACGCAGTAGTAGAACTTGCTACAGTCCTCATGAGGCAACAGATGGTGAACTTCGAAATCTCTTGGGCAACCGTTGTCCAGCCATTCTCCAGAATGGTCCTCTTCCTCAGAAGTGCTGTCTTCTTCTTCGGAACTGGACTCATCTATGCCAGTGCATCCAGCGTTAGCAGGCCAGTCGCATACCTGAAAAAAAAAATTTTTAGCTGTTTTCTCATGTTTCCATGTATGCGATGAATGCTTGATTTTGTATGGTGTAATTAGTTGAGCAGAGGCGTCGATATAGCTACGGAATTGGTAGTTAAGATTTTGTATCTGAGTCTAAAATAATAAATTACCTGTATGGTGGCATTAAAGTGGAGACCAGGTGGGCATCTCCTCGGAACCAACTCGCCAAAGTTGCAGTAGTAGAACTTGTTACAGTTCTCATGAGGCAATAGTTGATGGATTTCAAAATCTGCTGGGCATCCATTTGGCAATCTTTCAATTTCATCTTCATCGTCTTCCTCATCAGTTTCTCCACTAGTTTCGTGTTCATCACCGCTTCCATTCTCATCGACGTGGCTATCATCATTGTCGTCACCACTGTCTGGGACTTCAGTGGCACAACCAGCGCTGCTGGGCCAGTCGCATATCTGAAATTATTTTATTTTTCAGTAACATAGAGTACGAAATAATTTTAAGCCGTCAGACCTTGGATGGGTCTCTACTATTGGCATGAACAATTATTTGAAATTTTCAAATAATTGTTTTTGTGCTTTGTCATTTCCATCAACGGTTGAGCAAACTCGGATCTACGGGCTTGGAAACACTGTTAGGTGTAAACATGATGTCAATACATGCTGCATGTCACATAAGTCGCCTCCGCAAAGTCAGTAATTCATTCAAAGGGTTTATGTATACGTTTTCAACAAGGTTCCTGTTGGTATAAAAAGTCTTCCCTTCAATAAAATTTAAAGATACTATTAAATAGAAACTTATTAAGAAAGCATATTATAAAATATCAGACTATTTAGACGATAATCATAGTCAAAGTCAAAAATGCTTTACTTTGTAATAGGTACACAGAGTACACTTAAAATAGTCAATTTTACATTATTTAAGCTACTGCTTGTTCAAAATGCAATTTTCCCCTGAGAAGAACAAGCAAGATTCTCGAAGGGTTGCTCTTTTAAAATCAGGCTTTGATTTTACATGAAGGTTTTTTATCACAAAAAGGTTTTTATATTTCATTATTAATTGTGAAATAGCCTGGCATGCGAACGATCTGATTATGTCCAGGGATGATTATCATCTAAATAGTCTGATAGTTTACAATATGCTTTCTTAATAAGTTTCTGTTTTATAGTATCTTTAAATTTATTGAGAGTTGGATTTTGTATATCAACTGGAACCTTATTGAAAATCTCTGAACATAACCAGCAATCATAAACTAATATTATCGACTTCATGGATTTGTCTAAGAAGCGTGTCAATATTAACAAAACTCTCACCTGCTGAGTTGGGCTGAAGTGTAGACCAGGAGGGCAATCTCTTTCCACCTTCTCTCCAAATACGCAGTGGTAATACCTGCCACAGTCCTTGTGGGGCAGGAGGTGATGTAGATCGAAGTCATTTGGGCAACCGTTATCAAGCCAATCTGGTGGTGGATCGCGTTCAGAGGTTATATTATCCTCATCGTCGTCATCATCTTCATCCTCTTCAGTGCCAACGCAGCCGGCATTTTCAGGCCAGTCGCAAACCTAAATAAATAAGTATTGCATGTTACCAATGATAACTTATGGTACTGAACCGTGGTCTCTCACTGGAAGGCTTCGTAAGAAAGTTCAAGATTACGCAACTAGCATTATGGAGAGAACAATGGCCGTTTTATTGCGAGATCAAATCAAATCAAATCAAATGAAAAATGCTTTATTTTGTAGGTACACAGGGCACACTTAAAATAGTCAGATTTTACTTTTTTAAAGCTACTGCTTGTTCAAAAGGCAATTTTCCCCTGAGAAGAACAAGCAAGAAAAACGAGAGGTCGCTCTTCTAAAAGAAAGGTATTTATATTACAACAATTTTAATTATTATTTTATATTATAATATTTCATTAATAATTGTGAAATAACCTGGTTATGCGAACGGGCTAGTTATGTCCATGATTGTTTATCATCTAAATAATCTGATATTTTATAATATGCTTTCTTAATAAGTTTCTGTTTTATAGTATCTTTAAATTTATTGAAAGGAAGATTTTGATATCCTGTTGATATCAACAGGAACTTTATTGAAAAAGCGTATACATAACCCTTTGATTGAAATTTGAATGAAAACGGCTCGTTTTTGTAAAACAAAGATTGTATTTATATCCGCGGCATTTCCCCATAGCAAGATACCGTAAGACATCAGGCTATGGAAATAACTAAAATATACTAATCTAGCAGTATTTACGTCCGATATTTGTCTAATTTTTTTGACTGCATACGCCGCAGAGCTGAGCTTCTTCGCCAATTTATGGATATGAGGACCCCATTGTAATTTAGCGTCCAAAGTAATGCCCAAGAATACAGTAGATTCAACAAAGTCTAGAGTGACATTTTTATCATTATTTTTGTGGGCACCTCCCTGACATTAGGCAGTACAAATTTAACACATTTAGTTTGATGAACATGACACACATGGATGAGGAAATCTGTAGAAGAAAAAACATCACAGACATAACCCAGCGGATTACTATGTTAAAGTAGTAGTGGACAAGGCACATAGCTCAACGAGCTAAGCGCAAATATAGAAATTATAGACCTTTATATAATTATAATTAATGAGTGGGGATGTCGTTGTTATATAAGATTTTTTTTCTTTATCTCTGGGATCTTGCAGAGATGTGAAATAAGTTAAACATGTTTCTCTTACCTGCAGGTCTGGGTTGAAATGAAGTGTAGGCGGACACCTTCTGGGTACCAGTTCACCAAAGTTGCAATAATAGAACTTATTGCAGTTCGCATGGGGCAGCAGGTGGTGGACCTCGAAGTCTGCAGGACATCCGTTGGGCAGCCATTCGCCTATGTCTTCTCCGGGCTGACTGTCATCATCACCTGGATTGCTATCATTATCTTCTGGGGGGGTCCGGTCGCCGCAATCCACGTTCTCCGGCCAATCACAAACCTAAGAATTAATCATACTTTAACAGGTTGTAGGCCTCTTTCGTATATTCGTAGAAGATAAAGGTTGAGGTCATTTTATTGATAGATATAGATTAAAAAGAAGATAACTGTAAATGTTTCGCTGTCATATTCTACAGCGTTTTTGTCACTCATATTACTGGCACTACTACTCGCCGTAGCTTTCTGCTACCGTCCCGCTCAATGCATCTAGGCGCAGTCCGTGGTGTATACAAAGCAGGGGGCCGAGCTTCACTCGACCTCCTTCCCCATAGGGTTGGCATCACTGCCGTTTGCATTTCATTGGCTACACTCATAATTGCCGAGGGCGGAAGTGGGAAACTTCTTTTCCTACTTACACACCCTATTCTTTTCTTTAATTAGTCTGGGGTCCAAGTTAGCAATAGAATCATGTAGGGCACCGTCTACCTTCAGTAGGCGCCGTGTCGAGTACCACTGTTGATCCTGGCTTACAGGAGTTACAGTGGGAGGAGTGTGGAGGCGAGATCTGTCATATTCTACAGTGACAATGAAAGAGAATTGACTCGCATGCAAATGCTCCGAGAAACTTCTGGTTTTAAGCGTGTTACATCTGCGGATCGACATAGATCGATGCTTTTGATCAACGATGGTCATTGTGTGCTATTACACTATACTAATCAGCCATCGATAGCCGAATAACCAAGTATCAAGATTGGCTCGATCAATGTGTTTAATGAGCCGGTTTGGGGTTTGTTTCCCTTTCCAGGAGGCCAGCTATCTTATCTATTACTGTCAAGCATTAACACCGACATTGCTCTGTTATGGAAGTCAAGTAACAAGTCAAAGGAGGGTTATTACCGCCTTCCAAGGCACCTGACCCATCAGACACCATAGAAAATCGTCGGTGAGCATGATATGAGCGAATCATTCGATAGAATACACTTATCGAAACTTACAACAAAGGGATATCTTATCGGAAATACCAATATTATCGCGATACCTACAAAAGTGCGCTTAATTAAATTAACAAATGTAATCCAATAGATACAAGATAACGTGCATTATTGTATTAAAGTGATTTACTGTTGGTAATGCTAAGCTAAAGATAGCATAATCGTGCGATAGTCTAAGAGACCACCCATAAACATTTCAGCTTATTTATAAAGGTTATTTGAACGTTGACCATGACTTTTTCGATGCGGCCAAGGAAAGCAAAAAGCTTTTTATGCTGGTTGTTGGTCGAAGTCTGTTTTCTATCTATCGCCAGCCGTCGTTGACATAGCCCATAGATCCCTAATAACAGGCCAGGGGCATCTATCAACAGGACGATCGAACAGACACAAACTTAGAATATTAACTAATTGAATTATATCCAACAGTATCCTGAGGGTGGTGGGAGGCAAACAGGAGTGTCCTATGCTAGCCACTGGACAGCGCTTTTAGTAGGTTAGAAGTTGACATTTGATATTTTTCTAAATTTTATATATATTTATTATTATTGTAGTATGACCAATTTTATACTAACATAAACTAAGACTTACTAACCTAATATGGAATTATCCGAAATAAAATATTCAAAATCTGTGTTTCTCCAGTGGTGCAAGAGCAACCGCTCCAACACAGATAAATAATGTTTTTTATGTATCTAATTAAATAAATAAATAAAATATCCTTAGACATATACACAGCGCCATCTAGTTCCACACTAAGCAACTATAGGCTTGTGTTGTGGATACCAGATGGTTGATATACTACATAAATACATTTTTTTTTGTAAATAAATACTTATTATAAATGAAAACATCCATAACTCGGGTACACATGTCCGTATTCATCACATATGCCCCCAGCGGGATTTCAACCCGCAACCTTTTGGTATAGTGGCCAGAGGTGCTAACCACTACACCATAAAGGTCGTCACAATCATGTAAATTAACATAATCATATAATCTACAGAACAATTCTGACAATTACTAATCTAAGTGCTAATAAATCCTTAGCAACCTACTGCTGATAAATTACCATTTGTGTGCTATAAATAGATGTTATCGAAATTGACCATAAATTAAAGTTCATTACAATAATTTACGTGACATATATCATTATACTGATTGGGATATTGAACCAGACGACAACCATCCATCCTGCTCTAACACCTGTGTATTTCCATAAGTATAAACAGCTCAATCCGTTTCTCGCGCATGAAAAAACTTAGGTGTTTCCATTTTGTTTCAACGTGCTCTCAAAAACTTACATTTTTTTGTTTTTTTAATGTTCAACGGGTTGATATTTGACCTCAATCACACCTGATGTTAAGTGAAGATGAGGTCGAAGGTGGATGCGTACTGACCCTGAACCCCAACACATTTTGGGGACTGGCTATCTTAACTCTGACAACCGGAACACAACAATGCTTATTAACATTGCTGCTTGGCGGCAGATTTAGATAAGATGGTGGTAGCTAGCCAGGCGGACATTTAAAATGCCCTACCACCAACCAAACCGAGTACTTAAATATGTACCCCGCTGGGGATCGAACCCGCGACCTCCGAATCGTAAACCCAATGTTGTTTGCATTGAGCCACGGAGGCGGTTAAAATATATATATATTCTTTTATGTTAGATATGTATATATTCTTCTTATTTTTCAAGCTAATGTATATTTCGAAATATAGTCGCTAGATCATATTTGGTTTAATTATTACCTACTCAAGTTTCATGATTCTGTCTAAAATATTTATGTAATGTCATCCATTTATTGGTACTTCGGATTTTTTTTTGAAAAAAATTTCCAACAAGAAGCTGCAAAATCTTCGGAATAGCATTCTGTCACTTGTAACTGACGAATTACTACAGAATGTTTTGTGTTTAGACTGGTGGCTTCACTGCCAAGCCGTAATTAATAAAAACAAATTAATTATTTTGTCAATAGTTTTGTCAATAGTTGACCTATTTGGTGTAGTGGTTAGAAACTCTGCTGCTATACCAAAAGGTCACGGGTTCGAATCCCGCTAAGGGCATATGTTTGTATGATGAATACAGACATGTGTTCCCGAGTTATGAATGTTTTTAATTTATACATGTATTTATTTACAAAAAAAATGTATGTGTTTATCAACCATCTGATATCTATAATAGAAGCCTAGTTGCTTAGTGAGAAACTAGATGGTGCTGTGTGTATGTGCAAAGATATGGTTATTGTGTACATGTTGTAGTTACAATAAATAAATAAATAAATAAACAAGTAGTTCTTATCATTTTGACAAGTGCAAAGGATAATTATGTTTATGATGATTACCACGATGGTATACAATGAAATATAACCACGGTCACTTACCTGAACAGTAGCATTAAAGTGGAGACCAGGTGGGCATCTCCTCGGGACCAACTCTCCAAAGTTGCAGTAGTAGAACTTGTTACAGTTCTCATGAGGCAGTAGTCTATGTTCTTCGAAATCCGTAGGGCATCCGTTTGGCAGGTCACCACCTGGGCCAGCTTCGGTTGTCGATGATGGACGGGGTCGGCGAGTCGTTGTCGGACGAGGTCGGCGAGTGGTCGTCGGCTCACGCGTTGTCGTCGATATAATCGCCGCTTCAGTGGACGAGGGTCGACGAGTAGTTGTCGATATAATCGCCGCTTCAGTGGACGACGGCCGACGAGTAGTCGTCGATATAATCGCAGCCTCAGTCGATGATGGACCCTCTGTTGGTGGTACACCAGGAAGGTTGCAGTTTGCATCCCTCGGGTGAACGCAGACCTGTTGACATGGAAATAGAGTATAGAATCAAAAGCAGCTAAGTCCAAGATGGCATAATTTTGGGATACAAAAATAAATTTCCAGGAGGAAGGTATTTTCCTTAAGACTGCAAGCTACTCGTCTGTGGAACTCTTTGCCGGAATCTATTAGGAAAGCTCAATCTTTAAATATTTTTAAAGTTCAAATCAAAAACCACTAATTAGGTCTCTGACTTTTTTCTTTTCATTAACTCCCGCCTCGTGAACATTAGTTGACTATCTGCAAGTGCTTCTAGCTATTGTGTTTTATACTATATATTAAGTATTTATATATATATTTATTTATTTAAATATGATTATATTATTAAATAAGTCTATTAATATGATATTATTATTATATTTATGCATATTTATCTATTTATCTATAATTATTTCTTTAGTAGGTAGTATCGTGCACCCTACCTGTTTTTCTACCAACAAATGTCCCATAGCTGGGGGTTGTCTGGAAGAGATCGCTTTTAGTGATAAGACCGCCTAATTGTGTTCTATTGTTATTATCAAAAATTATTGCAAATTATTTTACGCAATAAAGAGTATTGTATTTTGTCACATTTTAGCGTAATAAAGTAATAATAATCATCTTAGTACCTTGGTGCTTGGTTCGCACCTTGGTATGGGACGCAACTTGTGCGGATACTTTGGCACCGTCCCATATATAAGGAATTGGGCAAAGAGCTGGAACCGCGGTTAAACAAGCTCAAAGACATAAGCGCCGTAAATATGCGTCAATCTCTATAAACCACGAGTTTGCGGCGCTTGCAGTAGAGTCATTAGGCTCTTGGTCTTCTGACACGAAACAATTTGTAAAGGATTCATCCATTAGACTGGTCCACGCCTCTGGAGATGTGAGAGCTGGGGCTTACTCCGCTCAGCAGTAGCGCTAGCGTACTAGGTACTATGCCTCACGGAAGCGAGTTGGACGGCATATTTATACTATAAGATATATATTCAATTGTATGTTATAGTAAATCAATTACTTTAGCGTAATCAATTGTAAAATAATCAAGTAAAGCTGTATCATCAATTAAATTCAATGGTAAGTCGCTTTTAGTGATAAGGTCGTCATAATATTGTACATTCTATTCTTACCACTTTTCTGAAACTGTATTTTCTTATCTGTTGTGCAATAAAGTGTATTTGTATTGTATTGTATTGTATTGTAAGTCAAGATCTCTTAACCAGTGATGCACTTAGCTGCCTTTGTTACTGAACTTTTCACTTAGCTGTGGCTCATCACCATATGGTGTCACCTAACGACTATCATATTGATATTTATAATTTGAAATGAAATTACATCTATAATAATAAATATCCTTAGACATACACACAGCGCTATCTAGTTCCACAGTTAGCAACTATAGGCTTGTGTTCTGGATACCAGATGGTTGTTATACTACATTTTTTTTTTTTGTAAATAAATACTTATTATAAATGAAAAACATCCATAACTCGGAAACACATGTCTGTATTCATCATACAAACATATGCCCCTAGCGGGATTCGAACGCCCGACCTCTTGGTAAAGCAGTCAGTTTCTAACCACTACACCATCTAAGTAAAATCTAAGCTGTGTATTTGATCATCTCAGTATTAAATTGTCTTTGAAAATGACGTACGAGAACTAAGCTAAACCTGTGTTGTTTACATTAAGCGAACTTAAAAGTTAAAGAACTATATCGTTCACCTTCGAAATATAAAGAAATACACACGTGATACCCGTGTCATCCCCAAGAGCCCACTGCCGTTAAATTTTTATGCACGATGGGTTCGTACTTGACCTCAATCACACCTGATGTTAAGTGAAGGTCGAAGGTGGAAGCGTACTAACCCGTAAACCCCGACACATTTGGGGGACTGGCTATTATTATCTCTGACAACCGGAACACAATAATGCTATTAACATTGCTGCTTGGCGGCAGACTTAGATTAGATGGTGGTAGCTAGCTAGACGGACATTTAAAATGCCCTACCACCAACCAAACCGAGTACTTAAACATGTACCCCGCTGGGGATCCAACCCGCGACTTCCGAATCGTAAACCTAATGTTGTTTATATTGAGCCACAAAGAACGAGAAGGGTTTTTTATATGTTTTTAATGTGCCGAAACCACATTGCACCCTATCATTTAGAAAATTAGATAAAATCGATTTGAATCCATTTTCTGATAGAGGTTATAAAGTTACCTGTAGTCTGTAAGAGAATTCCGTTCCAGGAGCACAGTTCCTCGGTGTTTCCCATCTCTCGCCGTACTCACAGTAGTAGAATTTGGTGCAGTCATACTCGTGGGGTAGCAGGTAATGGCCGAATTCAGGGC
Organism: Oegoconia quadripuncta; assembly: GCA_949316235.1. Lineage (NCBI taxonomy): Eukaryota > Metazoa > Arthropoda > Insecta > Lepidoptera > Autostichidae > Oegoconia > Oegoconia quadripuncta. Next base: position 40,851,816 of record OX438741.1, on the reverse strand, counting down.
AGCCATCATAGCGTACAGCCGTGTCTGTTTCTAGCTGGTCATCGTGAGGTCTACCCTGGGCCAGGGCCAGGGTGACCAAAAGGAAGAGTTTTACTGAAAAATAATAATAAATAATAAATATCTTGGCACATACACACAGCGCCATCTAGTTCCACACTAAGCAACTAGGCTTGTATTATAGATAGCAGATGGTTGATAAACTACATAAATACTTTTTTTTTGTAAATAAATACATATAAATGGAAAACATCCATAACTCGGGCACACATGTCTGTATTCATCATACAAATATATGCCCTTACGGGATTCGAACCCGCGACCTTTTGGTATAGCAGCAGAATTTCTAACCACTACATCAAACAGGTCGTCAACGTCGTCAAAAAGGAACACTTGTTTTAGATAAAGGAAATTATTTTACTGACATTTCAACTTATATGAAAATAACAACTAGGCTCAAACCTCTGGAAGGACAGGATAAATGAGTCATTGACTCATGTCAGATGGTAGGCATAACGCGCATAATTATTTAGCAAATAATTTTTGAGTAATTATTATTGATAATTATTAGATTATTATTGATGAGAATAATTATTGATAAGAATAATTAAATTCAATGGTAAGTCAAAATCTCTTAACCAGTGATGCACTTAGTTGCCTTTTTTACTGATCTTTTCACTTAGCTGTGGTTCATCACCATATGGTGTCACTTCTATGTTAGCACACAATTTTTGAGTAATTATACGAGAAAACATCGCAGCCAGCAATCTACACAATGACTGCATAGTTGATTTATCATGATGTTGACAAGAAATAGATTTGTTTAATCAAATAGTGCAATCAATTTAAAAATAATTAAGAAAGTTGGTGTGTATGTGTTATTAATGTACAGTTAGCTACATACCACAGTACCAGTTAAACGCGTTTTTGTTTTAAATAACAAAGGAGGATATTGTGTTGTGTTTAGGTCGAATAAGAATGTAATTGAATTTACGCTTCTGTGATAGAAACGCTGAGAAGATTATCACAAAAACTTTCATCATGCCGACCCTTGTCGCCGGCGCTCCATATTAGAATAAATAAATATCCTTGGACATACACACAGCGCCATCTAGTTCCACTTTAAGCAACTATAGGCTTGTGTTGTGGATACCAGATGGTTGACATACTACACAAATACATTTTTTTTTTTGTAAATAAATACTTATTATAAATGAAAACATCCATAACTCGGGTACACATGTCCGTATTCATCACACAAACATATGCCCCTAGCGGGATTCGAACCCGCGACCTTTTGGTATAATGGTCAGAGTTGCTAACCACTACACCAAACAGGTCGTCAAATAGTTTAAATAATCCTATAGATAGGTATATAAATTTCAATTGTAGGAAATGTTTGAAACGTAATTTTCATGGTCTGTAAGATTGGGAAATCTCTGGAGTGTGATTTTAAAAATGGAGTTTGTTTCTTCTATATGCACCTATTTTTAACGATAATAATACATTACATTCAAATTCCTATTACTACTGTGACAAATTAGCTCTATTCTGCAAAACATTACAACATTTGCCTTTAAATTTTAAAACAACCATTATACGGAAGCTATGCGCCAAAGGTTATTATAAAATTTCTGACTATCTGGTTGATAAAAATGCGTGGACATCAACCGCTCGGCAATATCCAGTATATTATATTCTTATTTTTCTTTGTCGAATCATACATCTTACAATTATTTCAAATTATATTTGTATTAACTTATTTAAAAAGAGCAACCCCGGAGTTTCTGGCTCGTTCTTCTCTGGGGAGACTGCCTAGTGAATGAGCGATAACTGTATGTCATGACGATTTCAAATGTTATTCTTATAACTTACGAAATAAAACATTATTGATTTTGATTTTTATTTTTTGATTAGTCTATACTCGTTATGATTTGGATGGAAACTTAAAGAAACGTCGCTATACGTAGTGAAATTTAATTCATGTAATTCCTGTTTACTGATGAGTCCACTCATGAGTACGAACATCTTTCCCCAAGGAACCTTAGCCGAATTTAGCCGAAAATTGTTGAGCTTCCAAAGGCGGTTTCGGAATGGTTTACTTTGTATGGGTAATCGAAAATTTTTTGATCGAATTCGGCTATGGTTCCTTGGGGAAAGTTGTTCGTAATCAAGAGTGACGTCACTAGATGATGGGAATAACACGAATTCAAATTCATTCTGTATATTAAATATAGCTTAGGTATGCATTCAGCGGGGCAATACCGCTAGCGACTAGGTACTATGCCTCACGGAAGCGAGTTGGACGCCGTATTTTTTCTATAAGATATAGACTTTGACTTCTGAAATGTTACTGGTCTATTGAATCATTATTTTAGTCGAAATTGAATGTGATTTTTTTAAACATTTTGTTTATTGACTGTATCTATTTATAAAATTCTAGGAAATTGAGAGATTGATAAAACGTCGCGTGACGTGTGTGACAAAGTAAAAAATGCTTTATTTTGTAGGTACACAGGGTTCACTTAAAATAGTCAATTTAAAATTTTTAAGGCTACTGCTTGTTCAAAATGCAATTTTCCTCTGAGAAGAACAAGCAAGAAACTTAATATCTTTATTGTACACAAAATTGTTACAGAAATATGCATTGTATATAAAATGTACAACCGCGAGCTTAACTCCGATAGAGTTAAAGGGTTGCTCCATTAAAAATAGGTTTTTAGTTCACAAAAAGGTTTACATTTCATTATTAACTGTGAAAAAGCCTGGCATGCGAACGAGCTGGTTATGTCCAAGGATATATTTATCATCTAAATAGTCTGATATTTTATAATATGCTTTCTTAATTACTTTCTGTTTTGTATGATGCAGTGATCTAACGGATGTGCACTTTGATTCCATTGCTAAGTTCTACAGAGCACCTATGGATTCTCTAACACACTAAAATCTTAGAATAATTTAAGAACTTCTGAAGTGTTGAAGTAATCATGAATTAGTTGTTATAAATATAATATTGTTAGTGCATGTGGTGTTTACCTGTAAGTGAATGTTACACTTAACAGTATCAGTTTACTTAATGTAAATAAAGTAAAAAACTTTGAAGATAAAAAAAATAAAAAATATTCAAAAATGATGGAGTTGTTCTGAAAACACGATGAAAAGACCAATGGTATCTCATGTATCATAAAAGACGAGATTTTGGAATTTCTAAAATTTGTAAACGGATATGATTACACGTTTCTCGAGACTCTAATTTTTGGAAAAGATTAATATTGATTGAAACACGGAATTCCAAAGCCTAACCCTTTTCTCTATTAGAATCAACGAAACCATTTCTAATTCCAACTTTCAATGATTTTTCAAAGATTACCTAAGTCTGATAACTCGTTATGGGAAAAGTGAAGCGCACAATTCCAAAGCATTCAATAATTTCGCAGGATTAAGAAGTAATCTTGCTTCAAATGACGTTACTTCAATCTAAAGGAACAGTCGACATACACTTGATACTTGGGGATCCGAAGGGATACCATTAACTTGACTTACGAATGTAATGAATGGTGTATTTCACAATGACTCACCTATCATAGTTGCGCCAACAGACGCTATATTCTTCACAATTTTTAGCCAGTAAGAACTTTTCTTTGAGCTGTCACATATGAAACTGCGAAATATCTCGCGAATAGACCTTTTATAGCAATTGATAATTTTGATAAAGCGCGATCTATGGACGATTAAACTGATAAAAATCGGTGATTAATAACTGAAGCTTGTAAATTTAATTGTAAACATGCATTCATTATCTGTTTAAAATTTTGCAGAAATCGACAAAAACGGGTCAAGAACTATATTTATTAGCTAAAATGTTTTTTTTTTTTTAGGAAAAGTCCTTGTTATGTCTCTATCTATTCTGTCATTAATACATTCCATAACATTGTCTGGATGTCCTTACCTTCAAGATAAGGGTTTGGCAAAGGCTACAAAATTGAGGTTGTTTGTAGTACTTTTAGCTAAGCTGGACCGAGAAGAGAACAAATGAAGAGGCGTTAATGATGGTCAAGGAGAAGAGACAGTTGAGAACCGAAGAGGAAAGATGATAGGTCACTTGATACGACACGATATTTTTTTGAAGAACATAATTCAGGGAAAGTTCGAAGGAAAGAGAGGAAGAGGAAGACCCTAAGCGTAATTACTTTGACCAAGTGAAAGAAAAAGTGAATGTCGTGTCGTACCAAGAGGTTAAAACGAGGGCGGAAAGTAGAGAGACATGGTCGTTGCTCCACCCACAAGAGCATCTTAAATTGAAGAAAAAGAAGTAGTACTTTTATCCTCTCGCCTGTCCTTCTGAGACTACACAAAAGCGTTAGATAATATTAATTTTGAGGCCTTATTTTATATAAGAGGGCGGCAAATGAGCATGCGGGTCACCTGATGGAAAGCAATCACCGCCGGCCATGGACACCCGCAATACCAAAAGGGTCACAGATGCGTTGCCGGCCTTTGAGGAAGGTGTAGGCTCGTTTCTTGAAGGTTCCAATGTCGTACTCGTTCGGGAATACCGCTGCCGGAAGTCCGTTCCACAGGGTGGTCGTACGTGGTAAGAAGTTTCTTGAGAAACGTACAGTGGTAGACTTCCACTCATCCAGGTGATGTGGATGGAAATTTAATTTTCGGCGAGAAGTGTATCGGTTCAATTGAGCAGCGGGTATTAGCTCGAACAGTTCTTCAGAACACTCCCCATGAAATATGCGATACTCGTTCTCGTCTCTCTGAGGAAAATAGCTTAGGACGGCCGTAACTTTGGACTTTTTCTTTTGCTTAGAATCCTTTATCTGCATAACTTCAAACGTTCCTTGCGTCCCGTACTGACTTGTGATGTCCAATACAACAAAAGTAAAATGTTGACGATTGGTTTATAATGTAAGGACAAGTCCAAAGTTACGGCCGTCCGAAGCTATTTCCGTTAGAGAGTAGACCCCTAGATTTGGCATTAGCTGCCGTGAAATCTTTATAGCAGCAACTGCTTTATGAAAATCAATAGCTTTGCTGCACCCCTACCCTTTTTAGTGTTGCTGTTTGCATACTACATTACCTGCCCTTAGATCGCATCTTATCTTGCATCTTGCATCGGTATCGTCATCGATTACGTTGACTAATGAGAAGCCGTCAAATTGCCGAGCGAGCGATGAATCAACCAATCACATGTAAACGATGAAATTATGTAATAGAGCCCCTGATTTATTATTAAGTTTGTGATGGATCTTATTAACCGACTGCTCCAAAAAGATGGATAATATTTTTCGAGTGTTTGTATGTATGTAGATTTCTATGTTACCTCCTGTAGTCTAAACGGCTTAACCGACTTTGAAGTGCAAGATGTATTTTGATTCGTCTTGACCTCTAAAGTGTCATAGGATACATTGTACGTTAAAAAAATCCAACATGTCGCCTTAAAAATACAAGATTGTGATGTTGGTTTATTTTTTGTTTTTTTTTTATATTTTTTTTAATTATTTTATTTATTTATGAGATCAAATAAAGCCTTTGAATAAACTCACTTAATTATATATTATTTTGCTTAAATATTATTATATAAATCAGAGCTTAAAGCTTTTCAATTTCTTTTTAGACGCCGATGCAAAGAAGCCTGTTGTAGTGGTTGAAAGACTAGCTTTACTAATCTAGCGTTACTTCGTGCTCTCCACTTGCTTGCCCTCCAAACAAAGCAGAGCCTACGCTAGCAAATAGTAACATACATACATAACGTCACGACCTTTATCCCAAATGGGTGGGCAGAGATACCCCAAACAATAGTGATTGGGTGTTCCAAGCATTAAAAGTTTATTGATTGAAACATCATCCATGGTTCACCTTATGAAGTATACAGAAATGCACACGTGACAAGGGGTGAGCCCATCGCCGTTGAAACGTGCAAATCTTTAGATGATTTTTGGTGCAAAACAATTTAAAAACCATGTCAAAACAACATTAACAAAAAAATTTGTGACTACCTGAATAACAAAAACGCTTAGTATACTTCGCCCAGCTCCCAAAAATTATAAAATTGTATTAGTTGTATAATAAATATAAAAAAAAAAGATATGAAAAATGATCCTGTGGGTTTCTTGCGCCGCTTCTTTTCCCACAGGTGATTTCCCTTTCCGAAGCGGTAGTTAGCTTGGACATACTGACTGACCGAAAAATGCTTAAGCCCTATTTTTATTTCCAATAGATTTAAATTGACAATTAACAAATTATATCATGTATCTTACGTTGATTGTAAATAGGTTTAAAACGATACTGACAAAATGGCTACTAGATCATTGCTTTTATAGTGTTAAGGAATTTTTGGAATTTAAAAATTAAATTATAATTCAATATGTCCAGATATAGATCAAAATATATTTAATATTTGCATGTCTGCTTGCGGGCTGAATACAATGTACATATTTTTAATTATTAAGATCTTGATTACTGTATTCTTGCAAATAAACTTATTATCTTATCTTATCTTATCTTGAAATAAAAGCTTGAAGTTTGTACCTATCTATAATTTTAATCCAGTATAGGTAAGAAATATATACATTTTACAAGATGTACATACCATGGTGTGTCATAATACGGTATTTCGGTTACTTAGAAACATCCTGTATTTAAATTAATCCCGTCTCATCCGAATAAAGACACAAATCCTGATTCTTCCTTCGTTACGTCGTGTTAGAGTGAGTTTACCAGTTGTCTTCAATTTATTATTATTGTAAATTTAAATAACTAATGGAGGAGGATGGTGACTCTGTCAATGAAACCAACAGTTGCTGGTTCGAATCCCGCGAAGGGTAAATGTTTGTGTGATGAATACGCACTATTATATTTTTTTATTAAATTATTTTGCTTAGTTTGGGACTAGATGTCCGAAGTATTTATTTATATATAAAGTAGTTGGTCTGTGGGATCTCGAGTCGCACAGGAAAATTAAAAATGTATGATATTAAATTATGATTTAACTGTTTTTAAGAATAAGAATTGACTTTATTTGATCTATTTAGCGACACTTATACAATACATTTAGTTGTTACCTATGTACTATATAACACAACATAGAAATATGGAACTTAATATAAGTAGGTATGCATTGGCTAGTTTTCGGTGTCGCAAAGTGGCATCAAATCAGGTCCCCAACTCAGCATTTGTTGTAGTTACGTTGAAATGAATACTTGAAGTTTGAAAGTTTGAAAGTCCCCTAGTCGCCTTTTACGACACTGTAGTTTCTATTCTATTCTATCATTCTATTTGAGTGCCGGAACCACATAGCACTGCAAATTGTAAGCTTTCCTTGAAATGCATTGTAAAGACAGCTGATTCATGATGTGAACAGAAATGTGAACAATAATTCGACTTTGCTATTCTTTAATAGGTATAAATAATTTCCAACCATTATCTAAAGTAATCTTCAATATTGACCAGGATGTGAGGAACAGAATAAATGCAGGATGGATGAAATGGCGACAGGTTTCTGGGACTACATGTGACCCACGAATGCCCCTGAAACTCAAGGGGAAAATTTACAAAACCATCATAAGACCTGTCACCATGTATGGATCTGAATGTTGGGCAATGAAAGAAACTGATGAAAGTAGAATGCATGTGGCAGAGATAAGAATGCTAAGATGGATGTGTGGTGTGACTAGAATGGATAAGATCAGGAATGAGTATATCAGAGGAAGTCTAAAAGTGGCGCCAATAACAGAAAAGCTGAGGAGTAATAGGTTAGCATGGTTTGGGCATATTATGAGGAGGGATGAAAGGCACGCAACAAGACGAGTGTTAAGTATGAATGTGGAGGGATACAGAGGTAGAGGAAGACCAAAGAAGGTGTGGGTAGACTGCGTGAGGAATGATTGTGTGAAAGGGGTGAGTACGGAGATGACGGCTGATAGAGGAGAGTGGAAGAGGATGATATGATGTGCCGACCCCACCTAGAGTGGGATAAGGGCAGGAAAATTATATCTAAAGTAATCTTCATAAGTAATACATCTTCTTCCTTTAAAAAAAAATCCGTTGAGAACCCTGGATGCAAACAACAACTATTCTATATTTTTAAACAGAAAAATTGTTTACGACGCCTGCACATTCTCCAAATCCGAATGCAGATAAACTTAATCTAACCATATACTTAATTGAAACAGTAAAAATCCATTTACGTTTAAAATTTCTTTTATCATTGCATACCTAACATATTAATTAACAATTATCTATCTCCTATACTTAAAGGTATTAAAGGTATTCCGACGCAATATTGATTCAAGGTCCAAGAATCAATTCCTGTAGGTATATCCCCAAGAGTGGATTAATTATGTAAACATGTATATCCCCCAATTCTCATCCTTATCTCATCCTATCGTGATCTCATCCGTTGATACACGACACCATTATGACGACTACGACACGACGACTTGTTTGGTGTAGTGGTTAGAAACTCTGCTGCTATACCAATAGGTCGCGGGTTCGAATCATGTTTGTATAATGAATGCAGACATGTGTTCCCGAGTTATGGATGTTTTTCATTTATGTATGTATTTATTTCCCAAAAAAAAATTATGTGTGTAGTTTATCAACCATGTGGTATGTATAGTTGCTTAGCGTGGAACTAGATGGCGCTGTGTGTATGTGCAAAGATATTTATTAATTATTTATTTGTTATTAATATTCTATATTGCACCAAAAAGTTACATATAACAGAGTATAAACAATAGGTCATGTGCACAGATGGGCTTAGCTCTTTAAGAGATCTCTTCCAGTCAACCTGAGCGTTGAAGTGGGAAACAGAGTAAATTTGCGGTTTAGCAGCAAATTGTGTGCAAATGAAAAAATACTACAACGAATAATGAAACAGATAAAAAGAACGGATAACCAAAGATAACCAATTAATATTTTATTTGAAAACTGTCATAGAATAACTCGTTAATTTTGTCAATAAAAGATCGTGTTTGCAGGCTACTTACTCCACATAATTTGTCATCATTAATTTAAAAAAATTAAACTATGAAAACAGCAATGTTAATAGCATATCTTAATATCTTTATTGTACACAAAATTGTTACAGAAATATGCATTGTGCAAGGTTTACTGCTTTAGGTTCTGCAAGGTTTACCTAGGGGAACAAGATAGTCAAATCGCTCACGAAGGTAAGGGGGTGAGTAAGAGTTGTTGAGGATATTGTACAGTAAGGATACAACATGTACGTCATGTACAGCATTATTGTGTTTCGTGTGAAATAAAATGGGGTTTCCAGATCAGTAAGTTTCCACCTTCGCCCTCCTCTTCACTTAACATCGATTGTGTCGACAGTGATTGAGGTTAAGTGCTAACTAGTTGTGCATAAAAAAAGATACGGATTGGCCCGCTGGGAACCAAACAGTCAGGATCCAATTGCAAGTTCCAAAGCAGGAACCAATCTACGCTGCAACTACCTGGGGCAATGACACAGCGTTCAACAATGCAGCTGTAGTAGAGAGTAGCCTCCAATTATTGACCCTGCAACAAAAAGGTAAATGATGCATTTATGCAACAGTTAATGATTCGACGAAAAATTCTGACTGCTATACCAAAAGGTCGCGGGTTCGAATCCCGCTAGGGGCATATGTTTGTATGATGAATAAGACATGTGTTCCCGAAAGGTACATTTAAATATCTTATAGAAACTACAAATTAGGCGGCCATAAGGCCGATAACGCTTACAGCGATCTCTTCCAGGCAAACCTATCATCACGGAATTCAATACGAGTAACTAAGTGGGCTAGCACAAATAATTTCCTAAATGTTAAGTTTTTTCTTTCCTAAATCTTAAAGTTCTGCATATTGAAATCAAAAAATGTTATATTACAGGTATTTATTTACAAAAAAAAAATGTATTTTTGTACTTTATCAACCATCTGGTATCCATAATACAAGCCTAGTTGCTTAGTGTGGAACTACATGGCGCTATGTGTATGTGCAAAGATAGTTATATTTATTTATATTTATAATGAGAGTATCGCTTAATAATATGTTGTGGACCTCCTTCCCATGGCCCTACCACTTCTCGGTATACTAGCCGAAACACAAAGTGGTGTGCGTGGTCCTCAGGCTTTCTCCACGCACACTTTCCTGACACTCTACAAGTTCTTTAACTATTTTCTGGCCCTTGTCGTCATTCTCCCCTTTCTGCGGCCGACGCCACACCACAGTACTCCGTTCTCGAGCTGTTCCTCTTTGTTTCTGATGCCATTGTGCTGTTCATAGCTTCGGCCAGTTCCATTGCGCGCCTCTCTTGATAAATTTCTTGGTAAACTTGGCAAATACCGCGAAGTTGACCTTTGAGTGGACAAGATCCCCGAAATGGACCGGGCCCACCTCAAAACGTGGTAGGGGGTCAAGTATTTAGGCTCTGTCTTCCTCGTACAGCGGACACTCCCATGTGGTCCCTGTATTCATCTCCAACCTCACTGCAGTAACATGAGCCCACCTCCACCAGGCCAAGGTCACACGCAAGTCTAACCGCCTCCGTGGCTCAATGTAAACAACATTGGGTTTACGATTCGGAGGTCGCGGATTCGATCCCCCGCGGGGTACATGTTTAAGTACTCGGTTTGGTTGATGGTAGGGTATTTTAAATGTCCACCTGGCTAGCTAATCACCATCTTATCTAATTCTGTCGCCAAACAGCAATGTTAATAGCATTGTTGTGTTCCGATTGTCAGAGCAGCAATGTTAATATCATGATCCAAATGTGCATTTCTGTATTTTTCCATGAACCGGCGACGTTGTTCACGCGACATCCGAACGCTTAGGATATCAATTATTACTCCATTTGGGGTAAAGATTGGTAATGTTACATGTATTTTACTAACACTGACCTTGAAATACCTAATACGTAATCAAAACAATTATCTAATTAGAATCTAGGACAAACGATGGGTAAGTCATGAAACAGCGATAAACATAAACTAATAAAATTACTTAAATCTAAATCTGATATGTGAAAGATTTTGATTTTAGATAGTCGGTACTTTTTGCTATTATATTGACGTGTTTGGATTTGTTTATCATTCGAATCGAACATGGTGAAAGGAAGTAACTTTCACGTACACATGATACTGGATCAAATATCATCATTATGAGTAATGTTGTTATTGAGGGTTGGACATTAGGTACCTACTTTACTTATAAGTTAAGAATACAAGTAACAATACAAAACAGAATCAAAGTCAAAATCAAAATATATTTATTTTGTAGGATAAAAATTATCACTTGAAAACGTCAAATTTTTTATCATATCATATCATATACTTTTTGACATTATTGCTCATTCACAAAGCTGATTCCCCGGAGAAGAACGAGCAATAAACTCATGGGTTGCTCTTTTAAATAAGTTTGGGTTACAATTATATTATATTGTACAATTACACTGAATGAAAATGAAATTAGCCGAGCGGTCTATGTCCATGCTTGCTTATCATCCAGATAGTCAGAAAATAATAGCCTTTGGTAAATAATGTCTGTTTCATGATGGTTTTGAATTTATTTAATGGTAAATTTGTGAATGTCCATTGGAACCTTATTATAAAAGCGTTGGTGTCGATTCGGATGTACACCAACTAAACTAAACTAAAACCAGTTTTGGAGTGGTGCCGTCGCATCGTACTGTTCCAAGCAGAAAGACCAAGCAGTACTACTCTAAAACTGGTTTTAGTTAAGTTTAGTTTAGTTGGTGTACATCCGAATCGACACCATTGCCCCATAAATGACTTAGTGACTTTGTGTAAACGGCTGACATGAACAGCAAGTTTATTTTTATATCTGGTATTAACATTATGTATATCACTATTTGTGCCCACAGAGCCCAGGGAAATACGCATAACCGTGATTTTCTTGAAATACTTAAATAAGTGTTGTAAATATAGTAACAATTGCTAAAAATTAAGCATTTGTAAGAAACCTATATATTTTTCCAAATAAGTTAAAGTTGGAAAATGTGTTTTTTTTTAAATGCTCAATTCATGGGTATTTTTTTGTTATTTCAAAACATTTAGGGAAATTATCGTTTCAATATATTAGTTCCCATTTTTATTTCTTAAGCAATGCAGCTCAACAACATTTTCAGCTATAAACACATGCATGCCTAACTATAACATGCTTAGTTTTTTATCCATCAATAAGTTAATTATATTTAAAGTACATTTATTATTTGGTTATCTTTTCTTATTTATTTTATTATTCGTTGTAGTATTTTTTCATTTGCACACAATTTGCTGCTAAACCCCAAATTTACTCCGTTTCCTATTTCATTTCTCAGGTTGGATGGAAGAGATATCTTAAAGAGATAAGTCCACCTTTGTACATGGTCTATTGCTTGTACTCTGTTATATGTAATTTTTTGATGCAATAAAGAATATATAATTTCTTTTTTCTTTTCGTTAACTCCCGCCTCGTGAACATTAGTTGACTATCTGTAAGTGCTTCTAGCTATTGTGTTTTATATCTACTATATGTTAAGTATTAATATGATAATAATAATTATATTTATGCATACTTTTATATATATATATATATAATAATTAATATAATAATAATTATTATATTTATGCATACTTATCTATAATTATTTCTTTAGTTGGTGGTATCGTGCACCCTACCTGTTTTTCAACAAATGTCCCATAGCTGTGGGTTGTCTGGAATATTAATATTTAGTGATAAGACCGCCTAATTGTGTTCTGTTGTTCATCAAAAATTATTGTACATTATTTTGCGCAATAAAGAGTATTTGTATTGTATTGTGTTGTATTACATTGAATTGCATTGTATTGTATATAATAGAATATAATAATATATTATGTCCTTACCTATGAAATTGGCGTTTTGTATGAAGAATTTCATTAAGACTGTTTTCTCCATATAAACATTTTTGATTTTTTTTGGGAACGGCAAATCCAAATTTAGCTACACTATGTATTATCGGATAACATTAAGTTAAGTATAGACAGCGTTAATTTTTAAAAGTAACCGCTTTATAAAAGTTTCAGTGAATCTAAGAAATGATTATGGGAAGAACATGAAAAGAGCTCTGTTAATTTTTTTTTTATTATTTGATTTAGCCCAGAAATAAAAAAATATTTCATATGAAACCTTGAAATAATATTCCATTATCCAAATATAAAACAAATTTGGATGTAACTTTGAAAATCGCAGGAATTGGTACATATGATTAACGAAGAAAAAAAACTCCAATTTCCCAACCCAACCCAATAATAAAAGCGTGTTTCTAGAAGTATTTTTAATGTTGAATTTACTCTATTCTAATGCAAAATCAAAATCAAAATCAAAAAATGCTTTATTTCGTAGGTACACAGGGTACACTTAAAATAGTCAGATTTTACATTTTTAAAGCTACTGCACAAGCAGTTTTTGAACAATCAAAAGGTAATTTTCCCCTGAGAAGAATAAGCAAGAAACTCGAGAGGTCGCTCTTTTTAAAAAAAGGTTTTTATATTACAAAATTATTAGTTTATATTATAATATTTCATGATTAATTGTGAAATAGCCTGGTTATGCGAACGGGCTGGTTATGTCCATGAATGTTTATCATCTAAATAATCTGATATTTTATAATATGCTTTCTTAATAAGTTTCTGTTTTAGGCAGAAAGAATACGAATTATCATCATGACTTCGATTAACATGTCACGTAAAGATGATAGGAAGCATCGTGCTGTGTAGGTACAACAGGAAATGCAAAGATTAACAATGACAGCCTTAATCGATGTTTCCTTTAAATAGTAAATACATAAGACTTTTTTCTTAATATTTAAATAGATTTCCGGTAGATAATTACTTAGAAAGGCACAATGTCAATTTATTAATCTGTGAATTTTTGTTTATAGGAATTATCAGTGATTATCCTTATAATCTTGCGACTTGTTTACGACTGATAAGATATCCATATGGTCGGCTCGTGCATATTCGATTCCGGTGATTTCATCTATACTAATTAATAGTGCTCAAATAGTTCCAAATAATGCTCAAAGCTCAGAAATAGTGCTACTGTAGTAGTGGTAGAGCCACGCTGTAAGCTATTAGCTTGCAGCATGAATGGGCCGGCTCGACCGGGGAAGTACCACCCTCTCGCAGAAGACCGACGTCTGAGTAGTGGCATTTTGCCACTGCGCTTCGTCCGGTGAGCGAGGGCGCCGGAGGCCCACCTTCCAGTCTCTCTCCAGAATGGTAGCGGTATTTAAAGAGTTAGTACCCCAGGAGGGTACCAGCACTGCTGGAGAATCCCTCATCGCTCAGGCTGCCCTACTTATTCTGGGGTGGACACCTTCCTCAAAGGCCGGCAACGCATCTGTGACCCTTTTGGTGTTGCGGGTGCCCATGGGCGGCGGTGATTGCTTTCCATCAGGTGACCCGCATGCTCGTTTGCCGCCCTCTCATATAAAAAAAATGTATCTTACGTTGAAATATATGCTTGAAGTTTCAAGTTTAACACCGGGAGAGAGTTTGGGCCATAATCCACCACGTGGGCCCGATTTGTAACAGACAACTGGCGAGCTGACAGACACTGTTCTCATTCCGCCCCTGTAGGCCATCGGCTGCCTTCAATTGAATACAACCGGGACCGATTTAACGTGCCCTCTGAGGCACGGAAACACTCGTATTAAATTGCCACTAGTGGTCACCCATCCAAGGAGTGACCGCGCCAGATATTGCTTAACTTCGTTAATCGAAAACGAATTGTAGAAAGAAAGAAACTGTTTATTCGTCACTTCGACACATATACAAAAATACTGTATTTTTAATGTTTTTTTTGTATGTATATGAAACAACAAATTTATAAAACACAATTGAAATTACCTATATCTTATAGATAAAATATGTCGTCCAACTCGCTTCCGTAAGGCATAGTACCTAGTACCTACGCTAGCGCTATTGCCCCGCTGAATGCATAAGCTCAGCTGCTGAGCAAAGCAGGTATCAGCTCTCACATCTCCAGAGGCGTGGACCAGTCTAACGGATTAATCCTTTACAAATTGTTTCGTGTCAGAAGTCTAGGGCTCAATGTCTTCACTGCAAGCGCCGCAATCTCGTGGTTAATAGTGATTGACCCATATTTACGGCGCTTGTTACTTTTTGCGCTTGTTCAGTCGCGGTTCCAGCTCTTTGCGCAGTTCCTTGTATATGGGACGGTGCGAAAGTATCCGCACAAGTTGCGTCCCATACCAAGGTGCGCCCCAAGTACCAGGGTACTAAGGTGGCTCCATCAGGTCTTTTCCCGTCGTCCCTGAATAAGTCACAAGGCTCCAGAGACGCCGGGACCGCTGCAGTGGCAAGAGTGTGCCTAATTAACTGATTAATCGCACCGTGGTGATATGCGCGGCTGGCACTCTTCACACAAGAGATCATACAACTTAGCACCCAAACGTAAACTAATGGAACTACGCAGGGCATTGGGATCGAGGACGGTGCCTAGGTTCTGGCATGTAACCAGTGTCCAGACTCTTTTTCCGAGACTTCCAGTAGACGTGCACGCTCAGTGTCGTCTTGACAATTGGCCAATAGCTCCTGGTCTGTTGTGCTTAGAGCTGACTTGTCCCATAAGTTCTGACTTCCCAAATCCGACGGACAATCTTCTTCCGGATATGACGCACTCCAGGCAGATCTGGCCTCCGACAAGCATGATATCGCTGCATCAACGAGTGTATGGGAATTTAATATCTCACTGATGAGAGGGAGTGTGCTGTAAGCGAAGGAAAGAAAAGCAGGGAGTGCCAGGCTAGAGGTTATGCGTATGCCAAGCCCGCCATACGTAATTGGAATAGTTTCAGTTTCAGAATTTCACAAATAGTGCTTATTAAAAGTTCATCAATAGATTTAGTAATTAAAGGAAATTTAGAAAAAGGGGATCATCAGCGGGGTACATGTTTAAGTACTCGGTTTGGTTGGTTGTAGGGCATTTTCAATGTCCGCCTAGCTAACTACCACCATCTTATCTAAATCTGCCGCCAAACAGCAATGTTAATAGCATTGTTGTGTTCCGGTTGTCAGAGATAAGATAGCCAGTCCCCCAAATGTGTTGGGGTTTCCGAGTCAGTACGCTTCCACCTTAGACCTCATCTTCACTTAACATCAGGTGTGATAGAGGTCAAGCATCATTCCGTTGTGTATAAAAAAAAGTGCCACGAATAAAGAAACCTATATATTTGTAGTGTGTGTGTCACCCCCCCTCCCCTCATGTACGGTAGCTTTAAGTATTAATGTTGTAATACGTAAAAGTAATACGAAGCCTTGATGGGTAGTTAATATACATTTATTCATTTACTTTCGTTAATATTCATTTACCAATAACGTTAGTTTTATTTTCATAACACCAAACACATTTCAAAATTCCATTTGTCCCACGACCAACCCTCAGGTTTCAGCAGAATACCAGTGTTTTGCCCGCCTCGGGCAAATCTATACGCTGAGCTGTAGCCTTTTTGTATACTACGGCACACACATAATATTTGTTGTTTCTGTACTTGTGTTTTATTGTTTTAGTTGTATTTTTCATATGTAAAATGTGTTATGTGGGTGTACATGGATGCATATAAATGCTTATCTATTATCTATTTATCGTAAGACAATATTGATTTAATTCCTCTCGCCAAGTCCCAACACCTCATGGCGACCGTGCCAGGATGGAGGTCCCAACACTTCATATTCGTACATACATAGATACGCACTAAACACATAACCCTTCAAGCATCCGGGTAAAAAGCTTCATGGAATAGATAATGGAACAAATCATAAATTATGTGTAAGAAAAACATCCAATTAAATATTCAATTGATAGGGGCCGGGAAATTACCGACGCATTCTTTTGTTCTTTATCTTTGTAATCACAACACACCTACATAAGTACAAACCAATCATCCTAAAAGTATCACATGGGCTAAAGTGTTACCTCCAAAAATTTTTACTTTTCTTATTTTCCTTACCTTTTTATTATTTTAATGAAGTGTTTACGTTTTATTTTCCTTTATAAAAAGAAAAAAAAAATTCCAAATAGAAAAAAAATCGAGAAAAAATTGTCTCAGCCGGATTCGAAACCGTGTCTTTTCGAAAGACGTTACCTAAGCACTCGTATCGCTTGCCACTAGACCACGATATCAATTAGCAGAGCTGACGAAATTTTCTTACTCATTCATATGTGACATATTATTATGGATTGTGTTTGAGTGTTGATATTGTATGAATACTTTCTAATAGATGGTGCTAGAGTGCTTCGGTCCATACGGTCCATATAATACTTTTAGGGAGATTCGTCTGTACAAGGTGTTAACGAGAGAACGCAAAACCTGGCGACTGGTAGCTGAGACCATGAGACTGAATATATTGTGTTCTAAAACTTTTGGAAATTCACTGACAACACTCGGCTTCTCATACAAATTCAATAGACAGATAAAGCTTTTATTTATAAATAAAACATGTATTTCAATCAACCAAGAAAATAAGAAATTAATAAAACTCCATAACACACAATTGAAAATATGTTCATCACCCGTGCACAATCATCTACTTTTAGAGCACAAGTCAAGGCACATATTCTAGCGTCTTGACTGTTGCCATATTCGTGGTTCTGAGATTTGATAATTATAGTATCCATTATTTTCTTTGTTTGGTGTCATATATATTGTATATGTATTATTACCGGGTCCGTCTCATAATGCCTGTGAAGTGAGGAACACGACACGACCATCTGACCAGTCAGCTGAGCTAACTTCAGAGCACGCGTCACATTCTACCACTGACGAGAGGTTTGGGACCGAGCGACGGGACTAGCACTTTGGCGGCTCTCTCAATAGGGTTCGGACGTTGCATAGGCTCCATATCTCGGCACTTAGGTCTAAGCTAAGTCTAGGTCATAATTAATTCTATTTTTTGTTTGTGAAGTGTTAAAAATAAAAACCGTTGATTGGCAATTCGTCTTCTTTCATTGGTTGTCACCTCTGGTCCATAAGAGTATATATAATAACTTATCACTATATATGTAGGTATATCTTACACTATCATTGCATGTAAGTTGATGTTCATATCAAACGTAGGGTAGACCGAGGCGAATCGGATCAGTTTTTGTTTGAGGTTAAATAAATACAACTTCTTAAACAGGTACATTATTTTTTAATGATGATACATAACTAGATACATCAGTTATCGCTAAACAAAATTCATTGGTCAAAGTAAAAATCTGAACTTTGACAGTTAAACAAAAAGATTCACAAAATCCGATTTGCCCCATTTTCAGGGGTGAATCGGGTCAAACAAAACTTAGGCACAACACTGTTATTTTGCATTAATAATAAAATTAAGAACATAATTAAGAATAAACTAAATCATATAATTGAGATCCTCAACCACTGGTGTCATTAGAGTAGCATTTATGTGATATTTTCACAACTTGTCTATAACCAGTGTTCGATGTCATCATTGTTTAACAATTAATAATATAAATATCAATCTTCTAGGCCGGACGGTATGACGCTCGTGCCTTGGAAATTGGGACGGTCTTTGGTATTGGGATGCAACCTGCGTCGATACCCTTGCTCCTTCCCATCTTCCAAGTACAAGCGGTACAGCTGGTTCCGCCTCGGCAGAGAGCGTTAAACGGCGCAAATATGCCGGTCTCAGTGGAGATCACCTATTTGCGCCGTTTGGTGTAGAAACGCTTGGGCCGTGGCGACCGGGTGCTCACACTTTTAGGGAGTTATCTGAGCGTCTGGTTGATGCATCCCACGATCGGAGGGCTGGCCAATACTTAGGTCAGAGAATCAGCCTCGCTATACAGCGAGGCAATGCGGCCAGCCTTCTGGGTACCTTTCCACCAACCAGAGACTTGGGGCTAGTTTTTTATTTGTAATTTTTTTTAAAAATAATAGTTCGTATTATATTATAACAAGTTGTTTATAAATATTGTAGTCAATAAATTACCCTTTTTTATAATCATCATAACTAAAAAGGCTTCATTATGAAATACATCTTCTAATTATATATTTTTCTTAATAATTAATGCAACATAATATTAGCCTCTTGAAGACAAAATTCAATAATCAAAACTAAAATTAAACTAAAATGTCGACTTTGACAAACAAAAAATGTAAACCTCTAAATATCCGATTCGCCCCATATGCAAAGGGCAAATCGGTTCAAACAAATAAATAAAATATTTGTGTCGAAAATAAACTTTACACTAATTTTAAATATATTTAGCGTTCAATTAATGAGACCACTAATCATAGGCATTGCAGAGATCACATTTGTATGTCCCTTTGACACCTCCTCTATCAGCACAGTTATCATGGCACCATTTTTCACAAACATGACATTGTATCCAGTCCTCTACAGGCGGATGTAGAAAATTTTCAAAACAGTAAATGCAATACCAGTCTCTAGATGATGCACTACCTTTAGCTTTCAACTTGGGTGCTGCTTTGTTTTTCTTTTCAATTTGCATGTCAGCTTCATGCGTTTGCTTCTTAATACGAGGGATTCCTTTGCCTGTCTCATTGTTAATTTTAGAACTTAATTGTGCCTTTTCTTGTTTTTTGTTTCCTTCAAGAGTAATTTTTCTTTATTTTGAGGTGATGTCAAATGCAAAATTGGTTTGGTTTTGAATTAGTTGGTAAGACAACATCCTTAATCAGTGAGGGTAGATTTTCTTTATCATTTATTTATTTATTTATTTATTTATTCAGTCTTTCACATACAGCATCATGTAACAGTTTTGAACTAGTTAGCACCAGGACATTCTTAATCTGTTGTGTTGTTGATATTTCGGCTAAGTTTTGTTCAACAGTAATTGTCTGGTTGGTTTTGGAATGGGTTAGCAAGATTAACTAGTGGTGTGGCTGGATTCGTGCAAGTTTCAATAGATGATGGTACAAAAATTTGTTGAATGTCATCATCCTGTGATTGTGTGCTTATTGATTGGCAAACATTGGCAACTAATAATGTGGGGTTTGTAGATAACTCATTTGGCAATTGTGCTGGAATTTGTAGAACATTAGCATCCACTGGATGTGCACTTGTTGATGGAATAGCATCATTAGGCGGTTGCCCTGTTGTTTGATATTCTGTAATTTCATTAATGACAAATTTATAGTCTGGTATAGCGCTGGGATTAAATGGATATATTCCAGTCTTCTCAAATCCTTTTGTGGCATTGCCAACATTGCAGCCTGGTTCCATGCCTGTTTAAATATTCCTCCAAAAGCGACTTTGGTGATTCCTTTGTCATGTGAATGTTGCCATGCAGTTGTGTATTGATTATAGTATGTTTTTAAAGGTTTAAAATGGATAGATCCAGTGGTTGCAATACATGTGATGTATGAGGAGGCATCAAAACCAGTTCTATGTCTAAAGATTCACATAAATCTACAACTAACAAGTTTGTGTGGGACGCATGTCCATCTAAGATCAGAATTACCTTTCCCTTTGTCCGATATCGATGGAAATGATGAACTCAAAGCTTAAATGCTTCTTCAGTTATCCATTCCTTTTCTGTTATCGCAACTTGAATACCAGGGGGCATCCCAATAATAAAATCGTCTCTTTTACGGATACCTTTAAAGAGGACGAATGGGGGTATTAACAGTCCTGCGGCATTCATACAAGCTAAGATAGTAACATTTTGACCTCTTTCTACGCTGGGCTGACAACATCTCTTGACCCTTTTTGGGTAACAACATTAGGCGGACGGTTATTAAGAGGAACACCCGTCTGATCTACATTATAGATGCACTCGGGGTTTTCTCTTAAAATATTGTCATCAATAACTTTTCCTAAAGTAGCGAAATAGTCTGACACTTTTTCTTTAATCATGCCGTTCATTTTTGCTCTAGAGAGACCCTCAGGTTTTCGTATAGATAAATGCGAATTTCTTTTGAGGAATCGATGAAACCAGTCTTGCCCTGCCATTTTAGCTTTTTTATTAAATTTATTTGGTAATTTCTGGCGCGCAGCAAATTCATGGCGTACCTACTTACGTATAGATTTTGGTGTGAGCCCAAATCCACGGGTTGCTAAATGACTAAACGCTCAGCAAGTATCTTCTCCGCTTCCTCGTTTAAAGCTGGCTGTCCACCTCGACATTTTATGGTGCCATGGGAGAGTGTGACTCTTCTCTGTAAGCTTGTAACCGGGACATTGTATAACTCGGCAGCCCGACGTATTGACAGTTGTTTAGTCAGTACTTTGTTAGCAGCTTCAACCATGGTTTGTGAGATCCAGTCACCTTGACTAGTCTTCCTCTTATATTCGCGAACCATTTATAACATGTAAACACAGTATATTATAAGCATAAATATATAAAAAAGCTTGTTCAAAATTGTGATCTCATTCACCCCCAATCTGGTGATCCGAATAGCCTCATATCACCGGTTTATAATATTTATGTCTAACCTAAATATACCTTTAAATAAAGTTTAAATAAAATAAAATCATACAATAACACTCCCTTTTAGCAATACCTAGCAATAAGTACTTACCTTCACCCGAGTACTTTCTATTTAAACACAAAAAGTATAAACACGTTTTTTAGATGAGAGGCAAAATCACAACACATCCGCACGAACGACTCTTCGGGAACCGTCGCCGAGAATGGCTGGTTTTGAAAACTGTTTTTCTAAGGGCATCGGTCAAAACTACTTTTGCCTGATTTTGCAGTCAGTCAAGTTACCTACTTTTTTCCTTTGCGGTAAAAACCTCACCCTGTACCTAATTGCATATTTAGGTATGTAAAATATCCAGATATGAGCTGGAACTTTTTTTTGTCGAGGGGAAATGCGTTTACGCATTCGACCCGCCGCCACCGCCGCTGTGGGGCAGCGACGGGGATATGTGGGACTCCCAGCTCCAATGACAGGAGCGGGACTACCCACTAAAACCGCGCTAGGCCACTAGCGCGCCCTCCGCGGGGGCGCTGTCGAGCCTCAAACCGCGATCAGCGGGCGGTATGAGGCGCGACAGGGCCCGATGTGAGGACACCCCCCCGGTCGCTCCGGGGGGTGTCATCCTCTCCCGGGTCGCGTCCGGCGGTTACATCGCCCCTATGATGTAGCCGCCCACGACCCCGGGCGACGTGCAGGGGGGCTAGCGAGCGTTGCCACTAGGATCGGCCCTCTCCCGATCCCGTTCTGCGGCCTCCTTCTCGAGCATGACTGCTACGCAGAAGGAGGCCGCTGCCCTCCAACCCTCCTCGCTCGCCAGTATTGCCGCGACTAATGATGGCGGGACAGATCTCGTTCGATCCGGTCGACCAGGTCTCGACGCTCGGTCTGCCACGCCGGGCAGTCCTCCAGCGTGTGCTGGGCGGAGTCCGGGTCGGATGAGCTGGAACCTAATTGTAATTTTACGGAATTCTACACTATTTTCTATATGTCCTATATTGCATGTATTGCAATTTTATCTAATTGTATATCATGGACAAGGTCTTCATATCGGATAACGTACAGTATGTTTTTTATATCATTAGCCTAATTCTTGGTAGAGATAACAGCTGACGGAAATAATTTGCCTAGGTTTATTCATTGGTTTATCTGAAGCGTTAGCACGTGCGCTGGACACGGTATAGAAGCTCGTTAAAACGAAGAGAAGGTAGTCATTTGTGTTGAGGTGAGATGCGTGGGAACTCAAAGAGCGAAGCGCATGAGTTAGTAAACCGACCGTTCACTTATTCAATCAGCTCACTCACTCATTCAGTCACGTCACCAGTTATTAACTCCTTGCATCTCACACGCCTCACCTCGGCTCGTGCTTGCCCACGACCGTTTGTACTCAATTATCTAACTCGTTCAGTCGGTCACCTCTTTCACCTCACTCGTTATGTTATACTCTACTGGAACACAAAACTGAAGTAAGGTGAACTCTTACTTGAAGTAAGGAAAACTCTTTTATTTAAGCATTCATTCATTTCAAGTAAATAGACAAAAATGAAGCTATGACGATTTGAACAATGCTATTTTCTAAAATAGTAGAATGGTTTACGGCAAATAATTTGTTACTTAATTAGTAAAAAAACGAAATGTGTGTAATTTGTCCTACCCAATATCTGGGTGGTGCCCACAAAAAATACACCACTTTAGATCTCGCAGATTCTACTGTATTTTTGGCTATTACTTTAGACGCCGAAATGCAATGGGGTCCTCATATACATAAATTGGCGAAAAGGCTCAGCTCTGCAGCGTACGCAGTCAAAAAATATCAGACGTAAATACTGCTAGATTAGTATATTTTAGTTATTTCCACATCTTGATGTCTTACGGTATCTTGCTGTGGGGAAATGCCGCGAATATAAATACAATCTTTGTTTTACAAAAACGAGCCGTTCGCGCAATTTATCAATTGAGACCTGCAGTGTCACTTAGAGATAGGTTTAAAGTGTATAACATTCTAACTTTTTCGTCACAGCACATTTTTGAAAATATAATGTACTTATGTCAAAAAAAAATATAGCATCATTTAGGAAAAATAGTGATAAACATGATGTCAATACAAGAAATAAAGATAAAGTTGCAGGTCACATAAGTCGCCTCCGCAAAGTCAGTAATTCATTCAAAAGGTTATGTATACGCTTTTTCAATAAAGTTCGTTGATATACAAAATCTTCCTCTCAATAAATTTAAAGATACTATAAAACAGACACTTATTATAAAAGCATATTATAAAATGTCAGACTATTTAGATGATACTCATCCCTGGACATAATCAGATCGTTCGCATGCCAGACTATTTCACAATTAATAATGAAATATAAAAACCTTTATGTGAAATCAAAGCCTAGGTAATTTTAAAAGAGCAACCCTTCGAGTTCCTTGCTTGTTCTTCTCAGGGGAAAATTGCATTTTGAACAAGCAGTAGCTTAAAAAATGTAAACTTGACTATTTTAAGTGTACTCTGTGTACCTACAAAATAAAGCATTTTTGACTTGACTAGAATTATTTTTTCAAAACCATCATCGAATAAATCGTTAAATGTGTTTTCGACGATCGCGTTTGAGGCCTATTCCACATAACTACACCATTCTGTGTCATAGGTATGTATTGTTAACTTTCGATGATCTGTTTGGTGTAGTGGTTAGAAACTCTGCTAGTATACCAAAAGGTCGCGGGTTCGAATCCCGCTAGAGGCAATGTTTGTATGATGAATACAGACATGTGTTCCCGAGTTATGGGCGTTTTTCATTTATACATGTATTTATTTACAAAAAAAATGTATTTGTGTAGTTTATCAACCATCTGGTATCCATAACACAAGCCTAGGTGCTTACTGTGGACCTAGATGGCTCTGTGTGTATGTGAAAAGATATTTATTTATTAAAAAAAAAGAAAAAAAACTACATTATATTGGTTCCGCATTATTTCTTCCCTTGTGACTTTTCCAACCTCCAGTAGGTTCACTGGAAGAGATCTCTTTGGGAATAAGCTCACCATTGTACATATTTACTGACTTTAATATTTTTTTTTGTACAATAAAGCATATGTAATTAACTATTTTTGTATTTTGTATATTTATACAATTTATATGAGTGGAGCATAGCACCAGAATTGAGGATGGAGTCACTCGTTTGAGTTCCTCGTCGTAGAAAAACAGTTAAAAGTGAAAAATGCTTTATTTTGTAGGTAGGTGACACTTTTCATTGCCTGAGTCACAAAGGCAAATTTACTTTTCTACGGCTACAGTAAGCCGTTCAATGTCATAATTTTTGTCCATTGTCCAAACCACGACGACGCCTCTGTTTAGTGCCAACGCTCGAGTCAACTGGAAAGACGGAGAGAAGAATCGGACGTCGATTTTGTTTGTCTGACGTATGCAGATCGCTACAGACAATCCGACCAATAATAACATCGTAAATGCCTCGGCGCTATTTAGTCCAGTCAAGATATGCATATTTAGGGGTGTAACTTCCTATAATCTTAAAAGCCCTGATCTTTTGTACATAGACAGAGTACCTATCAATGATATTGTAAAAAATATTTTCTAACGGATCAGGAGTTTGCTTTAGGTATAGTGTAGGTATTTAGTTATATAAACCTACAATATTAAATTAAAGTTACCACTGTGCACTTCATTGCGTTGTAGAAGATGCTAAGACCTTCTAAAACTTTTTCTAAAAAAATTATCAATAGCTACTTTATATTTTCTAATAATCGTTTATTGAATCGTGATATTTTCCCTCGGTGAAATTTTTCATATTTGTAGAGAAGTTATTGCTCGTTTTTTTTTTGAAAATAGTTACAGGGGTTCAAAGTATATTCTTCGACGCAATGTAATTCGCAATGGTAATTTTAATCATATAGTCTATGTTTTATTACTAAATATGTATATTCTAACACAAGCAAGCTATCGATTTGTTAGAATTTTTTTTTATTTTACCACTGACAGGTTATCCATGTGCAAAAAATCACGGCCTTTAAAATAACAGGAAGTTAAAAGTGCATCCTTACTGGACTAGTTTGCGACTCACACGTCTTCGATATCACATGGATCTGATGGAAAATCTGGCACGTATTCCCAGTCTGCTAACCTCTTGGTATCTTCATCTTTCTCTCAGTTATGTTCTTCAAAAAAATGAACCATATTATTGATTAAATAATGCTGGTGACCCAATTTGTAAATGCAGTGCGAAGTCCCTGGCTATTTAATCAGCTGATAAAATATCGCTCGGAATTATGTTATTTCTAATTAAAAAACAAAGCTTATAATCTATCACTCGTTATATCATTTTTTTTATTACCAGTTTATCGACATTCCTCCTCGTATTATACAACTTTAATTAAAAATCATGCACAACGGGTTAGGTATACGGCCTCAATCACACCTGATGTCAAGTGAAGATTACGCCGAAGGTGGATGCGTGCTGACCCGGAAACCCCATCGTAATTGGGGGACCGGCTACCTTATCTCTGACGACTACAACACAACAATGCTACTAACATTGCTGCTTGACGGCAGACTTAGATACGATGGTGGATGCTAGCCAGGTGGACAGTTAAAATGCCCTACCATCAACCAAACCGAGTGGAAATGGTGTCGGCTGAGGATCGCACCAGCGTACTTCGATTCGTAAACCCTATGTAGTTTAGTAAACAAGCCGGTAGTACATCAGACCCCTCTAATTTTAGGCCCATTTCAATACTACCGACTCTCAGTAAAATCTTTGAAAAAATTATATTAAATCAGATATCGACTTATTTTTACAGTAACAATCTAATGTCATATAAACAATTCGGTTTTACTAGGGGCCGCTCGACAACCGATGCAGGTGTCGAGCTCTTACAATATATTTTTGAGGCTTGGGAAGATGCACAGGATGCAATAGGAGTATTTTGCGACTTGTCCAAGGCCTTTGATTGCGTTCATCACGACACTTTAATCAGGAAATTACGTCATTATGGTGTAACCGGCCGAACTCTCGACCTTCTGAATTCTTATTTGAGTAACCGAGTTCAGAGGATTGATATCAGTGGCAATACATCGTCAGGGTCGACAGTCTGTATGGGCGTACCACAAGGCTCCATTCTTGGACCATTTTTGTTTTTGGTTTACATAAATGACTTACCAAACCTTGTAAAGGATAAACATGAAATAGTATTGTTTGCTGACCATACCTCTGTATTGTTAGTAAATAGCCTAAAATTAAATTATGACGACGTGAACAACGCTATTTCTCAAATAGTAGAATAGTTTAATTAGAAAAAGACTAAATGTGTTAAATTTGTACTGCCTAATGTCAGGGAGGTGCCCACAAAGATAATGATAAAAAATGTCACTCTAGACCTTGTTGAGTCCACTGTATTTTGGGCCTTACTTTGGACGCCAAATTACAATGGGGTCCTCATATCCATAAATTGGTGAAGAAGCTCAGCTCTGCAGCGTATGCAGTCAAAAAAATTAGACAAATATCGGACGTAAATACTGCTAGAGTAGTATATTTTAGTTATTTCCATAGCCTGATGTCTTACGGTATCTTGCTGTGTGGAAATGCCGCGGATATAAATGCAATCTTTGTTTTACAAAAACGAACTGTTCGTGCAATTTGTCAATTGAGAACTGCAGTGTCACTTAGAGACAGATTTAAAGAGTATAATATTCTAACCTTTTCGTCACAATACATTTTTGAAAATCTAATATTTGTCAAATAAAATATAGCATCATTTAGAAAAAATAGTGATAAACATGATGTCAGTACAAGAAATAAACATAAACTTGCAGGTCACATAAGTCGCCTCCGCAAAGTCAGTAATTCATTCAAAAGGTTATGTATACGCTTTTTCAATAAAGTTCGTTGATATACAAAATCTTCCTCTCAATAAATTTAAAGATACTATAAAACAGACACTTATTATAAAAGCATATTATAAAATGTCAGACTATTTAGATGATAACCATCCCTGGACATAATCAGATCATTCGCATGCCAGGCTATTTCACAATTAATAATGAAATATAAAAACCTTTATGTGAAATCAAATTTCATTTTCATTTTTAATTTTCATATGCAAAATCTTCCTTTCAATAAACTATAAAACAGAAACTTATTAAGAAAGCATATTATAAAATATCAGATTATTTAGATGATAAACAATCATGGACATAGCTAGCCCGTTCGCATAACCAGGTTATTTCACAATTAATGATTAAATATTGTAATATAAAACCTATTTTTTTTTTAAAAGCGACCTCACTAGTTTCTTGCTTGTGCTTCTCAGGGGAAAATTGACTTTTGAACAAGCAGTAGCTTTAAAAAGGTAAAATCTCAGTATTTGAAGTGTACCCTGTGTACCTACAAAATAAAGCATTTTTGATTTAATTTGATTTGATTGAGCCACGAAGGCGGTTGACTGCTTCTAGAGTCAGAAAAATAGTGTGGAGGCTGGAGTATCCGTGCCCAATCATTGTTTACTCTATTCGGTGTAGAGAACCTTGAACCTTATTGTCCAAGTACCTTATAGTCTTTCATCGTCATCATCATCAGGCCGTTTAATTGAGGGAGTATGGGCCATAGTCCACCACGCTGGCCCAGTGCGGGTTGGGGACTTCACATATCTTCGATTTTTTTTAATTTCTCAGGCATGTAGGTTTCCTCACGATGTTTTCCTTCACCGTTAAAGATCTGTCGGATAATTGCACATAAGTAATTAAATTAAATTTAAAAACTCATTGGTAGGCTTGCTTGGGGATCGTTCCTGGACCTCCCAAACTGTGTCTCCTCTACTGAGCCACCGACGCTCTCGCGTCGTTATCGTTTTTAATGAGCTCGAAAGCTTATAACATATTAGATTGGGTATAAACAACTATGTAATCAAATAAACCAGACTATATAACCTATTCAGACATTTCCTGGTACGTCAAATTCTAGATGTAGATTGTTCTTTTGTATAGAACTTGCCGCATTATTTAATCCTTTAGTGTCTGTGCACACTTGCGATTTTTCCGGCGATTTCATTGCACGCTGCAGCTGTACGCTCTTTATTCACCACCTGCCGCCAAGTAGCAATGTTAATAGCATTGTTGTGTTCCGTTTGTCAGATAAGACGTGATGGGAAAGTTGCGGAATGGGGCTCGCGTAACAGACTGGGTTTCTCATCGGCCAAGTCGGCAACTATCACCCTCAAGGGCAAACTCAAGCGACCACCAACCATCAAACTTGAAGGAAAGCCGGTAAAGAGCTCAAGCCAGGTCACGGTCCTTGGGGTGGTCCTTGACGACACTGGGTCATTCGGTGCCCACGCAACTAGGGCCGGGGAGCGGGCCGCCGCGTGCTTCGGGAAGATGGCGAGGATATCGGCAAATTCAATCGGCAAAAAAGACGGCCGCTATGAATGACGCGATTGCAGAATGGCAGAGCAGATGGGCGAACGAGACCAAGAGCCGGGACCTGTTCCGGTTTTTCCCGAATGTGAGAGAGCGGCTTGAGATGGAATGGGTGCACCCGGACCACGAGACTTCCCAGCTTCTCTCTGGTCACGGGTGCGTTAGGGGTCGACTCCGGGACATGAGTCTGTCGGAGGAGGGCCTATGTCACTGCAGTGGGGACATCGATGAGTACAGGGACTACGTGCTATGGGAGTGCCCGCTGTACGAGGAGGAGAGGTCGCTGATGCTGGACGGTTTGGAGCGTGCGGAGGTGGGCCCGGTCCACTATGCGACCTTGGTGTGCACGGCGGCGAACTTCGCAAGGCTCAGGGGGTTCGCAAGAACATGGCACGCGAAGCACAGACGGCTGGAAATAGATGAGAATCAAACAGGCATTAACATAGTAGAGAGCAGCCCGGCGCCAAGTGCCGTGCGCTGTGATTGTTCAGCCCAATCGGGAGAATGAACCAAGGGACAGGATCTAGATAAACAATTTGTAGAGTGTCAAGAAAGTGCGCGGGGAAAGCCTGAGAACCGCGCACACCACTCGCAGCTTCGGCCCGTATACCGAGAGGTGGTAGGGCCATGGGACGGTGGTGAGTTATTGTCAGATAAGATTGTCAGTCCCCCAAATGTGTTGGGGTTTCCGGGTCAGTACGCTTCCACCTTCAACCTCATCTTCACTTAACATCAGGTGTGGTTGAGGTCAAGTACGAACCCATCTTGCATAAAAAAAAAGTGGTATGTTAGTCAAAACTACTTTGACCAGGACTCTATTATTATTATTATTAGAAGTCTATACTCTCCCACTGTTGGGCAAAGCGCTCCTTCCTCCCTCTCCACGCCTCTGTCTTGGGCTTCCTCTGACCAATTGTTGAAGAACTTATACAGCTCGTCCAGCTATCTCTTAACTAGGACTTTTATGATTATTAGGATTAGGATATTTAGTAAAAAACGTAGGTATAGTATGCATTTTTTGTATGCACGACGGGTTAGCACTTTTCTTTAATTACAGCTGATGTTAATTGAAGATGAGGCCGAAGGTGGAAGCGTACTGACCCGGAAACCCAAATATTTGGGGAACTGGCTATCTTATCTCTGGCAACCGGAACACAACAATTTGTTTAACTTTGCTGTTTGGCGGCATGGTGGTAGCTAGCCAGGCGGACATTTAAAATGACCTACCACCAAACAAACCGAGTACTAAATATGTACCCCGCTGGGGATAGAATCCGCGACCTCCGATTCGTAAATCCTATATTGTTTACATTGAGCCACGGAGGCGGTTTACAGTAATATTAGTAATTTATTATTAAATAATAAAAATAAATAATAATAATAAATATCCTTAGACATAATACACACAGCGCCATCTAGTTCCACAGTAAGCAACTATAGGCTTGTGTTGTGGATACCAGATGGTTGATATTATTACACAAATACATTTTTTTTTTGTAAATAAATACTTATTATAAATGAAAACATCCATAACTCGGGTACACATCACACAAACATAATGCCCCTAGCGGGATTCGAACCCGCAATCTTTTGGTATAGTGGTCATAGTTGCTAACCACTACAGCAAACAGGTCGTTAATCTTATTTGTATCGGGATCACTACGCCTTCCCAAAATACTCATAACCTTGTTACATTTCTTCAATGACTAATCATCTTAAGCTAAATTGAACTAAGCTTCATTATGACAAATTATATTAGGTACACCGATGCTACATTTCACTTAATAGCTATTGATTGCTATTGCTAAATTTTATTAATGGTATAATTACTCGGGATTATTTAGTTATTTAGATAAATCAGTTAAATTTCAAAGATATTTTAGCCCAGGGAAAGTACGGTAAAAAATTTGCTTAGCTAGACATAATTCAGAACCGACTTATATAGTTAATTAATTTATTATATAATTAAATATTATGAAATAGTAAGCCTAAAAAAAACGATAGCTTAGTTTAGATTTCTTTAGAAAACCCTATTATTAATTTGTATCGTAATAACAATAAATTGGCTAAGTTTAATGTTCAGACTAAGCAAACTTAATACATCATTTTTGTGGGACACTGTATACGCTTTTATAACCTTTTATACCTGAGGATATCATTTATCAAACTGAGAAAAAATTAAAAGATCATGTCAAAATAAAACAAATTAGTGACTACCTGAATGACAAATAAGCTTGGTGTACTTCGACCAGCTCCCCAAAATTATAAAATTGTATAAGTTATATACTTTATTTAAAAAAAATAGGACAACAATGATCACACAGACGATTTTCCTTTCCGAAGCGGTAGTAGCTTGGACATATTGACTGACAGATAAATGCAATAAACCGTTTTTATTTCCAGTAGATTTAAATTGACATTCAACAAATGATATCATGTATCTTAATAAATGCTTGAAGTTTGAAGTGCAATTTAAAATAACATAGAATTAATTGTTTTATGACGTCTTACTCCTTTAGTCAACTTTGTATTCACTAGTTTGATTATTATTACTTACATAGTAAAGACGGTTAAATAAAATTCACTGTGAAAAGCTAATGAAAAACAGAATTTAAAATATTTCAAAACACTTAGTTCTGCTACTCGATAAGAGATGGCGCTATGCTTGCGAGTGTTTAGTTTCTCCGTAGTACATTATTGTTAGAAATCACATGTTAATAATAATATTAAAAGAACTTTATTTGATCCATTTAACGATAGATAAAAATAACTAATCAAGTTATATTTCATAGTACAACCTGTTATTATCTTTATTTTCCATATCGTAATTATCTAAGGATATAATAAAAAAAATCTGCGACAAAAATGCACAGAGAATTTGGTACATATTAACAAAAACTAAAGAAATAAATACGTCCGGCGGGCCTTCACATCTGCTGGTGCGCCGGCCATTTTGGTATCAGTAGGTCTGGCACTTGGTGATGGGAAGAGACCAAAATAGTATGACTCTTCTACCCTTGAAGTTGGGACGCATTTTATAGTCCAGTAAGGATATACTTTTAATTTCCTATAATTTTAAAGGCTGTAATTTTTTGCACGTTAAAATGAAGAGGTGTTAATGATGGTAAAGGAGAAGAGATGCCTATTAGCCACAGTTGAGAACCGAAGAGGAAAGATGATAGGTCACTTGATACGACACGATATTTTTTTGAAGAACATAATTGAGGGAAAGATTGTAGAAAAGAGAGGAAGGGGAAGACCTAGGCGTAATTACTTTGACCAAGTGACGGAAGTAGAGAGACGTGGTCATTACTCCACCAACAAGAGCATACTCTTAAATTGATGAAGAATTTTTTGCACATTTATAGAGTACCTGTCAGTGAGAGAATAAAAAAAATCTAACAAATCACTAGCTTGCTTTAGTTATAATATACATATTTAGTAATAAAACATAGACAATATGATTAAAATTACCATTGTGAATTAAATTGCGTGGTTGAATATGCAATGTGGTTACCAGGTGCGCAATAAAGGAAACACAATTGCGGCTCGTGCTATACGTATAATGAAGGCCGATAATGAGGTGCAATTGCTTATATACTAAAGTTACATAACGCGGAGGTGTGTCACATATATCACAAATATACTTAGAACCCCTGTAACTATTTTCAAAAAAATCGAGCAATAACTACTTTACAATTATGAAAAATTTCACCGAGGGCAAATATCACGATTCAATATAGTATTTTTAGAAAATATGAAGTGGCTATTGATAATTTAATATAAAAAAATAGTTTTAGAAGATCTTAGCATCTTCTAGAACGCAATGAAGTGCACAGTGGTAACTTTAATTTAATATTGTAGGTTTTCTAATCACACATCGCTCTCGCACAAGCACACTACAGTTAGTGGATGGCTAACCTAACAAGTTAGTCCCCTGAACCCAAGATGGATCTCTTTTGTCGTAGGACTAGTTTTAGTACCTACTATTATTATTCTTTTATGTAATTGTAATTTAGTTTTTAGAGTGACACAATAAGGTCTTATATACTTTGTAATCAGCTCAATGCATTACCTAACTTTTTTTTTTTTATAAAGAATTTTTTCTTTCTTCTTTCTTTCTAACCTATATTCCTAAATTGTGAAGGGCGCTGACTCCTATAATACGGGGCATCCTAGTTTAAGAGTCAGAGTTCCCTTACTTAAGTAGTACTTAAAAAAATGTAAAATTTTTTTTATACCCATTGTTATGTGTTATAAGGTAGTGAATAAACTATTTCTGTAATATTTTTTACAATATCACTAATAGGTACTCTTTCTATGTACAAAAAATCAGGGCCTTTACAGGAAGTTACACCCCTAAATATGCATATCTTGACTGGACTATTCGTTTATGATGCAACTTGTGTCGATACGCTTGCACCGTCCCATCTTCCAGTAACGTCTAATAACGCAGGATCTGCAGCCGCAACTGATGAAAACCTCAAACGGCGCAAATATGCTAGTTTCAGTGGTGATTATATTTTTGCTCCGTTTAGGGTGGAAACCCTTGGGCCGTGGGAGCCAGGCGCTTGTCTTTTCGAGAGGTATATGAGCGTCTGATCCAAGCTTCAAATGATCGGAAGGCAGGCTTCTATTTCGGTCAGCGGTTAAGTCTCGCTGTTCAAAGAGGAAACGCACTTAGCCTCTTAGGCAGCCTTCCGGTTCAGCAAGATTTGGGACAATTTTTTTATTTGTATATCGTAATAAGTTAGAAGAAAAGAAAAGTATTTATTTGGATCTCTATTATAAGAGTATTTTATATATTTTTTACTTATTATAATTATAGTGCTTTCTTAACTAATATTTAAATACATATCTATCTATTGTAGATATATTGACACACAAATGAATATATAAGTACTACTTTATAAGATAACTTTCTCATTATATAATATTATATTATTGCACTTATGGTTTGTGGTGGTAAATAAATGAATCTTCGGTTCTATAGTTATTATTCTTATTATTAAATTCTTTATTGCACACAAAAATAAAATACAAAGAACATTTAAGATATATAGATGATGAAGTGTACAAAGGCGGTCATATAAAGAAGCTTTTTAATAAATAGTTGGATAGTGCAAAGTAAAAGCTGAATAACTTAAATATCAATAGACGATAAATAGAAAATACATAGGTATAGTGGAATACATACAAAGATAAACACTTACTAAAATAAACAAACCATATAAATAAGTGCAATAATAAAATACACATAAATATATATTATAACAGTATATACAATTCATTAAAGGGATAAATAAGTTATTTAAAATGCACAGAATACTATATGTATATATTTACTAAGGCAAATTATATATATATCATTTGTCCTAGTAAGTTGCCATTTTTTGTTTAGTTAATAAGTACAATTTAAAGGGATGCTTACGCTTAAATGTACCAACTGTACAACCACATCGAACTGGACTAAATGAGTATAGGGTAAACAGGTATATTCATTTATTCACAACATACACTACCAGTTCATAACTTATCATGTAGGTATGCCTTAGTCTTAAAGACTTCAGACCGTTCTTTGCAGGGTACAGGTCTAACATGTAAAGGTTTTGTTTTTTTTTTTTTGTTTTTATGATTGACTGGATTCGCGTTTGACCACGATCTCACCTGATGGAAAGTGACGATGTGGTCGGAGATGAAGGAAGCACGCGATCTCAGTAAATGCCTATTCACTCTGCTCTTGAAGATCCCAAGGTCCTTTCAAGAGAGGTTAAAATCAGCGTGGAGCAATAACCCCTCTCTGATGACAGACAGAAGGACGCGGAAACATTATTGTTATAAAATCGGCGAAAACAAAGAAATAAAACCACAAAATTACTAACCGCATTGTAATTCACGGGCTGTAGGGTGGAGTCTCCAGTTGCGGACTCGAAGCGGAATAATATCTTAATCCAATCGCGGACAGATGTTTACGTCCGGATCTCATTATAATATTAGGGTAGGAGGATTGTTGTTGACTATGACGCGTTCGGGAGAATTCGTCTGTTTTATGAATTCGGATTTATTTGTTTTGATGAAGGCGACGCTGGTAAATAGATACATTTTTGAAAATACGAAATAGAATTCTTTTTTTTTTATGCACGACGGGTTCGTACTTGACCTCAATCACACCTGATGTTAAATGAAGATGAGATCGAAGGTGGAAGCGTACTGACCCGGAAACCCCAACATATTTGGAGGACAGGCTATTTTATCTCTGTCAACTGGAACATTGCTGCTTGGCGGCAGATTTAGATAAGATGGTGGTAGCTAGCCAGGTGGACATTTTAAAAGCCCTACCACCAACCAATTCATTTCCATGTTTAATGTTTACGTTTTCAGCCCGACGAAACTAATTAGCCATGAAATTGGAAACCTAACAAAAAA
The DNA here is from genome assembly GCA_949316235.1 of Oegoconia quadripuncta. Taxonomy (NCBI): domain Eukaryota; kingdom Metazoa; phylum Arthropoda; class Insecta; order Lepidoptera; family Autostichidae; genus Oegoconia; species Oegoconia quadripuncta. The sequence continues at coordinate 40,816,513 of OX438741.1, read as the reverse complement.
TCACATCAACACAAAAAAACAATAGATTGAGGTCTGTTTCTAAAACCGATATGGGGTTTCTTTTACCCGACTGCTCGGAAGGAGGGTAATGTTTTTCGAGTGTATGTATGTAATAATAATAATAATAAAAATTGATTGTTTTCTCACCACAAATGACGCTTTACAAAGTGTTTTTTTTTTATATGAGAGGGCGGCAAACGAGCATGCGGGTCACCTGATGGAAAGCAATCACCGCCACCCATGGACACCCGCAACACCAAAAGGGTCACAGATGCGTTGCCGGCCTTTGAGGAAGGTGTAGGCTCGTTTCTTGAAGGTTCCAATGTCATACTCGTTCGGGAATACCGCTGCCGGAAGTCCGTTCCACAGGGTGGTCGTACGTGGTAAGAAGTTTCTTGAGAAACGTGTGGTAGACTTCCACTCATCCAGGTGATGTGGATGGAAATTTAATTTTCGGCGAGAAGTGTATCGGTTAAATTGAGCAGCGGGTATTAGCTCAAGCAGTTCTACAGAACAGAATTTAAGACTAGGTAATACATAGAACTCGTGTGTGGGAAGACTGGTGGCTGAAAAGGAAGAACCAGAATTACAGGTCACCAGGCCCCCCAGCTATGGACATAGTGTATTAGAGCAGAGATATGGTGATTGAGGAAGAAACACTTAAAGAAAATACAAACGAGAAGGAAATCACGAAACATAAGACCTGGTTCTTGGAGTGGAGTTGTAGTGTTGTGCATTGTTTTTAACCTCCGACGAAAAACCACGGGTCTTATGTGTTTGTTGGTGTTATGTGTTTATGTATGTCCAGTCTCTGTCCGCAAGCAATAAGCAGTTGGAGTGCTGTTTCCAATGTTTAAATTTATAGTTGCTATTTAATGTCCGTTCCTTTGACGCATCCTGTAACCTAAACGACTTGGCCGATTTCGAAGTGCATGGTGTCATTAAAGTTTTTGATTTGTTTGACGACCTCTTTTGTGTAGTAGTTAGTGACACTAACTACTATGTCTGGAGACTCCCAAAATTGTTATTTACTTGTTGTTTTCTCTTGTTTAGCTTCCCCATTGCTCTGCTCCTTAGAGGATAGCTGAATATCAGTGTTTTGCTCAATGAGCAATCCAATACTCTAAACTATAACCCAGTTGTGTGATGAATACGGACATGTGTACCGGAGTTCTGGATGTTTTCATTAATAATAAGTTTTATTTACAAAAAAAAAAAGTATTTATGTAGTATATCAACCATCTGGTATCCACAACACAAGCTTATAGTTGCTTACTGTGGAACAAGATGGCGATGTGTGTATGTCTATAAGGATATTTATTTATTTATTTATTTGGCATGTTTGTGTGGATTGGAATCCCACTATCGACCTGTTAATATGTTAAGCTTTCAATGTAGGTACAATGGTTGCTTGGTCAACGTGTGGTGGACTGTACATAACTGCAGGCTGTGGCTGAAAATCAGCGGCCGCTGGTTCCCAGCGACCATATGCTGAGCTTTTTGTCATAATTACAAAATCATTTTATATTTTAGTTTTTACTGTTTTCTTGGCAAATAAAGATTTTTATTATTATTATTGTTATTATTATTATATTACTCCACCGACAAGAGCATAGCTCTTAAATTGAAGAAGAAGATAACAATAGAATCCATCACTATTTGGTACGACACGCACTTAACAGGTTTTTTTAATTAAAAAAGAAACAAAATCGAATAAGATCTTAAAAAACAGTTAAATCATATTATAATATCATAGGTATATTTTCAATTTTCCTGTGAGACTCGAGATCCCACAGACCAACTACTTAAATATTTCGGACACTTACATCAATCATCTAGTCCCAAACTAAGCAAGGCTTGTGCTATGGATACTAGATAATGGATAAACATACATAAATATCCATGACCCGGGAATAAATGTTCGTATTCATCACACAAACATTTACCCTTCACGGGATTCGAGCCTGCAACTGTTGGTTTCATTGACAGAGTCATCTCACCATCCTCTACACCAATCGTCGTCATTTAAATTTCCAAATTAGATATTTAAATTTACAATAATAATAAATTGAAGACAACTGGTAAACTCACCCTAACACGACGTAACGAAGGAAGAATCAGGATTTGTGTCTTTATTCGGATGAGACGGGATTAATTTAAATACAGGATGTTTCTAAGTAACCGAAATACCGTATTATGACACACCATGGTATGTACATCTTGTAAAATGTATATATTTCTTACCTATATTGGATTAAAATTATAGAAGGTACAAACTTCAAGCATTTATTTCAACGTAAGATACATGATATCATTTGTTGAAAGTCAATTTAAATCTATTGGAAATAAAAATAGGGCTTAAGCATTTTTCGGTCAGTCAGTATGTCCAAGCTTCCGCTTCGGAAGGGGAAATCCATCTGTGAGATAAGAAGCGACGCAAGAAACCCATGGGATAATAAAGTTCATGGGTCAATGTAAGCCTGTCTAATTTGTAGTTTTTATAAGATATTTAAATATACCTTCCTTATTTAAACAATAAAACGTATTTAAAGTCAAAGTCAAAAAATATTTATTTCGTAGGATAAAGATTATCATTTGAAAACGTCACATTTTTTATCTTAATATTAAAATTATTGACATTATTGCTCATTCGCAAAGCAGATTCCCCAGAGAAGAACGAGCAAGAAACTCAAGGGTTGCTCTTTTAAATAAGTTTGGGTTACAATTATATTATATTGTATAATTAGGCTGAATATCGCCGAGCGGTCTATGTCCATGCTTGCTTAACATCCAGATAGTCAGAAATTTTATAATAGCCTTTGGTAAATAATGTCTGTTTTATGATGGTTTTGAATTTATTTAAAGGTAAATTTTGAATGTCCACTGGAACCTTATTATAAAAGCGTTTGATTTGATTATCAAAAGTATTTGATTGACTAATTGATTGTAAGCTGCATAGTGTTTACAAAACCGGCCTTTATCCCAAATGGGATCAAATCAAATCAAAATATTTTTATTTCATAGTACAAAATTATCACTTGAAAACGTTACTCTTAAATTTAACTTTACCGCTCATTCACAAAGCTGACTCCCCAGGGAAGGGCAAGAAACTCAAGGGTTGCTCTTTTTAAACAGATTATGGGTTACAATTTGTGATTTGCAATCACAGTAAAACTTATATGAATAATAAGACAGCTATGCCCATGCTTGCTTTTCATCCAAATAGTCAGTTATTTTATAATAGCCTTTTGCTAATAATTTCTGTTTTATGGTTTGTTTTAAATTTATTTAAAGGAAAATTTTGAATGTCTACTAGTACCTTCTTATAAAAGCGTATACATTGCCCTTTGTAGGATTTACTAACTTTGTGCAGTCGGCTAACATAAACAGATAACTGGTTCTTATGCCTTGTATTAATATTGTGCCTATCACTATTTTTAGTGAATAAGGTTATATTCTTTTTTGCATATAACAAACTCTTAAATGTATTGAGATACCATTGTTAAGATATTAATTTCCAGAAACTTTTTTTTTTTTTTTTTATGCATGACGGGTTGGTACTTGACCCAACCACACCTGAAGTTAAGTGAGGATGAGGTCGAAGGTGGAAGCGTACTGACCCGGAAACCCCAACACATTTGGGAGACTGGCTATCTTATCTCTGACAACCGGAACACAACAATGCTATTAACATTGCTGCTTGGCGGCAGATTTAGATAAAATGGTGGTAGCTAGCCAGGCGGACATTTAATATGCCCTACCACCAACCAAACCGAGTACTAAATATGTAACCGCTAGGGGGATCGAACCCGCGACCTCCGAATCGTAAATCCAATGTTGTTTACGTTGAGCCACGGAGGTAGTTTAATAATTTTTTTTCTAAACCACACATACGAAGTCGCAGGTATCAGCTAGTACAGAGATATGCGCGAAAAACATAACCGCTTTTCGTCGAGTAAAAAAATCCGAATCGAAATTCAAACATTTGACATTAGTGTGTGTAGGTACATTTTATATTCAGTGCACACCGCAACGGGATGACGAGACGAAATGGATTTAAAAAGCTTCGAATGTTCCCGTTTATCGTTTTGGATGGGATTATGCGGCAAGTATACAAGTAACCAAACCCGGTTTGATACTCAAAGGACGTATTTAAACATAACTATTTAAGTATTTAGAAACCAAAAACCCGACAACATATTTTGAAATTTATGGACACCATGTAAATTATATCCAATGTTATATTAACATAATTAAATGTTAACCTCCAACCTAAATTTTGGGCGCTCCATAGAACAAAATGCTAAAACAGCAGCTAAGAAGCTTGGCATTCTCCTCAAGGTCAGGCGATATTTTACGCCGAATCAGTTTTTGGTACTTTACCAGGCACAGGTTCGCTCGTGCATGGAATACTGCTGTCACCTTTGGGATGGTTCAGCCAAGTACTAGCTGGCTGCACTCGATTCTGTGGAACGACGTGCCAAAAGACTCATTGGTGACCATTCGATCACTGCTAAATTGCAGAGCCTCGAACACCGTCGCAAGGTCGCCTGTCTCTCAGTCTTTTACAGGATGTACTTAGGTGAGTGTGCGTTGGAATTACACAATCTTATTCCACCATCGCCATTTCATCTTCGGACTACTAGACGTGGGAAGGGATTCCACCGGTATATAGTTAATATACCGAATATTCGCACTAAGCGGTTCGATTCTTCATTCATAATGCGAACAGCCAAGGCATGGAACTCCCTTCCGGCGTCAGTCTTTCCTGAATCCTACAACCTTGGGATCTTCAAGAGCAGGGTGAATAGGCATCTACTGAGATCGCGTGCTTCATCTTCGGCCACAGCGTAACTTCCCATCAGGTGAGATTGTGGTCAAACGCGTATCCAGTTAACCATAAAAAAAAATGTAATTCTAGGTACGGCACCATGCACTTCGAAATCGGTCAAGCCGTTTAAGGTATAGGATGCGCTAAACACATACATACTTACATACATAAACTCGAAAACCGTTACCCTCCTTTCTTGAGCAGTCGGGTAAAAAACATATATAGCACGTTTTATTTCCGAGGTGGTATACATACGTAAAGTCACGCCTGTTTCCCGTAGGTGTAGGCAGAGATCACACACTTCCATTTACCGAGTCATGGATTTTTATAAAAATATTTATGTATAACTAATATCCTTAGTACAAGCTTTGCTTAGTTTGGGCCTAGATGATTGGTGTACGTGTCCGAAATATTTATTTATTTATGTATAGGAACCATAGGTTAATAATTTATGAGTATACGAGTTACCTAATTGTACAATTTTGTGTAAGCAAACATTTGTCTCTGAAATAAGTAAATTTCTTTATAGAATTACCTCTGTCCTCTTCTTTCCCTTCAAATTCAAGTGTGATACGATATCAATCATAAAGATAAACGCATAAGCGTATCTCAGTCTAACAATAAACTGCATAAAAATATGTAAGTTTATAATATTAGGTCGTTACCTATGAAATTGGCGTTTTGTATGAAGAATTTCATTAAGACTGTTTTCTCCATACAATGATTTTTTTTTTTTGGGAACGGCAAATCCAAATTTAGTTAAACGTTGTGTGTATTATCGGATAACATTAAGTTAAGTATAGGCAGCTTTAATTTTTTAAAGTAACCGCTTTATAAAAGTTTCAGCGAATCTAAGAATTGATTATAGGATGCACATGAAAAGAGCTCTGTTCAAATTTTTTATATTATGTGATTTAGCCCAGAAATTAAAAAATATTTCATGTGAAACCCTGAAATATTATTCCATTTTCCAAATAAAAAACAAATTTGGATATGGCTTTGAAAATCGCAGGAATTGGTACATATGATTAACGAAAAAAAAAACTCCAATTTCATAGGTAAAAACCCAATATTTTGTTTAAAACTTGGCAATATATTGCATACAGTCGTCCAGCGCTTGACGCCCCCGAACAATTAGAGCATGACTGTACAGGAGGGTGGGGGGAGGGGTGTAATAGATTTGTTATACATACCCATAAGTTTGGGGGATGACTGGTGATTCAGAGACTGGATTGATAAAAGGGAATGGTTATCCACTTTTTAGTTTTACTGGGACCGGTTTCGAGGGATGTTTACGATGTTTTTTTATGGTCAACTGGTCAAATCAAAATCAAAAAATGCTTTATTCTGTAGGTACACAGGGTACACTTATAATAGTCAGATTTTACATTTTTAAAGCTACTGCTTGTTCAAAAGCCAATTTTCCCATGAGAAGAACAAGCAAGAAACTCGAGAAGTTGCTCTTTTTTTAAAAAAAGGTTTATATTTTATTTATTTATTTTTATTTAACACTTTATTGCATATATAAGTATACAGACATACATTGAACAAACATAAGACAGAAATTACAATACAGAAAAGGCGAGCTTATCTCTGTAAGAGATTTCTTCCAGCAAACCCTCGGAAGGAAAAATGAAATTAAAGTTTTTTATTGCAGACAAAGAGCGATACTTAAAATATAGAACAATACATTAACAAAACATCACTGTTATAGGAACACAATTCACAAAAGATAAAACATTGAGATTTATAGCAATAATGGTTTGATTATAGGATTATTTTATAAGACAAAAAATATATAGATATTGAACACAATAAATACATAATATAAAGGCTTATATACTAAAATACATATTAATAAATATCTACGTATAATATATATAATATATCAAATTATTATATAGATATCTAAAAATAGGCTGACTGAGTTACTGAGACAACTTGAGATAGTGTTCCTTTAGTCGAGTTTTAAAAATGGGTAGGGATTGGCTATCGCGTATATCAGTGGGAAGTGCATTCCATAATCTGACTGCATGCATGGAGAAGGAGTAATTGTAATATTCCGTAGTCGGAGTAGTCGGAAAGCGTAGGAGGGAGGGAGCCATGTGAGAACGAGAAAATTTGGAAGGAGAACGCATGAAATGGAATCGCTCACTTAAATATCTTGGCGAAGATGGATTGAAAAGAACTTTGAAAAGAAGACACAGAATATGACTCTCTCTACGGAGTCGAATAGGTAACCACTTGAGTTGAGATCGGTACTGGGAGATATGGTCAAATTTACGCAAGCCGAAAATAAAGCGTATGCAGAGATTTTGGAGTCTTTCTAACTTGTCTAACAGTTCTTCAGTTACATCCAGCATGCAAACATCGGCATAGTCAATAATAGGTAGCAGTAAAGACTGAGCCAAAACTATTTTGGTATTTAGAGGTAAGAAATTTTGAAGCCGTTTGAGGCAGTGAAAAGAGTAATGGACCTTTTTACTTAACATATCACAATGGGCCCGCCATGACAGATTGTTGTCAAACATCACACCGAGGTTCTTAGCAGTGTTGGTTAATTCTATAGCAACGCCATCAAGCATGATGGGGGATATTTATGGACTGTTGAACTAAATTGTGCATGTATCTTGCCAATAATCACAGCTTGAGACTTACGGGGATTCACTAGCAAACCAAAGGTCTTAGCCCAAACATTAATTCGTGTTAGATCCTCGTTAATCGCAGCCACAGCGTCATCGACAGTAGCAACACTGAAATGGCGATATATCTGCAAATCGTCTGCGTAGAAATGAAAATTTGAGGAGATAACATTGGAAAGAGTTATGTTACAAAATTATTAATTATTATTTTATAATATAATATTTCATAATTATTTCTGAAATAGCCTGGTTATGCGAACGGGCTGTTCATGTCCATGAATGTTTATCATCTAAATAATCTGATGTTTTATAATATGCTTTCTTAATAAGTTTCTGTTTTATGTATCTTAAATCTATTGAAAGGAAGATTTTGTATATCAACAGGAACCTTATTGAAAAAGTGTATACTTAACCCTTTGAATGAATTACTGACTTTGCGACTTATGTGACCTGCAAGTTTATCTTTGGTGTGGATAGCGTTTGACCACAATTTCGCGTGATGGGAAGTGACGATGTGGCCGAAGATGAAGCACGCGATCTCAGTAGACGCCTACTGACCATGCACTTGAAGATCCCAAGCTTGTAAGATTCAGGAAAGACTGAACGGAAAGGCTGTTCGCATTGAAACGCTTGGTGCGAATCAAATCAAATATATTTATGAATGTGTATACTTAATAATTAATTAATGAATTTTTAACCGCCTCCGTGGCTCAATGTAAATAACATTGGGTTTACGATGAGGAGGTCGAGGGTTCGATCCCCAGCGTGGTGCATGTTAAAGTACTAGGTTTGGTTGGTGGTAGGGCATTTTAAAATGTCCGCGTGGCTAGCTACCACCATCTTATCTTAATCTGCCGCCAAGCAGCAATGTTAATAGCATTGTTGTGTTCCGGCTGTCAGAGATAAAATAGCCAGTCCCCCAAATAACCTGGGGTTTCCGAGTCAGCATGCTACCACCTTCAACCCTATCTTCACTTAACATCAGGTGTATCATCTTCCATTTCACTTACCTAATGTGCCCTATTTTCTTCCATATGGTAATTAAAACTCATCCGGTAGATTTGGTGATTCGTGTTTTTTTTTTATATGAGAGGGCGGCAAACGAGCATGCGGGTCCTCCAAATGTGTTGGGGTTTCCGGGTCAGTACGCTTCCACCTTCGACCTCGTTTTCATTTAACATCAGGTGTGATTGAAGTCAAGGACGAACCAGTCTTGCATAAAAAAAAAAACTTATATGCAGTAAAGTGTTAAATGAAAAAATGAAATGAAATCAGGTACCGAAATGACACCTTAAAATAAAAACACAAGAGTAAACCTCGCAGTAGAATGCTATCAAGACTTTCAAGAATAGCCTGCAGTTATTGTCTGTAATTTCATAAATTCGAACATCCTATATGATGTTACAGGGTGTTGTAAATCCAGGTAAGCATGCTTGTAAACAATTCTACACTGTGACGTCTGATTTCGAGAACATTTACAACAATAGTAGTGCTATTGTGAATTGGTCTGTGAGTCAAACTCAAAGTATTTACTGCATATCACAATGGTTCATAATACATACAGTTGTTAGGTACATTAAGTAGTATCGTGTGACACCCTGTTAGGGCACAAGCAATTTGAGAGAGCACTATAAGTACATGACAATCTTAAGCTTATTATGACGACCTATTTGGTGGTTAGCAACTCTGACCACTATACCAAAAGTTTTCGGGTTCAAATCCCGCTAGGGGCATATGTTTGTGTGATGAATACGGTCATGTGTACCGGAGTTATGGATGTTTTTAATTACAAAAAAAATTACCTATTTATGTAGTATATCAACCATCTGGTATCCACAACACAAGCCTGTGTATAGTTTGCTTACTGTGGAACTAGATGGCTGTGTGTGTATGTGTAAGTATATTTATTTATTTATTATGTATTTAATCGAATGTTACGACTTAATCTGGATACTGCCGTGCGTAGTCCGATTTTGATATTTTCTTTATACATACATACATAAAGTCACGCCTGTTTCTCGTAGCGGTAGGCAGAGACCACAGACTTCTACTTGCTACGATCCTGAGACACCTCTTTTGCTTCATACACTCTCATAAGACTGTTTATACATGCTCGTCTGGTTAGGGTACTCTTGACTTGACCTTTCTTTAAGACGTTTTTTCATCATTACCCGACTGCACGAGGAAGGAGGTTTATATTTTTCGAGTGTATGTATGTCCACTTCTTTGGCGGATCCTGTAGCCAAAACGACTTGACCGATTTCGAAGTGCATGTCGTTATCTATACAAATAATAAATAAATAATAATATTTCGGACACTTACACCAATCATCTGGTCCCAAACTAAGCAAGTTTTCTAGTTTTCTCGGGCGTTTTCTCAATGTTCTATTAATAGTTATAATTTTTACGTTTTTTTTTTCTACATTATTCTTAATTCTTAAAAGCCAATGCACACCGGCTAGACTGCATCAAACATAAAAAAGCCACAACCGTAAAAATGTCATGTTGTCTCACAGCACACATTACCTATCGATACCTCGCTATATTAACATCGGTTTAATTTAAAAACTGTAGCGTTGATAATGCGCAGAATTATTATTTATTTATCAAATATATAATATATAAACTACACATCACAACATATCACTATACATCACTACACACCACTACACGTCACTACACGTCACTACACATCACTACACATCAAAATACATCGCAACACATCACAATACACTATAATGCATAAAAGGAAAATATACATTTAAGAATCTTTAAACTAATCGTATGGGTGTTTAATTTTAAATATAAAAAAGCACTCCAATCCAATCACGCATTATTGACACATACAAATGTCAAATATATAACACTCGATATTTTTTCGTTAGAGGTTAAAAATCGAATAAAGGCTAATTCTTAACAACGCGCACATGTCATAAATTGGGCCACACTCCATCAATAGGTTAATACCACCAGTATTGGGCACCCCACGACCTTTAGGGTAAACCGTCCAGTTTACGACGGTGGGGTAACATGAGGATTCTGCACCAGTAATGGCCCATATTGGTTCACGGGTAATTCCGTGTTTTTCCTTTAGTAATTGAATTGTGGTACATTGTCAATGGGCTGTTTTTCTTTAAGTAAAGATAATTGGTATTGGTTGTATGTGTGGATGTTGCTGGTCATCAGAGACCTGTATCACTGCGATCGTTGCCGATCTACTGTAATCTACATACTGCACTACACTCCTCCCACTGCAACTCCTGTGAGCCAGGATCAACAGTGGTACTCCGCAAAGCACCTACTGAAGGTAGACGGTGCCCACGTGTCTCTATTGTTACCTTGGACTCTGTAATAAACTGCTAGGTATATTCAGAAATTAAACAACATTTTCTTAGTGATATGTTTGACATCGAGTAGCCATGTTTTTACCCATAGCATGTAATAGTAAATAAATATCTTTGCACACACACACACACACAGCGCCATCTAGTTCCACACTAAGCAACTAGGCTTGTATTATGGATACCAGATGGTTGATAAATTACACAAATCCTTAAAGTAAATAAATACATAAATAAAAGAAAAACATTCATAACTCGGAAACACATGTCTGTCTAGGGTTACCAACTCTAGAACGTAACAACATCACAGGCCCCAGACTAATCAAAGAAGAGTTAAAGGTGTGAAGTAAGAAAGAAGTTCCCCCCCACCCGGCAAATAGGTGTGTAGCTAATTGAATTCAAAATCAGTAGGGCTTAACCTATGGGGAAGGGGATCAAGTTATGCTTGACATCCTGTTTTGATACACCACGGACAGTGTCACAACGCAGTGCCTGTTAATGTTCAGGAAGCAGAAGGCTACCGTGAATAATAATAATAATAGTAATCTTTTTTTTTATGCACAACGGGTTCGTACTTGACCTCCATCACACCTGATGTTAAGCGAAGATGAGGTCGAAGGTGGAAGCGTACTGACAGCCTATCTTATCTCTGACAACCGGAACACAACAATGCTATTAACATTGCTGCTTGGCGGCAAATTTAGATAAGATGGTGGTAGCTAGCCAGGCGGGCATTGAAAATGCCCTACCACCAACCAAACCGAGTACTTAAACATGTACCCCGCTTGAGATCGAACCTGCGACCTCCGAATCGTAAACCCAATGTTGTGTACATTGAGCCACGAAGGTGGTAATCTTGGCAAAATTTCCTAAAGACTTGAAAATTATGTCGGCTCGCCACTAAATCGACGTAACCACTAACCTACAAACGCTCCACCTTCCCATGGCCCCATCAACCATCATGGTTATACAGGCCGAATCATTCAGAGATGTGCCCGGTACTTGCTCGGGGCTCTTTCCCGGTGGCACATTTGCTTGACTTTCGACAAATTGTTTAACTCTTTATCCTTGTCCCTATGGTCAATTCTCCCCATTTTGGGGCTTGACAGTACAAATACGGCTGGTTTGCTCTCCGGAAGCCGGTTCCATCTTTGGTCTTTAGAACTTCTCCGATTACGAGTCGAACTCGCGTCCCGTCCCACGCATGTAAGAATCTTCTAAACCTCCCGAAGTTCGCCTCGGTCCTCACAAGGTCGCTGTGATGTATCGGCCCAAAAACGGACCCCTGGATCTCTGTCAACAGCTCCCGACGCTCCCTATCGTACAGGGGGCAGCCACTAACCTACAGTTCGATGCTCAGTTTTGCCTTTCTGAGGAATTGGATTATTTTCCTGACGTCGATAGTTTTCATCTCGTTCAGGTGCAGTAAGTGGCCACCCAGCTTTACGCATCAGCGGGTCGCATTCACACAGCAGATGTACAGGTGTTTCCTCTGCAAGAAGAACATAGAACTTATTTTTATTTTGCAAAAGAGAGCAATACGAGCAAATTATAATCTGCGCCGACATGACTCTCTCCGGGACAGGTTTAAAGAAATTAATATTTTAACTGTTCCTTCACTGTTTATTTACGAAAATATTATGTACGTTCGAAAAAATATTTCTGCGTTCCCGAAAAATAGTGACTGACCCGGAAACCCCATCTTATTTGGGGGACTGGCTATCTTATCTCTGATAACCGGAACACAACAATGATATTAACATTGCTGATTGGCGGCAGGTTTAGATAAGATGGTGGTAGCTAGCCAGGCGGGCATTTAAAATGGCCTACCACCAACCAAACCGAATACTTAAACATGTACCCCACTGGGGATCGAACCCGCGACTTCCGAATCGTAAACCAAATGTTGTTTAAGTTAGGAGGCGGTTAAGTTTATTTTTACCCGACTGCACCAGAAAAGAGGGTATTGTTTGTCGAGTGTATATATTATATGTATGTCCGTTCATTTAGCGCATCCAATCCAAAAGAAAACCCAATATGGCGTCCGCAAACTCCAAATAACGCTGTCGTGTTTTTTGGTTATTAAATAAACAAAATTGTTAATATGACTTGTATTAACATTGTGTATATTACTATTTTTTTATTTTTTATTTGAGTTGGCAGCAAACGAGCATGCGGGTCACCTGATGGAAAGCAATTACCGCCGCCCATGGAACACCAAAAGGGTCACAGATGCGTTACCGGCCTTTGAGGAAGGTGTAGGCTCTTTTCTTGAAGGTTCCAATGTCGGCCAAACGGCAGAACGGCCGTAAAGTCAACCCTATGGGGAAGGAAGTCGAGTGAAGCTCAGCCCCATACTTTCGTATGCACCACTGACTGCACCTAGATGCAGTGAGTGTGGCGGTAGCAGAAGACTACATCCAGGTGCTGCAGACAGGCTAATGTGACCTGCCAGAGTAATCCCAGCTGCACTCGGTTACACTGAGCATTCCCTTTTTTTTTCAATGGTTCCAATGTCGTACTCGTTCGGGAATACCGCTGCCGGAAGTCTGTCCCACAGGGTGGTCGTACGTGGTAGGAAGTTTCTTGAGAAACGTACAGTGGTAGACTTCCACTCATCCAGGTGAGGTTTTCTTAAAAGATTCTATAATTTTTCTTAAATAAACATATTGCGATGGGAATGTTAATATATTAATTTCCTTAAATTTATTCTAAGACACACCCGACAGTTCCGAGTGTTGAGGCTTGAATATCCGAAACCCAACCATTCAATAGTATATTCATTGAGTCAACGAAGCTAAAAATTCACCAACGTGACAATACAACGCATAAAACTGTTACATTATTTTGCCAGAAATCGAACCCCACAATGCGGCGGTTGATCCTCCTAACCTAACCTCTGACCCTCCGAGAGGATCGGGTGACGTCTCAAATTTATGAGCAGATGTCACTCACATATTAGCTCCTAGGGTTGTCGCTAGCGTAAATTAGTAAAATATAAGAAATACTATTTTGATAACGTCGTCAGTTTGTTTGTTTCTTTGTAAACGCTTTATTGTGCTTCATATGAATAAATATAAACTTATAAATATGTGGTAGATGCGATAAATTAGCGACAGAATTTATTATTTCAATAATGAAATAAGTATCATAATACGCGGTTAATGGGAAGTAAACCTGGTGGCGCTGGTATCGCCGAAAATGGCGCGGTGACGACGTTAACAGTTATATTAGGTCTTCACATCGAAAATGGGACACACTTTGCTACCAGCCTTCAAAGGAGTCGGAGCTCCACTGAACACATCAACGACTGTGAGTGATTCTGATTACCTACTATCACCGACGCGTGGAAGAATCCGGTGAGTCGTTAACTAATTAGAAGTTGATCATGGGATTTGAGCATGGAGGAACTATAGACAAGGTACGGCTGAGTTCCACAGAGTGCACGCGGGGGCCAAGTTGTATGGCACGAGGGGCGTGCACATGTTTTCTCTTCAACAAAGCATCTCAAGTTTCATGAACATAATCGAATGTGAATACGTTGACTATTCGCAATTCTCAAAAACTACTATAGAGTAGTTTGCAATAATATCGTCTTTGCCCGAGCAACCCTTTACCACGCGACTGGCACCGTCCCGGTCGCTAGCAACGCCCACCCCCAACCCATCTACGACAAATATAACATGGGAATCTGTACACATGGGAATCTATAGACATGGGAATCTGTAGACATGGGAATCTGTAGAAATAGGATACTGTAGGCATGGGATACTGTAGGCATGGGAATCTGTAGAGATGGGAAATCTGTACACACGGGAATCTGTAGTATTGACAATCTGTAGACCAGGATTTCTGTAATATTGGAAATCTGTAGAATATGTAGACGTGGGAAAAATCGCTAAGGCGGACTTATCCCATAAAGGTTTTTAATTTTAGGTTTTTAGGTAATATTAGATTGTTCAGAAAAAAGTTTTGAAAAAAAATCGGAAAAATTTACAAAAGGTCAGTTTGTCTCTATAAGAGTACTCTTCCAGTAAGGAGGCAATTAAGGTAGTAATTTACAAGTATACAAAGATATATGGAATGAGAAGAATTACTTAATAGTATGTCACTAATACAATGTATATTGTACATAACAAAGTTATTAAAAGTATATTTTGTAATTTTCGGACGCCTTCTTAGATATTTTACCATAAAATGTATACTATAACACTCCAGGTATCAAGACGAATCTAACGACACCCTGTACTTCGAAAGCGTTCAAGCCGTTTAGGCTACAGAATGCGCCAAAGGAAGGGACATACATACACATGACGTAGAAATTACGTAGTCATAAGCATTGACAATAAGCTATTATGATAATGTTTATTTACCAAAAAGGACCATACATAATTATACATTTGCTGTAGCGTCCACACTAGGCTAGGCCTGTACCTATCGTGGATGCCAAAATTTCCATATTAGAGAAACAATTTCACTGGTCATTACATTTTATAAGTAACATCTGTTAAATTAGACTTAGGGAGATAGACATGCATGCAGAACTAGACTTAGATGTAACTAGCACGTTAGAATTTTACAAGTTGCGCGTGCGCATGTAAGTGGGTATGAGAGCATTTATTTAAGATATGCATGCTTCTGCCTTTTAACAAAAAGAAAGGCAAACTAACTAACATAAATATGTTTCCATAATATCTTGTATCAAGAGTAAGCGAGTAAATGTGTGTAGCAGAGGATGTGTGAGGATGCATGTATGGTTTGTGTGAGGGGGGTGTGTTTGTGTGTATACGCGTGTGTGAGGCAAATACCTATATAGATAGGTACCATACTAGAACAATTCTTGATGTTATCTATATTCAAATAAATATTCAATCAATATGTACGTAATTATATAAGGGCATAGCTAAGCAAGAATTCTCAAGGAGTCTTCTTAGAATCAAGAATTCAAGAATTATTTGTGTAATATTATATAAACTGTCCAATATAAAGAACAATCTAATAAAACAAAAAAGTGTAAATTATCCAATGAGACAAGTTCCTCTCTAAGAGACAATTTCTATTTGAGGCACATTTCACACATTTCTGAGGCACCGGCAGAATTATCAGTGTTGTAAGCGCGTTCAGCGTTTGCAGCGTTAGCTGAGCCAGCAAGCCCTTTCACTGCTACAATTATATTGTGCATTATTCTAAGATTTCTTCCTGTATAATAATAATTGTATTTATGGTTCTGTACAATGTATTGTGGCACTGAATAAAAAGTTCCTATGTCTATTTAGAATTTTAAACATCAGAAATTTTCAAATTAGGCCAGTTTGAAATTTAGCGATGGCCGCCGCTGCCTGTACAGCTGGAATTCCCTTGTAGTCCAGTAAGGATAAATTTTTAAGTTCCTATAATCTTAAAGGCTGTGATTTTTTGCACATGGGTAGAGTACCTGCCTTAACTATTAGATTAAAATTACCGGGGTGAATTTCATTGTGTCGAAGGATATACTTAGAACTCTGGTAACTGTTTTCAAATAAATCGATCAATAACTTCTTTATATTGATGAAAAACTTCACCGTGGGGAAATATCATGACTCAATAAACTATTTTAAGAAAATATAAAGTAGCCATTGATTATGGTTTTAGAAAATTGTATTAGGAGATCTTAGCATCTCCTACGCAATGAAGTTCACAGTGGTAACTTTAATTTAATATCCTGGAACCTAGTGGACTGGCGAGGGATGACGGCAGTGGCCGGACGATATGACGCTCGTGCCTTGGAAATTGGGACGGTCTTTGGTATGGAATGCAACCTGCGTCGATACCCTTGCTCCTTCCCATCTTCCAAGTACAAGCGGTACAGCTTGTACGGCACGGTACGGCAAAAACAAGAGCGTGGGAAAGGCTCGTTAGATCAATTAAGACGGCTATTAAAGTAACACTTCGAGAACGCTCCCCTTCAGATGAAGTTCTTCAAACATTTTTATTGGAGGCCGAGAACGTGGTGAATACTCGCCCTCTAACACACATATCGACTGACCACGATTGTGAAGAAGCATTGACTTCTTTCCATTTCATACTGGGTTCACCGTCTGGCCAAATTCTACCAGCGTCGCTGACGGACAGGGATTTACTGAGCAGAGATGGTTGGCGCAAGGTTTTGAGACTATCGGAGCATGTCTGGATGCGCTGGATCCGGGAATATCTTCCTACTCTAGCACCTCGTCGCGGAGGCGGTACTCCACCCCAGGTCAATGAAGGAGACATGGTTTTGATAGTGGATAATCAGCTCCCAAGAGGGACCTGGCCAAAAGGTAGAATTTCCCGCATCTACTTTGGCTCAGATGGCGTTGGTTGTGTTGCCGACGTAAACACTTGCGCAGGACTTCTCAAAAGACCATTGAAGAAGTTGATACTCCTGGGAGCTTAGGGTTCTCCATTCCTTAAAAATGTGGAGCATGATATCAACCTTTTTGGAATGACTTCAAGATTTGGCAACGTCAGTGCTCTGTCTCGATATGTTTGTACTTATATAATAAAATCCATTTCTCCCGATAAACCAGCTTGTTATTCCCGTATTCCCACTATACGTACTCGGTTATTATCAGTAGGGTTTATAACTAAATAAATATACTATACCTCAAGCATGCTACGGCTTTGCTAGAATACATTTTTAGTCTATCACTGACAGGTATTCTATCCATGTGCAAAAAATCACAGCCTTTAAAATTTAAGGAAGTTAAATTGTAGGTATCCTTACTGAACTGGTGGAGGACGGAGCTACTGTATTCTTTGAACCATATCTATCATTAATAAATTTTGGATCCACAATACCTAGTATTTGAACCAAATTTCCATGAAAGGATTTTTCATTATCATCCTAATCCAAAGTCAATAAATCCGTTGATAAACATTAATCTACCAACGCGCATTCTGAAAACTGCAGTCCAAATACATATATCAAGAGATTATGTTTACACCCATTACTTATATCAGGTTTCTTGGAAATGAAGATGTTTATCCTATGATCCATCACTGTCCTCTGAAATATTACAAGAGTTATCGTGTACGTGAAACGTTCTGAGTTGGGTCATCGCAAGAACTCAGAACAGAGTATGAGGAGTCTTGAGTTGGATTCCGACCGATTTCGGCCATGGCGACCATTTCGTCTCATAATTTAACCGGCTCAATGTAAACAACATTGGGTTTACGATTCGGAGGTCGCGGGTTCGATCCCCAGCGGGGTACACATTTAGTAAAGAAAGAAAACAAAAAATTTTATTATGAAAAGAACATTTGAAAATGTCATGCATGACATACATTTATCGTTCATTCTTAAGACAGGCTCCGCAGAGAAGAACGAGCGAGAAACACAGGGGTTGCTCTTTTTAAATAACTAATTTCACAATTTGTGATGCGACAAATAAGCAAAAGAAAATAATGGAATGGATATCATTGTTAATGTCAAAAAGCATTATTGGGTTCCTGTTGTCAGAGATAAGATAGCCAGTCCCCTAAATAAGGTAGGGTTTCCGGGTCATTACACTACCACCTTCGGCCTCATCTTCACTTAACATCAGGTGTAGTTGAGGTCAAGTGCTAAAAAAAAATCGGTTTGGCTCTGGTGCGCTGCAAAGAAAGTAATAGGGTGCGTAAGTGGAAAATAAGATTCCCAGCTGCCTCTCGTCAAATAGGAGTATAGTATAGAGCTAATGAAATGCGAAACGGCCGTAAGGTCAACCCTATGGAGAAGGAGGTCGAGTGAAGCTCAGCCTCATACTTTCGTATGCACCACTTACTGCACCTAGATGCAGTGAGTGTGGCGGTAGCAGAAGACTACATCCAGGTGCTGCAGACAGGCTATATGTGACCTGCCAGAGTAATCCCAGCTGCACTCGGCTATCCACTGCTGCAGCTATCCAGTATCCATCGGTTTTTTTTTTATTAAAAACTTGTTTCGCGTTTGACCACAATCTCACCTGATGGAAAGTGACGATGTACCCATGTACGAAGCACCCAGTAAATGCCTATTCACTCTAGACTTGAAGATCCCAAGGTTGTAAGTGTCGGGAAAAACCGACGCGGGCAGTGAGTTTCATACCTTAGCAGTCCGCATTATAAATGATGAAGCAAAGAGCTTAGTGCGGATGTTCGGTATGTTGACAACAGACAGGTTATCTAGCAATCCCTTTTTTTCGCGGGGAAACGCATTACGCATACCGCTCGCCTGGGGGACGGCGAGTCGGTTGTGTGAGACTCCCCTCCATATCGGGAGGGATACCCACTAAAACCCCGCGGCGACCTTCCTCGGCAGTAGAAAGGACCTGAGAACGCCAGCCCCCCCCCCCCCCCCCGTCTTGCTCCCCCCTTCACGGGGGGCGCGCTAGGCTCACATATGCGAATGTATACCCAGGGATTCCATTGATCGTCTACTATCATTTTTACCCTTCGTTACAGCTATATCACTTACCCAATTTTATAAATTGATTGATATACAATACTTATTAGCTTATGAAATAAAAGAGAAATATAACCACTTAGGCTTTAATCTTGTAAGATTAAATACTTAAATGCAATTCGTATTACTATCTACCTGTATATTATAATCAGATTGCTATCATGATATACGGGCGAGGTAGTGCCGCCGCCAACACGAACAACTGACGCTGCTAATCGTTAATCTGTATCATGATTACTTCCGTATGTAATTTTTATTAGTGTCGTGTGGTTATGGACACACCAATCTCTCCGTTTCTTCCCGTGGCTGTCGTAAAAGACGACTTAAAGACTATATAACAAAAACATCAACTGACTTGCACATTTCAAGTCTATACAAAGATGCATCGTGGATGTTGTTTCAAGCGTTACATTTGTGCTAATGGGATACATGCTTGTGTTAATGGGATGAACTTCATCATATCAGCCGAAAGACGTTCACTGCTGGAGAAAGGCCTCCCCCAAAGATCTCCACAACGTTCGTCCTGTGCTGCCCGTATCCAGCGGCTTCCCGTGATCTTTACCAAATCGTCGGTCCACCTCGTGGGGGGCCTGCCCATGCTGTGTCTTCCGGTGCGTGGTCGCCACTCGAGAACCTTATCGCCCCAACGGCCGTAGGTCCTACGAGCAATGTGCCCCGCCCACTGCCACTTAAGTTTGGCAATTCTTCGGGCTATATCGGTCACCTTGGTTCTGGAACCTAACTTGAAGATTTAACCGCCTCCGTGGCTCAATGTAAACAACATTGGGTTTACGATTCGGAGGTCGCGGGTTCGATCCCCAGTGGGGTACATGTTTAAGTACTCGGTTTGGTTGGTGGTAGGGCATTTTAAATATCCGCCTGGCTAGCTACCACCATCTTATCTAAATCTGCCGCCGAGAAGCAAAGTTAATAGCATTGTTGTGTTCCGGTTGTCAGAGATAAGATAGCCAGTCCCCCAAATGTGTTAAGGTTTCCGGGTCAGTACGCTTCCACCGTCGACCTCATCTTCATTTAACATCAGGGTGATTGAGGTCAAGTATTAACCCGTTGTGCATAAAAGAAAAATAAAAAATAATACATGTATGTATGTTTTACCATCTACATAGTACATTTTATATTCTAAACGGTTGAACCGATTATCATCAAAGACGGCTAAGAATCGGTTCTCGAGTTTAATCTCGTTTATCTAAAAAAATGTTTGTTTGTTTGTTTGTTTGTTGCTCAATCAAAACGAAACGGATGAATAGATGAACTATGGTATGTAGGTAGAACATACCCTAGATTAAGACATAGAAAATTTTATCCCGATATAGTAAATAGTTCCCGCGGGATAAACCAATGAAACATATCCCCGATAAAGTTACATCACGCAGTCGAAGCGAGCGGAAAGCTAGTCTTAAATATTGGGTCTTTACCTATGAAATTGGAGTTTTTTTTCTTCGTTAATCATATTTACCAATTCCTGCGATTTTCAAAGGTATATCCAAATTTGTTTTTTATTTGGAAAATGGAATATTATTTCAAGGTTTCACATGAAATATTTTTTCATTTCCGGGCTAAATCACATAATAAAAAAAATTTGAACAGAGCTCTTTTCATGTGCTTCCCATAATCATTTCTTAGATTCGCTGAAACTTTTATAAAGCGGTTACTTTTAAAAATTAACGCTGCCTATACTTAACTTAATGTTATCCGATAATACACACAAAGTTTAGCTAAATTCGGATTTGCCGTTCCCAAAAAAAAATCATAATATTTGTATGGAGAAAACAGTCTTAATGAAATTCTTCATACAAAACGCCAATTTCATAGGTAAGGACCTAATATAAAAAAGCGCTCCCACATTATCGAGACATATCCGAGAGACTGGCCATACAACACACGAAATACGGTAAAAAGAACACAAAAAAAAAAGAATTATTAAATTCTCCCGAAGCGGCAACCCTACAACGGTATATTTACCCGAGGAGTTTAACCTCTTTCTTTATTTATCAGAGAGTCGGTCGGCACATTCGCATGCAACACACGCGGTGGGTATGGGGTTCTATCCGCGGCCTTCCTCGTAAGTCACAGGTAAGATGGGTCCGAGGTAAGTCGGCAGGAATATTCAGTTTGGTTAAGAACAAAATGGCTGAGACAGAGCATTTTGTTATTGTATTGAATAACCATTTTAAGTATTTCAAAACCAAAAAAAAACGACAGCGTATTTTGTTTTTTGCGGGCGCCATGTTGGATTTTTACCCATAAAATGTATCAAATCAAATCAAATCAAACCCTGTACCCTGTATACCTACAAAATATAGCATTATTTTGTAGGTATACAGGGTACACTAATAGTCACATTTTACATTTTTAAAGCTACTGCTTGTTCAAAAGGCAATTTTCCCCTGAGAAGAACAAGCAAGAAACTCGAGAGGTCGCTCTTGAAAAAATAAAGGTATTTAAATTACAAAATTATTAATTATTTAACCGCCGTATATCGCGAATGTGTTTAATTTTTATACTCACTTTATTGGAAGCGTAAATGAAGAATTTATTAACATTTTTACAATATTTATAAACAATAACTACACAATTTATTATAAAAAAAAAATCACAAATAAAAAACTAGCCCCAAGTCTCTGGTTGGTGAAATGGTACCCAGAAGGCTGGCCGCGTTGCCTCGCTGTATAGCAAAGCTGATTCTTTGACCAAAGTATTGGCCAGCCCTCCGATCGTGGGATGCATCAACCAGACGCTCAGATAACTCGCTAAAAAGAGTGTGAGCACCCGGTCTCCACGGCCCAAGCGTTTCTACACCAAACGGCGAAAATAGGTGATCTCACTGAGACTGGCATATTTGCGCCGTTTAACGCTTTCTGCCGAGGCGGTAGCGGAACCAGCTGTACGCCTTGTACTTGGAAGATGGGAAGGAGCAAGGGTATCGACGCAGGTTGCATCCCATACCAAAGACCGTCCCAATTTCCAAGGCACGAGCGACATACCGTCCGGCCTTTTCCGTCATCCCTCGCTAGTCCATTAGGTTCCAGGATTGCGGGGGACCCAGCCGTGGTAAAGGCCCGGCGGATTACGTCGTTCAATTAAAATAAATCGGTATAAAAAATATCCGATGTTTTATTGATGGGTATATTCTACATATTATACATATATACTTCTTATGAGAGTGAAGGAAGCAGAAGAGGTGTGTCAGGATCGTAGCAAGTGGAAGTCTGTGGTCTCTGCCTACCCCAACGGGAAACAGGCGTGACATTATGTATGTATGTATATAGCAAATTAAGCAACATACAAAGACATAAGATATGCTTTATCCCGATAAACTCAGTAGTTGCCGCGGGATAAACAAATTAAACATCTACGCGATTAAGTTATTCTAACGCAGGCGAAGTCGCGGGCAGAAAGCTAGTAAATGAATAAAATCGATCGTCGTCAATTGTAGTAATAGATTGTAGTAATAATGTAGTTTTAAGTTGATTATTGACACTTTTTTCTAAGTACACGTATGTATGTCTATCCTATCGAACCTGTTTTCCTTCACATTTGCCGGGTCTTGCTGGAAGAAATCTCTTTTTAGAGATAAGCTAGTGCCTTTTGTATATCCTGTATCTAGCATGTATTTGACTTTTATGTGTACTCGTGTGTAACAAATTATAAATAAATAAAAAATAAATAAACCTTGCAGTTTTATTTACACGAAAGTGAAACCGTATGCTTTGGACAAAGCCGGGAGCAAGAGCTAGGTAAATGTGATAGTAATAAAAAAAAACATCTAAAATATCCACTTAGAGGTATTGCGTGCAGATCCAGCACACATTACTGTTGTGGGCAGCTATAAAATGATATTTGATGGGTTACTTTTGACGCAAGAATAATTGCTACAGCCCTCGGTAGTGGCCCTTTGGGAGCGGAAAGATATCGGCGTAAAACGGAACATTGGTACCCATATAAGAGGTAATAGTATACTATAAGCCATTTGGACTCTTCTTCTTCTTATTTTTGAGGATGACAACCAGTCAACCTCACTGTCGAGGGACATTACTGCCAGTTTCGAGTGAAAAATTTTATTTCTCTAATTTCTTCAGTTTATAAGTCAGTCCCGGTCAAAATAAGTAATTCGTCGTATACTTGGCGTATACAGAGTCTAGTCACGGTCAAGTCATTCTTCAGTAAAGTGAAAGTAAAAAATATAACCCCACATTATTAGATCCTCACCTATGAAATTGGCGTTTTGTATGAAGAATTTCATTAAGACTGTTTTTTCATTCGCTATGACATTCACTATGGAGGATGTTCAAGTGATAGGAACTTCTGCGCTATACCTTTTATAACCGAGTATGATTAATATAAGTTTATAACGACGTAAAATAAAAAAATCACGGGGGAATCGAAGAATCTAAGTATACATAAGAATAGAACAAGGTAAATATCTTATTTTAGATTAGTTTGAAAAAAATATTATTGTCCATTCTAAAGCTTTAGCCATACTGATATGAAGAAGGTCTGTTCGTGTGAGTCGGCTAACTCCTTTGATCTGGGTACGATTTACCGCCATCGAGGCGGTCCCGCGCCAACACGATCGAATAAAAGGTTGGACGTACAGTTGGACGATAGTTTGGAGCCGGCACTAGATCATCCGGAAACAGGGGGCCTACAATCACCTCTTATAGCAATATTACAGTAATATTACTTTGGAAATTCGTACCCCGACCGCCTTAAAACAAGCTTATTATAATATTGTTTTGTTAAGCAGTTTTGTGACGTCACCGCTGAATCATTCGCTCAATTCGTACCATCATCGTTGTTTAACGGTCGTTTGACAGCTAGTAATATTGCTCAAACGTCAAATTTTACAATCTTAAAAAAGTTAGTCTCTTGTGATGGTTTTATTATTGTTTTAGTGGTATAAGGATAATAAACCGTTATTTTCGCTTAAAAAAGTAAGTGGATGTGTTTTTCACAATAACTCTTTATAAATACATTGTGTTCATTGCGTAAACCGATAAGAAATACATTAAATGTGATGTGGTTTTAGATGGTCAATGATTACGAATTATTCGAGTTTCTGGAAGACGATGCCGCAGAGGATTTGTCGGAGAAGATGCAACGTCGAAGGCGATTACGTGAAGAATGTAATCCCTTCGATATTGACGAAGCTGAATTTGTTCGACGAGTTCTTTGTCTAGGATGCTTGCTTATTCTATAAATGCACAAAAATCACTAAAACATTAGTTTGTATTTACTTCTAGTCGCCATAATATAAATTCTATAAAACCAGTAAAAAAATAATTTCAAACAAATAAAAATTTTATACCAAGATTATGAAATTAAGAAAGCGCCGCGCTTATTACTTTGACACAATGTTTCATTTTACGGAACGACACCGGCGGCGGGAGCAGCGTTACTTCACATTTAATTTACGCTTTCTTGCATTACTTCAATGAAAATGTATATTTAAATTTATATATGCATAAATATAAAAAGCTTTTATTTCTAATTACGCATTTCAACAATAAAAATATGAACATAAACGACAAAAATCATGCACAATATTTAAATAATTGCGTATACCGGAACGCTATTATTATTCGAGGTGTGAAAGTGATAACGCTATACAAGGGTATAACGTTGTCTCGTTCTTCTGACTGCAAGGAATAGACAAATCATTCGTTCTTTCCCGTCTCTAAGCAGGAGTAAAACAATATTGTTTTGTATTATCGCTAGATGATCGCGGTACGAATTTGAGTAATATTACTTTAACATTGAAACAAAACGTTCCTGAAACATGATGGTTTTTAAAATGATCGTTGTAGGCCCCCAGGGGGCCTACAATCACCTCTTATAGCAATATTACAGTAATATTACTTTGGAAATTCCTACCCCGACCGCCTTAAAACAAGCTTATTATAATATTGTTTTGTTAAGCAGTTTTGTGACGTCACCGCTGAATCATTCGCTCAATTCGTACCATCATCGTTGTTTAACGGTCGTTTGACAGCTAGTAATATTGCTCAAACGTCAAATTTTACAATCTTAAAAAAGTTAGTCTCTTGTGATGGTTTTATTATTGTTTTAGTGGTATAAGGATAATAAACCGTTATTTTCGCTTAAAAAGTAAGTGGATGTGTTTTTCACAATAACTCTTTATAAATACATTGTGTTCACTGCGTAAACCGATAAGAAATACATTAAATGTGATGTGGTTTTAGATGGCCAATGATTACGAATTATTCGAGTTTCTGGAAGACGATGAAGCAGAGGATTTGTCGGAGAAGATGCAACGTCGAAGGCGATTACGTGAAGAATGTAATCCCTTCGATATTGACGAAGCTGAATTTGTTCGACGAGTTCTTTGTCTAGGATGCTTGCTTATTCTATAAATGCACAAAAATCACTAAAACATTAGTTTGTATTTACTTCTAGTCGCCATAATATAAATTCTATAAAACCAGTAAAAAAATAATTTCAAACAAATAAAAATTTTATACCAAGATTATGAAATTAAGAAAGCGCCGCGCTTATTACTTTGACACAATGTTTCATTTTACGGAACGACACCGGCGGCGGGAGCAGCGTTACTTCACATTTAATTTACGCTTTCTTGCATTACTTCAATGAAAATGTATATTTAAATTTATATATGCATAAATATAAAAAACTTTTATTTCTAATTACGCATTTCAACAATAAAAATATGAACATAAACGACAAAAATCATGCACAATATTTAAATAATTGCGTATACCGGAACGCTATTATTATTCGAGGTGTGAAAGTGATAACGCTATACAAAGGTATAACGTTGTCTCGTTCTTCTGAGTGCAAGGAATAGACAAATCATTCGTTCTTTCCCGTCTCTAAGCAGGAGTAAAACAATATTGTTTTGTATTATCGCTAGATGATCGCGGTACGAATTTGAGTAATATTACTTTAACATTGAAACAAAACGTTCCTGAAACATGATGGTTTTTTAAATGATCGTTGTAGGCCCCTGGGGGCCTACAATCACCTCTTATAGCAATATTACAGTAATATTACTTTGGAAATTCGTACCCCGACCGCCTTAAAACAAGCTTATTATAATATTGTTTTGTTAAGCAGTTTTGTGACGTCACCGCTGAATCATTCGCTCAATTCGTACCATCATCGTTGTTTAACGGTCGTTTGACAGCTAGTAATATTGCTCAAACGTCAAATTTTACAATCTTAAAAAAGTTAGTCTCTTGTGATGGATTTATTATTGTTTTAGTGGTATAAGGATAATAAACCGTTATTTTCGCTTAAAAAAGTAAGTGGATGTGTTTTTCACAATAACTCTTTATAAATACATTGTGTTCATTGCGTAAACCGATAAGAAATACATTAAATGTGATGTGGTTTTAGATGGCCAATGATTACGAATTATTCGAGTTTCTGGAAGACGATGCCGCAGAGGATTTGTCGGAGAAGATGCAACGTCGAAGGCGATTACGTGAAGAATGTAATCCCTTCGATATTGACGAAGCTGAATTTGTTCGACGAGTTCTTTGTCTAGGATGCTTGCTTATTCTATAAATGCACAAAAATCACTAAAACATTAGTTTGTATTTACTTCTAGTCGCCATAATATAAATTCTATAAAACCAGTAAAAAAATAATTTCAAACAAATATATACCAAGATTATGAAATTAAGATAGCGCCGCGCTTATTACTTTGACACAATGTTTCATTTTACGGAACGACACCGGCGGCGGGAGCAGCGTTACTTCACATTTAATTTACGCTTTCTTGCATTACTTCAATGAAAATGTATATTTAAATTTATATATGCATAAATATAAAAAACTTTTATTTCTAATTACGCATTTCAACAATAAAAATATGAACATAAACGACAAAAATCATGCACAATATTTAAATAATTGCGTATACCGGAACGCTATTATTATTCGAGGTGAGAAAGTGATAACGCTATACAAAGGTATAACGTTGTCTCGTTCTTCTGACTGCAAGGAATAGACAAATCATTCGTTCTTTCCCGTCTCTAAGCAGGAGTAAAACAATATTGTTTTGTATTATCGCTAGATGATCGCGGTACGAATTTGAGTAATATTACTTTAACATTGAAACAAAACGTTCCTGAAACATGATGGTTTTTAAAATGATCGTTGTAGGCCCCCAGATCGGTCTAGCAATGACTGTCATTTAAGATTATATATTCAGAACCAAAGAGAGCGTATTTCTTCATTAAAATATAACATAAATTTATGTCAATATGACATAGAAAATCTTTTCACGTGTCAAAACACAAACATGGGCAAGAGCAGTGCTAGGTAAGAGAATAATGTTATTGTGGATTTTCAGTAGTAGTTTTCAAGAGTGCCAGCGTTGATCCTGTCTTACGTGAGTTTCAGTGGTACTCTGGCTCGGTTATGTTAGCCTGGTACCTGTGGACTTCGGCGGCAGTTAATCTATAGTCAGATAGCAATGGAAGGCAAATACGCATCACTTTAAGACGAAAGTCTTTGATCAGTGTGTGTTGCCAGTAATGACAATGGAACTGCAACGTGGTCGTTCACTATGGGCCTTATAGACGTGAGGTCACCCAAAGGGCAATGGAGAGAGCATATGCTCGGTGTCTCCCTACTGGATCGAATCAGAAATGATGAGACCGATATAGCCCGAAGAATTGTCAAACTTAAGTGGCAGTGGGCGGGGCACATTGCTCGTAGGACCGACGGTCGTTGGGGCGGTAAGGTTCTCGAGTGGCGACCACGCACCGGAAGACGCAGCATGGGCAGGCCCCCCACGAGGTGGACCGACGATTTGGTAAAGATCGCGGGAAGCCGCTGGATGCGGGCAGCGCAGGACTGATCGTTGTGGAGATCTTTGGGTGAGGCCTTTGTCCAGCATTGGACGTCTTTCGGCTGATATAACGATAATGACGCAGCACGTAGGGCTTCTTAAGTTGAGCTTCTTATATTTAAAGCGCTTCAGCAGTAGGAGTGTTCCGCCCATATGTCTTAATGGCGTAGCACTAAATATTGTAAACAATTATTGTATAGGTACCTCGCCACATTGACACGAGCGACCTAAGGGACGACGAAGATATTGAGAGAAAGGTCAGGGCGTTGGTAGTATGGAGTAATATGCTTGCCCGTAGGTTCGCACGTTGCACTACAGAAGTCAGGGTAACACTTTTTAAAGCGTTCTGCCAATCCTTCTACACGAGAGGTCTCTAAGTGTCATACACGCGCCGAGCTTGCAACGTCCTGCGTGTTTCATTCAATAATGCTTTCAGGATGCTTTTGGGACTATCATGGGCTGTAGAGCATTGGCAATGTTCGCGGAGGCTCGCACGGATGGTTTCCACGCTATCATGCGGAAAGCCGCCGCCTTCGTGGCTCAATGTAAACAACATTGGGTTTACGTTTCGGAGGTCGCGGGTTCAAACCGGGGTTTATAGCGGGGTACATATTTAATACTCGGTTTGGTTGGTAGTAGGGCATATTAAATGTCCACCTGTCTAGCTACCACCTATCTTATCTAAATCTGCCGCCACACAGCAATGTTAATAGCATTGTTGTGTTCCGGTTGTCAGATAAGTCAGTCAGTCAGAGAAGATGGGGTTTCTGGGTCAGTACGCTACCACCTTCGGCCTCATCTTCACTTAACATCGGGTGTGATTGAGGTCAAGTGCTAACCCGTTATGGATAAAAAAAGCGGCCTCCTTGCTAAAGCGCTTGCATGGTACTGACAACAGCATTTTGAAAATGAGCGCTACTTGATCGGACTGCCCCTTCCAGAAATGCTGGGTGAAGACGGTCACTAAATTATATTTATAAATAATAAATTTGTCCCAGATCTTGCACGGCGGGAAGGCTCCCGAGTAGGCTGGCGGCATTGCCTCGTTGAATAGTAAGGCTCACCCTTTGCGCTAAATAAAGACCAGCCTTCAGATTGTGCGAGGCTTCAACCAAACGAAAAGGCTATGAGACCTGTTCCCCACGGCCCTAGGGTACCTACCCCAAACGGCGCAAAGGGTGTAAAGTTGTATATAATTTAATTACACGGTAAATGCAAAGGGCGCGGTGTGAGATAAAACTGGCTATCTAAACTCTGGTGCATAATGTAGAGTAATCGGCGCAGCTGACGTCACATATCGTCTTTAAAACAACAATTTCTTTCAGTTGACGTGATAATTTTTTTTTCCAGCCATGGTAAGAAAACGGACAAAGAAACGCAGTCACCAATGTTGAAGATATTCAAGGAAATAATGCAGAGAGAGAAGTTAGTTTTCCATTGACGACCTGTTTGGTGTAGTGGTTAGCAACTCTGACCACTATACCAAAAGGTTGCGGGTTCGAATCCCTAATTTTAGTCCCTTATTCCTTATGAAATGGCGACAGGTTTCAGGGACTACGCGTGACTCACGGAATGCCCCTGAAACTCAAGGGGAAAATTTACACAACCATCATACGACCTGTCACCATGTATGGATCTGGGCAATGTAAGAGACAGATGAAAGTAGAATGCATGTGGCAGAAATGAGAATGCTAAGAAGAATGTGTGGTGTGACTAGAATGGATAAAATCAGGAATGAGTATATCAGAGGAAGTCTGAAAGTGGCACCAATAACAGAAAAGTTGAGGAGTAATAGGTTAGCATAGTTTGGGCACGTTATGAGGAGGTACATTGTGACCTTCCCAGCCCGCCTATGCCCAGCTGCGTCGAGTGACGAGGTGTATATGTACAGAATGAGACAGGACAGTTCTGGCCAGGGTCAAAACAGAACAGGGATCACCACACCAAATTATTTATTGCATGAAACAGGTCGTCCAGAGGATCGAAAGGGTCTCAAAAATCAATGTGCCAAAAAAAAGGATCCGTCAGTTCATCAGTCAGTCAGTTTAAAATTTCGAATTTGAACTCCAATAACCCAAACCCACCAATGAGTATCAGCTCAAAAGAACGACACCGTTACAACGTAACAAGACGAGTGCTAAGTATGAATGTGGAAGGATACAGAGGTAGAGGAAGACCAAAGAAGGTGTAGGTAGACTGCGTGAGGAATGATATGTATGTGAAAGGGGTGAGTACGGAGATGACGGCTGATAGAGGAGAGTGGAAGAGGATGACATGTTGTGCCGACCCCACCTAGAGTGGGATAAGGGCAGGATGTCCGTAATCCAATTAAATAAACTAGAATGTTCGATAGATCGAGACAAGATAGTCACTGATGACGACGCTATTTGTTACAGTGATCCTGAAAAGGCTAATTTATTGAAAGAGAAACGCAGAAACAAGAAGAGAAAGCAGAACTCCTCGTCTCAGTCTAAATCTGAACAAGTGACTAGGGTAAGTTTTTAACCCGCAACGAAAAATGTCGCGTGGTATATATTTCACGGCGTTGCATGTGTGTGTCCAGCCTGTATCCGAACGTATACACCATGGGAACGAGATATGCGACAGACTTAAACTACGTATTTCTGATGTTATTACTAGCAAATAATGTTAATAAACATAGATCCAATTTTGTCATTTTAACTTAATTAATTTGTGATACATTATAAAATTTCTGACTATCTGTATCATAAGCAAGCATGGACATAGCACAACTGTACATTCGATCTTATGGCTTTCGCATATTTATCTTTTCGATTAAATGGCCCATCGGCTAAATGGCGTATCGTTCATATGGCACTTCGATTATCTGGCGTCGCACAAATGGTTTTCGCTTATATGTCTTTCGAAATTGGGTCCTAAACCTATACACAAGCGTGGTCTAATTTAATTGAAGTTTTTTACATACTACAATACGCGGATAAAGTACTAACACTTTCATTCTTTTACAGAAATCATGTGATTCGAGCGGCACAGAGGGACAGGGACGCCATAACGCAGCTTATAATCCACATGACCGGAAAAGAACACATAGTCAGTGCAGAACACAAAGTTTTGTAAGTTTTTCATTGAATTTAGAATGGTATGGGGTGATGAAAAAATGGAGGATACCTACCATAATAATTGTATAGAAGCGTAAAGGCCAAAAAATAGTTCCACGAAATAGAACCCACCGGATTGGGTGCGGCGTAAATTAAGGACAACGCGAGCGTCAGTAAGCGTCGCCGGCCGGTGCGTGACCTTGAAGCAACCAATCGCGTGCAAGCCTTGTCTATGAGAAAGTGTTAGTGCTTCGTTATAATTGCTATTAGGAGAGTTAGGGACCTATGTCATTATTATTTCGGAATGGACAATATTAATAGACCAGGGTTTTATCGATATCGTTATCGGTTACGTTCTGGGGGTCTACTCTATAGGGATCGATATAGTTTCGGACGGCCGTATCTTCGGACTTTTTCTTTTGTAGTTTGCTGTGTCAATTATAAATCAATCGTCATTATTTTACTTTTGTTGTACATACATATACTGTGGTACATACTATGGCCTACTCCCAGGCTGATGCTGTAGATGTCCAGGAGTAGGCCACAGTATAAAGAAAATGAAGATGAGCCGGCGGATAACTTGAAATCGCTGTCAGTGACAACTTTTATTTATAAGGGTATCACGTACATAAATAACTTGATGAACTTTATACTGTATATACATTTATACTGTATATATATTTATACTGAATAAAATAGAATAGAAACAATAATAACAGAAAAGTATACGTCCAATCTTTTCAACGGCAAATTATGAACTTTAAACAAAAGCTACACAGATAGAGAGAGAGAGAGAAAGAACAGGCAGAGTTCAAAAGTTGAATTTAAAATATTATGACTTAATATAGTTCGTATCGTTCGTAGATCGTAGATCGTAAAATTCGATACTCGGTACCTACTCGCTATTCGGTCGACCGATTGCACAATCTTTGCACGCGGGTCGCGGCGAATTGCATTTCGTAGGTACGCAACACAGATTGTACGCAATTACGACACTAATCCTCTTATACGTTTCACGGAACACATACTACCTGATAGTTAATCACTTATCACTTTTCACTAGATATTGCCGATGTAGGTCGAAAGATGATGGTTGCGGTCCTCCTATATTTGATGTTCTATATATTTCTTATAATTCTCGCATTAACTTCCTTCTTTATTGCGTTGCGTAGGTATTTTCTCAGCAGCCATATTCCAAATATTACAACCAAAACAATCAATATTATAACAATAGTTTTAACGACGCTCTGGTTGGCTTCCACACCTTCAGCAACCTTCTTCAAAACTGCATCGTTTGTGGCAGATCCAGCAGCATTCTGTGCGATTACTATTTCTTCTTTTTCTTGATACGATCATGATGAGCCCATGTTGTTTAAGGGTATGTTTATCATTTATCACTAACTTGAACGGACAAGAGTGCCGATGACGCGTCGCCGATGCTCCGTGACGACTGGCAGGGTCGCCATATAGTGTATGTTGAAATCAAAATGCATGTGTAAGGTTCGATGTTTGTTTATTGACTGCCAATTAATTACAGATATTCATAATATATATCTTAAACTTAAGTTCCTTAATCTCTACACCACATTAACCGAAAAAGAAACAAACAAGGAGAATACTGAAAAAAGAGAACCAACGAGTCGCATGGCGTCTCGTTACAATATAAGAATAAGAAAACTTTATTTGATCCATTTAGCGACACTTATACAATACATTTAGTTGTAACCTATGTACTATATAACACAACATAGAAATGTGGACCTTAATATAAGTAGGTATGCATTGGCTAGTTTCCGGTATCGCAAAGTGGCATTAAATCAAGGTCCCGATCTCAGCATTTGTTGTAGTCGAGTGAAGAAGAACGACTACAACGCTGGTTTTCAGTGGAGCCTAAGGAGAGAGATATTAGCCACAAGACATCCACTGCTGATCATAGGCCTCCTTCATAGACTTCCAGAGCGACCGTTTGGAAGCGACCTGCATCCATCGACTTCTGCGACCTTCATCACCACCGTCTGTCCGCTATATGGGTGGATGTCCTATGCTGTGTTCGCCGATGCACTGGCTACATTTCACTACCATAGCGCCACACTGGCCTTCAGTTTTTTAAGTTATACGCTGGGCTATATCGATGCATTTCAGACCAATCATGTGACGCTAATTTTCCCAGTCGTACAAGACAAGACAATATTTGACAGAAATAAAGAAATATTTATTTGTATGATTTTGGGTATACAGATAAAGGTCTTATTTTGTAGATAGGTAAGTAGTCCAACAAAATCTGCCTGTTAGGGCGTACAAATATTTATTATAAAAATAGAATTAAAAAATCATGCAACGATTATAAACAGACACGATAAACGACAACATTGTGTTAACCCTGAATAACTTTAAATATTACAATGTTACATTTAAAACTGAATTAATGTCATCTTACCTCATACATATATGTTATGTCAAATACAATTAAATAACAATACATAACAATATGTCAATTTAACTAATTATTAATAATGTCAGATTCTCATATTAAATTACAATTTATAACAATAAAATACAAAACAGAACTCTATGCTCAAAATAATTTACAATAATTTTTGATGATAATCATAGAACACAATTAGGCGGTCTTATCACTACAATTTCTTCCAGACAGCCTTGAGGCAAGAGAAAGTCGCTACGTCACCTGATATAAGTTCTGCCAGCTCTGCAGCTAGTCACACCTACTCTAACCACAAACAGAGATTGGTTATTTAATGCTTAATTAATATTTCAGCCATTGCAAAGCGAGAAAAGAGACAGTTGGTGGTTCTGGGTGAGTTATTCTCGTTGTTTTTAGTCGACTTAAAAAGGAGTTGTCAATTCGAGTGTATTTTGTTTAACATTACATGTAAAATATGCAAAAAAATTCGGCGGACAAAAAGTCCGTAGATTACACCTAATGCGTACGTCTAATTTCTGGTGGCTCTACTTAGGTGGCTCTACTTAGGTACAGCTTTTTGTATTATATTTTCGAAATATTACATTAGTTTCGAAATAAAAAGGAAGTAGTTGATACTCTTACCACTATACCAAATGGTCGCGGATTCGAATCCCGCTAGGGGCATATGTTTGTGTGGTGAATACGGACATGTGTAACCCGGTTATGGATGTTTTCATTTATAATAAGTACCTATTTATTTACAAAGAAAAATGTATTTATGTTATAAGAATAAGAATAAATACGAAAATTTTTGGTAGCTTTCGGGAACCCGAAATCTTCGTTACGCACTATAATTTACAATTCCCTTCACTTGTACACCATCACTGACTTTTGCCGTACACTATTCTACCATTAATAAACTTCACAATTCAGAATGCACAAATTTCAAGAAATAAAAACAAAAATCCTACATCTTTTTTTTTTTCGTTTTATTCTGTCTTGTAGGAGAAGGCAAAGGGATCTAGCCCACAACAGCCATGTCTTATTTCTCTTATTTCTTTAGTTTGTAAGTCAGTCTCAGTCAAAACAAGTAATTCGTCGTATACTTGGCGTATACAGAGTCTAGTCACGGTCAAGTCATTCTTCAGTAAAGTGGCAGAATGCTTTACACAAGATTTTGGGCGGCTTCTTGTGGGAACCCGAAATCTTCGTTACGCACTTTAATTTACACTTCCCTTCACTTGTACACCATCACTAACGTTTGCTGCACAATATTCTGCCATTATTTAAGCTTCAAAAGTTAGAATGCACAAATTATAAGAATTATAAAGAAAAATGCAACTTCACTCGCCGAGTTCCCGCCAAAAAGCCAATTTTTTTTCTAGGGAGACGATAACAACGATGGTAAAGCAAAGGAAAACAACAACGAGGAAACATGCTCCTGTGTGTCTTGTGCGTGAGTATTCATTACTTAGGTCCGTATTAATAAACCAGTCTCAATACAATTCTTGTGGCTGTATCAGCCGAGATACGTCTTAAGCAGTTGATGCTATCTCAAGCTCCGTGCTAATTTATAAACCAATCTTGAGGTCTACTCAACTGATGATGAATGATAGTCTTGAGTTTCGTTTATTAATACGTGAAACTCGAAGCACCTCTCAAGTACTGCTTGAGTACACACGTGTGTTTCATCTCTCAAGTTAGGTTTATTAATCAACACGTTTACTTGAGACCGATCACAAGGCTGTTCTCAATCTTGAGAATGTTTTATTAATACAGGCCTTAATCTACTCAATACTGAGTAATAAATACCTCTCAGACTTAGTAGTTTAAATATTATAATGTAGCACCTAGTAAGTAGTACTATAATTTGCTGTACAAATTTAAATTTTAATGTCCGCCTGGCTAGCTATCACCATCTTATCTAAATCTGCCGCCAAATTGCAATGTTTATAGCATTGTTGTGTTCCGGTTGTCAGAGATAAGATAGCCAGTTCCCCAAATAAGATGGAGTTTCCGGATCAGTACGCTACCACCTTCGGCCTCATCTTCACTTAACATCAGGTGAGATTGAGGTCAAGTGCTAATCCGTTGTGCATAAAAAATAAAATTACGAACACCTTTTCACTAGGTAGGTGCATCAGATATGCAGTGGATTAAATTATAAGACCCTCGGATGAGACACAAATTGTTGTGTTCCGGTTGTCAGAGATAAGATAGTCAGTCTCCCAAATATGTTGGGGTTTCCGGGTCAGTACGCTGTCACCTTCGGCCTCATCTTCACTTAACATCAGGTGTGATTGGGGTCAAGTACCAACCCGTTGTGCATGAAGAAATATTGCGTCGTCACAAGACGAGTTACAAGAAATGGTAACACTTATGTATAGTTACAGCTTTGAAAGAAAGAGGAATTAAAGTAAATTTGAGTAAAACGCAAGTTATGATATTTGTGAGGTGTTTGTATGACAGATTGCAGTATTTTGATAAGTAGATGAAGAAACAGTGGAGTGGAAAAAGCGCATGAGTTTGTGTATTTGGGTTCACTGTTTGCAAGGGATGGAATGTGTGAGGACATCGGACGAAGAGTCAATGTCGGAAATCAGGTGAATGGAGCACTGCATGCCTTTACGAGGAGCCAAAAGCGAGTGCGTGAGTTTAAATTGAAGTTTGAAGACCAATCTTTCAATCAATTATCCTCATAAAACCTGAGATACTTACCGGTAAAGGGAAAACATTTGCATGCCCCTCATGCCATCCAACTTGGCCTTCGTATGCAGTCTGTAGGTTTCAAACGAAGTAGTCTACAATCCCTCTTGCTCAAATTCCATGATCAACTTCTTAATAAGTAACGACTCACCGGATTCTTCAAAGCGTCAGTGATAATGGTGTAATTCATGTGTCACTCACGGTCGTTGATGTACTAAGTAGTGGTCCATCTCGTTGGATGGCTTGGTAGTAATTTGAATCAGACCTAATATTTTCTGTAAATGTCACCGAGCCATTTTTCGGCGATACCACCGCCTCCAGGTTCACTTCTAATAGCAAGCCGACTATTATTTATGACAGTCATACGATTGTCCAAATTATAAATTCCATCTCTAATTTATCGCTTTCTAAATTTTTTTTTTATATGAGAGGGCGGCAAACGAGCATGCGGGTCACCTGATGGAAAGCAATCACCACTGCCCATGGACACCCGCAACACCAAAAGGGTCACAGATGCGGTGCCGGCCTTTGAGGAAGGTGTAGGCTCGTTTCTTGAAGGTTCCAATGTCGTACTCGTTCGGGAATACCGCTGCAGGAAGTCCGTTCCACAGGGTGGTCGTATATGGTAGGAAGTTTCTTGAGAAACGTACAGTGGTTGACTTCCACTCATCCAGGTGATGTGGATGGAGTTTTAATTTTTGGCGAGAAGTGTAACGGTTAAATTGAGCAGCGGGTATTAGCTCGAACAGTTCTTCAGAACTATCCCCATGAAATATGCGATAGAGGATGCAGAGGGACGCGACGTCTCTTCGCAACACCAGGTGATCCAGTCGGTCAGTGAGACTCTCTTGGCGGACAATTCGGACTGTGCGACGTTGAACGCGGTCAAAAGGAAGAAACTGGTACTGACTATACTAATATAGTCATTTTATTCTTTATTTCAGCTTAAAAAAGCTTGTCAGCAACGACTTCGCGTGCGTGGCGTGCCTTCTCTTTCTGTTCATGTTCAGTGCCGTTGTTGCTTTCTTGGTGCTTTTCCGAACGCTTCCGGGTCTGAACGACGGCGATAAGCCAAAGAAGTTCTCCACCAAGACCAGATTCGATTACGACAGCGACAGTTTCAAGAGGAAAATTGATATGTTGACAGACAAGAGCAAGGATTTGGGAAATTTAGAATTTGGCGGTAGAAAAGATAGGTAAGATGTTAATTAAGTTGTTTTGTAAAATGGTTCTTAAAATTATGTTAACTTTTTTAGAAAGAAAGAAAAAGGGAAAAAATTATTTAAACCCATCTCATGACATAAACAATCAGGTACAAATATTACACAGTCGAGACACATGCAAAAAATAACATTGTGTTTGTCATCTAATTGTCGGTGTCGCAAGGTGGAGTCAAAGGGTCTCCAACTCAGCATGGGTTGTAGCCGTTCACTACTACAGCTGTTGCGTTTTTTGTAACGTTCAGTAGTTTCTAAATTTAAAATTGTTTTAATTAGGGAATCTGGTTTTCCCCTGTGACAGCCGACACTGACTTTAACACTACTTTTTAATTTATTTTAGGAGCGTATGGGATGATGCTTTGACAAGACGTTTGGGGAGCCTGGTGGGAGTATCTGACGGTATGTACCTATTATATAAATAGAAAGAAAAAAAGAAAATATTATTTATTCAGGGTCACATATCTATGAATAACCTTAACAATAATCTTAAATAGCAGCACAATGTATACACGGTGTCGCTTTTCTTATAGATCAAACGAAAATTATCGATAGAGGCCGCCATGGACCTTTGACCGCCTCCGTGGCTCAATGTAAACAACATTGGGTTTACGGTTCGGAGGTCGCGCGTTCGATCCCCAGCGGGGTACATGTTTAAGTACTCGGTTTAGTTGGTGGAAGGGCATTTTAAATGTCCGCCTGGCTAGCTACCACCATCTTATCTAAAACTGCCGCCAAGCAGCAATGTTAATAACATAGTTGTGTTCCGGTTGTCAGAGATAAGATAGCCAGTCCCCTAAATGTCTTGGGATTTCTGGGTCAGTACGCATCTTGTGTATACATATACTTAATACCTACTGAAAATTTCCAAATAAATAAAATAAAATAAAAAACAATGCTGTTTGGCGGCAGATTTAGATTAGATGGTGGTAACTAGCCAGGCGGACATTTAATATGCCCTACCACCAACCAAACCGAGTACTTAAACATGTACCCCGCTGGGGATCGAACCCGCGACCTCCGTTAAACCCAATGTTGTTTACATTGAGCCATGGAGGCGTTTGTTTTTTATTTCGAGAACCTAAGTGACAACCAGCGCTGTCAATTGCCATACGACATATTAGACATGTAAAGTCCTGGGCCGATTACGTCACCACATCCCCAGACCCCCCTCCCGTGCGCACTCAAAGGGATCAAATTACACGGTCTCAGATAAACACATCTGGTTCACGTTCTATTGCGTCTAATCTCTTTCTGTAAACTGTTTTATTGGCCTTTTGAATAACAGAGCCGCATAACTATAAACAAATCAGGTCAGGTATTATATTACTAAACAAATAATAACCTGTTGATTACAGAGTACCTACCTAGTTGGGTCGGGTCGACTGGTACCGATCGGTACCAGCGGGGCTTGTCAGTATGCGCTATTAGGTGGTACCTATTGGTACCAGCGGGATTATATCGGTTAGGCAGCAAATGCTGACGCCCAATCCATTTGCCACAAATACATTTAATTATGCAAAATGATATACCTATGAAATTTTCTGTATTTGTTGGCAATAAATACCTTTTTGTTTTTGATACTCACGCAGAATATCTAAAAGTGATGTTATTTAAAGAATTAATGCCTGATCTTTTCTATTTAACTAATGCATAATTTCATTGCAGATTTCGCGGAATCAAGTTTGGAGTCGGTAAGTTTATGTGTTTCCCGTCAATAACTCATAAATCGAAGAGTAAAAAAAGTCCAAGCCTTTCTAAACCATATTTATTATTATTATTATTAAATTCTTTATTGCACACAAAAATAAAATACAAAGAACATTTAACATAGATGATGAAATGTACAAAGGCGGTCCTATCGCTGATAGCGATATCTTCCAGACAATCTCAGTTAAAGAAGCTTTATAATAAGTAGTTGGATAGTGCAAAGTAAAAGGTGAATAACTTTAAATATCAGTAGGTACATATACGATACATAGAAAATACATAGGTATAGTAGAATACATAGAAAGATAAACACTTACTAAAATAAACAAACCATATCTATAAATAAGAACAATAATAAAATACGCATAAATATATATAACAGTATATACAATATTCATTAAAGAGATAAATAATATTCCTTTAGACGCAGTTTAAACACTGCAAGCGATTCTGCGTGACGAATATTTTGTGGTAGTGCATTCCACAACTGCGCAGCCTTAATGCCAAAGGATCCCGAGTAATAATTTGTACGGCAGCTGATATTGCTGCATGTTTGTTGTTTTCTAAGGTTAATTTAAAGTAAAAATTTAAAATGTAAGGATTTTCTCTTTAATCAAACGTCACCTATCATTGTTTATGTAAAACAAAATGGGATTTGAGCAAGAGAGCGAATACAAAAACTGTGACTAGCGAAGTATCATTTTCAGGCAAAGGTATCTGTCAGGAAAATTTGCATTTTCAATGAAAAAGGCAGATTCACCTAATTGCGATGTTTGTGGACAAATTGAAGACGTGCAACACTTACTGATGGAGTGTGCCAAGAACGTAGATAGAGACATTTGTTTATTCCAAAATCAAAATAAAAAAATGCATTATTTTGTAGGTACACTTAAAATAGTCAGATTTTACATTTTTTAAGCTACTGCTTGTTCAAAAGCCAATTTTCCCCTGAGAAGAACAAGCAATAAACTCGAGGGGTTGCTCTTTAAAAAAAATGGTTTTTATGTTACAAAATTATTAATTATTATTTTATATTATAATATTTCATTATTAATTGCGAAATAGCCCGGTTACGCGAACGGGCTGCTGTTCATGTCCATGCATGTTTATCATCTAAATAATCTGATATTTCATATGCTTTCTTAATAAGTTTCTGTTTTATAGTATCTTTAAATTTATTGAAAGGAAGATTTTGTATATCAAGAGGAACTTAATGTGATTTTACATATTAGAGAATTTAATGTGAACAGACTCGATGTAGGCATTATTCAGAGCATACTATTTGTTCCTACTTCTGACGCAACTTTGTCCTTGTGTAGTCTGATGAACGCTTGTCATCAACAATTCTCTCTTTCGCTATTTAGGTTAGGTTCATCCCAAAGGATAAAAATCCCAACATAAAGTACGATTAAAAAAAAAATTCAACTACAAAAGCGTTATAGTAACCTTTTTAGGAACTGAGCCATGGAAATCACCATGGTTTGATGAGAGTAAGCTGACCAGATCTGAGCGTGTTACAGCGCTAAGGTTACGTTCGGGGCATATATACCTCTAAACAAGTTCGCCTTTTTAATGAAGAAATCTCCCTCTCCTGAATGTTCAGTGTGTGGTATTGTGGAGGACGTTTTCCATATTACTGGGGAATGTGTGCGAAACAAGGATATTAGATGCCAGGTAGTTGCGATGGCCGAACATTTTAAAGAGATCGGTGGTTGTAACAGTGTCTTGGCATGCCCGCTATCGGATACTGCCAAGATACAAGATGGTGCAGACAGGTATAAACAGACGACAATGATCGGTTGTCTATATCTTCCTGATTCCGATAGATGAAGGCCCGCAGTATCAGCTGTAGGGAACCATAAGCAGACATAATGGAGTGACATAGTCAAATTGACTAAACTCCTTAAAAATAGACAAAAACTTTTAGAGTTATGAAAATTATTGCAGACCTCCAAAAATTGGGGGATATGTGCCCAGTAGAGGATAGAGAACCTTCGAGTAAATACGGCTCGGAGGATATATGCCTTACATTGAAATACGTGTAAATTTAATGTATCTAACAATGGAATAATATATTTGCAAACCATTAGGTATCCTGTCCAGACTATTGTAACTTTAACACTTTACCCCTGACAAGTGCGGAGGATAGATGCCCCATCCCCTGATAAGGCATCTATCCTCCACGCCATTTTTGAGTAAGGCATTTATTCGCAACATTAATGAGAAGTTAAATGTAAAATTTGAAAAATGTTTAGTAGATTCTTATGTTTTATTAAAAATGAATAAATAGGACAAGGTAAGTATTATAAACAATAAATACCTACATACAGATCACGCCTGTTTCCCGTTGAGGTAAAGCAGAAGTCTATCCTTTTTGTGGAGATGCCTCGGGGCATCTGTCCTTTTTGGTGAGGGATAGGTGCCCACCTTAATAAATAAATCTAAGAAAGAAAAATAATAGAAGCAACTCCAACATGTTCTTTAGACTCTTAGCTTTAATATGAAATCAGCCATAAAAATGTTTAAGTACTCGGTTTGGTTAGTGGTAGGGCATTTTAAATGTCCGCCTGGCTAACTACCACTATCTTATCTAAATCTGCCGCCAAACAGCAATGTTAATAGCGTTGTTGTGTTCCGGTTGTCAAAGATAAGATAGCCAACCCAAATGTGTTGGGAGTTAAAAAAGAAATGTAGCTCTGTCTGCAAGTATATACTCCTTCACGTCTTTTTTTTATGCACAACGAGTTCGTACTTGACCTCAATCACACCTGATGTTAAGTGAAGATGAGGTCGAAGGTGGAAGCGTACTGACCAGGAAACCCCAACACATTATAAAGTATGTAACAGAGTATGTAACAGCTTTTGTATTTCGTATTATTGTTTTTGTGGGATAACTTGAAAGGTAATGTCGTTACCTACATAATCCTTCGATGGTACTGACGTGCCCCACCATACGCCAAAGCAACAACTATAAACAATCCACCTGTCCCACCCCATAATCCTCCAAGCAGACACACAGCACCCTGTAGAATTCGCCGGCAAATAAATATAGGGGTGTTGTCTTTTGTTGTTGTCAACCGCGAGATACAGTACGTTTGGAAATTGATTTCGAGTGTGGTGTTCGTATCTAGTCTTTCATAGGTTTGATCTTTTATCAGGATTTTATAGCCCACGTCAAAGTCAAAAGTCGAAAATGCTTTAATTTGTAGGTACACAAGGTACATTTAAAATAGTCAGATTTTAATTTTTAAAGGCACAAAAATATTTCTTTATTAATTCTAAAATAGCCTGGTTATGCGAACGAGCTAGTTATGTCCATGGATGTTTATCATCTAAATAGTCTGATATTTTATAATATGCTTTTTTTAATAAATTTCTGCATGTTTCATAGTCAATCCATACAAACTTTCAAGTCTGAGTTTTCCGAAATTAATAAACATATTCTAATGTAACTTTATGCGTATAAGCAGAATACATAGATCCAGTGATAAGACCGATATTGACATGATGTAATTGTGGAATACTCTTAGGCCACAAACGCGACCGCCAAATGACACACAAGTCTTTATTCGATCTTAGTTTTGAAAAAAAAAACTGAACTATCTATGCCAATACATTCTATTTCAATTCTTCTTCTGCAATTTAAGAGCTAAGAGAGAATTTAAGGGATTCTCTTGTCGGTGGAGTTACGACCACGTCTCTCTACTTTCCGCCCCCGTTTTAACCTCTTGGTACGACACGATATTCACCTTTTCTTTCATTTGGTCAAAGTAATTACGCCTAGGTCTTCCCCTTCCTCTCTTTCCTTCAATCTTTCCTTCAATTAAGTTTTTCAAAAAAACATCGTGTCGTATCAAGTGACCTATCTTTCCTCTTCGGTTCTCAACTGTGGCTAACAGGCTAAAATCTCTTCTCCTTTACCATCATTAACACCTCTTCATTTGTCAATTTCTAGGTCCAGCTTATTTCCTCCATTCGTCTCCAGCACCACATCTCAAATGCCTCTAACCTTTCCCTATCCCTTTGTGTTAATGTCCATGTCTCACAGCCGTATAAAGCTATACTCCATACATAGCATTTTATCAGCGGCTTTCTAGCTTTTTTGCTAATTTTAGCTTTAAATAGATTTGTTATTAAAAGCCCTTTTTGCCATGGCTATCCTTATGACTATGTCTGGAGTAAATCTTTATGACTATTTCAATTACTATGCCCTATTTTTTCCTTACGGTAAAAAACTCATCCAATATGTATGTATTTGCACAACTAGTCCAACTGTCCTAATCACATCGTTGGTTCTTGACGATGGGTTCCTCTGAAAACCAGCGCTGTAGCAATTTCTACAGCATATGCTGAGATGGAGTCCAAAAGTTTTTGGCGATTTAATTATTGAGTATTCTGAACAGCCTGTATAGAGCAGTCGCGAACCCCCTGTAGAGTTTTCCGAACGCATAAATACGACGAGTTATATTTTGTTTCGTCGCAAAGACAAACGTATCGGAAGGTTTGGGAGTAATTTATATCAATTTGTGGTTTTTTTTTTCAGTTACTGATTTGTGAATTTGTAAAGTCATTGGATACAATTAGAAGTTTATATTTCCATAAAATGTCAGAATTTATGGATCACTGGCTTTCCGCCCGCGACTTCGCCTGCGTGAAAGAATTTTATCGCGGAAATTTGTTTATCCCGCGGGAACTACTCACTTAATCGGGATAAAAAGTATCCTATGTTTAAATCTAGAACAGCCATGTCAAACTCAAAATCATCGATGGGCCAAATTCATTTAAA
The DNA here is from genome assembly GCA_949316235.1 of Oegoconia quadripuncta. Lineage (NCBI taxonomy): Eukaryota > Metazoa > Arthropoda > Insecta > Lepidoptera > Autostichidae > Oegoconia > Oegoconia quadripuncta. Next base: position 40,772,475 of record OX438741.1, on the reverse strand, counting down.
TCATAGAATCAGTGGGCCGCAAACTTCAACCATAAAGAAAAATAAAACTCATTGCATAGGTATATAGTGATACCGAAATGGATGGTAAATGTTTATTTACTTATTTAGTACTTAATTAAAAGTAAAAATATAGAAAAATTAATTACAATCTTTTTCCAGATATTTGACATCTTTTGTCTTTTAATAAATTTTCTATTTGAGGAGTAATTCTACAAACACAACCGAATTTTACCGATCGTTTCCTGCGCTTGCTCCGCCGGGAGAGCATGGTTGGCGCGCTTTTTGAATTGAAAAATATTATTGAGACACGCTCGCGGGCCAATGTACCAGTGTGATGAATACGAACATGTGTACCCGAGTTATGGATGTTTTCATTTATAATAAGTATTTATTTACAAAAAAAAATGTATTTATGTAGTATATCAACCATCTGGTATCTACAACACAAGCCTGTAATTGCTTACTGTGGGACTAGATGGCGATGTGTGTATGTCTAAGGATATTTATTTATTTATTATTTATCTATATACCAAATTTCAGCCAAATCCGTTCAGCCGTTCCCCGTGATTGAGCAACAAACGAACAAACAAACATCCAAACTTTCACATTTATAATATTAGTTAGATAAGAACTACTCAATTATTGTCAAATTAATGAATATTTTTTATATGTAAAATTTTTATTAATCCTAAAATAATCGTTAATACTAGACAGATGTTGTTTTATTTTCAATCCAATGGTTTTTTTTTTTTTAATTCTGTATTCAGTTTTTAAAACTTTTTTTTTATTTTACATTTTTTTTGGCTCTTAGTTAGGTACCTAAACAACAAACATGTTTTGTACACTCCAACCAGTTCCCAAAATCAATAAAATTTTATTAGTTTTACTAGCTTTCCGTCCGCGGCTTCGCTTGCGTGTAATAACTTTATAGCGGAAATGTTTATCCCGCGGGAACTACTCACTTTATCGGGATAAAAATATCCTATGTTTTAATCCAGGGTATAATCTACCTATATACCAAATTTCATCCAAATCTGTTCATAAAATTAAAAAAAAAATGATCTTGTGGGTTTCTTGCGCCGCGCCCAGCTGATTTGCCTTACCTAAACGGTAGCGGCTTGGACATACTGACTGACAGATAAATACAATTCTAATTTCCAAAACATTTAATTTGAGATTCAAAAAATGATTTGTATCTTTACGTTGAAATAATTACTTGAAGTTTAAGTAAAATGCATTGATGAAATTTATTTTTTAAAACCGTCGAAGCATCTCAATCGGCTTTAAAAAGAGAAAACAAAACCCAAAGTCCCCCAATATCGTAGAACAATGGTACGATCTACTATTACAATAAGGGCTGCGACAAAGGGGTGACTTTTCCTTGTTTGCCAACACAAGAACCTGGCGAGGTTGGCTGAACAGGGTTGCGGTTACCTTCGCTTGTATATGGAGTTATAAAAAAAAACTAGCTGTCATTAACATTTATCCTGATTGGTCTTACGAAGCGTCGATGTTGGCTTTTTGGCGGGAACTCAACGAGTGATATATTAACATTAGCATCGCAATATGTTTACGAAAATTTATTAATGTATGACCTTCGCTTGTATATGGAGTTATAAAAAAAATCATTATCATTTTTTACTGATTGGTCTTTCGAAGCGTCGATCTTGGCTTTTTGGCACTATTAGCATCGCAATATGTTTACGAAAACTTAATGTATGTAAGAAAAAATCTAGAATCGTTTAAGAAAAATAGTGATATACATAATGTTAATATAATATATAAATATAATAAATATAAAAAATAATATAAATAAAATAAATATAATAATGTTAATTTATGATATAAAAAATGAACTTGCTGTCCATGTCAGCCGTTTACACAAAGTCACTAAGTCATTTAAGGGGCAATGCATACGCTTCTATAATAATAAGGTTCCAGTGGACATTCAAAATTACCTTTAATTAAGTTTAAAACTATCATAAAACAGACATTATTTACGAAAGGCTATTATAAAATTTCTATCTGGATGATAAGCAAGCAGGCATAGAGATGATAAGTGATAATTTTTATCCTAGGAAATAAATATTTTATTGATTTAATTGGATTTGATGTTGCATTTTTGTTTGTGTTTTTTATAATTTGTGCATTCCGAGTTTAGAATCTTAATAATGGCAGAATATTGTGCAGCAAAAGTCAGTGATAGTGTACAAGTAAAGTGTAAAAGAAAGTGCGTAACGAAGCTCCCACAAGAAGCAGTAAAAATCTTCGGTAAAAATTCAGCGACTTTAGAGGGATACAAAAGAATACTACAGAAGGTTAGGCTGTATGGGTTCGTCCCCCTTTGCCTTTTGGCGGGAACTCAACGAGTGTTGTTTTTATTTCTTGAATTTTGTGCATTCTGAGTTGGTGGCTTTTTGGCGGGAACTCGGCGAGTGAAGTTGCATTTTTCTTTATAATTCTTATAATTTGTGCATTCTAACTTTTGTAGCTTAATATAATTTTTGTAATAATAACGCGGCGGGTCAGTGACCTCATTCGCACCACACAAACCTTTACAGGTTTTTCTTGGTGAAGATTGTTCAAATAATGTTAAACCATACACACACCACACACACACACACATACACACAAATACACACACATACACACACACATACACACACGCATACACACACACATACACACACACATACACACGCATACACACACACATACACACACACACACACACACACACACACACACACACACACACACACACACACACCCACACACCCACCCACACACACACACACACACACACACACACACACACACACACACACACACACACACACACACACACACGCACACGCACACACATTTTCACCAAGAAACACACACTAGAATAAGTTTTATTTTATTTTGTATTTTAGTTTTATTTCACTGATGATCATTAATACATTATGTAGAGATACGTAAATAATTGTCATGAAGAGCGGAGTCTCCTATCACAGGCATCATTATGCTTAAAAGGAGTCTCCAGTTACTACCTACCTGTAAGCAACAAACTTTGAAAAAGAAATAAAAACTTTTTATTTATTATTTTTTTATTTATTATTATTATGTTTTTATGGATAAATAAACTAAAATAAAAAACAGCTCGAAGAACTGATGGCCAGTGGAGACCACGCACTGGAAGGCTGATTATTGAAGGTCGCAGTAAGTCACTGGATGAGGCAGAGGCCTGGGTTCTGCATTGGACTCTTTGCAGCTGTTATGATGAAGAAAATATACAAACATATAGATAATACCCGTTCTTATAAATCAATTTAAGCAAATTCAACTAAAGAACGTATGCGAAGAGCATTGAAAAACCCATCCCTTACTTAGCAAGCCATTTTACCGACTCAATAGCGAACGCTCACGCAAAAATGTGTCTTCCTCGCTGTCGTTAAGTGAGTGGAAAATGTTTTTAGGGTTGGTTTGATAGCATGTAAAGTTGTCGGCCGCACGGAACCCTCGGTAAACGATAAATATTAATATATTATGTTCCGGGCTGTAATGGAAGTCAATTGGTGGATGCGTCTTAAGAATATACGGAGTGTTCTAAAATTCGCCCAGCTCCCAAAAATTATAAATTTGTATTAGTTGTATACTTTTATATATATATAAAAAAAAGAAAAGAAAAGAAAATGATCCTGTGGGTTTCTGGCGCCGCTTCTTTACCCACAGATGATTTCCCTTTCCGAAGCGGTAGTAGCTTGGACATACTGACTGACCGAAAAATGCTTAGCCCTATTTTTATTTCCAATAGATTTAAATTGACATTCAACAAATGATATCATGTATCTTACGTTGAATAAAATGATTTGAGTTTGAGTTTGAATCCTTATTTTATCCATCCTCGTCATTCCACTCATCCATCTCAAAATCCACATCTCCGCTGCATGCAATTTTATTTCATCCGTCTTCTTCATGGCCAAATACTCCGAACCATATATTACGACAGGTCTTAATACGGATTTACAGTACCGTTTCACTACCAGTGTAAGTTATTATTAGGTCCTTACCTATGAAATTGGCGTTTTGTATGAAGAATTTCATTAAGACTATTTTCTCCATACAAACATTTTTGATTTTTTTTTTGGGAATGGCAAATCCAAATTTAGCTAAACTTTGTGTGTATTATCGGGTAACATTATGTTAAGTATAGGCAGTGTTAATTTTTAAAAGTAACCGCTTTATAAAAGTTTCAGCTAATCTAAGAAATTATTATGGGAGGCACATGAAAAGAGCTCTGTTCAAATTTTTTTATTATGTGATTTAGCCCAGAAATTAAAAAATATTTCATGTGAAACCTTGAAATAATATTCCATTTTCCAAATAAAATATATAATAAATAAATAAGCCTTGAAAATCGCAGGAATTGGTACATATGATTAACGAAGAAAAAAACACCAATTTCATAGGTAAAGACCCAATATTTTATACCGATGATGTTGCCGTAAGATGGATATACAAAGATTTGTAATTTTTGTTATCTAAGTATTTTAATCAATAATTTAAATATATATATATACATCCATGACTCGAGAATGATTGTTCGTATTCATCACACAAATATTTACCCGTCGCGGGATTCGGACCCGCAACCGTTGGTTTCGCTGACAGGGACACTATCCACTACACCTGTCGGTCGTCAACATCAGTCATTAAACAGGCCTCAAGTTATTGGTGGCACCATAACACAAACACTATTCATACACCCTGTATCTTTTAAGGGGGTTGTACACAACAAATCATATCCGGACTCGGTCTTAAGGCGTCGCGTTGGTATTTATTTGAGTCCCAGGCGGGAGGAGCCTTAAGTGATTTGTGGGCTAGGTGTTCTCTATGGGCAGCAACTCTTTTTTTTTCTACTTTGTCGCGTGATATATAGCCCTCAAGTTGACTGGGCGAAAGTGGCGGATTAAGTCTGCACGTGTATCTGGTGACGCGTTTGTTTTTGGAAAGTCGGAGAAATGCGTATGTTTTTAAATTACTGCCAATGCCTTCCGTCCAATAAGGAATATGGTATAGTAAAGATATAGGTACTTTTAACTCCCTATAATCTTAAAGGCCGTGATTTTTTGCACATGTATAGCGGAGGTACTTAGTGACAGAATAAAATATTTTCTAACAAATTGGTAGCTTACTTTAGATATAGTATAAGTATTTAGTAATAAAATATAGACTATTAGATTAAAATTTCCTATGAAATTGGAGATTTTTTTCTTCGTTTATCATATGATCGTCGAACAACGACGTAGGGGTCAATCGTCAAAATCTATATTTATGTACTAAACTGATCTAAAATAGGTCCTTTAATCTCACACTAAAATGTAAGTGTGTGAAACAATGTTTTTAAACACACGGGGTATTATTGAGAGGATGATCAAAACCGCTTGGCAAAAGTACGATGGCATGTGGCTTCTGCAATATTCGTTTTATTCCATTAAAGAGTTCTTGGATCACAAGGACAATTAAATGCAAGCTTGCATTGCAAATTGCAAATAAAAAAAATTTGAACAGAGCTCTTTTCATGTGCTTCCCATAATCATTTCTTAGATTCGCAGAAACTTTTATAAAGCGGTTACTTTTAAAAATTAAAACTGCCTATATTTAACTTAATCTTATCCGGTAATACACACAAAGTTTAGCTAAATTTGGATTTGCCGTTCCCAAAAAAAAAATCAAAAATGTTTGTATGGAGAAAACAGTCTTAATGAAATTCTTCATACAAAACGCCAATTTCATAGGTAAGGACCTAATATGTAGAAGCCTGTAGTAACTGCACATTATGTATCTTCTCTGACGTCATTTAAAAATCGATTGAAAATTTTTAAAACTACACCTCTACATTAGACGCAAACAGCAAGATTTAAATTTATTTGCACAAAATTCTACATTCGTATTTGGAGTCTTCTTCATTACTCTCTTTGCTTAAGTCAACATTAACCCATAGATTTCGTAACCCCAAAACATTTTTATTAAATGCCTATAAAAACAACACATCGTATTATAATCCCATGGTTAGGATGTGTAGATTTTATAATGAGATGTCCTCAACTGGTGATTCCCCTATAGACATATTCGACTTTAGAACCATACCATTTAAAAGGCTGGTAAAAGATGTCCTCAAATGAGCTCTATCCCAATTTTACTCTGATGCTTAGCTACATGATCCGTCAAAGCTAAAAGTGTTTTATTTTGTCAGTATTCTTAAAAAAATAATAATACAATAATTAAGCTTGTTCTTGTTCAACCATGTTGTGTGTACATGCTTGGGATTCCAATCTAGTTCGAATCTAAGTTAACTTTAAGTTCTTCTCATGTACGATTGTATTTATTGTACGATATTTAAATATACCTTCCTTATTTAAACAATAAAGCGTATTTGATTGATTCATTGATTGATTGTAATCTGTTTTGTGTACCAATAAATAAAATGATTAGTGTTATTAACAATGTATCGCCGTTGGCTTCTCCTAAATGAATAAAATTAAATAAAAATAACCGCGGAGCCACCAGCAGCCAACACACGTCGCGTCCCTCTGCATTCTCTATCGCATATTTCATGGGGAGTGTTCTGAAGAACTGTTCGAGCTAATACCCGCTGCTCAATTTAACCGATACACTTCTCGCCGAAAATTAAATTTCCATCCACATCACCTGGATGAGTGGAAGTCTACCACTGTACGTTTCTCAAGAAACTTCTTACCACGTACAACCACCCTGTGGAACGGACTTCCGGCAGCGGTATTCCCGAACGAGTACGACATTGGAACCTTCAAGAAACTAGCCTACACCTTCCTCAAAGGCCGGCAACGCATCTGTGACCCATTTGGTGTTGCGGGTGTCCATGGGCGGCAGTGATTGCTTTCCATCAAGTGACCCGCATGCTCGTTTGCCGTCCTCTCATATAAAAAAAAAACACACCTAATCAGGAGAAAACATTTCAATTTTAACAGACATTTTTACAACCTGTTTGCTTTAACTACGCTCCCTTTTACCATAACCCATAATACAAAGTAAAATCATGCCCACCAAACACAATACGTATACACAAAACGTTGACAAAGGACCAGTCCGTCTGTCTGTCTGTCCAGAACAATGGTATCCCGAGGCGAAGCCAGATTAAAAACTCTTGCATTTGCCGAGATGAAAGATTACTATGGATTAATATGTATAAAGCTTTACTTATAGGGTGTCTCTAGTAGACTAGGTTTTGTTTGCACGTACAGACAGATTACTTGATGTTTGTATTGGTAAATAACAGTAAGATAAACATTGTTTATTTGTGTTTTTTGTATAAAGAGGATATATTCCACACTCCATTCCAAACACACAAACAAGGCATTCCAAAATTACAAATCTTTTCCGAGCTGTATAAATCGATTCTAATGGAACTTTATACGTATAAGTAAGATATAGATCTAAAAGCGTCTGTGGCTCGGAGGATGAGTTTTAATTATGTGCATTTATCCGACTGCTCTTAAACGGTGAAGGAAAAAAACGTGAGGCAACCTATATGCCTGAGAAATTTAAAAGAAATTGAAGGCATTATGAAGTCCCCAACCCGCACTGGACCAACGTGGCGGACTATGGCTCATACTCCCTTAATATGAGGGAAGGTCCTGCAGTGGGATGTTTACGGACTGATGATGACATATCTAATAAGTTTTTAGAGAACATTTTCATAATATCGAAATTAAAAGAATATATTGACCAGAGGGAAAGGGATGCTCTGGTGAGCAAATTGCAAATCAATCTTTTCGACATTGGCATTATTCATAGCATTTTAGCAGACCCATACTCAGAGGCGGCGAGATTGATTTGCAATTTAGTTGCACTTCGGGGTACCCCTCCGTAACTTTGTTCAGCTAAATAAATGTATGCAAACTAGGGAGACAATGGGACTGACATGATTAAATGTGGACAAAAGTCCCTAAACATAAATAAAGATTAAAAAAAAAACAAGAAAGAATATATTGCATCTTTTCCGTTACTATGGACAACTTAAATACGTTATTATTTAGTTTTTATACAGTTTTTCGAAAATGTTCTCTACTAACTTTTAGATCAATGTATAGTTACCTTTATACGTATAAAGTTATATTAGCATCGATTTAATCATTACGTAAAAATTTTGCGTTGGCACGCTAATAATTTACCCTTTAGCTCGCTTGCGTTCGCTAATAATTTACCGTTTAGTGTGCTCGCGTTCGATCGGTTTTGGTACGACGTAAGCGCCCTACAAGTAAGGATAGGAGGACAAGCGTCTAATGGATAGATATATCGAGTTAGAATTTTATTTCGTGATATTATTGTGTATGTAGATTTATAATATATATTTTATGTTATGTGTATATTTAGCATGTGTTATACGTAATCATTCAGATATCAGCCTGTGGTAGAAAAATGCTTTGCAAATTTTTAAAGGGACAACTTATTTACTTACATACGGTTACTGCAAACTAAATAAAAGCTTGTAAATACCATTACATTCTGCCTTTTGAGCATGCAAAATTTGGTCAATCTTTATTTAATATTAAATAATTACAATTTTAAATGAGCCAGAAACCAACTTGCAAGGAAAGTAGATTCAATGTAGGATACAAAAAATAGCATTAATTGAAAGTCAATATGTTTTCAAAATTACATCGCTTCACAAGGTGCTATGGTTAGGGAGAAGAAGCGACAAGAAACTCCGTAACAACACACCTTTTGAATAAGGTTATACAGCAATAGCAGGAAAAAGTAAATGCCGTGTCGTATTAGGAAGTCAAAGAAAAGGCGGAATGTACAGAAGTGTAGAAAGGACTCCACCGACAAGAGCATACCTCTTAAGTACCGTCTAAACCTCTCCTTCTTTTTCTGAAGTCAGTAAAGAGACAGTCAAAACAGTCCTCTTGACAAATGCCGATAAACTGCGAAAATGATTACACAAAATGCAACAGACCCAGTAAACGCAATATAGAGTAGGTTTCGAAGAGTCAGTAAGACAACTGAAGAGTAGTGGAATATCGTGTGGGGGACACGATACGAAAAAAGGTCCTTACCTTTGAAATTGGCGTTTTGTATGAAGAATTTCATTAAGACTGTTTTCTCTATACAAATATTTTTGAATTTTTTTTTTTGGGAACGGCGAATCCGAATTTGGCTAAAGCTTGTGTATTATCGGATAACATTAAGTTAGGTAAGTATAGGCAGCGTTATATTTTTAAAAGTAACCGCTTTATTAAAGTTTCAGCGAAAAACTGGTTTCGCGTTTGACTACAATCTCACCTGATGGAAAGTGACGATGTAGCCGAAGATGTATCATGCGCACCCAGTAAATGTGATTAATATTTACTGTGACGTTTAAATTTCTGCTCTGTTAAACTCAATCTATGTTCTGGTATTTTACTGTGAAAGCGTATGCTGTATCCCACAAACGATATGCTGATCTTGCTAAGTCTAAATTGTGCAATTTCAATTTTATTTTTATTTCTAGTATTCAAATTATGGTTATCAGAATGTTTATGAAACAGGTTTTCAGTTGACCTACTGCCACCTATAGTACACTGTGGTCAGAGTATCATTACAGGGTCATACAAAGAGTCTGGCCTGGCCAGGTATAAGAAATAAAAAAAAGAAATATTAAGCAGTCTTCACATTGAGAGTTCAAGTTTGTTTCGGTTGGTGGTGGTACCGAATAGGACAATCTACGTATAGACTAAGAGCTGGTGACATATACACAAATTTATTTTTGTACAGTTTGTAAAATTGGTAATCATATCAGAATCCACTCGCACATTTGTTTCCAATCGACCGACACCAATACACACGTTTAATATAATAATATAACCGCCTCCGTGGCTCAATGTAAACAACATAGGGTTTACGAATCGGAGGTCGCGGGTTCGATCCCCAGCGGGGTACATATTTAGTACTCGGTTTGGTTGGTGGTAGGGCATTTTAAATATCCGCCTGGCTGACTACCACCGTCTTATCTAAATATGCCGCCAAACAGCAATGTTAATAGCATTTTTGTGTTCCGGTTGTCAGAGATAAGATAGCCAGTTCCCTAAATATTTGGGTTTCCGGGTCAGTACGCTTCCACCTTCAGCCTCATCTTCACTTAACATCAGGTGTGATTGAGGCCAAGTGCTAACCTGTTGTGCATAAAAATTTTAAAAATAAATTGTGATTGAAGGCGTAGTGACAAAGATTGAAAAAGGTATGCTGAGATGGTTTGGACATGTGGAGAGGATGAATGAAAGAAGACTTACGAAAGAGATATACGAAGCGTATATGGATGGTAGTGTTGGTAGGGGAAGACCACGGCGAACGTACCATGATCAAATCGGAGACGTCTTAAAAAAGACCAAGTCAAGTACCCTAAACCGACGAGCATGTATGAACAACGTTATGAGAGTGAAGGAAGCAGAAAAGGTGTGTCAGGATCGTAGCAAGTGGAAGTCTGTGGTCTCTGCCTACCGCTACGGGAAACAAGCATGACATTATGTATGTCTGTATGTAATCCTGCTAAGCATCTTTGTTTACTATTTCTTTTGTTTAGAGTACTTTGTTCTCTGTATTATTGTAAAACCTTTCACGTTTAACTCCATAATAAAAATCGTTCAATTAAAATAATTTTTACTTGAATTACAATAAATTTTATTCATTATCATTAATTATAACATTTCATCTGTACTTATCATTGTGACTGCCTTAAATACATTCTTTGGTGACAGCGATTACTCTGCTGGGGGGATATGAAAATCTGCAGCTTGCTTGAGTTCCTAGCCTTTCATCTTAACCTTGTTCTAGTTCTAATAAACGCTTACTTTGTTAATACATTTTGTGATGAATAAATATTTTCATTTATTTATTTACATATTTTATTTATCATTAATAGAGCAAATTATATATTTTAGTTTTTATCCTGTACTAGATATTAAATCGATCTGTGTTACAGGATGCTTTTAGGAATCACATCAATCCTGTTACAATTTGTGCTAGCTTAGAGCGTAAACAATAAAAATATTTATAGTAGTATATTTGAGAATAACAATGACTTTACTGAACCCGAAGCACCTTTGCCTTAATATACTCAAACCACACGTTGCGCAGTCGCAGTTAAGCAGATTTTTGCTTAGCAAAGTCAAGCAATGTCTAACGTGGTCAGGCTTTGGATAGATTACCACTCGTGGCATTTTATGGCCCGTTAAACAGTCGGCCCCGGTTATTATTGAAGTTTTTTTAAAATAAATGCTGTAATTTTTTTTTAGAAGATATAACCGCAATCTGCAGAAACCGCACATGTTTATCGTTGAAGGAACAGCTAATAGAGCAATTATGATTCCATTTCAATTTTGATCCTATTGTGAAAGTTCACTTAAAAAAAAACTATTAATAATTCGATATTGACGGTTAGGAGAGATCATTTTGTTCCTGATGTTTCGTGAAGATGGAAGCGTACTGACCCGGATTTATTTATTATAGTACAACCACATCACATAATATTTATACAATTTCAGAAAATTTGTAGATGCAATTATTTCTAATATATGTGACAATTACTTTATCTTATATCTATTATTATTATCTTTATACTAAAACTGTGTTACTAAACGGACACCAGCTCCTAGTCTACAAACATTATGATGAAACCAACAAAAATTGCTTTTTTACTCCGCGCCAGACATGCTTTCATCGTTTATGCTTAAAATACATTTTTATATCAACAATGTGTTTAACATCTAGACGTAGCTGCTTATTTTCGACCCCCGACGAAAAACGATGGGTGTTACAACAATTGGGAGAACAATCTTATGAGAGTGAATGAAGCAAAAGAGGTGTGTCAGGATCGTAGCAAGTGGAAGTCTGTGGTCTCTGCCTTACCGCTACGGATAACGGGCTTGACATTTTTTTTTATGCACGTCGGGTTCGTACTTGACCTCAATCACACCTGATGTTAAGTGAAGATGAGGTCGAAAGTGAAGCGTACTGACCCGGAAACCCCAACACATTTGGTGGACTGGCTATCTTATCTCTGACAACCGGAACACAACAATGCTATTAACATTGCTGCTTGGCGGTAGATTTAAATACCACCAACCAAACCGAGTACTTAAACATATACCCCGCTGGGGATAGAACCCGCAACCTCCGAATCGGAAACCCAATGTTGTTTACATTGAGCCACGGAAGCGGTTGACATAATGTATATAGTATGTATTTTAGGTATTGAAGATATATTTAAGTAGGTACATTTGCCCATCTAATTAAATGAATAACTAAGCCTAAAAAAACGATAGCTTAGTCTAGATTTTTTTTGAATTTTTTTATTATTTATTTAGAAAACCCTATTATTAATTTGTATCTTAATAACAATAAATACTAACTGATATTTAATTAGATAGACTTTTGGTAATTACAGTTATCTTAATGACGGATAAAAAACAAAGTATGTATAGTTGGGCATGCATGTGTTTTAGCTGAAAATGTCGTCGAGCTGCATTGCCTGAGAAATAAAAATAAATAATAAAAATGATCTTCAGACATACACACAGCGCCATCTATTTCCACAGTAAGCAACTATAGGCTTGTGTTGTGGATACCAGATGGTTGATATATTACACAAATACATTTTTTTTTTGTAAATAAATACTTATTATAAATGAAAACATCCATAACTCGGGTACACATGTCCGTATTCATCACACAAACATATGCCCCTAGCGGGATTCGATCCCGCAACCTTTTGGTATAGTGGTCAGAGTTGCTAACCACTACACCAAACAGGTCGTCAAAAATGAGAACTAATATTTTGTAACAATATTGTGACTATATTTTGAATATATTTCGACTTGAATACTGGCTCCTTGGTTCCCAAATCGAAACACATTCGCCGTCTGTCACCGGCCTAATGCCCTATTAATTCACTTGAGAACTCAATTACGTAGTAACGCGATAGATTCATAAATACAAGGATTTAATTACGGAGCAGGTGTGGGGGCGCCTTAATTCACTCGTAGGGAGAGCTTGTTGGTTCTAACAAGAATACATTTGCATTTCTTTTTAATTTACCCGACTGCCCAAGGAAAGACGGTAAATTATGTATGTATGATGTATGTCCGTTTCTTTGGCACATGGCCTAAACGGCTTTTTTTTATGCACTACGGGTTAGTACTTGACCTCAATCACACTTGATGTTAAGTGAAGATGAAGCCGAAGGTGGAAACATACTGACCCGGAAACCCCATCCCGGAAACTCCATCTTATTTGGAGCTATATTATCTGTGAGAACCGGAATACAACAATGCTATTAACATTGGTGTTTGGCGGCTGATTTAGATAAGATGGTGGTAGCTAGCCAGGCGGACATTTAAAATGCCCTACCACCAACTAAACCGAGTACTAAATATGTACCCCGCTGGGGATCGAACCCGTGACCTCCGAATCGTAAACCCAATGTTGTTTACATTGAGCCACGGAGGCGGTTAGCAGTGCGGTTGTTAATAAAAATTTTTAAACTTAACACCCAAACCTTATCAAAAATCAAATCAAAAAAATCCAAAAAATATTTATTTCGTAGGATAAAAATTATCACTTGAAAACGTCACATTTTTTTATCTTATAATTAAAGTTTTTGACATTATTACTCATTCACGAAGCTGATTCCCCAGAGAAGAACGACAAGAAACTCAAGGGGTGCCCTTTTAAATAAGTTTGCGGTACAATTATATTATATTGTATAATTAGACTGAATATCGCCGAGTAGTCTATGTCCATGCTTGCTTATCATCCAGATAGATCCAGTTATATACATTATTTTTAAAAAAAGGGGACAGCAATGATCCTGTGGGTTTCTTGCGCCGCTTCTATTCCCACAGATGATTTCCCTTTCCGAAGCGGTAGTTACTTTAGTAACTTATTAGTAATCTGTGGCGGTAGTAGCTTGGACATACCGACTTACAGATAAATGCAATAAACCTTTTTTATTTCGAGTAGATTTAAATTGACATTTAACAAATGATATCATGTATCTTACGTTGAAATAAATGCTTGAAGTTTGAAGTGGAACTGGAACCTTATTACAAAAGCGTATACATTGCCCCTTAAATCACTTAGTAACTTTGTATAAACGGCTGACATGAACAGCAAGTTTATTTTTATATCTGGTATTACATTATGTATATCACTATGTTTCTTAAACGATTTACATTTTTTCTTACGTACATTAAGTTTTCGTAAACATATTGCGATGCTAATGTTAATATATTAATTTCGTTAAATTTATTCTAAGAGACATGTTATGTTTGGGATATCTCTTAACCTAATTTGGGCTAAAGTTACTTTATTTATGTATCTATATTCTCAATACCTTGGATATGACACTTTAAATTTAATTCAAAAGTATTTATTTTTATATAATTAACTATGTCTATGCTATATCAATCAACGGTTGCGGATACGAATCCCGCGAGGTGTAAATATTTGAGCGATAAATAATACTGACGAATCTCCCTAAAAGTATTATATGGACCGTATGGACCGAAGCACTCTAGCACCATCTATTAGAAAGTATTCATACAATATCAACACTCAAACCAAATCCATAATAATATGTCACATATAAATGAGTAAGAAAATTTCGTCAGCTCTGCTAATTGATATCGTGGTCTAGTGGCAAGCGACACGAGTGCTTAGGTAACGTCTTTCGAAAAGACACGGTTTTCGAATCCGGCTAAGACAATTTTTATTCGATTCTTTTTCTATTTGCAATTTTTTTCTTTTTATAAAGGAAAATAAAACGTAAACACTTCATTAAAATAATAAAAAGGTAAGGAAAATAAGAAAAGTAAAAATTTTTGGAGGTAACACTTTAGCCCATGTGATACTTTTAGGATGATTGGTTTGTACAAACATTTATTCCTGACTCATGGATATTCCAGTAACCATATTTAATTACTAAAACATAGTCGGGATCGAACCTGTGACCTCCACCTAACCCGATCCTATTAATCGTGTCAAAGAGTCGGTTAAAATATTTAGTAAATTACCGAGTGTTTAAGCTCTATTGAATCCACCATCCTTTTCCGGCACGCGGGGTTAGAGGGAGACAGCGAATGATTTAAAGCGGCGTACGTCACATGTTACTAACGACTGCTTAATTTTGGAGCTCATGGTTAAGGGGTAGCTGTTTAGAGAACGCTGGGGTCGTTGTTCCTAAAATCGTCACTATAAAACTCTAAATCTCATCTAAATACAACAAATTACTGTGTTTAAAGCTAAATATCTTCGTTCTCGGTTCCAGTTGTTACCCCAATCCCGCCCCAAACGGGCATGCGTTAATAAGACCCTGGACTATCCCCTAGCTAACTCTAAATTCTTTTTTAATTCTTTTACCGTGTATGCTGCTCGGCTGTGGAATGATCTTCCTGCAGACATTCGAGAGAGCCCTACACCACCAGTTTTCAAAAAGCGCTTAAAAGAACACTACCTGTCGCAATTGGCATAAGAAGTAATGTTATATATTGATATTTATATAATATATTAATTATATATCTAATTAAATGTTTTATTTAGTATTATATTCATGTAGTTATATTTAGTTATTTACAAGTATTTATGTATTATAGACTTTTTTTACTTAATCACCATTGCGTTGTACGCCCTTTTTTTATTCCCCGTTATACACTCTCTAACCGCTTATAGGGTTGGCTGGAAGAGATCTCTCTTAGAGATAAGCTCACCTTTGTGTCTTTGTATCTGACAAATGTATCTTTTGTGTTTATTTGCAATAAAGAATCTAAATATATATAACTCAAAGGTGACTGACATAGTGATCTATCAACGCCCAGCCCAAACCACTGGACGGATCGGGCTGAAATTTGGCATGCAGGTAGATGTTATGACGTAGGCATCCGCTAAGAAAGGATTTTGATAAATTCTACCCCCAAAGGGGATAAAAAAGGGATGAAAGTTTGTTGTTTGTATTTTGATAAAATTTTCCACGCGGACGAAGTCGCGGGAGGAAAGCTAGTGTTTAAATATATTGAAAACGGCTTAACCGGTTTTCGTCAAACATGACATGTGAATATACTATGTGAAAGTAATCGGAATCGTACGGAAAGACAACATTTGTTTGAACGTTTTAAAATTGTGTAGAGTCAACGTAGGTGAGCGTCCTGACCGATCCAGCCTCGGCTGAGGCCTGAATGCTATATAACTTTGTTGTTGATATTTTAGGTTGGAAGTAATGTGAAGGTTAGGGTATGATGAGGCTGGCATAATCATAGCTAAGCCTCAAAAAAAATCAAGAATAAAAAAAAAATGACTAATATTTTTTTTTTAGGACTAACAGGGTTAACTGTTAGATAGCCGCCGCCAAACAGCAATGTTAATAGCATTGTTGTGTTCGGGTTGTCAGAGATAAGATAGCCAGTTCCCCAAATATTTGGGTTTTTCGGGGCAGTACGCTTCCACCTTCGGCCTCATCTTCACTTTACATCAGATGTGATTGAGGTCAAGTGATAACCCGTTGTGCATCAAAAAAAATTCTTAAGTTAATAGTGCTTAACATTAAAAGTTTAATGCATGTCACATCATCCACGGTTCACCTTATGAAATATATAGAAATGCACATGTGACAAGGGGGTGAACCCATCGCCGTTGAAACGTGCAAATCTGTATGTTTTTTGATGGAAAATACCAAACCGGCTCCGTGGCTATAAACAACAATGGGTTTACGATTCGGAGGTCGCAGGTTCGATTCCCAGCAGAGTACATGTTTAAGTACTCGGTTTAGTTAGCTTCCACCATCTTATCTAAATCTGTAGCCAAGCAGCAATGTTAATAGCATTGTTGTGTTCCGGTTGTCAGAGATAAGATAGCCAGTCCCCCAAATGTGTTGGGGTTTCCGGGTCAGTACGCTTCCACCTTCGACCTCATCTTCAGTTAACTTCAGGTGTGATTGAGGTCAAGTGCTAATATTATGTGCATAAAAAAAATGGATATAAAAAAACAGATCGCTAAGATGCATCCGGACAAAGATTTCACCTTACACTTCTCCCTAATCTAACATTATAAATGAGATAGTTTGCATATTTGATTGTTAGTTGTTCAATCACGGCGAAACGGATGAACAGAGTTGGACGAAATTTGGTACATAGGTAGAACATACCTTGGATTAAAGCAAAGGATAAACAAGTTATTCCGCGCAAGTGAAGCCGCGGGCGGAAAGCTAATCCCAAATAATATTATAAATGCGAAAGATTGTGTGTGTGTATGTCTGTATGTATTTATGTTTGTTACCTCTTCACACCTATACAGCTGGACGGATTTGGATGAAATTTGGTGGGTAGACAGATTAGGAGCTGGAGTAAGATATAGGCTAATTATTTTGCTGAATCGATTATGATAAAATCTTCCACGCGGACGAAGTCGCGGGCGGAAAGCTTGTATGTAATAATAGAATCACGATTAAGTGCTTCTCCTTAACGTGGAGTAAACTCGCGAACGTTTGATATGTTTTGTTGGCCAAGTTACAATTCCCAAAGTTTCGGGTCACAATTCTAATTGAGTTTTGCAAGTTTTCATATAGGTTCACATTTAATATGGGCTCTCGTTATGTATATTAATTTAATTACAATATTTGTATTATTAATTTTGGTGCAGTGCGATTTGGGCAAAGTATTGTTCAAGGCTGGTAATACCGTAATTAATGTCAGTAAGAAGATTTATTCCATCCAGTGGCGCCCTCATTGGATAAATTAAGATTTCTTTTCAAATATAGAATAAATAAAAAACATAGCTCAGAGGGCGGAGTGTGAGTTTTGTTTCGACTTAACTTGACAACCGCGTTCACGTTTACGTGACGATTTGTATGAAGAAATGTGCAGCGCCTCTAGCGGATAGTTTGCAAAACGATTTTTTTCATAGATACTTTTTTTGTAAACGTGAACGCGATGGTAAAGTTAAAAATGAGACAAAACTCGCACTTCGCACACTGACCTGCTCTCGCGACACCTAAACGCTAATTATGAATTTTAATTTTAATGACTATAACGCATAAAATTATTTATCTCGCGGGAACTACTCACTTTATCGAGATGAAAAATTACCTAAGTCTTAATGCAGGGTATGTTCTATCTATATACCAAATTCCATCTAAATCCATTCATCCGTTTCGCTGTGATTGAGTAACAAACAAACATCCAAAACTTTCGCATTTTCACGGTTATTTTCAAGTATTACGTAAGTACATAAGTATCAAGTAAGTATTTGGTTGGTGGAAGGAAGCATTTTAAATGTCCGTCTGGCTAGCTACCACCATCTTATCTAAAGCAGCAAAGTTTATAGCATGTTGTGTTCCGATGGTCAGAGTTAAGATAGTCAGTCCCCTAAATAAGATGGGGTTTCCGGGTCAGTACGCTTCCACGTTCGGCCTCACCTTCACTTAACATCAGGTGTGATTGAGGTCAAGTGATAACCCGTTGTGGATAAATAAAAATGTTATATCAACCATCTGGTATCCATAATGCAAGCCTAGTAGTTAGTGTAGAACAAATGGCGCTGTATGTGTATATAGATACCAGGATATTTATTTATAGTATAGATTCAATCAATTACTATTAAGCTTATAAAGTTATTATATATTAGCCTATAACAGCTTAATAATGTTGCATGACGACCTGTTTGGTGTAGTGGTTAGCAACTCTGACCACTATACCAAAAGGTTGCGGGTTCGAATCCCGCTAGGGGCATATGTTTGTGTGCTGAATACGGACATGTGTACCCGAGTTATGGATGTTTTCATTTATAATAAGTATTTATTTACAAAAGAAAATGTATTTATGTAGTATGCGTACATCTAAGTTTTCTTTCAAGAAGCGAATGAAAGCACATCTGCTAGAAATATAAAAGAAGAATATTCCGAAAGCATTTACAACATTTCGAATAGCTTAGCGGTAGCTGCTCACAGACATCTGGATTCGTTCGCGTTGTGGGTATTTAGTTAAGCCCAGTTTTGACAATTATTATTTTAAACGAGTATCATTATGATCCATACAATTGCTATACACCACCGTACAACATGATCTTAATAGAATACACACTTATGGTTGTTATTGAAAATTTTTGCACTAGTACCCTACCCTCGCTTTCTCTCGCAGGGCACTAGCTGAAAATCAGTGTCTTACCGCTATAGGTGAGGATCCACACTGAGCGATGGCCCATTTGTGGTACAGATACACATACAACTCTATTACAAGTTGTAACAGTTGTATTAATTTTAGTTTTTATTTTTATTACTGTGAAATAAGACCACATTTTGTAAGAATAACACCAAGCAGAATAGTTATTGCGTCGAATATTTTTGTATGTTTTTCTGTAATATGCAAATAAACGCTTTATCTATCTATCTATCTAGTATATCAACCATCTGGTATCCACAACACAAGCATATAGTTGCTTACTGTGGAACTAGATGGCGATGTGTGTATGTCTAAGGATATTTATTTATTTATATGAAAACCTTTAAGAAAATTACAGGGCACGCTTTCGTTGGCCTGATTCTTGCATCTCCCATCCACTATGGTACTTCCTCAAGAAAATTCCCAAAGTAACCACGTACCTAATGAGCAATCACCCATTACACGTTGGTAGGTTATTAAAGAGGCACTTACTGGCCATCTTGTTTATTAACCCTTGCCTATAAATAGCCCAAAGTGGTCATTTAAAAGGTACCAGGTGGGCTTTTGCGACAAACTCGGGAATTATTCCGCGATTTTCATTTCGCTAGGTGAGTAATGCGGGCCCTTAATGGGAGGGGAATAGGGTATACGATGTTTTTTTAAACTAGCAAGTTTAATAATTACAGTGGTATTATGGCGTTTAAAAAATAAATTTCTTTTTGTATGTAGAAATTTCAATCAAATCAAATCAAAATCTTTTATTTCATAGGATAAAATTATCACTTGAAAACGTCACTATTAATATTAAATTTACGGCTCATTCACAAAGCTGACTCGCCAGTGAAGAACGAGCAAGAAACTCTAGGGTTGCTCTTTTAAAGATTATGGGTTACAATTTGTGATTTCATAATTATATGAATAATAAGACAGCTATGTCCATGCTTGCTTATCATTCAAATAGTCAGTGATTTTATAATAGCCTTTTGCTAATAATTTCTGTTTTATGATTGCTTTAAATTTATTTAAAGGCAAATTTTGAATGTCTACTGGAATCTTATTATAAAAGCGTATACATAGCCCTTTGAAGGATTTACTAACTTTGTGAAGTCGCCTAACATAAACAGATAACTGGTTCTTATTCCTTGTATTAACATTGTGCCTATCACTATCTTTAGCGAATAAGGTTATAATTTTTTTTGCATATATATAACAAATTCTCATAAATGTATTGAGAAGTCATTGTTAAGACATTAATTTCCTTAAACTTATCTTTAAGAGACACTCTAGGTCCTAATTTATAAATGGCACGAATAGCACGCTTCTTCAGAACAAAAATGATATGTAAGCAGCGTTTCCCCACAACAATATGCCATATGACATCAAGCTGTGGTAATAGCTAAAATAAACCAGTCTTGCGGTATGGTTGCGGTAGTTACAGATATGTGTCCGAAAATGATTTCGGTATCACGATACCAAATTTTAACATCACGAAACAAATTGCGTCAAACACGCGTGCTAATTGCGTCAGTTTGTGTATTTGGGTCCATTGTTTACAAGTGATGGAAAGTGTGACGAGGACATCGAAAGAGGAGTGATTACAGGAAATCAGGTGAATGGAGCACTGCATGCCTTTATGAGAAGCCAGAATATTTCTAAACTCGTCTGGCTTTTCATGGCGGGGTGCTGGGCCCGCAGTCTCGACAGATAGCAACCGATTTCGGTCGTTAACTCCTAACGATCTTATTCTAAATGTTATAGTGTTCATAATCATATCGGTTTTTGTTGGAAGCCTGAATCGTAGTTTCAATGGAAACCTAATATTTTGATACTAAGACTCTAATTCTCCAATTAAAATAACATTGTTAGGACTTAACGACCGAAATCGGTGGTATAGCGATCGTTATCTATGTCGAGACTGCGGGTCCTGGTTCCAACACTGATTTACGGGAGCGAATGCTGGGTATGGTATAAGAAGAATGAAAATGTTTAATATAATTATATATTTATTGAGTATTTATAGTATTTATATATAAGAGTCATAAATTTAAGCTTTACTTACCTAACAGAGCACCCTGCAATTAGTATTATCTACTGGCGGCGACAGTAGTTACAGTATAAACATGGAACTTAAAAATATGGTAGGTGTAATGGCGGCTTTATCACTGGAAGTGATTTCTTCCAGGCAACCACTGGGTAAAAGTACTCCTTTTACCCAGTGGTTGCCTGGTGTAGAATCAAGGATTTTTTTGATGTTTTTCAAATCGGGAGGATTTTTTATCCCGGTTGCTCCTGGAAGGAAGGTAATGTTTTAGGTGCATGCATGTAGATTTCTTTGTTATCTCATGTAGACTAATTCCTTCCAGAGGGTTATATACATTTTATGGTGAAAAATCCAACATGGCGCCCGCACAATATTCTGTTAGATTTTCTGGTATTTAAATACTTAAGTTATTTGCCCAAATTAAATTGTTTCAGGGTGCTGTAGACACTGAAGGCAGTATTACAGGCGAATTGGCTAGTATATTAGACAATAACAAGTTGGATATTGATCAAAACAGTGATCGATTGAAAGGTATTATTTATTATATTAGGTTTTTACCTATGAAATTGGCGTTTTGTATGAAGAATTTCATTAAGACTGTTTTCTCCATACAAACATTTTTGTTTTTATTTTGGGAACGGCAAATCCAAATTTAGCTAAACTTTGTGTGTATTATCGGATAACATTAAGTTAAGTATAGGCAGCGTTATTTTTTAAAAGTAACCGCTTTATAAAAGTTTCAGCGAATCTAAGAAATGATTATGGGAAGCACATGAAAAGAGCTCTGTTCAAATTTTTTTTATTATGTCATTTAGCCCAGAAATTAAAAAATATTTCACATGAAACTTCGAAATAATATTCCATTTTCTAAATAAAAAATAAATTTGGATGTAGCTTTGAAAATCGCAGGCATTGGTACATATGATTAACGAAGAAAAAAACTCCAATTTCATGGGTAAAAACCCAATATTATAACTAGTCTGGTCATAATAGTACGTTACTGCAGCGGCCGGCAAAATACACACGAACGTGTAAATAAAAAAAAAATAGCTTCTTTTTTGTTTTTTGAAAACTAAGGGCCGTATTGACGGGGCAGTCTCAGGATTGAGATCGAGTCTCACTCTCAATAACATGTTATATATTTGATACTGTTCAAATTCAGATTAGAGCGGAAGAAATAGAACAATCTGAAGTATCATTCCATAAGTTTTTCTCAGTCTGGGGATAGTTTTATTAGTACGAGCCTTCTTTAATGTCTTGTTATACTTGTATACAGCTTATATTTATATTTATGTGTGTGTAGAAAATAAACGGTGTTAATGGTATTAAATGTGGGCCGAGGTGAAGGCTATATAGTACAGTCAGCTGCAGCTAAAAGTATACCTCTAACGCACTAGATCTATTGTGTTAATATTATCGTGCAAGGGAAAAGAAGCCTATGGGTATCAAAATTTCTTGTGCTGACAGTACTCAAGTTGCATTACGCACTGGCTTGAATTTCTTCATCAACAGCCTTACACGTCTCCACTATTGGGTACAGTCCCCGCTCACAGGGAGAGGGTATGAACAATAACCCACCAAGCGGGTCCAGTGGATTTCTGCCAGACTAGTGACCATCTAACAGTCAGTGTTTTTAAGCCGCTCTGTAATCTGACTTGGGTTAACGACTGCCTTCAGTTGAAAACAACTGGGACCGACTATTTAATGCGCCCTCCGAAGCATGGAAACACAACAATCAATGTAATCCATAGTATTGCTGCAGTTTCTGACATGGATACTATCGATTATATTGTACGATTAGTCAATTATAATCGTTTATAATATCGTCCAAAACTAGTAATTGATACTATCAATTCTATCGATACACACATCGATTGTATAGATTATTTGGGCTCCATTGGAGATATCGATTATAATCAATTCGCAATCGATTATTCGGCAACACTACTTCACCAGGTCTATCGCGCTTCGCTAGTGACAACTATAGCTCTAGCCCTCAATTGTACTTGTATTATTCCAGAATTCTATAAGAAACTGATAAAAACCGATGCACAAATAAGGAAACTAAAAAAGGGGACAGTGGATTATCCGAAAATGTTCGAAAAGGATCTCAAAGAGTTCACTGATAGACGAAAAAGGTCATTGTTCCCACACCGCAAGCATAAACCTAATAACAAAGCGAAAACTAATGATACCAAAGTTAAAACAGAAGAGCATACAAAATCAACTCAACTACTACAGAAGAAGACGGAAGTAAAATGTAAAAGTGAAGGTAAAGCTAGAGTTAAACGATTTGAAAACGGCACAGATATACCTGCTGGAATAATTTTCGAAAAGAAAAAACTATTGGTACAGTATATACCGTCGAAAGAGAGGAAGAAGTTTCCAAAATGCTCTCACACACCCAAAGAATCGAAATCACACGAGCATCAGCTTAAGCATCCATTTTATAAAAACACCCAAAGACTCGATGAGATGCTAGATCAGTTTCTCGACAAGAAACTACCAGAGGTAATGGCTGATCCATTTAACGCAGAAACTCTAGGGAAAACGAAATGCAAACATCCAGTAACAAAAGGTCCGATCCAATACTTGTACGATACAACTGATGAGATTTACAAGAAATATGTCAAACCGAACGTGAATAAGGCTAAACAGATCAAAACTGAACTTATGAAAATTCTCAAACCAGAATCGAGCACTACAGAAGTAAAAAGGGACTTCATATTTCATCATTTGGCTCGCACGACCGAGACGCGTGAACGTGAAAAAGAGAGAGAGGTAGAAAGGGACTGGATCTCTCCACCTTCGACGAATAGTTATGATTTGATACTTAGTATTTCTACGCTTATGTAAGTAAAACAATTTCAGAAATTCGATTTCTGAATATTGAGTTTCACGACCATTCCTGAACTTAACGTTGATGATAATGATTCGTACGATGTGACCAGGACAAATAGATCCTTGCTGAATAGCACATCACTGGTAACGAGGCTCCCATAATTGGTGATTGCCGACGTATCTAGCATGGTGACTCCCATGCAAATAGGTCAGGCTGTCATATTCAAAGGTGTACATGGGACTATCTGACGTAGTGACATCCTCCCTTAAATTGGGCATTTCCGATAAGTTGACACAGAACATAGGAATATATTTCGTAAACCGGTTGAATTGGTCTAGTTTCCCGAGAAAGGCATAAATGATAATTATGATGATTCAAGGCACGCCATACCCTAAAAAAGTTGTTCCTACAAAACAGTTCACAATATTTTACTTTCGCAGGAATCCGACTGAGAAAAGGGTAACAAAGCTTACTTCGAGCGAATTCCTGGAGAAATTCCCCAGTCGCAAGCTTTTAGGAACTGACGACGACAAGGAAATGTATGAGGAGTTGAGTGAGGTCCTCTCTAATGACATGAAGATGTACGATGAGATGGATATACGTGTTGTTAGAAAAACGTAAGAATATTTATACTCTGTCACTTTTCATAATTTGAATCGATGATGTTTACCTATTTTTGAATAGTTACTACTATAATAAGAGGTAGTTAAAGCACATCCCTCATGCTAGAGAATTCAGATATTTTGATAATTTGTCATGAAATTTTGCTTATTTAAGCCCAAAGGTAAAAAAATTGCATCTGTATTTCAGAAGTTGTTCAAAAATTTTGTGAGGATTTTGTCATGCGCAAACTGTATGATTTTAATTTGTATCTCAAACTGTGCTTAAATAGTGCCTACGCAATGCATATACAAGTCCCAGAAATAGTACTTTAAAAACAACAAAGAAACATAGATAGCATTTATTTAAGCCACTGCGTTCACACACACACTCAATTTTACAATGAAATATACCTAGATATAAAAGTAAAGAATCAGAAAGATAATACAAAGAGAGAATGTGTGCCGCAGTAGCACAAATGGGTCATAACTCAGTGTGGCACATCACTCAAAGAGAGAAACACTGGTTTTCAGTTACAACCCCTACAAGTACGAGTGCATAAAAGTGCATTGCGCGCAAGACATCTAAATGACTTCGTTATTTTTGAAGTACTATTTAATAACTTCGGAGTCATTTGCATCTAGCAGGGACTTTGAGGATTCCGTTTAGTGACATATTTTAAAGGGAATGTTCACAGGAGTGTGCTGTCTGCGGAACGTGATCATAGGGACGAAAAGAATCCGCTGAATCCTTCAAAGAGCATTAACCTCGCTTTTTTATTCATTGTAATGCAGTTGACAGCATGGTTGCCTTTGATATTAAAAACAATGGAGATAAATGATACGTGATACTCCCACCCTAGGAGGACCGAAAGGTCCTAATAAACATTAAAACAAAGATACCGAACAACATAGCAGGTACCTAACCAATCATCCGTCTATCGGATGGTTGTTTGCTGTGGCCATTAGGTGTCATTGCAGAAATACATGTCGGTTGATGGACAGGAGAGAGTAGCAAAGGTTCGCATTGCGATTGGGTATAAGGTGAAACCATTTCAGCGGCTCTATGCACTTGAACTCCATCATCATCTTGACGACGATTTGCTGACTACAAATCCAACTGCAGCACCAACTTCGACTGCGTCAATTCGCTACATAAGATAGTGACTTAGTTCGGACGTGTATGCCGAAAAGACTGACGATTAGTTTGGTACCTACCTTATTAACATTTTTAGGACCTTCCGTTCTTCCCTGTCTGGGAGTGTCACGTACATATCAGTTGAGAAAAATCGGTGCTTTAATTCATTGTTGAAAATATTTATAATAATATGCTTATAATGTTAATAAAGTATACGTAGCGCTGAGATTGCATTACAAACGCGCTTTAAATTAATACACGTGATTTCGCTTCTTCAATTACCCATCAGAATATTTAATTAAGTGCACACAAAACTAACACTGCTTTGAAACCAGCGACTCTAGAAACCGTCCTAACAATTAAGGAACAGTACATTTGTTAAATTAATTCTTCCTTTAAGGAACAGAACAACAAGTAAAGAACAGTTGAGTAACAATTAAGGAATTTCTTGATGACAAATTGTGAATCTTTTACGCGTATGTTTTAATCACTGCAACCGTTGCATAATTAGCTTTATATAGGCTAGTTTAATTATTAAGCATGCTATTAACAAATGAAGTGTACCTAGTGTAGATATATGTATATATTGTACGCCTGAAAGAAAAGGCATGTTACAATGGACTTTTTGTGAATCATATCTGTATACCTGTAACTAGAGCAATAAATGACTTGAAACTTGAAATTAATTTAGAATAACCACATACTATTCCTTGTTTTTATGATATGAGATTGCCAATTCTACAGAAAGAGAGAGAATCGTGTACTAAGCATTTATCGTCTGAACAGGCTGTGAAAACCGACAGATATTCCGCTTGTCACCAAAATAGTTTTTGTGTTTCAGAGCTACAACTGAAAGTAATATGGCAAGATTCACCCCGCACGAGTCTGTAAGATTTCCCAGTCGCAAACTTTTGCAAATTGACGAAGAGGATGATGAGGGTGTGGGCTATGAGGACTTGAAAGAGGTCCTCTCTGACGATATGGAGACACACGATGAGACGGATAGACGAGTAGACAGAAAGAAAAGAGATGTAAGCGTTGTTTTGGCTAACTGGAAACTGGTGCGTTTGCTGCCAGATGTGGTAAGGCCTCGATTGTTTGGGGGGCTTTTAATGAGTACCTTAATACCAGACAATGCACCGTAACTAAATTGTCTCTATGATTAACTTTTTTTTTTAAAATGAGAGTGCGGCAAACGAGCATGCGGGTCACCTGATGGAAAGCAATCACCGCCGCCCATGGACACCCGCAACACCAAAAGGGTCACAGATGCGTTGCCGGCCTTTGAGTAAGGTGTAGGCTCGTTTCTTGAAGGTTCCAATGTCGTACTCGTTCGGCAATACCGCTGCCGGAAGTCCGTTCCACAGGGTGGTCGTCCGTGGTAAGAAGTTTCTTGAGAAACGTACAGTGGTAGACTTCCACTCATCCAGGTGATGTGGATGGAAATTTAATTTTCGGCGAGAAGTGTATCGGTTAAATTGAGCAGCGGGTATTAGCTCGAACAGTTCTTCAGAACACTCCCCATGAAATATGCGATAGAGAATGCAGAGGGACGCGACGGCTCTTCGCAACGCCAGGGGATCCAGTCGGTCAGTGAGACTCTCTTGGCCGACAATTCGGACTGCGCGACGTTGAACGCGGTCAAAAGAAAGGTCATATATTTCGTAATCAATATTGTGTAGAAAAAATAAAAATGAATATAAAAGATTATTGCGAATTCGTTACTGTTATGTTTCCGATTTTCCCTAGTAAAGTTTGGACAGCGTAGTAGTAGGGTCCCAATACCGGATAAATAGCTAAGGGATCGCTAAATAATGAATTAATTAATCCAAGTTTTGCCTCCGCGCTCCAAATCAATGAAACATCGTTACTTCCCATCAGGTTAGATTGTGGTGAAATGCGAATCCAGTTAACCATAAAAAAAAAAATTAACTATACCTACCTATCGATGGCCATCGGCCTCGTAACGTCCGATGACGTTACTTCTAATATCTTATGCCGAGTCGATACACGGCATAAGATTACGTAACTTAAATCTTTGTTATCATTAACAGTTGTAACATATAATGTAAATTCATTCTCTGCATTGAATGAAAATAATCAATTCAATCACGGAAAAGCCAAGTACAGGCGGCGGTCTCACACGAGTTCATGCACGAATTTTCTTTCGCACTGAGCGCGCGAGCTAAACTGATCTTGGCGGAGAGGTCGGCGTGGGCGGCACAGCGTTTGTACGGAAGTACCGACCTAGGTAGCTTGTAGGTATTTTTTGTCATTCCTTAATTAGATAAATAATTAAGGAAAAAATATAACCCCATAGTTTTATAACATTCGGAAAATATAGCCGAAATCGATTCCTATACGTGCTTCTGACCAAACTAATCTCAGGTTTCAAGTATACGATTAAAATCATGAGCATAAATAAACTCTTCTAATAAGAAAGTTTATGGAAGACAAATGCAATTCACTTTGCGCTTTTTATACAGCGTAAATTTCCTACTCTTTTGCTTCATTATAACAATATTTAAGAATCTATCACTTCACTGTGTTTGACATTTCTCTTCGACTAATAGTCCACCATAGTAGCTAACAATAGCTTCGATCCTGGGGTATCTTATGTTGTAAGCGATGCAGAAAATGGATGAAAGAATCATTAAATAATACTTCTAAAATGATTACCCATTTTCAGGATAACTTCGAAGGGCAAGTACCGAACCCAATAAAATACAGCCCCCCCGGTGTACACAACCCCAACTGGAAAGGTCCAATGCCTCTCTATCCTGACGAACTTAACTCTATGATCAAAAACGCTGCTATGCAAAATGTTAACAAAATCGCTATACCTGTTAATACTAAAGATACACCAGCAGAAAGAGACAAATTTGAAACTGATATCAGTGACGTACAATATATTGAAGATTATCTTAACAGCAAATACGATCGATTGGTTGAAATGGCACAAGCGTATAGTGACTATGGGGTATTGGATGGTAAGAAGGAAAATATTAGGAATGAAAAGGAGCATACAGTGAATGATAAGGTTGAAAATAGAGTGAAAATGTCTGTGGAAAAGGCGAAGGGTTTAAAAAAAAAGTTATTCCAGCGATCTAAAAAAGGTGAGGTAAAATATGGACAAGCACCATTTCAATACAACGTAGGAATTAAATAAATACTAAAATATCTATTTCAGGTATGTCAGAAGGAGTAAGGATTGAAATAAAACCCGAAGGCAAATCAGATGATATTAACCCATTTAAAGTTCTGGCAAAACATGTTAAATTTGCAAAGTCTGATAAAATTCACACTAGTACGCCTCTAATGAGTTCAGAATTAGATCTAATGTACACACCTACATCTGATATGTACATGACACTTCCAACGTTTGGACAGAAGAAAGATAATAAAAATGGGCAAAATAAGGAATATTCACTTGGTAGAGTCCGAAGATCTTTGCAATCGATCGATGTGAAAGATGACACTCCCGATGATAACTATGACAATAGATTTATTATTGTAATAGAGCCAGATATTGACGAAAGTAGCAATGAAGAGTCTATTAAAAATAGCCTAGATGTAAATCACAATATAAATTTTTCCATAAATTTCGATAATGACTTAGTACAAGTGGATAATCTTAAAGTAGATACAAAACGATCTGTCGAATCGAATGTTAAAGATATTATCCAAACTGATTTAAAGAATAACAAAAGTAAATTTGAAATATCGTCTAAGGAAACTAATAACAACACTGAAGTAGATACAAATAACATAGAAGTTTTAACAAATAACACCCAAATTGATTCGAATTATTTGAACGCCATTGCAAAAATTCGGAACACTAGTCTTGAAGCTAAGGTCGATAATCAAAACAACAATAAAACAGGGTTAGACCCTGGTGATTTTTTTATAATGGTATCCAATTGGTTTAGCGCTCTAGCTGGGGTTATTTTGAGTAGTAACAATTCTGAACAAAATCCTGCGTAAGTATCAAATTAGTAATAGTATGACAATAATAGATATACATTTGTACAGCGATCTAGTCTTTCTTAGTGGGACGACCCTTTCACTTCTAATTTAATTCATCGTGTATACATTCATAATGCGTGTCATTAACTGGACAAATTCTTGCTGTACGTAGAAAGCTGGTAGACGTTTGTCGTCGTAACGATTGGCAATCGTAACATATTTTTATTAAATAAAATATATTTATTGGATAGTGTACCTATCTTAATAAAGTTTATCTGTGTTAAAACATTTTTAACAGACTTTATAAAAGGATTGGGTTTATATTCGTCTGTGTGTATTTTTTTAAGTATGTTCATCCATATTTTCGTCAATTGTTGTTGCTTTTTATTTGATAGGGTTCATCACCAGGGTGGTCTCATATATTGTCAGGATCTGATGATGCACTTCGAAGACCTTGATAAGCAATGTCGGTTGTTTTGCTTCGTTTAATATTACATACTAAATCTCGAGAAATTTGAGTATTTTCCATCTGTCCACACAACTGTATGTATAGCTCTAATTCTTTCTCAAGTTAGAATTTGGAGGTAGTCGGGACAGATTGCTTTACCAATGATAAACATGAGTTGTCAATGGTTTTAACCGATGTTTTATTGAAATTATAAATGATTGAAGTTAGATCATAAAAACCTTTCTTCCTAAAAGACCTTGAATATTAAGTCGAATTCCACACTGAGAAACTGGACCAAGGGCATGACCTCAATCATATGCACAACTAGTGTATCCTAATGTTATTTTTAATAGAATGTTAAAATATTCCTGTTCAATTGTGTTGGAACTTATGGTATGTGCATGACTGGAGTTACAAATTAAGCGATTTATCTATTTCTTATAAATCGAGCAAGAGTACAAACAAAGAGCAAAGAACCGATTTTTGCGTTAGACGATAGATACTCGCAAATTATATTCTAATCAATTTTGGATGAATTTCAAGACAGTTAAACACTACCATTTTTCAGAATTTGAATTTTAACTATAATTACACATTAGAATCAAAAACATCTCTCTATTTGCTACAGTGACGTTAAATTAACACTGCTTAGGGCAAACTTAGACAGATTGGGAGATGTTACCCATTTATGTATTCAAATAAAAACCTTTTGTCCTCTTTTTCTTCTTGTGCTGGTCTCAATTTATTTGGGGTCGGCGCAGTACGTATTTTTCTCTCGCCTCTATAGGCCCTAACTTCATAATTCACGCCTTTTACATCCAACTGTATTTCGAACTATTGATATCCAACCTGGCTTACTACATTTTTAATATTTTACCAAGGATACGTTAAAAATAATAGTATAAAAAATCATGAAATCATAGTTAATTTTATGATTCATATTATTTTAGAACAAATCTGCTCGCTCTATTTGCAAATCTAAATAGTGAAAGTACTACACCCAATACTACTAAAGACATCCTATATCCTACGTATGACACCGAGATGATAGACAATATTGGGCATAGATCCAGAGTGCTAATGTCTATCGAAGAAGATCAACCTTCTAGTAACGATACTGAGAAGGTCGTGGAACATATAAATTTAAAAAGGGAGAAAAGCACGGATTTGTCCAAAATTATTACAGGTATAGCATTGATCTCTTTCCAAGAGTAGTAGATAATTAAGAATACGTTGCTGCTTCATGTTAAATATTGTGTGTGAATTAAACATTTTCATTGATAGAGGTAAACCTTCCTGAATATGTCTCCGTCAAGTCCGACTATTTCATATCATGATAATTTAATTTGACAAATTTGTCCACTTACAACTGTTTAACGTCTTCCTGGCTATATTCGCTGATATTTAAAGGATTACTGTTGGTCGAATTTGATAGCTGAAGCCCTACTATTGAGAGAACTTCAATATACAAGTCTCATTAATCAGCCACGCATTTTTTGTTCTCTGTGTGTGTTATTTCATAGAATACCATACATTCTATCCTCGTGGACAAAATTGTCCGATTTGGTTTATTGGAGAAAGTTCGTCATCTGCGTCCTGTTCACAAAGACTTCTAAATAACTTAGTTGGTTTTGAAGAACTATTTATGGGACTTGTATATTTCGGTGGCACTGTTTATGCACAGTTTCTAAAGATATAAATTATAATCATAGGTAAAGCAGTATCTGCGTATGATAATGAAGTTTCCAGCAACAAGTGATTCCAGAAAGTTCACATGAAATACTGAATAACTCTGTAAACTACTAAAACTTATTCCTTTGGTTATTATTTGGCATTTTTCGAGCATAGTTTTTGACATTGTCGAAAAGCTGAATTCCACTCTGTGTATTCTAGCATCACAACGTGTCTCACTGAGTGTGTTCAAATTCAATAATATTATAAGATTAATAATTATTAGGTCTGTGACACTATCTCTATGATAAAATCAAAATTATAATCGAAATATTTTATTTCTAGAAGCAGAACATAACGGAAAGAACGAAACAAAATTTACAACTGCTATTATTGTTGACAACGCAACAAATCCAACTGAAAAAAATGCAAACACATTAACAGATGCGAAAAAACAAGAAATCAGTACGGTTACAGATATTAACGTAGTTAAAAGACATGCGCCTGAAGATAGTAATTTAATATTTTGGAACGATATATATGACGATGAATATGGAGTGCAAGTGGACCCTCTAGATAATACCCTGAGAGGTAAACATTCTCCAATTAATAATGATCTGGTGAAGAAATCAGGACTTTGGATTCAAGATAAGGTTAAGAAGTTGACGGATACAGTTAAAAAAACTTCTAAGGATGGATTGCAAAGATTATATGGTAATAAGAAACGAGTTTCTCGGGATGTCGATAATTTTGGGTTAGTTAATTTTATTTTACACTTGCAATATTTATGTTGAATTTATCGTATGAATTGTGTAAACCTGTATTACAGTATATTATCTTTTATTGCGTTGGCGACTTCAATGCTGTGTCGCAAAGACTTTGGAACATCACAATTTCTTTCTTATGTTTATAGATATGAACCCTGATATGATACCTGTTATCATTGAATTGTCAATTTCAATCATTCGTTGCACTCATGTTGCAGAAAGACTTCCCTCTATCTATTTCTTCGTCTATTCTATCCGTCACCAATTGACTCTTGCCGCTTTTTGTTTCTTCAAATTTCAATCATTTACGATAAACCAAATAATGTGTAGATGATGGTGCGTATGGTTAAACGAGACGAATGGAGTATTAGTGCACACTGCGTGTAGTTTCGGTACATAAAAAGATTTGAAGCAACCAGTCTCTTCCCGTAGGTGTTGTCAAAAGCGATTAAAGGACGTACCATCAAAAAACATCTATAGATTTGCACGTTTAGCATTTCTGTATATTTCGAAAGATGTGCCGTTAATGTTGTTTCAAGAATTATTCTTTTTACATTTGGAACACTCAAACGCTAAATATTTGAAATGATATGTCTCCGACCATTTGGGATAAAGTCATGACGTTATGTATGTTTATTTTGAGAATTGTTAAGCTATCAATCATCTATCTAGTGTGTATGTTACAGTGGCTAGGTTTTGGTCCAATAAAATTTGATTGCCTCTACTTTGACTTGGTATTGACATGTTCTGAGGAGGGATGGAACGCATGTTAATAAGAGAGTGATGAATATGGATGTCGATGGATGGAAAAGAAGAGAAAGATCTTGGAAACGAAAAGGATGTGAATGAAGAGATAACGGGTGATAGGATTTGAAATAAGGAGATTGAAAAGAAAAGACGTACTGCTCCCACCCCAAAATAAATGGGAATTAGGCCAAGAAGATGATGACTTGCCTCGACTCAATTTGAAGAAGTACCTGCAAAAGTTTTGCAAAGTTCAATTTTCCTAAATGCCAATAATACTAATGAGTCGTTTATGGAACCGTTAACATGTCAGAGTGCGGCGGTAAAACACTTTATACTTCTTTCAGGTTAGGACCATATTTGGATAATTTCGTAGTAAATACTAAAACGAACAAAGTTTCCAAAGACGACGACGAAAATGATGTAAGTGATTAAATTAAGGTTTATTCCGTCCATTTAGGTATTACTTATAATTAATTTTTAGGCTGTTCCAGTGCAGGTCAGGGTAATTTCTTCGAATTATTTAAAAAAAAAGAAAAGAGAGAACGAAATCTTAATTTATCCAATGAAGGCGACACTGGACGAAATAAACCCTCTTGTACACTTTATTGTACAACAGAAATCAAAATTCACTTTACAAAAAGTTGGGAGTAAGAGTAGAATCTACAATTCATACGTCACAAAGTGGCATCATCATTACTTATATCATCCAAAAGATGTCCACTGTAGGACAAAGGCCTCCCCCATTGATCTCCACCACGATTGGCATTGCGTTGCCCGCATCCAACAGCTTCCAAATCGTCGGTCTACCTTGTGGGGGGCCTACACATTTAGCAAATCCATCGCTTACGGGAAATAAGTAATCTATTTCCAGGATAATGAAGAAAAGAAGAATGATTTCGAAGATTTAACGTCACACATGAAGGATGTATGCCATCAAGCTGCAAGAGCGGTTCATTCGACAAGGAACATGGAAGGTAGATACATAAGTTTTCCTTTAACGTCTAGAGATCACAGATCCGCTATTGACACTGAGGACTAAGAATTCTCTGCTACTTTACTTTAGTAAGTCTGCTACTTCACTGTCTCACGACTAGTTGGCATAGATATAGATGGCGGTACCCATCCAGCAGACCTACTACTGGCAAGAAGAGATAGGCTTATCACCTAATATTAGTGCCGATTAGTGCTTCAAGTAATTACAGATGCAGTGTTAAAAGCAGTCTCTGAAGGTTTATGGTCTTCGTACGTATGTGGTAAGAAGTTTCTTGAGAAGCGTACAGTGGTAGACTTCCACTCATCCAGGTGATGTGGATGGAATTTAAATGTTCGTCCATATACACCACACACGATCAATTTAAATTGTCCAATCGGCAGCGACGATGTTCAGTTGAATTCATGGCGTTATCAGTGACGGCTGTCTTGGGCGTTTTACTCGTGCAAAAGAGAAAAAGAAATGGTTAATGAAAAGGAAACAGTTTTTATTTCCAAATCTAATAATGGAATTAAGGATTACGCCAAAAGATTATCGTAATTATTTACGAATGACAAAAATCTTGACTCAACTGACGATTGCGTGACCGACATTCACGGCCCTTTCAGCATGGTCCAATCGGTTTGATGAAGCCAAAAGAATTAAAATTCGTTTATCAAGTATAACTGTCATGCCTATTCACGTCCACAATCGGTCAGCCAATATCGGTAGCGTCATGCCGATTTGACAATAGGATGCATGGTGTATGGCCTCCTCTATCAACAACAGATTAATCGAGATGTTCTCCCTAGACCAATCTTAGGTGTATTTTGGCGACGTTCCATATTGGTTTTAGTTTTGATATTTTCAAAATTGTTTCAGTGAGAGAGGACAATAAGGAAGCAGCCGTTTCAATGAACCTGATGCACCAGCTCGTGAAACTCATGTCAGACCTAGTTGATTACCAGGTCCAGTTGAAAACCTGCCTCAGTTAGTAAAGACCTTAATCATTAGCGCCAAGACAAGTAACAAATCCGTAGACCGTAGAGTTCGATCTTTGGTTTTATATTTAGACATAGACCTAGAAAGTTTTTATTCAGGGCCACAATACATTGTACAGAACCATAAATATAATTATTATTATACAGGAAGAAATCTTAGAATAAGGCACAATATAATTGTAGCAGTGATAGGGCTTGCTGGCTCAGCTAACACTGCAAACGCTGAACGCGCTTACAACACTGATAATCCTGCCAAGTTCAGTTCCAGTTCTGTCTGAAGTATGATGGTCGTGAACGGGCTAACAGTGGCTTTATCAATAACAGTTTCAATACAAATAACGAGGAGCGGGTCTTGGGTATTGCCGAATTGTTATGTGTAAATTAGTCATTTTGAATAGCCAACAAAAACTAAATGAATACAGATAACAAAAAACGAAAAACGGCAAAACAAGACAACAATCCAAGCTTAGTGCTGCTCAACACAATATGACTTACACCCCTTGCCGCTCGCAAACTTCCCTATGAGAGTTCTAAGGGACACGCACTGGTGCGTGGTCGGCAGTGAATCTGGTAATCGGATGATTTTAGGACGAATGTTGTTGGTGCCTGCAGACATGTTCGTAACAATTTACTTTGTTGCAAACACCATTATTTGTAAAAAGAAATAAATTTTTGTTACCATCTATAATTTCCCATGCGTTAAGGTATAAACACTAATATGTCATATAATGTATGTATATACATTCAGTACAGACACTTACACCCCTTGCCGGTCACAAATTTCCTCATGAGAGTTCTAAGGGACACGCACTGGTGCGTGGTCGGCAGTGAATCTGTTAATCAGATGATTTTAGGATGCATGTTCTTGGTGCCTGCAGAAATGTTCGTAGCAATTTACTTTATATATTGCTTGGGATGAATGGCCATAAATTACATTAAGCCTTTTCAACCAAGCAAAACATCGGGTCGTGATTTCATTATCATAAAAAGCAAAGCCCTCATTTTAAAGTTATGGCTTTGTTCTAAGCATTTCTACGTCACGCGGGGCGAGGTACAATGTTTGCACCTAAACAATTAGGGAAAAGTTCACGTGTCAGCATTCATGCGACTGATAGACCACCTCTTTGTAATTGCTTCATAAAAATCACATCGTCATGCATTTTCTTTTAGAGTTACCATCGGACTTGAGAGAATTTCTCGAATGGCTCACAGCACCGGCTGAGCACGGCAATCAGAAGTTGTCTTATCAACACAGCAGCGCAGTATACAGGCCTGATGAATATGTTCCAAAACCTGGTGAGGAAGTCGAATTTTAATTGCTTTAGGCGTGGAATACAACCGTACTATTGCAGGACGATTCTGTTTCATTTTTTTTATGCTAAACGGATTGGTACTTGACCTCAATCACACCTGATGTTAAGGGAAGATGAGGTCGAAGGTGGAAGCGTATTGACCCGGAAACCCCAACACATTTGGGGGACTGGCTATCTTATCTTTGACAACCGGAACACAACAATGCTATTAACATTGCTGCTTGGCGGCAGATTTAGATAAGATGGTGGTAGCTAGCCAGGCGGATATTTAAAATGCCCTACCACCAACCACAACGAGTACTTAAACATGTACCCCGCTGGGGATCGAACCCGCGACCTCCGAATCGTAAACCCAATGTTGTTTACGTTGAGCCATGGAGACGGTTAAACTAATAACTTTAATATTTAACTAATTACTAACGCTATTTCTTTTATTGGATGAGGGCAGCGCAAGACCATTCGTTGTGGAGATCTTTGAGGAAGGAGTTTGTCCAGCATTGGACGTCTTTCGGCTGATATAATGATGATGATTTCTTTTCCAGCGCAATCACCACAAACCCCAGAACGTAAACCGGTTGCCGAACCCAGCACCCTGCACCCGGAGAAAGAGACTTATGCAGCCAATGATGCCAAATCTGAATACGTACAGACCTTACATGCTATCCAGGATCTCATTGAGCAGTTTGATATGATGAGCGATGAGGATAAGGTGAGAGCGTTTGAAGGTCTTACCCTCACCTGAGAACTTTTGGGACAAATCATTAGACCAGCAAGGAGAGGCCTCAATCACACCTCATTTTAAATGATGACGCTAAAGGTTAAACGCTTTGTTTGTTTGTTTTACAAAAACGAGCCGAGCGCGCAAATTGCCAATTGAGAGTTGAGACCTGCAGTGTCACTTAGGGATAAATTTAAAGAATATATTATTCTTTAAATTTATTACCTATAATATAAACCTTTTCGTCACAGTACACTTTTGAAAATCTATTAATGTAAAAAAGAAAATATGACATCGTTTAGGAAAAATAGTGATAAACATGATGTCAATACAAGAAGTAAAAATAAACTTGCAGATCACGTAAGCAGACTCCGCAAAATCAGAGGGCTATTCGGCGATTTTAATATCAATATACTGCAAGACACTCCTTTGACTAGAAGATTCCAATTATTTTTTCTTTGTCACAACTTAGTTAAAGTTTTTCTTGAACCAACCAGGACAGCAGCAACTTGTGCAACCTGTCTTGATAATATTTTGGCGAACATTGAACCTGTTTATAAATCGATTGTTAACAAGTTACCATCAGACCACTCTGATCAATTAGCTATTTTTGAGAATGCTGAAAAAAGCTTGAAAAGAATCATTGTGTGCCTGTTAGCGAAAGTCGGCTAAAATTATTTCGAAATAAGTCAAAGTCAAAGTCAAAAAATATTTATTTCGTAGGATAAAGATTATCACTTGAAAACGTCACATTTTTTATCTTAATATTAAAATTATTGACATTATTGCTCATTCGCAAAGCAGACTCCCCAGAGAAGAACGAGCAAGAAACTCAAGGGTTGCTCTTTTAAATAAGTTTGGGTTACAATTATATTATATTGTATAATTAGGCTGAATATCGCCGAGCGGTCTATGTCAATGCTTGCTTATCATCCAGATAGTCAGAAATTTTATAATAGCCTATGGTAAATAATGTCTGTTTTATGATGGTTTTGAATTTATTTAAAGGTAAATTTTGAATGGCCACTGGAACCTTATTATAAAAGCGTACCTATACATTGCCCCTTAAATGACTTAATGACTTTGTGTAAACGGCTGGCATGAACAGCAAGTTTATTTTTATATCTGGTATTAACATTATGTATATCACTATTTTTCTTAAACGATTCTATATTTTTTCTTACATACTAATATACATAAATAATATAATATCAAAAGTGCCTTATTTGACCTATAATGATGATCCAAATGAATTGTATAAAACTGTATTTGATTTAACTAGAAATCAATATGAGAAAGTTTTTAAGTCAAAAACAATAGAAGTCAGCGAGTCGCTAATGTTCAGTGATTGGGCGACAGAAGGAATTCACAAAAGCAGGAATAGATTATAATGAACTTTATGCTGAAAAATCATATAATAAAAATGATACCTGACTCCACTCCTGATTACGAACAACTTTCCACTAGGAACCATTGCCGAATTCAGCCGAAAATTGTTGGATTTCCATACTAAATGTGGTTTCGTAATGGTTTACTTTGTATGGGTAATCGAAAATTTTTTCGTCGAATTCGGCTATGGTTCCTTGGGGAACATTGGTCGTAATCAGAAGTGGAGTCACCAATGAACAGGAATTACACGAATAAAATTTCACCCTGTATATCTAAGGAAGTTTCAACTTTGTTTATTATTAATCTAAAGTTTTCATAATGAATTAAACATTTTTTGATTTTTGAAAATGTAGCTGTAATGCACTCGTGGAGCTGTCGCATTTTCAACTTGGTACGTAACTGGGTGCGACAGTAGACCAGCGCTGAGCTCTTATAAGCTCAGCATATAGCTGAGTCGTTTCCCTTTCGCTGCTGCGACACTTATCTGAGTGTTCTGTTATTTTATTTGCCTAACAATTGTTGTATATGTGTTTCTTTCTTTCTACAGTTTCTTTCTTTCTACAATTCGTTTTCGATTAACGAAGTTAAGCAATATCTGGCGCGGTCACTCCTTGGATGGGTGACCACTAGTGGCAATTTAATACGAGTGTTTCCGTGCCTCAGAGGGCACGTTAAATCGGTCCCGGTTGTATTCAATTGAAGGCAGCCGATGGCCTACAGGGGCGGAATGAGAACAGTGTCTGTCAGCTCGCCTGTTGTCTGTTACAAATCGGGCCCACGTGGTGAATTATGGCCCAAACACTCTCCCAGTGTTAAACTTGAAACTTCGAGCATTTATTTCAATTTTTTTTTATATGAGAGGGCGGCAAACGAGCGTGCGGGTCACCTGATGGAAAGCAATCACCTCCGCCCATGGACACCCGCAACACCAAAAGGGTCACAGATGCGTTGCCGGCCTTTGAGGAAGGTGTAGGCTCGTTTCTTCAAAGTTCCAATGTCGTACTCGTTCGGGAATACCGCTGCCGGAAGTCCGTTCCACAGGGTGGTCGTACGTGGTAGGAAGTTTCTTGAGAAACGTACAGTGGTAGACTTCCACTCATCCAGGTGATGTGGATGGAAATTTAATTTTCGGCGAGAAGTGTATCGGTTAAATTAAGCAGCGGGTATTAGCTCGAACAGTTCTTCAGAACACTCCCCATGAAATATGCGATAGAGAATGCAGAGGGACGCGACGTCTCTTCGCAAGGCCAGGGGATCCAGTCGGTCAGTGAGACTCTCTTGAGACATGATATCATTTGTTGAATGTCAATTTAAATCTATTGGAAATAAAAATAGGGCTTAAGCATTTTTCGGTCAGTCAGTATATCCAAGCTACCACCGCTTCGGAAAGGGAAATCATCTGTGGGAAAAGAAGCGGCGCAAGAAACCCACAGGAACATTTTTCTCTACTTTTCTTTTTTTTTCTGATATATATAAAAGTATACAACTAATACAATTTTATAATTTTTGGGAGCTGGGCGAAGTATACCAAACGTTTTTGTCATTCAGGCAGTCACTAATTTTGTAATAACCTTTTTTTGTTGATGTTGTTTTGACGTGGTTTTTAAATTGTTTTTCATTTAGATTAATGATATTCTCAGGTATCAGGTTATAAAAGCGTATACAGTGTCCCATAAATGATGTATTAACTTTGCTCAGTCTGAACATAGGGGTGGCTAATTTGTCCTATATCTCAAATTTAATTTATGTATATCGTATCACTATTTTTTGGGAATGCAGAAATATTTTTTCGTACGTACATAATATTTTCGTAAATAAATTGTGAAGGAACAGTTAAAATATTGATTTCTTTGAACCTGTCCCGAAGAGAGTCATATCGACTCAGATTAGATATTGCACGGACTGCCCTCTATTGCAAAATAAATATATTTTCAGTATAAATAGTGTGAAACGGCTGTGCCCCAACAGTAAGGACATGTAAGGCGGTTGATGAGAATACTAATAGCTCTAATTTCTTGTTTCAGAGCAAAATGACAGGCGTAAAGGAATATCTAGAGAATCAACTGAATTATCTGAACAAGCAACTTTACTTAGATGAATACAACGTAATGCTGACGACTGCTACGCTAAACACCCAGACTGTGCCCTCAGGGGTACGACGGATAAATTCGAATGCTCCGTTGTGCCCCTTTAGTGGCTCAGAAGGGAAATTTTTGAGTTACCTGTCGTGCTCCTTTTAAGTTATGAACTCATTGGTGGGACAACTAAAATGAAATACTTGAAATATGGCAATTGATAATTAACAATTATATTAATATCACTGACGTTGACTCGTATGACTGATGATAACAAAGACTATGCATATTAGTAGTTCTATTTAAGTAGATTTTATTGTAGAGTGCAAATAAAATGGTCATCACGTGTTCCATCCTTTGTAGGGGTAAAGTGGAACCATAAATATAATGACATAAGATGTCCTCCACCAAACCATCAAAGGAGCACTACAGATCATACAAAATTTACCCGTTCTACCACCAGGGGCACACTTTGGGTGTTCAGCGGAGCAGTTGTCGTAATGCTATTTAATATTTAACATCGATCACACAATCCAATAGCGAAGTGGCAGAGGGCGGGGCTCATAGAACTGATGGTGGGTATTAAGGTTCTGGAACAGAGACAATGGACCAGCACGTGCAACGTGGAACGTCTATCCATAAGGTGAACTGACAACCTGACGAAATTCGCTGGATACAGGACGCTTCAAATCAGTCGCTGCAGAAATCTGTGGGAGGCTTTATTCAGCAGTGGACGTCTTGTGATTGATGTGATGATGATGATTGGATGAAGAATGAACGCAGTAGAAATGCGTTCACTGCGTAGTGTGTGTGGAGTGACTTTGAATGATAGATTAAATAATGTGATTAGAGAAAAGTGTAGCATGCAAGATAAGTTAGTGAGTAAGATAATGAGAGGTATGTTTTTTTAATGCACAACGGGTTGGTACTTGACCTCAATCACACCTGATGTTAAGTGAAGTTGAGGTCGAAGGTGGAAGCGTACTGACCCGGAAACCCCAACACAATTGGGGGACTGGCTATCTTATCTCTGACAACCGGAACACAACAATGCTATTAACATTGCTACTTGGCGGCAGATTTAGATAAGATGGTGGTAGCTAGCCAGGCGGACATTTAAAATGCCCTACCACCAACCAAACCGAGTACTTAAACATGTACCCTGCTGGGGATCGAACCCGCGACCTCCGAATCGTAAACCCAATGTTGTTTACATTGAGCCACGGAGGCGGTTGTGGTGTGGGCATATAGAACGGATGAATGAAAGAAGATTAACGAAAGCAATATATAATGAAAGCAAAGGGTCGGTAAAGGTCAACCGAAAAGGACGTACGTCAGTCAAATGACTGCACAGAAACAGACACAACTTCCGAGCTTTCAAGCGTTTTTGCCATTCGTATTACTGGCACTATTACTCGCGGTAGCCTTCTGCTACCGCCACGCTCACTGCATCAAGGCGCAGCCCGTGGTGTATACGAAAGTATGAGGCCGAGCTTCACTCGCCCTCCTTCCCCATAGGGATGGCGCTAGTGCCATGTTGCATTTCATTGTCTACACTCCCATTTGCCAAGGGGGGAGGTGGGAAACCTTTTTCTTACTTACACACCCTATTTCTTTCTTTAATTAGCCTGGGGTCCAAGGTAGCAATAGAGTCACGTAGGGCACCGTCTACCTTCAGTAGGCGCCGTGTCGAGTACCACTGTCGATACTAGCTTATAGGAGTTACAGTGGGAGGAGTGTGGGGGTGGGATTGCACAGAAACTCAGGTGCGGTCAACTACTAATCGATAAGCATTTGATGAGCTGAAGCAAAATTGGTATGACAAATTGTCTCTGCCTACTCCAACAGGAAACGGGCCTGAGCCTAAGTATGTATTTAGTATTAACAATTATGAGCGTGGGTGACTAAATAAAGTATGTTTCCTTACAGCTTTCAACTATCTACTCTGGTATCGCACCTTTCCGCTTCAGACGTGATGCCCCAACGTCCGACGAAGGAAAACACAAAAGATTCGGCTACAGAAGCAGAAGACACAACTCCTTAAGCAATCACAAAGCCAAGTCCCGACAGTACAAATTCATTAAGAACTTCGGTAAGAAGCATACGAGAACTACAGCCAA
Source organism: Oegoconia quadripuncta (assembly GCA_949316235.1). NCBI lineage: Eukaryota > Metazoa > Arthropoda > Insecta > Lepidoptera > Autostichidae > Oegoconia > Oegoconia quadripuncta. Next base: position 40,729,459 of record OX438741.1, on the reverse strand, counting down.
TAATTACGAAGCTTCACAAGTGTCAACAGAAGGTGTCAAGAGAGTTGTGGATGCAATGGATTTAGCAAATGATGCTAAAGTTGAAGAGGATGGAGCTAATAGCGCAATTGGAGAGAAGGTGAAAAGAAATTTAAAAGACGTTTATTACCGTGCGCTCGCTGAAGCCAAGAAAGCAACGACAGCCAAAAGGTTAAATAAGAAAGATGAGGTTGATCGTACTGCAATGAATACTTAACTGAATATTTGTAATCTGGAGAGTATAAGGCCACGGCTAGAGTAAAGAGGAGTAAGCGATAGCGGTGCGAAGAGCGGCAACATTAATATTTACTTGTCTATGAAGCGGCTAGCGTAGTCCGCATTCTTATAATCCTAGGATCAAATCCAATATTAATTGCTAGTTGTATTTAAATCGATTTCGTTTCCTGGCGATACACAACTGTTAATAGTATCTGACATTTATCTGTCATAACATTTCGTGACGTCGCCGTGTACTGTCATTTTCACGACGTAATCAATCTTTACCCGCCTTCCCCAATAAGACGGATAATGTTTTTCGAGTGTACGGTAGATTTCTATATTACCCCCTGTAGCCTAGACAGCTTGACCGATTTTGAAGATGTCGTTCGATTCGTCTTGATACGTATGTCTGATAAATTTCAAGGTAAAAAAATCCAACATGGTGGCCGTAAACAAAAAAATTGCTGTCCGGTTTTTGGTTTTTACACACGTGAATAGTTATTTGTTGCTTTACTTTATAAATATTAATCGTTCCCAAATAAAACACACGTGAGATATTAAATTAGGTATTATAACTTTTTCAACATAATTGCTCGTAAAGTGGATCTAATTTCACCGGTTTTAGATGTATCAAGCAGCTCATAAAACTCGCGTGTGTTATAAACGCAAATAGTGAAGATATATTCTATAACCGCACTATTTGCTAAGTAATAATAATAATAAATAAATAATAAAAGGTTTATTTATTCATCACAAAAAAGAAAAAAAACACAAGCATACATAGAATCGAGAACCACAGTATTGTGATGAATGGGTAGGGACTCAGCAGTGTTGCTGATTTTCAGTCCCCCCCCCCTGTAGAGTAGTTGCTGCCACCAAGACAGTATGGGCGACTTTCCAATGGCTAACGATTTTTTTTTACATATATTTTTGTTTTTAAGTTTAGGCGTGGCTCTGGACAACGTAGAAATTAAATTAAAATGTAAGAAATAAGAGGCCCCATCCGTTAGCGCCATCTTTTGAGCCACTTTGAACCACCTTACTAAGCAATCAGAAAATGTATAAAGTGCATAAGTCTCATACAGCCAAGTGATAATGTGAATAAAATATCGCCGATCTCCATGTGTTATGGACATCAGTAATAAAGTATGCTTCAAATTTACTTTTTTCATATTTCGAACTGCCCTTCCAGCCAGTAGGCAGCGCGCCGCGTGATTTTTTATTCTGTTTGCTTGCTACTTGCAAGCAAACAGAATAATGTTCAAAAAACGTCGTACTCGCCTTTGGCTCGGGTTGAAATTCCGCCTCGTGTGTTACCTATAGCCACCATGACGCACTTATATCGTAATGTACTAGGATAATAAGCTATGCAAAATATGGCAGCATTTTTACGATTTCTACGCTCGTCGCTCCTCTCCACTCGCCGCTTATCACGCATTAATCGAGGCCTAATGCGATTTATAAGTAATATTTCTAAAGTCGGTTAAAATAAGCATTTAAATTATTTAAACTTTAAAACAATAATGCAATAAACCGCCTCCGTGGCACAATGTAAACAACATAGGGTTTACGAATTGGAGGTCACGGGTTCGATACCCAGCGACGTACATGTTTAGTACTCGGTTTGGTTGGTGGTAGGGCATTTTAAATGTCCGCTTGGCTAGCTACCACCATCTTATCTAAAATCTGCCGCCAAGCAGCAATGTTAATTGCGGTATCTGATGAAGCTATTAGAATATCTTATACCTTGTTTATTTCCGAATATTTTATCTTAATTGAAGAGAGCAACGAGCTGTTGTCTCTATCGTTTTACTTTCAATTCTCTATCGTCTCTCTCTGTCTTATTCTACGTTTAATTTTTTTATAACTACATTATTTATAATTAATTTTATGATTTGTAATAATCTTTATGTAATGTAGCAATTAATAAATGAATAGTTGTTACGCATGTTGTTTCAACAGCCTTACACTTCCCACCGCTGGAACACAACCTCCTCTCACTGGGAGGGGGTATGGGTCATAATTTTAACCGCCTCCGTGGCTCAATGTAAACAACATTGGGTTTACGATTCGGAGGTCGCGGGTTCGATACCCAGCGGGGTACATGTTTAAGTACTCGGTTTGGTTGGTGGTAGGGCATTTGAAAAGGTCCGCCTGGCTAGCTACCACCATCTTATCTAAATCTGCCGCCAAGCAGCAAAGTTTTTTTTATATGAGGGCGGCAAGAGCATGCGTGTCACCTGATGGAAAGCAATCACCGCCGCCCATGGACACCCGCAACACCAGAAGGGTCACAATGTTAATAGCGTTGTTGTGTTCCGGTTTTCGGAGATAAGATAGCAAGTCCCCCAAATGTGTTGGGGTTTCCGGGCCATTACGCTTCCACCTTCGACCTCATCTTCACTTAACATCAGGTGTGATTGAGGTCAAGTACGAACCCGTCGTGCATAAAAAAAAATTACCACACGGGCCCAGTGACGATTGGTAAATTTGTGTCAGACTAGTGGCCACCGCTGGCTCTGTAGGCCAACGATTTGGCTAAACGGCCTTCAATTGTAAACAACGTGGATCAACTATTTAAGAGGATTTATTCCGTCCATCAGCGGCCTCATTGGATAAATTAAGATTTCTTTGTAAATAAAGAAAGTACTCCAAAGAGTAATTTATTTTTGGTACTATGGCATGTATAAACGGTATCCCTAATACGGGGTCTATATTTAAGGGCTTTATCACACTAGCGAGTTGCGAGCGAGAGGAAAGCGGGGCGAGTGCGCAGCGAGTACGCCGCGAGTTCGCGACGTATGCGCAGCGAGCTCGCCGCGGGTGGGTAGCGAGTTCGCGGCGTGTGATTCTCGTTTTGTACATTCAGTGCCAGAATGGATTAAGACGAGGAAACACTGCTGTTATCTTTGTTACTCCGAAGACGGAAACGAAGACAAAAGCAGTTAAAACGACGAATATGGGAGGACCCATTATCAAGTTATCGACTGGCGTCAACGGCGCTGTTCGCCGTGACCTCGCTGCGCACCCGCGGCGTGTTCGCCACGCACACGTCGCGAACTCGCGGCGTGCTGGCTGCGCACTCGCCCCGCTTCCCACTCGCTCGCAACTCGCTAGTGTGATAACGCTCTTACTTTGTAGTGTGCTTTTTATTCTTAAATTACAAATAAATCCCGTGGGAATATTCTGATTCCACCACCAGTAGAAGGTAGAAGAAGGTAATGGTAACGATATTTTCATCTAATGTATTATTGTATCCTTAGCTTGCGTTAAAACACAGAGCAATTTATTATTTTAGTATCCAATTGGTCATTCCACAGCATTTCTTGCACTAAAAGTATTAGTACGTTCTGTTACTCGTTATAAATAGTATACGCATAATAACAGTGAGGATTCATCTTCAGACATTGTAAATATTCGTAAAACATTATCGAATGTAACAATAGCTGGTTCGAATCCCGCTACGGGTAAATGTTTGTGTGATGAATATGAACATGCTATTCCTGAGTCATGGATGTTTATTCAAATATTTATGTATGTTTATCCGTTATCTAGTATCCATAGTACAAGCTTTGCTTAGTTTGGGACTAGATGATTGGTGTAAGTGTCAGAAATATTTATTTATTAAAAAAAAAAACCAATAGACCGTTTCGTTCATTATATCTCGAGTGCCAGTAAATACGAAATAGGACAAGGATAAGCTCTAAATAGTTATCTATCCGATCGTTGTGGAGATCATTGGAGGAGGCCTTTGTCAAGCAATGGACGTCTTTCGGGTGGTATGATTATGATGGTGATATGGTGATATCAGAATCATTTATTGTAGAATTGTTTTTTTTTTTTTTTTTTTTTTTTTTTTATGCATAACGGGTTGGTACTTGACCTCAATCACACCTGATGTTAAGTGAAGATGAGGTCGAAGATGGAAGCGTACTGCCCCGGAAACCCCAACACATTTGGGGGACTGGCTATCTTATCTCTGACAACCGGAACCAAACCGAGTACTTAAACATGTACCCCGCTGGGGATCGAACCCGCAACCTCCGAATCGTAAACCCAATGTTGTTTACATTGAGCCACGGAGGCGGTTACTGTGTTACAAAGGTGGATATTACAATATTGTTCCATTCCAAAAAAAAAAACAATTGGTAGTTCGACAGTCCTTAACTCTAACAGGCGTACAATATTAGTCTGCATGCAACTTGTGAAATTATGAATTTAATTTTTTTTTTTTTCTCATAAGTTTTCGTCATATAATGCTTGCTTGCATGTAGCTTGTAGCCAATAGTATTGTAATAAGAAAATTGTGATGGCTTAAAAAAACATCATGGAAAAATTTTGGCTATCAGAGAAAGTACCTGAACCGAAAAATAAACAAATTTTAGAATTCGAGAAAGCTGAGGAATGTTTTGTAAAATCTGTAAAATTGGAGAATAATCAGTTTTAAAACGGCCCCCAGTGCCCTAGACGAAATAGATAGCGCTCGCCAGAAGGTATGCTTCCTAGCGGTGACAGGGTGATCATTGTTTTCTCGAAAGTATTTATAGTACATATTTTTTAAATAAGCGTACATTTTCGTACATTTCTCGTTGATTTTTTTATTTGCGTCTGAATTCCGAACGCAGCCATGTCACCGCTAGAAAGTATGACATGATGGAGGTGGAATTGTACACTGCCCTCACTGTGACCATAACTACACCGCGCGCCTATCCCAAGTTGCAGCATGCAATATCGTAAAAGCCCGCCCTATTACAAGTAAATATTTTACTTACTTAGTCTGCACGAGTGTAATAAAATGCAGGCGATGTAATATTAACAAGTTGCCGTCTTGTTCCGACCCGTGGAGCAGTTTTATTGATTTTGGGCGGTATGTAAACCGCTGTTAAGAAACGATCTGACATTTATTACTTTATAGGTAAGTCAGAGTTAAGATAGCCAGTCCCCCAAATGTGTTGGGGTTTCCGGGTCAGTACCCTTCCACCATCGACCTCATCTTCTCAGGTCCTCAGGTGTGATTGACGTTAAATACCAACCCGTTGAGCATAAAGAAAAATAGAAATTGGACTAGGTCATGTCATCAATATTAATAGTAGTTATCTAATTAAACAATATTATTCATTTAAGTGTATAAGTTGCAAAACAGGCAATTTCCGTAAATTAACATTTATTTACAATATTTTACATACTGCTGAAAATGGACTGTTACCACTCAAATAATGTATATTTAATATATTATGATTTATGATTGAGTTAAAGTGATAAAGGGTGGTTGCTTGTCAATTTGGATAAATAGTAAGTAAACTCGAGTTTCGCAAAGAAAAATAAAAAAGGTGACAAGTAGTGGGGTGGCAGTCCATAGTCAGTCGTCGTACCGTGCGAACATTAGGAAGTATCGGAGAATATATACAAAATGTGAGTATTTATACCTTGTTTTATTACTGGTCAAAACCCCCTTATAATTACCTACGTAGTAATGAGAGGCCCATAGCTGACAGTCATTTTGAGGCTAATAAAAAAAATAACACTATGGTTAAATCGAACTAATATTAAAAATTCGAAAGATTGGATGTTTGTTTATTGCTCGTTCACGGCGAAACGGATGAACGGATTCGGATGAAATTTGGTTCATTTATAGTACAGTCAGCTTTTTTTTTTTTTTTTATTAAAAAACTGGTTTCGCGTTTGACTACAATCTCACCTGATGGAAAGTGACGATGTAGCCGAAGATGTATCACGCGCACCCAGTAAATGCCTATTCACTCTAGACTTGAAGATCCCAAGGTTGTAAATTTCGCGAAAAACCGACGCGGGCAGTGAGTTCCACACCTTAGCAGTCCGCATTATAAATGATGAAGCAAAGCGCTTAGTGCGGATGTTCGGTATGTTGACTAAAGCTTTAAAGTATGCCCTCATTTATTGCATTATATCTTGCAAAGAAATCAATCGTGCACACATGGCGTAGTCGCATTCGCTATTCGTTTTCGTATATTTCGTAAATATATAGTTCTGAGTATATTCGCCGACACAATTTTACAAGATGCATTTTGGTGAGTGTGCGATGGAATTGCACGATCTTATTCCACCGTCCCCTTTCCATCTTCGGACAACCAGGCGCGGGGAGGGTTTCCATCCAAATGTGTTGTCAACATACCGGCATCCGCACTAAGCGCTTTGCTTCATCATTTATAATGCGGACTGTTAAGGTATGGAACTCACTGCCCGCGTCGGTTTTTCCCGACACTTACAACCTTGGGATGTTCAAGTCTAGAGTGTATAGGCATTTCCTGGGTGCGCATGATATATCTTCGGCTACATCGTCACTTTCCATCAGGTGAGATTGTAGTCAAACGCGAAACCAGTTTTTAATAAACAAAAAAAAACTATGAAATTCACAGTAGTAATTTTAATCGAATAGTCTATGTTTTATTACTAAATACATGTTTAAGAAAGATACTCGTTAAGTGTCTATGTTTTAAATTGTTTAGAGAAGAGATTATGTACTTTCAAATTGATAATAATTTATTATAACGGCGGGACGAGCCCTAAGAGAAAGATAAGTCGAATTATAACCTACCTACACACGCGCCGTGTTTGCCGTTATCGTGTCAACATGCAATAAACGTAATTCAAGACCCCTTAATGTAGGGTGACCATGGGAATCAACAACCGCCTCCGTGGCTCAATGTAAACAACATTGGGTTTACGATTCGGAGGTCGCGGGTTCGATCCCTAGCGGGGTACATGTTTAAGTACTCGCTTTGGTTGGTGGTAGGGCATTTTAAATGCCCGGCTGGCTAGCTACCACCATGTTATCTAAATCTGCCGCCAAGCAGCAATGTTAATAGCATTGTTGTGTTCCGGTTGTCAGAGTTATGATAGCTAGTCCCCTAAATGTGTTGGGGTTTCCGGGTCAGTACGCTTCCCCCTTCGACCTCATCTTCACTTAACGTTAGGTGTGATTGAGGTCAGTGCCAACCCGTTGTGCATAAAAAAAAATATAATTTAATTGGCGCTAAAAAATTTTTACGGTTATTCTAAATAATTATAAATGTAATCAATTATCAACCTTTAACAGTCGCATTAAATTTTAACTACAAAAACATAAAGCCCTAAACAAATTGTTGTAAAGTGTTTCGCTCTCTGAATGGTGTGCCACACTGAGTGATGGATGACCCATTTGTGATCTCTTTGTATTTCCTGCACTTTATTTTTTTTGTGCATATTCCATTTCTTTGTATGTGTATGTGTGTGTATGTGTGTGTGTGTGTGTGTGTGTGTGTGTGTGAACGCAGTGGCGTAATTACATGCTTTTTATCTATCTATCTCCAGTATGGTCACCCTACTTAAACAGAAATTGAAACCATTTAATGGTATGTTTGCCAACAAAATGGCCAATAACTGCATTCTCATATGACATCAAACGTCCCATTCCTGGTTCTTCGAAATAATAGGTAATTCGTTGTAAAAGATTTTACTACATTTTATAAAGCCCACAAATATTAAAAGGTAGTCATATTATAGACACCAAACCTATTACACATAGCTAATATATTTGTCTGTGGTTTATATTATTATGTACCTATATACAGGGTTAGTCGGAAAGGGGGTACTAAGCCGAAAGTTGGTTATAGTGTCATCGATAAGTGTTTTATTGCCAATTAGATAAATGGGGAAAACGCATATTTTTGTTTCCATACAAAGTTATTAAATTATTTAATTTAAGAAAATTTGTAGAACCCTATAATTCATGAATGAAGAGAGACAAAAGAGTACAGCTGATTAGGGTTACTTGGTAGTATGTTGTTATGACATGTCTAACAGCATTTTCTCGAAATATATTGAGTTTTGGGGAAAGTTGTAGAACAGAAGTTGTTCGTTATAAGGGGTACTTTTACATCCTTTCGGCTTAGTACCCCCTTTCCGACTAACGTTGTACAAGGTGAATTTTTTTCGTTCGTTTCGTTTACAAAATATATTTTATTTCGTTTATAAATACTAGCTTTCCGCCCGCGGCTTTACTTTATCGCGGAACTTTGTTTATCCCGCGGGAACTACTCACTTTATCGGGATAAAAAACATCATATGTCTCAATCCAAGGTATGATCTATCTATATGACAAATTTCATCCAAAAAATCCAACAAACAAATAAACATCTAAACTTTCGCATTTATAATTGCTATTCGTGCCATTTATAAATTAGGACCTAGAGAGTCTCTTAGAGATAAGTTTAAGGAAATTAATATCTTGACAATGGCATCTCAATACATTTATGAGAATTTGTTATATGCAAAAAAATATAACCTTATTCGCTAAAAATAGTGACAGGCACAATGTTAATACAAGGAATAAGAACCAGTTATCTGTTTATGTTAGCCGACTTCACAAAGTTAGTAAATCCTTCAAAGGGCAATGTATACGCTTTTATAATAAGGTTCCAGTAGACATTCAAAATTTGCCTTTAAATAAATTTAAAGCAATCATAAAACAGAAATTATTAGCAAAAGGCTATTATAAAATCACTGACTATTTGAATGATAAGCAAGCATGGACAAGCTGTCTTATTATTCATATAATTATCAAATCGCAACCTATAATCTGTTTAAATGAGCAACCCTAGAGTTTCTTGCGCGTTCTTCTCTGGGGAGTCAGCTTTGTGAATGAGCAGTAAATTTAAAATATAATATAATATCAATATTAATAGTGACGTTTTCAAGTGATAATTTTATCCTATGAAATAAAATATTTTGATTTGATTTGATTTAATATTAGTTAGAAATTAGATAACTATGCAACTTATAGTGGCTATCCGTAAAACAAAGGGAATATATTATTTTACCTGATGAATGCAGTCACGTCTGTCTGTCATTTTTCGGCAAACATTTTAAGACCGCCATGTATATGAAACAGGCGGTTCAATAGATATTCTAGTCACGTGCCTCTTCCTTCACATGCTCAGGTGGGAATTACAACAAGAAATGCGCCCCGGATTCGTCTGTCTGCTTCATATTTATCGCCCCTATTTAATAAATAAGAAAACTTGCAGAAAATATGAGTTCCAAATAAATTTCGCATGCTTCGATGATGGTTTTGAAAACAGAAATTAACTATCTTTATGCCAATACCTGCTATTTCACTTACCTAATATGCCCTATTTTTTCTTTACAGTAAAAAAACTCATCCGGACAAAAATTATTAAAAAAAAAACTTATTTATACTTACAAAATGATAGCTAAATATTTTGGAAACTCTAAAATACTTGTGCGGATACTTTGACACCGTTCCACATACAGGGAACTGCGCAAAGAGCTGGAACCGCGGCTGAACAAGTTCAAAGTAACAAGCGCCGTAAAATGCGTCAATCTCTATAAACCACGAGTTTGCGGCGCTTGCAGTGGAGACATTGGGCCCGTGGTCTTCTGACACGAAACAAATTGTAAAGGATTTATCCGTTAAACTGGTCTACGCCTCTGGAGATGTGAGAGCTGGTGCCTACTTCGCTCAGCAGCTGAGCTTATGCATTCAGCGGGGCAATAGCACTAGCGTACTAGGTACTATGCCTCACGGAAGCGAGTTGGACGTCGTATTTTTTCTATAAGATATAGGTATTCTTAATTGTGTTTTATAAATTTTGGAAATTCAATTTTAATTATCAAATTACGTTACATTCATTAGATTAGTATAATTGGTATGTTAAAGTGGCAGTGAGTAGGGCTGAATGAGAAGAACTGATGACCGGCAAGCTTAGCGCAGGACGTCCATTCACAAGGTGGACATACGACCTGATAAAAGTTGCGGGAAGTCGCTGGATACATGCTGCTTCCAACCGATCACTCTGGAATTCTATAGAGAAGTACGAGTATTCCATGTAACTACATAGCTGTTACTTTAGTTTGTACATTGTATACAAAGCACCAATGCACCTCTAAGTACCATGTATATAAGATATGTAACTATATTGTGTATATTCTTTCAATCAAAACTATATGTAATACTGTGTGCCTATATTATAAAATAAAATTGCACTTAGCGCCGCCATCAAGTACTTCCAAGAGAAACTGCACCTAAAGCTATCGAATGCATCAGTAAAACTGAACTAGTAATTATACCCGACGTGGCTTTCAGACATACTTCCAAACACATTATACTTGTATATAAACAATAATATAGGTACGTAATACATTTCTGTGAGCAACTGTACCTAGCCGAGGTATCAAATTTAAATATACATCGTGACTGTACGTGCTCGCTCATTACCGTCGGTATAGGATGTTGTATTTTTTAAGCAATAATAATATCTAAATTGTATAAAGTTAGTCCGTGTCTGTCTGTTTTTGTGCTTCGATGTTCTAAACTATGCAACGGAGTTTCACGATGATATAGTTATCGGATCTTTCGGATAGTTTATGGGTATGTCGTCGACAGCGATAAATTCATGACGAATTTATAATATGGACGGTACAATGACATTGCTCGTAGGACCGACGGCCGTTGGGGCGGAAAGGTTTTCGAGTGAGGACCACGCACTAGAAGAAGCAGCGTGTGCAGGTCCCCAAGTAGCCCGACAATTTGGTCATGATCGCGGGAAGCCGCTGGATGCGAAAGGCAGGATCAATCATTGTGGAGATCTTTGGGGAAGGATTTTGTCTATCAGTGGACGTCTTTCAGTTGATATTATTAAATTGATCCACGGGTAGGTATTCACTTTAAATAAGTAGCTCAATACTTTGCTATGGCGTATATTTCAGTATTAATCAGATAATTACATCGATTGCTTAAAACTGTGATGTCGACTTGTTATCACTTCGAAAGGTGAGCCCATAATGCTGGTCCGGTCCCATTCATTCGCCGTTCCATCCGATCAAACGTTGCAGACGCAATAAATCAACACTGTTTCAAAAAAATAAAAGATGAATCAAACTCAAAATAAGGAAAATTCTAACAATATGATAATGATGATGAGGAATGACTATCATAATACATCCATACCTTTATGAAATAATTTTTTTTTTCATAAAATATCAACCTGTATATGGATGGCAGGAGCGGACCAGTATCGAAAGTATCCGACGAGGTAAAGTACTATATTTTGTACGAAAATTATAGCATTGCTAGAAATAAGGATAGGAATGTCTATCTAAATTATCGATAAGTAGATTAGTCAATTCAAATTTAAAATAATGATGAAATAAAATAAGTGGTCGCATGTGTACAAATTAACGACTTCGATTGTAGGGTGTGTGTGTGTGTACGAGTTTATTTGGTGTGTACTCTCTGGTGATATTTAAATAAGAGTGTTACCATGTTTCGGAAGGCACGTGAAATAGACGGTTTCAGTTGTTTTCAATTGTAAGCAGTCGTTAAGCCAAATTGGTGGCTTACGGAGTCCCTTTAAAAACACTGCCTGTCAGCTGGCCACTAGTCTGATACAAATCCATCTATCCGCACTAGGCCCGCGTCGTGGATTGTGGCCCATACCTCTCCCAACAGTGGGGACGTGTAAAGCGCTTGATGATTATGAATCAATTACTACAGTACGAATTAATGACCGAAATATGATATTCTGTTTGCTTATCTTCTCTAACGCGGCATGAGAGCATCCTCCCTCATGCTCTTTTTATTTTCGACTTTAGCAGGTATAAACCATAGACTAAGGTTGGGATCTCCTATTAAGTATACAAGTATACTTGTGCCAGGAGGGGCCGCTTCTTCATAGATGTTTTATGTGTGTATGCGTGTGTGTGTGTGGGTGTGTGTGTGTGTGTGTGTGTGTGTGTGTGTGTGTGTGTGTGTGTGTGTGTGTGCGTGTGCGTGTGCGTGTGCGTGTGCGTGTGCGTGTGCGTGTGCGTGTGCGTGTGCGTGTGCGTGGGCGTGTGCGTGTGCGTGTGTTGTGTGTGTTGTGTGTGTTGTGTGTGGTGTGTGTGTGTGTGTGTTGTGTGTGTGTGTGTGTGTGTGTGTGTGTGTGTGTGTGTGCGCGCGTATGTGTGCGTGTGCATGGAGAGTGTGGAGATACAATTATATTAGCATAGTAAACTGTTTGTAATTTGTATTTGTATACATTACAACAATAGTTGAAGATTTCGTCACACAGAACCATCTTCGTTCGTTCACGAGAAATGGCATAATATTACTGATTTTTTCCATTTTTTGCTGGATAAACTTCTATCGATAGATAACAGAATCAATATGTAATAAGTGTGTAAAATTTTCAAAGAAATTTCCAAAAAAATGTTATCGACAATTTCCTCGTCACATCACTACCCTAATAGCCGGCTTGAGAGTGCAGTCTCGACATCATAATGTTGATAATGCACAGCACTAATTATCCTACGATATTTAGATTGTATCGACATTTAAGTGCACGTCACTATTACATTTTATGGAGGCTGGACGGCTTAAGTTATTTTGGGGGCTGAATGTGGATTATTTTTGAGAAATTTATCGGTTTCGAAGTATGGAGGTAGGTAAGTACTTATGTTTAGAGAGAATTACTCACAATTAGTATCAATCAATTTTAGAAATAATTACGGTTTATGGTATAAAACCGTTTTGACTATTTGAGGCAAGGTTTTTTGGCGGGATCTCGGCGAGTGAAGTTGCATTTTTCTTTATAATTCCTATAATTGTACATTCTGACTTTTGAAGCTTAATAATGGCAGAATATTGTGCAGCAATAGTTAGTGATGGTGTACAAGTGAAGGGAAGTATAAATTTAAGTGCGTAACGAAGCTTTCGGGTTCCCACAAGAAGCCGCCATAAAGAATGACTTGACGGTGACTAGACTCTAGTATGTGACGAATTACTTGTTTTGACTGAGACTGACTTATAAACTGAAGAAATAAGAGAAATAAGACATGGCTGTATGGGCTCAGATCCCTTTTTTTTGAGACAAACTAAAGAGCCATCGGACGTTGCTACTTTTTGGGTCATACATAAAGTAGTTTGTGTCATTACAATGATATATTCATATTCATTTATCCGCTTGCCTTATGGTATGATAGCTGTTATAAAAGAAGAGTGTACACAAGACATGTGACACCCCGTGGAGCAACGCAAAAAATAAAGACAGCACCCCTTAACAAAATTGGTACAATTACTTTTAAATCAATGTAAACAACAACCAGGTCGCGGATTCGAGCCCCAGCGGGGTACATATTAGGCATGAAATTGGCGTTTTGTGTGAAGAATTTCATTCAGACTGTTTTCTCCATACAAACATTTTTGATTTTTTTTTTGGGAACGGCAACACAAATTTAGCTAAACTTTGTGTGTATTATCGGATAACATTAAGTTAAGTAGGCAGCGTTAATTTTTAAAAGTAACCGCTTTATAAAAGTTTCAGCGAATCTAAGAAATGATTATGGGAAGCACATGAAAAGAGCTCTATTCAAATTTTTTTTATTATGTGCTTTAGCCCAGAAATTAACAAATATTTCATGTGAAAGCTTGAAATAATATTTGTTAGCATATTAATCAAATTTCAAAATAATTACACCCTTATTTCTGATCACATTTATAATTATCGATTAATTTGATTTAAAAAGATATCGATTAGGTCAATCTAGAACGAAGCGGCTATTCGAGTATGATTGGGTGGGTATTCCTTCACGAGGCGTGACAGGCGTCAGTAGTGTCTGGTCGAATAATTAGTGAGAAATGTGAAGTAATTATCACCATAATATATTGCCTTAAACTGAAGTGCGTGGTTATTAAATATCCTTGTCCAGCGTATAACGATATTTTTTAATATATCAGAAGTGAGTATACACCCACAAAAGTGAGGGTCATCCATTGGTATGTATTTCCAGTTTCATATTTTTTTTTCTCCTCTTATTTCTTTTATTAAATATTTAGTAAAATATAAGTGTGTACTTATGTTATATGAAGATATGATCCTATTTTGCTAATTTTCGTGAAGAAATGTATGTATAAAATACAGATGCAATTCGATATAATACAACTTACCCATACTTGCTCGTATGTCTATTGCATTTTCACTTATTACATCGAACCATCAGTCCACCATTGCCGTGTTATGAAACCTAGGTACCTGCAAAGGATCGTCATGGTTGCAGACATTTAATGAAAGTTTTATCACGATAAAAATGCAAAGACCACGTGGTCAAAGTAACCGATTTCGGGCAAGTGGATCGTAGGTTCGATGAAGCACATATGCCGACGTTCGCTGGGCCCATGTATTAAGATTACTTACCTACCTACCTCGTATAAATACTGTTGGTGTGCAATAAATATTATTGTATTGTAAGATGTAACTGTTACACGTATCTGTTCCTGAACACACGTACCTGTTCTACTAGAATGACATACGTCTCATCTTAAGACGAACAATAACATTCGCGAACGAAACGCTCCTAATGTTTTTGATTCAAAGAAGGCTAGTCAGCGAATGCTCGCCTGCGAATGTCCCGGTGCTAGACACGTTTTAAATGCGGTAGCGACCCCACGCGCCAATGGTCAGATAGAAAGATACAATCGCACTATCTTAGACTCTCTGGCCACATCTAATTATGGCCTGGACGAGCGCGACTGGGATACTCACGTCGGAAAAGTGCAATGGAGTTTGAATAACACACTTAATAAGAGCACGGGGACGACTCCAACCGAAGTCGTATTTGGGCGCAGAACTGCCAATCAGGTTGAAGGACCCATTTTAAATGAGATAGAAGGAGATCATTCCATTAATGACTTAGACGATACACGAGATAAACAAAGAGAATCCGCCAAAGAATGTATTGAAAGGAATCAGGAGTACATGAAGACCTATTACAATAGTAAAAGGGCACCAACAAGATTCTTCAACATCGACGATCTCGTTATGATTCCAAACCATCATAATCCTGCTAATGGCAAAAGTAAAAAGCTGTGTCCAAAGTTCAGAGGCCCTTTCAAAGTATCTGCAGTTCTTAAAAATGACCGCTACGAGGTGTCCAGCATCGACGGTCACTCGAAACGTAAATATAAGAGCGTCTACCCTGCAGATCAGCTTAAGCGTTGGGTAACTTTTGACATGGCTGATAAAGAAACTGATGTGAATGATGACATGTCAGATGATGATGAAGATAACAATAGTTAAGCATGTTCAACCATGCTACTAATGTTTATGCGTAATATTATTTCCTTATTTGAGTTCGCTGATATATGATTCTCCTATTTCTATTCTTTATTCTTTATTGCATTATATCTGATTATCGAGAACAATATGATCTATTATGTAATCCCATCCTTATTTCCTTAATTTCCCTTCTCAACCTTGGCTACCTTCCCTTAAACATACCCATTTTAGATGGCAGCGATTCTTTGCTACATACCATGTACAGTAGTCGCATAACATAGACGACACTTAAGCATAGTTAATAAAAGGTGAAGGATGCCGAAGTTCAAGCGGTGCCCACTAATGAGTGGAGGATGCCGAAGTTCAAGCGGTGCTCACCTGAATATGAAACCTAGATGAAGGATGCCGAAGTTCAAGCGGTGCCCACTAATGGGTGGAGGATGCCGAAGTTCAAGCGGTGCTCACCTGAATATGAAACCTAGATGAAGGATGCCGAAGTTCAAGCGGTGCTCACCTGAATATGAAACTTAGATGAAGGATGCCGAAGCACAAGCGGTACTCACGTAATGTGAAGGATGCCGAAGTGCAAGCGGTACTCATCGATAAATACCTAAAAGTAGGTAAAGTATACTTTACAATTACAGCCGTAGTGAAGGATGCCGACGTAAGAACGGTACTCACTTATGCGGTAAAGTATGACTGCTCTGGGGTATATCAATATTTTATATTTGTTTTTACGAATTTATATGTTATCTATACGACTTCTCGTAACGCATAACTAATCAACTGTTATACAAAGGACTAACTGCCTTCTATTTTGCAGATCCCTTACGAAACTGTCGCACATCACGGACTAATGTAGATAGGCTACAGGCAACATGGGCATCGACCGAGTTATAGGAAGACACTAATCAGCATTATGAGTGATTTAGAATAATATGATAGTTTTAATCATGATCATCATGATTGTTATTCACGTGTAGGTGTTTGAGCAAAGTGTATAAAATACTATAATAATTTTATATCGGATCATTTTATGTTAAGTATTCAATTTATTTTGTATGGAGAACAGTCAATGATTTAAATGTATACCTGTGCTAGTATCTAGTTTGTAATCATAATGATAATTTCTAATTGTATGAGGGCATACCAGTGCTCGAATGGCCGATTCGGAATAGGGTCATTCCTTTCACAGGACGGCCGTCTGTTAGCATATTAATCAAATTTCAAAATAATTACACCCTTATTTCTGATCACATTTATAATTATCGATTAATTTGATTTAAAAAGATATCGATTAGGTCAATCTAGAACGAAGCGGCTATTCGAGTATGATTGGGTGGGTATTCCTTCACGAGGCGTGACAGGCGTCAGTAGTGTCTGGTCGAATAATTAGTGAGAAATGTGAAGTAATTATCACCATAATATATTGCCTTAAACTGAAGTGCGTGGTTATTAAATATCCTTGTCCAGCGTATAACGATATTTTTTAATATATTCCATTTTCCAAATAAAAAACAAATTTGGATATAGCTTCGAAAATCGCAAGAATTGGTACATATGATTAACGAAAAAAAAACTCCAATTTCATAGGTAAAGACCCAATATTTAGTATTTAGTTTGGTTGGTGGTAGCGCATTTTAAATGTCCGCCTGGCTAGCTACCACCATCTAAGTCTGCCGCCAAACAGCAATGTTAATTACCGAACAATCGCCGATTAGGTCACCCATCCAATGAGTTGCTTAACTTCAGTTATCGATCAGTTATCGCACACAACCACACCGCCATGCACTGTCGCCGCTTATTTCCCTTTATTCTTTTTTAGAATTCAAAAACGACCGGAGCGATGTCACGTGCAAAAGGTCAAGTTCTTCCGACGATGCACAGTGGTTAGGGTGTGATAAATATTGGTATTAAAAGAATATCTATTCATTTCTATTAATTTATGTCCTCGGGGTCATAATTTATATCTAAGTACGAATTACTTTAATATTAATAGGTATTGCCAATTTTTTATTTTTGCCCATTTTCACCTTAACTCAAAATTTTCACCAACTAATTCATAAGATAATAAATAAAATAATAAAAAAAGATATGCGTGCGTGTGTGGTGGGAACAGACTCAGCGTACGCTGGGCGGCGCAGCCACACAGCACTGATTTTCAGCCTGCCCCTGACTATAGTAACAACAGTTTTTTTTTAAATTTACGCACACATCACAAACACACATCTTTCAATAAATAATAAATATTATAAAGTAGGATTTGCTGCTATACAATAATAAAACAAAAAAAAAAAGAAATACCCAACTTTTACAAACATTACTATTTCTTGTGATCGGTACTTTTATCAATACAATGATATAACACGGGCATAACAGTACAGCACAACATCGCCAGTTCTATGATCCTTCATGGTTGCATTCTTTGCTCTATCAACATTTTCTTCTTCATATGATTTTTTACTATTTAGTGGGACATGCCTTCACGAAGAGATGGGGGGAGATCATTCCATATTTTTTCAAATTGAAACAACCTCTATAGTTCGCCGTTCTATGTATACAGCTTATATTTATATTTATGTGTGTGTGGAAAATAAATGGTATCTCTATATCATATAAACCATTTTAATAAAGAGTGTGACAAAGATCTTAAAAATAAAGGCATGGAATATGAATTCCGTTGGGGCGTAGCAATGTCATCCTATTTATTTTACCTACTTATACTTGAGTAGTATTGGGATAAAGGTCGTGAAGATATGTATGCAGAATATGGGTCAAAACACAGTTAAATTGGCACTATCTACTTGTACAAAAGCTGTAATTCCTATGACTTGGATATAAGTAAAAACATGATAGAATTTGCTTACTGCCATTAAAACAGCTACATTATATTTCTTTGTAAACTATGTATTTCCAATTGTACTGTAACCCTTCAATGTCGCACAACAAAGTATAAAATAATAAATAAATATCCTTAGACATACACACATCGTCATCTAATTCCACAGTAAGCAACTATAGGCTTGTGATGTGGACACCAGATGGTTGATATACTACATAAATACATATAAGATATTTAAATGTACCTTCCTTATTCAAACAATAAAGCGTATTTGATTGATTGATTGATTGATAAATACATATTTTTTGTAAATAAATACTTATTATGAATGAAAACATCCATAACTCGGGTACATAATTATGTCCGTATTCATCACACATACATATGCCCCTAGCGGGATTCGAACCCGCTACGTTTTGGTGTAATTTTTTCTTCATTCATTCTTTTGGTTCATGTAAAAAAAATGGTTAGAGTTGCTAACCACTACACCAAACAGGTCGTCAATCTATATATGTCAATACAATAAGTATACTTAATTGATTGATTTATCAGTAATAAAGAACAATAATTACGGTATTAATCAGAAACAAATTATAAATAAAATATTTTATCAACAATTTATTATACATAAAACAACTGATACGACCTTAAAATCTACATAAGCCAATTTTCGTACCACTGTGCGGTGTAGCCAAAACATTAGGTCCACTATTTACGAGTGTCCCCACCGGTGGGCACTCGGCGTTAATATTTTATACGGCTCTGCCAACGACTTTTATCGGCTGGGACCTTCTTGGGGGATTAAGTTGAGGGCTTGTGGTACTGTATTTGGTGGCATTTAGGAATATTTTGATGAAAGAAGTAAATTTTCTTTCGGTGTTTAGAGTTGTGTATCTCAAAAAGTAACAACAGTCTAAGATCACTTTGTTGTTCGTCTGTCTTTTTCTATCAGCACAATACATATTTTTAAGAAGGTTTATTCCATCCAGTGGTGTCCTTAAATTAAGATTTCTCTTTATACAGAATAAATAAAAAAAATCGCTCTGACCTGCACTCGAGAAGCCTTTTTTTTTATGCGCGACGGGTTCATACTTGACGTCAATCACACCTGATGTTAAGTGAAACGAGGTCAAAGGTGGAAGCGTACTGACCCGGAAAGCCCAACACATTTGGGGGACTGGCTATCTTATCTCTGACGACCGGAACACAACAAGCTATTAACATTGCTGCTTGGCGGCAGATTTAGATAAGATGGTGGTAGCCACGGAGGCGGTTAAAGCCTAATAATTATACAAGTTTTCCGCCCACGGCTCCGCCTGCGTGGACTAGCCTTATCGCGGATATGTTTAATTTGTTTATCCCGCGGAAACTACTCACTTTATCGGGATAATCCTATATCTTATTCCAGGGTATATTCTACCTATATACCAAATTTCATCCAAATCCGTTCAGCCGTTCCGCCGTAATTGAGCAACAAACAAACAAATAAACAAACATCTAAGCTTTCGCATTTATATATAGTTAGATATTTAAATAGTTTTAATGGGGGTTATTATGCAGAATCAACTATTATAAAAAAAGTATGCATATCTCCGACAACCGGAACACAACAATGCTATTATATTAACATTGCTGCTTGGTGGCAGATTTAGATAAGATGGTGGTAGCCAGGCGGACATTTAAAATGCCGCCACCTACCACAACCGAACCGAGTACTTAAACATGTACCCCGCTGGGGATCGAACCCGCGACCTCTGAATCGTAAACCCAATGTTGTTTACATTGAGCCACGGAGGCGATTTATTATTATTATTTACATATGATCATAAAGGCTTGTAAAAAACAAATACCCTTTTCGTTCGTGACAGACATACAAGAGCATAATACAGTAACCTATTGTATAAACCTGTTGTAAATAGTGAAAAATGTTATAGAATACGTCTGTGTTAGGACGGCATTTATTCTGAAGTGAAAAAAAGAATGTGACGGACAAACATTTGAATTTAAAAAAAAATATATATATATCAAGCTTTGATTACTATATAGGTACTATGAAAGAAGTCTATATTACAACAAAACCTCCTTGCCGCAAATACGTTTATGAAAATAATGTTTATAATATGTGTATAATATTGTATAACAATCTGTCTGACGAAATAAAATTAGTTAATGACAAAATGTTTAAAATTCGATTGATAAAATGGCTTCATGCAAAGTATTTCTATAATGTTAAGGAATATTTAAATTAGGAGAACGCTATATAAAGTGTCACAAATCATATTTTGCACATCTGCATGCAGATTGAATACATGATTCCTAAATTTCTTATCAGACCTTATAAACTGTATTCTGGCAAATAATTTTTTTTTTTATATGAGAGGGCGGCAAACGAGCATGCGGGTCACCTGATGGAAAGCAATCACCGCCGCCCATGGACACCCGTAACACCAAAAGGGTCACAGATGCGTTGCCGGCCTTTGAGGAAGGTGTAGGCTCGTTTCTTGAAGGTTCCAATGTCGTACTCGTTCGGGAATACCGCTGCCGGAAGTCCGCTCCACAGGGTAATAATTTTGTTCTTTATATATTTTTGCAATATACCTTAATTTATCCAGAGTCCGACACGCGCTTACCAGTTTTTTATTGACTCCGGTTTACGACTACAAAAGTTGCATAATTATGATAACCTTATTATCTTAAATTTCATTTCCTAAAATTAAATTCCAAAGTAAAAGGTATAATAAAAAATAAATTCGTAAAACAAAAAGTTCTATGAAGAAACGATTGGAAGGGATTCCCCGCAACACATGGGACCGAGCGCGGGGAATAACAAACTTTAACAATAAATATAATAGAATAAAAATGTTACGTATTTTATTTTCCAACTTAAAAGATACACCCGGTATTTTGTATGTTATTGGTAAAGTAAATTAAAAAAAATCTTTATTTTATCGGTACACCGGGTGCAGTTAAAATCAGTTTTAACATTTTTTGTCCTACTGCATGTTCACGTTGGGTTTACGATTCGGAGGTCGCGGGTTCGATTCCCAGCGGGGTAGGTACATCGAGGTATTATGTGGGGCGATCCGGGAAGAACAAATAAAAGGATGTGTTCATTGCGAAGTTAGTGTAATAATCAACCACGTGTTTACATAGGTAGTCTTATTTATTAATTAATGTAACATACGTCACAGCTACCGAACTTACACACACTAAAACATACGTTGCGCCGACTGGCATTTAACG